>JBBBDQ010001763.1:827500-1572500 GCA_037127315.1 Ascarosepion bandense | reverse complement strand
TGCATGCACATATGGGAAGTAATGCTTCTTTTCAATATGAATAACTTTCAGATGTCACATAAAATAAGAAAACACACACAACCCTTACAAAGAGAGGAGAGAGTGCAATCAAATAAAGTGAGGGGAAAGAAAGACATAGCCAACAGACACAGACACCAGTTAATATGACAAAAAAAAATCTGAGTCCAACAAAATTTTGCACAGTATATTTGTCTTTCTCTTTCAAACTACAAATGAAATATGGCTGCTTGTGATAAGACTGTTCCATTACTGCCTTGGAGGCTTTAATTTCTTTCAAAGAGGTCACTTTACTAATATGCCTGGAGTTTAATTATCTTAATTAATTCTAGATAAAATACTATTGTTTACTGCAATGTCTGGAAATGTACCCATCACTTCATAGCAATCTATAACTTCTGTTTATATCTACATACATTTACCTTTTATTATCTATTTATTTGCAACTGGTTATTTTCAAATTGATATTTTATCTGAGGCTGAATATGTCTACCACCTAATAATATGTAGTATACTGTCTTATAAAAATGTTATTGTTCTCTGTATATTTAATAATCATAGTCATTATTTACACATGCACACTGGTATCATTTCACATGTTTATCAATACAAGCTATTATATATAATGTGTGTGTGTGTATTTGTTTACATACATAGGATAATGTGCATATATCAATAAGATAACTACTAGTAATGAGCTGCAAATATAACCTTATTGTAAAACAGAATGATATTAGATTTCTGACCAGAACTTGAATTGAGTTTATTAATATAACTGTTGTTAATGGCACTTAAAAATATAATGGCCAAAAGTATATGAGAAGTTCAAAGGTTTTAGGTTTGATTGTGAGTCAGTGTGAATTTCAAAGATAAAGGGAATATAGAGTTTTAAAGGATACATTTAAGAAGTTAGTTCGATGTGAAATCTCTTTTAATATTTAAGAATTGGTCCTAAAATTAGAGGTTTCAATTTCAGCAATTTCGAAATATCTGAAGCAATTTGTATTTCTTTCACTTTTCCAAATTGAAAAAGTGAATTTTCAAGACAAGAATCATCCATCTATTTTTTTTTATTGAAGACTAACCTATGATGAAATCTGCATAATACCTTGAACATGAAGCCCAAAGCATTCTCCAAAGCCAATACTGTACCAACAAACAATCATTGTCACTGTATGGTGAACTATGACAGCTATATATCAAAAGTTTATCCCAGCTGTTTACTATCAAGAAACAAGAAGTATATGGGAAACCATGTGAAATAATACCTGCATTATTCAAAGAAAATGTTTACATTTTCTTCCTGGTAATGCTTGTTATATTGTGTTATAAAAGCTTAATATGTTGAGGTTCAAAGCTTTGTTTCATCATTCATGTCCTTTAGATCTGTCAACAAGTGATTTCTGTTATTTTTAAATATTGGCATAACTTTTTTCATGTTTCATGAAAATAAATTTGCTGATTATTCAGGTTAATATTTCAGCTTATTTTCTAAACAATATACTAAGTAATCCATGAACCTTACACCCTTGAATTAAATGTTCTAACCATTGAACACACTATATTTTACATGCATTAAATTGTAAATGTTATGTGCCCTGACCTAATACTTCAAACAGAGATATTATACAAAAACATAATTATGTTTATTAACCTACATGTTCACCTTGCGACCACATCAGTTCAATGCACAAGCAAATAAATAATACAATATTTGATTAGGATTTCCGGGATTATGACCAAACCCTTGAATTCAATAGAGTATAATATTTTTACATTCATTGAACCTCATATCTTGTAGACCCTCTCCAATATTCCAACCACTTATACTGTACAATACAATATCTTTTGAACAATAAATCACTTGGACAAATATTCTAACATTGAAGAACAAGAATACCAGAACTAAAGATATTCATATTTCTGTGAAAATGTCCATTAAGAATAAACAGAAAAAAGTGTAGACTCAATGAAATTCTGATTGAATATACAAGACAGCTGTAACAAAATTATTCTATTGATAAAAGAAAAACAAATTAGAAGTCAGACAGTTTATAAGTAAATTGTAGCAGATAAAAATAGGAAAATATTGTGAGAGACACACACACAAAACTGAATTGCTTTTGTTTATCTATATTAGCATTTATGACGAATAATTCACAGTAATTTCATACTTAAATCCTTTTCTCACTTTAAACAAAGGGACAACATATTTGAGAGGAATATGTTTAAAATACATAATGGATAAAAATAACAGAGACATTCTGAAGACATTTTTTTAGATTAACATCTAAAAAAGTTAAATATATTTTATCCAGCACCTGTTGTAGAGTAATTTTAAATAGATTTGGTACATTCATGCCTAAATGTATTTACCAGTTTACAAAAAGCATTATGCAAGTTGGATGCATAAATTAGAAAACTTCTATTAACGGACTGGAAATAATACAAGTCATGCATTCTATTGTAGCAAACTGGATGGTGACTAGAAGCTTTAGAGATAATAACTAAGTTGAAGATTAAGTTCCATTTAAGAAATTCAAAACTCTTTATTCAATCAATATCTTGTCTAATATTTTTTATTTAAAAAAATGAATTACTTTTAGAGTTTAAAAAAGCAAAGATAAAATACAAATGATATTTTAACCTAAAGAGAAACAAACATTGAAAGAAAAATACATTATTTACACATTTTAAAATATTCCTATATTCAGGTGTGTGAATTTATGCAAAAAAATTTTCTCATATGTTAATTTTAAGGCCTTAGTCAAGAATCAAATAGATACAATCAGCACATGTGCATATAGTTTACATTCATTGATCTTGTGATAATAAGATAGTTCTCTGTTTGATCAAAATTCAGTCTTTTAGTGGTGAGACTGGAGTGATCTGTTCAGGGTATGGGACGAGATAAATGGAGGTTATGCATTGCATGATCACATGGTTCATTTCTCAGCCATACTGACAAGATCCGAAGGAATACAGAGCATTACAATGTGGGCCAACTTAGTTGTAATAATAGAATAATAATTATAACAAAACTCTACACATACCATTCACATAGTTGTTTATACCATTGCATGGTTACCAACCATACCAGAAATCCAATTTGGTACGAAACATTTTTGGCAAAACTGAACAAATATTTTATTCATTACACCATGTAGGAACAGGCATTAACTCTTAGTTTTCTGTATATTATGATACGATGCACTATTTCAACATATTTATTACTAGCTGTATAGCCTGGCGTTGCTCAGGGTTTTTAGTGGTTATGTTGAAATGGTAAGGTCAAGAGCTTATTCAAAAAGCTCCCATATGAGGTTGCTGTAATACGTAAGTTAAAAACATGCAAAATAAGTATGGGCTTTTATTGTATTTCAAAGAAATAAACGATCACAAAAAGCAACATTTTCCATTAATTTTTGTGACGAACAATGTGTCAATTGAAATTTTTGTTCACATATCAAGGTATCAGACCTTGATCTACCAGTGATTTGATTTTTGTTGAGTTTGAGTGAAGTGTCTTGGAGAAGTGTGCAAAAGACCACCCGAAATTATTTTTGTCATTGATTTTGATGAACCCAGTACATTGATTCAAAAAGATTTTGTGTACATCAAAGGTTTGGATCTTGATCTACAAGTTACCCAATTTTGGTTGAATTTGCATAAGGCATCTTGGAGGAGAAGAGTTTGTAAAATCTAAGCATTTTGGTGATTTCTGCCATATGCTGTATATTGTTTCAAAAAATTTTTGCCTATATCAAAGGTTGATGTCATGATCGATAAGTGACCCAATTTTGGTAGAAATCAGACCAAGGGTTTCGAAGGAGTAGGGTTCATTAGAATGAACATGCACACACATCCATTTATTTATATATATATATATATATATATATATATTTATATATCTGTAAATTCAGATAAAACTTAGTGGGGAAGTAGCCATTTTCAACATGTCATTTTAAGACATACATTCTTCAACTCCTTATAAAGAGAGAATGAGGAAAAATTTTAAGCCCAGAGGTTAGCTTTAGTAAAGGAAGAGGTTGGGAGGTATTGGTTTTATTAGAGTTAAGCTAGAGGAATTTTAGTAGTAATTTCCTCTTAGGGAGTGGGAGGTATGTGGCTTGACCCTTGAGTTCGTAGTGGTAGGTGATGGGGAAGTAACTGCTTAGCCAAATTTTTAAAAAAACCTTATTGTGACTAATTAGAAGAATAGAATAATTATTGTAATTTATACTTATTTCTATGACAACACATACTTATGATCTCCCTTCGTTTATTTAGGAGTATATTTTGGTATTGAAATTTCAGAATTTTAATTTTTTCTGTCAAACATAGATTACATCTATCTCTTAAGCTATTAGGGGTCCTAGCCTTGCCTATGAGCTTCTATTTTATCAGTGGATTTAAGTTATTTTCTTTTAATTCCCAGTATTTTCAAGAAAGGGCTATTTGGTATCTTAAACTAGAGTTGGTGAAGAAGTGCCTGTGGGTATAAAGCCGTTGCTTCCAAATTCCTGCCGAAATTCCGATATAAACATTACATTTCTCCTTATATTCTTTGGGGTAGATGGTGGCTTGATAGATTACATTTTCTGATCTACATTTACCCTCAACCAGACAGTTATTTCTAGAGCTACAATTACAGGTAGGGGGGGATCACTTTATTCTCTGTATTGCTTTCCCTACATTTCTTCAAAGTTTGGTTATTGTGGAAACTAATAATGTTATACATATTATTGTTACACAAATAACTAATCTTGATAGTTTTCCTATATTTTACTCAGGGGGTTATCTCCATGAAAATGTTTACTTATTAATTTAAAAAAGTTAATAGTTTATAGTCTACAGAACAGGGGGTTAAACCATATTATTTTTCTTCCTAAAATTGTGTGTGTGTATATATATATATATATATATATATATATATACACACACACACACACACACACACACACAACTTTAAATAGACAAACAATTTTTTTTAACAAAAAAACTATTAGGATCTTTTCAGCCAACACTTATCACACAGGATGCTGCAAGAATTAATGGAGAATGTTGCTTTTTGCAATCATTTCTGTTTTTTTTGTAACTTCTACTCTATCATATGCCATAACAATTTCATGTTTTCTAGAAGGTACAGCTCCTTTGACATTGCAGAGACAATGCATCCACTTCTTCTGCATCACAACATCATTGCATCACATTACAGGCTCTTGTAACACCTACCCCATTCTTCCAATTGTACATACATCATTCTTGTTTATTGGCAAAATTGACCAAGCAGGAATTCCGTTTTACAAATACAACAAAAACCAAACTTACTTCACATTTTTTTTTTAACTCATGCATCACAGCAACCTAATGCTGGAGCTTTTTGAATAAGCATGGGACATTACCATTTCAACATAACCACTAAAAAACCCTGAGCAATGCCAGGATATACAGCTAGTGTATGTATATATATGTATATATATATATATATATATATCAACCACCAATCAGAAGATATAGGACAATCTGACCATTACGACATCTTTGGTCACAGAGAGTAGGTAAATCTTTCGCAGACTTGTAAGACTTATAACTTGAGCAAGAATGAGTTTTAACCTGTGAAGTTGAGATAGTGATGAAGGAAAAGTAGCAGATAACTTCAGGTTCTCAATATCGGGAACTACTATTCCCACATTGACAGAGATACCTATGAAGAGCCTAGGGAAAAATTTCAACAGCTTCTTAAAGGATACTTTGTCTATTTGAATGATGATCTCCAAACTAGAATTATGGCTTGTCAAGGTAGAGAAGTCTGGACTGCCAGGCTATTTTAAGATGTGGATTTATTAGCACGCAGTGCTCCCGAGAATTCTCTGGCCTTTGCTGATCTATAACTTCTCAATGACATTAGTCAAGGCCATGGAAAGGAAAATTAATGGCTACCTCCACAAATGGTTAGGGCTGCTGAGAAGCCTAAGTACTGCTGCACTATATGGTAACTCAAACACATTTCAACTCTCATTTAAAGGGTTGGTGGAAGAACAAGAGAATTACTACAGTATAGAGATTCTAAGGACTCAGAAGTGGTGGCAATAGGCATTGAGGTCCACACTGGAAGAAAATGGAGTGCAAGAAGCAAACTGGGTATTGTGGAAGAGCATTTAAAGCAAAGAATTCTCATGGGGACAGTGGCTTTGGGTCATGCAGGCCTGAGTTTCTTTTCTGATACCCGAGTTGAAAAAGCTGTGGATAAACAGAAAAGGAAAATTGTTCAAGAGGAGGTAAACATTGAAGAAAAAAGAATATGCAAGCTGGTAAGACTAAGTCAGTAAGGTTCATGAACATGATGGGAGAATTTCTTACAGTGGAAAATAAGCTGGTTGGAGATCTGGCACTCTGATGCCAGTTGGATTAAATTTCTTGTACAATCTCTGTATGATGTGCTACCAAATCCTGAAAACTTGTATACTTGGGAGATTAGAAGATCACCATCATGCCTACTCTGTGCCAGGAAAAGAATGCTAAGACATATTCTAAGCGCCTGTTTGAGAGCCTTTGGTGATGGAAGGTACTGATAGAGACATGATCAATTACTTAAGTGGTGGCCATAGCTATCAATAGTTGTGGTTGCAAGCCTGAAATGAAGGCCAGTGAAAACTCCTCAGTACATAAATCATCAGCCTGCATTCTTTCTTCTGCTCAATATTGGCAATTGAGAGTAGACCTTGAGAGCTTTTTTCTTATCACATCACCCCAAGCAAGGCGGTAAGGCCACTGGTGTGCAGGGGGCTATGTAAGAGTGAATAGATTGGAAGAGAGAAAGCCGGAAACCATGTCCTAAACAGGGAACAAGGAATGAGCCTCTACACCTGTTCAATAGACGAGGGTGGAGTGTGAACTGGGCGATAGTTCAGTCTATCTACTCCAATTGAAAAAAAAAGAAAAAAGAAAAGTGAAGAGATTGGAAAAGAGAAAGCCGGAAACCACATCCTAAACAGGGAACAAGGGATGAGCCTCTACACCTGTTCAATAGACGTGGGTGGAGTGTGAACCGTGCGATAGAGCTAGTTGAAATTCCTAAAGCAGATAGCGACATCTTCCCTGCACCCAGATTTAGTAATCTGGTCATTGAGCTCCAGGCAGGTTCAAACTTACAGTACCTTGGGAGGAGAATTTGGAAGAAGCCTTTGAAAGAAAGCTGGAAAATTGAGAAGTGCAGGTCTAACCAATAGTGAACTACCTATCTTCCCACTGAAGTTGGATGCTGTGGTTTTGGAGAAAGATCTTTATGCATAACTTTAAGTTGGCTTGGAGTCAGGGGAATGAAAAAGAGAAAAGCCACTAGGCCATTAGGACAATTTCAGAATTTGCAGAGAATGCCTTGAAATGGCTATGGATTAAAGGATCAGATCCATGGAGATCTAACAACTGTCTGTTTGAGGGGAGGGTCAAAGAAGAAAAAAGAGAAAAAAGGGAAATTAAAAGAGACTGAATGTGAAAGGATAAAATAGCTTTTTTTATCCTAATTTCTATGACCAGCAAATATAGTTTTTTTTTTGATTGAGGTATTATGGGAGAAACTTTCCTGCTAACAAACAGAAATCACTTACCTGTTAGGTTTGGTGGAGTTCATTTGGAGTGTGGATCATCCCACATGTTGTTCCAAAAAATGAAAAGATGAGAATTCAGTAGACTCTCTTTTATTTCATCTTGGATGTGGAGGAAGTGATACAGAGCATTTCTGATTGGTCACTTTCATGATCAGCAGTGGCAGTTATAAGTATATGTCCATTGTTGTGTACTTGGTGGTTATTTGCTTCAGGATCACTTACTGGTATAGTATTGTTCCAGTAGAGTTGGTTGGATTAACAAGTATGATGTTGAAAGACCCAAAACTTGTCATGACCCCAAGGCATAACATTACTGATGAGGTGATCTTGCGAACTTATAGGAGTATTCATGACAGTACTGCTACACTATTATAACAGTATGGTATAAATATCAATATTTAAATTTTTCCATGGTCAGTTTTCAATCAGCACCTAATAATTGTATTGTGCATGAAAATCTGGGTTATGCTACTAATGAGAAAAAATGTGTGAATACAGATACTTATCTTTGTCACCAGACACAAAGAGGACAGGAAATAGACAATTGGTGCAGTACCATCTTTCTAACTAGAAATAGCTAACTTGATTTGAAAATCAGCATTTGAAATCATATTTTTTTTACCTAAACTTGAACATAAAACAAGGGTATCCTGAGAAAAAAAAATTACAGTAGACTGAGTTTATATCTCAGCACATGTATACATGTAGTATTTAACTACATCTTTAGTAAGGCTTACAACAAAGTATTTGCCAGATCATGATGATGCTGGAATTTAAGCATTATTTAAGAGAATGAAACAGTATGACAGTGAGAGTCATTTCTGTTTATAGAAATGCCAACATTAGAGGGATTTTTCAAGGTATATACTCTTCTAATTGAAGATTAGCACAGCATAATCATATTTGTAACCTTTGTATATTTTCAGACTTTGCAATTCTTACAATATGTATGTGTGTAAATACTAGAGGTACAAGAATGAAGAGAGGAAAAGAAAAAGTTTATAATCAAAATCACTAAACAAAAAAAAAAAAAAAAAAAAAAATTACCCAAAATATTTCATGTTTCAAGATTTTTTATCCACAAAAATAGCAATCAACTCCATGACAAGTTTAAATGAAAAAAAGATAGGGAGCACAAAAAGCTATCACTAAAATTGTAGTTTTTATATGACTAATAAAGAGTTTTTTTTATTAATGGTAGAGTATACTACAGATTCCCAAAGGAAACACTTTTATGATGCCAAATGTTAAAGGGTCACTATCATTAGCAGATATCCACTAATATAATCAATCCAATGATTGCATTTAACAGTGCATTAATTTGTTTTCTATCACATGACAAAAAATGTATCAGTGAGAGAGACACTTGCTTATTGATAACTAATTATAAAAATAGTTATTCCAAAGTAGAATTTGAGAGAGAACTGCCTTGTTTGGCCTTTATTGAGAAAGTAAACTATTGACATTTTTTATCAGATGCTGCAAATTTGACAAATATTTAATATACCACCTACAGTAAAAGTAGCTCTTAAATGTCTGCTATTTAAATTTCTGAATATTAGCAAAAAGAAAAAACAACTATTTATTTTACTAATATTTACCCAATACAAGATCCAAGAGCCACTGAAGGTGGAGAGTTACTGTATAGAGTAATATTAGTGTAGGAAAGGAACTGTGTTAGGTGCATAGAGCTTAAGTAGACTTTCGATGGAACTGGAAAGCCAATTATAAATACAAAACAAATACTCCTATTTAAAAAAACAAACAAAAAAGAGAAGAGTGTGAACCAGATGATAGGCAAACTTATCTATACCTGATTAAAGCATTTAAATGAAATTGGTTAGATTATATACTATAACACATCATTCAAATCCCAGGCCCAACTAATAAAACAACTTTTAGGCACAATTCAACTTTATTCATCAACAGTCTCCTTCTAGGGTGATACACTGATTTCAATGCTTCTCTAACAATTCGATGCCTTTTTTGTAGAACAATTTGTCATTGGCCTCTAAATACACCTCAGTTTCCAATATAACTTCTTCATTGGAGGCATTTTTTGATGACTTCTTCCTTCAAACACACCAATAATGCTATATAATATTCGCTACTGATTTTTCTTTTCTCAAGGTAATTGATGAACAAAATACCTTGTGCATCCAAAAATATAGAGACCAAAACCTTGCCTGCTGATGTTTGCATTTTTTGTCGCATTGGAAGTCTTTCACCTGCTGTTGTCTACTCAACTAACTGCCAATTTGACTTTAAAGTGAAGTTGTGAATCCATGTTTCATTCATTGTCATATATTCACACAAAAACTCCTTGTTGCATTGAAACAGTTGCAAATAACACTCTGAATTGTCGATGCATTGTTTTTGATCAACTGTGAGCAAATGCGGCACCCACTTTGAACACAGCTTTCTCATTAACAAATATTCTTGCAAAATGGTAAATATACTGCCTTCTGATATGTTTAACTCCTCTGCTATCTCACACAACTTCAATTTACAATTGACCAAAATGAGTTCGCCGTTCTTTTTGGATTTTTTGGTGAACAACTGCCAATTTTGGGCGAGCTGAGCGTTCAGCATTATTTGTATCTGTACAACCATGTTTAAAGTCAGCATACCACCTCTTAACTGTTATTTCAGATGGAGCAGAGTTCGAATTATACCTATCAAACCATTGCTTTGCTTGAACAGTATTTTTCCCTTCATCAGAAAGCAATGCTTTATCAATACACAAAATTCAGATTTTTCTGTTGTCTTGAAAATTTGCAACAGTATGCTCACTTAAATAACTATAATTTGTAAACTAATAATCTGTTTATGCCCTAATTTTGCCATGTGCCATTTGAAGGTTAATAATTCATAAAAATCATATGGATTTTTTTATTAGTGGTAACATCTATATGTCAGGCCCAGAACTTACAGAGTGATGTGCTATAATATATATATATATATATATATATATATATATATACCCTCATATAATTATGAATTAAAAGTACATTGTGACACAGAAATTTGTTTCGAGAAAGAATCTCATCATCAGGCAATGTTGGATGTGAAAATGATTTACATTTAAATTTTTAAAAAAAAACATCGATTTGCTATTTATGTATGTGGGAAGATATAAAATTTATGTGTACTTTTGAGTTCGCCTATTGAAATTTACCTGAGTTAAATACAAAATATTCTATGTTTTTTTATATATATATATATATATATATATATATATATATATATATATTCAGCTTTTATGCTTGTGCCGTATGTGACATTTCAGTCCAACTAGTGACCTGTATACAAGTATAGGGTCCACAATTCTTTTCATATATATAATGAAATTATATAGAAATTTACAAAATTGGCATTAAGCGACATATTTAAATTTATTTGTTTTAACATTATTTTTAATGGATAATTCTATTTGAGTGGATAGTCTGTTTTTCCTATAATTAAACAGTACATTTTAATTATTCACTGGCTTAGATATTCGAGAAATCTTGTTTGGAAAATATCTATCTTCCAGTAGAAATTCGAACATGCATACTCCCATATACCAGGGAGATGCCACTATTAGATCTGGTGCGTTTTACCACTCAACCACAGAAAATATCATGATAACTGACAAATTTATTTAAATTTATTTGGTGCATGGTTAGGTCACAAGGCTATCACAATGCGTTTGGTAAAGTAAAGGAAAGTAAAGATGATGGATATCACCTATTTATTATTCATTAATATTTCGAGATCAAAATCTCATCTTCAGAATGGTAGGAGAGCTTGTTTACACATTCATCCTGGACCGTGCCTGTCAACAAATGGTCATCCTTCGCTGCTACTGCTGTTGTTAATTGTATTGTGTGTGTGTGCATGTGTGTACCTGTAAGTGTGTTTAAGCTTGTATGTGAGTGGGTTTATGATATGTATATGTGTGATTGATAGTTGGCCCCGTTTTACGATCTGATGATACCTGTCTGCTTTAATTTATGGTTTATATAAGAAGTATGATTTGGCATTTTCACACCTCTACCAGAGTGATACATTTTATGACTTAGTGTTATATTTATCTGCTTTAATTAGGGGCATTTTTATCGCTACATTTTTACCCCCCATCCTGTATTCGTTCTCTTGTGTGCGTGTTTATGTGCATATACTCCTTGTATTTTTTCTTTCTTCTGAGTTCATTTTATATATATATATATATATATATATATATATATATATACATACACACACATACACCTACATACCTTTTCTCAGTATCGTGTGTGTGTATATAGATACATGTGTGTGTGTGTGTGTGTGTGTATGTTCCTGTGAATAGTTTGTTGGAATGTGTGTGATATATATGTGGGTGTGTGTATGCATTCCAGTGTATAGTATGTTGGAATGTGTGTGTGTAAATATATATATATATATATGTGTGTGTGTGTGTGTGTGTGTGTATGTGTAGGTGTGGGTATATGTGTGTTTATGTTCTGGCATAAAGTATGTTGAAGTATCGGATAAGTGTGTATGTATGTTTACATATGTGCGTTAATCTGTGATTACATGTGTGTGTGTATATATACACATTACTGTTGTGGCCAGTGTGTGTCAGGTGCATGATAGAGTTAATTATTCTGTTATGTAATCTAGATTGAGCTCCTGTCTATTGTTGATCTGAGGGTGGGGTTTAGCTATTATTAAGGACTCTTATGTGTAAGTTACCTTGGTTCCGCTCTCTAGCTTAAATATTGACTATTATCTGTGTTTTTGCATTTTTTTTTTAAGTGTTCGTGGAAAGATGACACTTGTGTGTGTAAGTGTTCTTTGATTCTGATGTGTAACAGTCTGGTGGTGCTGACATAAAATTCCTCCCATTTGGCACATTGTATGCAGTACACAACATATATCTGGTGGTATATACTGGTGTCAGGAATAGGGCAATTGGCCAGTGTACATGTGGAGTCATTTCTAGTATGTTGTTTGTTGTAGTTGTAATTGAGGTGTCTACGAAGAGTGGGGCCTTAAATTTATTTGTTTGAAATGTCACTATAAGACTGAACTATCAAAAAAAAAGAAAAAAAGAAAAAAATAAAGAAAATAATATACATAGATGTAAATGTCTACAACAGCCATGAATACATCTAGAGACACCAACCTATAACTATTACTGTGAGTTTCCTGCCAACTGTTATCATAAGATGGTGTTGACCAATGTACTTTTGCAGGATAAATCTTTTAAGCCTAGAAGTTTTTGTAATTAAAGTGCTCAATATTAAAAAATAGCACATTAATAGCAACAAATAAATTTGAACATTTCTTTTTATATATATATATACACACACACACACAAGGTCTCATCAAAAAGTATCAAGAATGTTAAAAGTGTATTCTTCATAACAGAGCTAACGTCTTCAATATCAAAGATTTCTAAGCATATAGATTTATTTCCCTAAATGTCTGATATAAGGAATTATCCATCATCATCAATTGACTTATTCAAACTGTTGTTCTCATCTTTGTTATAGTGACATTTTGGCTTTTTATTCTATTGGTCTTTTTATAGGTGTCTATAACATTCTCAGAATTCAAAACTGAATCTTTCATTCAACACATGGGGACATGGAGGTAGATCATTCTCAGCCCATGTTAGGGGATATTTCATTAATTCTTGTTATTTCCTCATTTATTAATTTGTCCTTGTGATAATGCCTCGGCAAATCAGAACATATGAATCCCACTACCAAACACAATAATTGAACATATGACTAACAGATAAACTGAATATTCTTCACCAATGCTTACATCTATTATGTGATTGATCAGTAGGGCACTTATTCCAAGATGAAATCATTAAGAACAGCATTACATAAACTTGATACCATTTAATTGAAAGTTGAACTGTTGAAAATAAAGCTTTACATGCATGAGTGAGATTGGTATATAAAGAAACCTACAAGGTTATAAATTGGTTGATGCAGTAGTCTTGTAAATGTAGAAGATTGATATTTATTGTATACTCCAGAAATGCAATCTTGTGCTAAAATGGGTTTTGTGTAGCAAATACTGATTTTTTTTATATAAAAGAAATAATTCTAGATGAAGAGAGATATTAAGTAGTAAATTAGCATTAAAAATAAAAAAAGATAGTGACAGTTCTGAACAGAATTGAGTAATGCTTGAATGATGGATCAAAAATGGATAATGAATTAATATGTTGACTTTAATCAATCAAAATTAGGAAAATTACAATTCTATATCAGTCAAAGAGTAAAATTAAAAAGAGAAATACTTTCATGGACAATATCATTCATTGAAGATATGCAAATTTAATTTTGAGTAGAGAATGGAATCCAAAGGCAATAAAATAATTTTTAATAATTCCTTGGAATGAGAAAGATAGATAGAAATTCTGGAGATTTGGATTAGTTCTCAAAATCTAAAAGTGGCCTGAGGCTGACCAGAATATAGAGAAAGCCAGTGGAAGAATAGTTTCTTCAAAAAGCTAACTTGAAAAGGATATTGCTGCACTTTAGCCCACAATACTATTGGGAAGAAACATATTTAGTCATATTTTGTTTCTTGAGGATTGTACTGTTTTATATATTTGATTAAAATTCCTTATGAAATCACTCATTATTGCAGTAGCTTCATTTTAATGATATCAAGATTTACTGATGTAAATAAAGATCAATATCAAATCAACCAACTAAATTTTGATTACTTATAAGCATACTGCTGAAATAGTTCAATATCTTACTGCCCATAAACTATTCTCAGACAGACAGTATGGCTTCTGCTTTGCAAGGTCTATGGCCGATATGCTAAAAACCATCACCAAGTACATATACCAAGTGCTTGATAAGTCTGGCAAAGCTCAAGCTGTTGCCCTGGATATCTCCAAAGCTTTTGATAGGGTTTGGCATGCTGGCCTTCTGTGCAAGCTACAGGGTTATGGTATCACTGGATGCTTGCTTGATCAGATCCAATCTTTCCTATCTAACCGCATAATGAAGGTCATCTTGAATGGGCATGCCTCCACATCCTACCACACAAACACTGATGTCCCCCAGGGCTCTAACTTCATAAATGACCTCCCTGACATGATCAAATCTTATGTAGGCATCTATGCTGATGACACTACTATTTACTCCCATCTCAGTAAGAAATCTGGTGAGGCAACCAAAGATAACCACACTGCCCTTCTCAAGAAGAACCTCCACTCTGTGGTAGACTGGGGTAATGCTTCTAAAATGAAGCTGCTATTTGTCAACCACCACAGGCAGTCCCTTCTAACCCCCATCAGCATGGACTAAGCAATTCTCCCTGAAAGCAATACATTGCACCTTCTTGGTCTCGCCCTTTCTTCCAACCTCAAATGGAACCATTACATTGAATCAATAGCTAAATCAACTGCTAGGAAGGTTGGGTCACTGTGTTGGGCTACAAATCAACCATCCAACCGTGCATTGAATACTGTTGTCATATCTGGTAGGGTGCCTCTGCCATTCATCTCAAGGTTCTTGACAGGCTCGAAAGGAGAATCTGTAACAGGATCCGTCCTGACCTGGCAGTTTGGCTCCAGCCACTTTCTCACCAGTGGGATATGGCTTCCCTCTTTCTATTCTATAAATATTTTCATGGCTTCTGCACTGACGAGATTAGCTCACTGATGCACCCCACTCCACAAGAACTTACTCATGTAACCAGAATGGCAACAAGGTCCCACACTTTTACAGCTAAACCAACTAAATGCAGCTGCCACTTCTACTCCATCAGCTTCCTTTCTCGCACTTCTCACCTGTGGAACTCCCTTCTGTATACTTGCTTCTCTGACAGCTACAATCTTCAAGAATTTAAATGCATATATCTCAGAGGTAGAATCACCAACTGATGTCAATTTGATCGGGTTTCAATCCTGGTTAGAAGCAATCGGATGTCTAACCGTACTGATGAGCTATGGTACAGTGAAACAGATTGTCTGCGGATGACTATATATAAATATATATATATATATATCCTATTCTGCACAATGATAATGATTCTCTTATCCTATTTTCATTCATGATAATCAACACTTAAAATACAAACATAAAAATAAAAAAAACACCCTCTCCCTGTCTCTATTGTGTAAAGAGAAAAAATACCCAAATAATGGTCAAAATTACGAGTTGCTTATTAAAAAAAATTACGATTGTGTAGGCCAGCTTAGTAAATTTCTGAGATGCTGAAATGGAATATAATCTAAATCATGTTACCTTTTCTATGACTTATTTCTTATTGGACAAAATATCACCATTTAAATTTTAGTATCATAAGCAAAATCTTTCATTAAATTACAAATTTAGTATCATCTAAAACTTGTTCAGTACTTTTTCATGTTCTTATTGTCATACTATTAAAATTGCTAATAAAAAAATTTAGGAAAATGGTAAATGTTTGAATTTTACTGATTACAAATTATAAACAATTATAGAATAGAGGTACAGTTGGCAGAGAAGCTATGCAACTAAAAAGAAGGATTACTTGTAGCACTTAGTGACTCACATCGAGCAAGGAAAACATCCATGTATTTGTTAATCAACTCAAATTCCTGGAAGATCACTGTGACAGAGTGATGAATGTTTGTCGATTATGTTATTTGAAGTTATTTTGCTAATTGCATAAAATGATTTTTTTCTAATTTTCTTTAGAGATTCTTGAGAAAACAAACAACTTATTTTTGTATGCACAGAGACAATGATGTGGAAGAAATAACATAAAAAAGAATGAATGAAAGAACAAATGAAAATTACAAAAAAATAAAGGAAAGGGAAACAGAAAGAATGCATTGAAAGAAAAATGAAGAAAAAATTTAACAAAATAAATAGAAATATTAATTTTCTTAAGGTTAATACTTTAAATTTTTTCTCTCTTTGTGCTTCTGTAATTTTTTTTATTTTTTAATCATAGACATTTTACCAGTTAGTTTCAATAATCATCTTAAATGTAGTAGATCAAAAACTTCCACATTTATGGACTATAACATTTCTGAAAAGCCATTTTACAATCTGATGAAATTGCAACAGAGTGGATAAACAAACATTTTGAAGTATTTTTCATTTCTATTGTTCAACACAAAATATAAAATAAATAAATTTCAAAGAAACAAATAATTGTTTGGGAGAAATCACTCCCCAGACTTGAAAGGGTCAGAGATGATAGATTTAACAGTTTTATTTCTTTTTCTTTACTTTATAAAAATAAGCATAAATGACAAATTACAATATTTGTTTTCCAGAGAAGTTAAAACTGGGACCATTAAGTGGAGCTACTTTGATGGATATATGTAAAACTACTGACAATATCAAATTGCAAAACAGATTACTTGCTTAATTCCATCAGAAACATCTATAATCCTTCTACCTGAAAGCATTTATTTTTTTTAAAAAATATTTTTCAGCATAATTTCCTCCATTGTCGATACACTTAAGTAATGAATATTAATCATAAATTGAACATTATACAAAGAAAATTTCAGATCAAAATTCACTTAAAGGTTACATATCAGGTTATGGATTTATTGATCTACCCTTATATGTTATCATTCATTTTCTTTTTTTAACTAAAATTCTCCCAATACAAGGCCAAAGAGCCACCCATTGTAGATGGTTACTGAATGAGGTGTGTGATATGAAATAAAAAAGGAGGAATAGGAAATTAAAATTATAAGAATATGGAAGACAGATAACAATTGGCCCTAAATTTGAAGAGTTTAACATTGTAGTGTTATCTGAATACGCCCATGTATTGAAAATTAACTAACTAAAACATTAAACACATCAGTCATATTTTTTATTTGTTAATAAAATAATACATTCTGGTACAGTTTGTTATGGCTATATCACAATGTAATACGAGTTCCTATATGATTACCAAAGTTAAGCAACATCAAGCCTGGTCAGTACCTAGATGGGTAACTGCTTGAGAATACTAAATGCAGTAAGCTTTGGTGTGCTGGTGGTATAATAGATAATGCCACAGAACTGTTAATTAGAATGCAGAGTCTCAATTTCAGTTGGGTTCATTATATTCACTTAAACACAAAATACCCTTGAGAAAAGTATAGATCCACTTATCACACCAGCTATGGGTTAATTACTAAGACTTATCACTAAATCAATACTATCTCAAAAAGAAAAAAAAATCACAAATATAAATATTCAAGAAAATGTGATACCAGTTTTTATGCCTAAAAGAAATATACTTTTTCCTGCATTGGAGTCTATTAACATTGATCTTGATAGATTAGAAAACCATGGTGTTTTTGAAAAAGTAAACGATTTAAAACGGGCCATGCCAGCAGTTGATATTAGAAAGAAAAATATTAAGATTTGTTTATGTACAGATTTTTCAACTGGTTTAAATGACAGCCTCCTCCTACATGTTATCCTCTACTAATTCCAAAGGATATATTTGCTAAATTAAATAGTGGTAATTTTTTTTCAAAAATTAACCTGTCTTCAAATTGAAGTGGATGAGGAAGTATTTGACTATTAATACATATAAAGGGCTCTACAAATTTAAAAGATTATCTTTCAGTGTGAAAATAGCCCCAGGTACTTTTCCAGCAAATAATGGATATCATGTTGGCTGGACTAGATGGTACTGTCACTTACATGGATGACATACTTATTAAGAGTACTACAAAAATAAAGTGCATAAAACTAATTCAACAAGTATTTCAGAGACTACATGATTATGGGTTCAAGATAACTGAACAGAAATGTCAATTCTTTATAAATAAGATTAAATATTTAAGTCTGATAATCAGCGAAAAAGAAAGAAGGCTATATCCTGCAAGAGCAAGTGTCATTAAAAAAATGCCTCTCTTTTCAAATTTGATCAACCTACAATCATTTCTCAGATTAGTAAATTATAATATTTATGTGCTTGATATGTACAAATTGTGAGCTTCTCTAAATAGTTTATTTAAGAAGGATATGAAATAGAATTGTTCAGTGGAATGTCAAAAAGATTTTGAAGAAATTAAAAAACTACTAACTTCAGACTTGTTACTGACACATTACAACATGCAGCAACATTGGACATGATATGTACCGGAAAGGGATATATATCATTATGAGGTTGTTAAGTGGTTAAGGCAAATGTAACCGGGTAAGTCAATCTAATATGTAGATGTAATCGTTGTATGCAATATCCTAAGATGTAGGCGTAGTCAATGGTGGTAAATCAATAGACCTCTAGTGGAAGACCTCTAGTGGAAGATCTCTAGATCTCTCTCAATCTCTCTATCTCTGGATGTCCTTGTCTTCATCTGTATTTATGGCTGACACCAGCCAATCACATTCCAGTGAGAGGTAACCAAGGTGTATACATATTCATTACATCATGACACAAGCAAATACAGCATAAGAGTGGTAATAGGCCATAAATTCAAAGATGGTAAAGGAAAGTAGTCACCTACACTTCAAGAAGTTTGACAAATACAGAAAAATTCTACAATCAAATTGAAAAGGAAGCACTTGCTATAATTTTTGCTGTACAGAAATTTCACAGGATGACATTAAGAAAATTCAAACTGCAAACTAATCATCATCTATTATTAAGTATATTTTATTCTAGGAAAGGTACTCCCATGTATACTGCAAACAGACTACAGTGTTGGACCACAATTTTATTGAACTATGATTTCAAGATGGAATTTCTATCATCAAAAAAATTGGGACATGCAGATGGCTTGCCCAGACTGATATAAAAAAGTAAAGATTTTGAAGATATTGTGACTGCTTTGTTGGAATATGAAAGCAAAATTAAAACCTTTGTGTATAACATTATTAAAGAATTGCCAGTCACGATAGATGATATCAAATTTCACTCTAAAAAGAATATGTTTATTCAAAAAAACTATGAATGACATTAAGCTGAAATAGAGTAAAACTAAAATTAACCCTAGTAACAATAAGACAGCATTTTCTATTTGTGATAGAGTACTTTTGTATGCAGAAAGAGTAGTAATTCCATTATCACTACAAAAAAAGATTTTGAAACAATTTCACAGGACATCCAGGAATAGTGAGGATGAAGTCCCTGATGAGAAGCTGTGTTTATTGGCCAAAGATATTCAAAATACATTTAGAAAACGTAATAGTTGCAATTCAGCAGCAAAATCACCATCTATAAATTATCAGGCATGACTAAGCACTGATAAACTATAGGCAAAACTATATACAGACTTTACTGGATCACTAAATGGTTTATGCTATTTGTGGTTGACAGTTTCCCAAAATGGCCCAAAATATTGAAGCGTAAACGACCTACTACAGCAATAATGATTAAATTCTTACCTAAACTTTTTGTAAGATTTGGAGTACCTGACAGTGTGGCATCTAATAATAGAATTTTATTTACTTCTAGTGAGTTTAAAAATTTCTGCAAAATCTATACAAATCTCAGATGATAAATCGCCACTGTCAATTTATCATTCAACATTGAATGGTCAAGCTGAGCACTTTGTGGGCATCCTCAAGAGAGCATTAAGAAAAGCAAAAGGCTTGGAAGTGAAAGGCACAGCACTACAAGAATCTTTGAGTATATATTGAATCATGTCAAATGCAGACATCACTGAAAAGTATCACCTGCAGAGCTAATGTTTGCTAGAAAAGCGAGATCCATTTTCAACAAATTACTTCCTAAGAATAAACAGAAAATTTGAAGCTACCAGATCATTTTAAATTGGTGATAAAATTTTCTGTAAAAGTTTTAATGCTGGGAAGGAAAACTGGCAGGAAGGAAAAATTATTCAACACCTTGGTAGTATGATGTACATTGTTGAAGGTGGATGGTTTCAACATGGAAGATAAAAATTGAGGCCTAGATATGCACAAAATAAGCAACCAGTACAATTCACCGATGGACATACTTTATACTTCTTTTAAAATACCTATTCCTAAAATGAATATTCCAATAAATGACCAGTGAAACTATACTGAAAAAAGTATTGTCTAAAGAAAGTGCATATTTAAAAGGGGGATGAAGATGAACACATCTCTCGAGAATATGAAGGACTTGGACTCATCCAAGTAGCATAAATACTGATGTTGGGAAATAAAGAAAAAAGTAAAAAGAGAGCAAGCCAGAAGCATGGTTTGTATAATCACTACAGAATTCAGCAAAACTACATCAACTCCAAGTGAAATTATATTTCTTGGATTGTGTTATCATCATTCAATGCAACAAAGACATAACAGTTACTTTAGATTTATAAATGAAGATATGTATGATATTGATATGTATAAATATGAAAATATATATTATATTTATTATAAATTATACTTTAGAACATGTGCAAACTACAATCTACTACAAAACTGTACATTTTGTTTTGACATTGAAAGAACAATGTTTCATCAGGTAGTTAGATAGTAATATATGTTATTTTTTAAAAGAAAATTTATGAAAATTCACTTCATTTTATTGGAAAAATTTTTGTACAAGGTAAAGAGGTTACGAAAGATAAGAAAACAAAAAGAGAAATCAAAATAGGGAAAAGAAAAGGACACAGAGGAAATAAAAACAAAGAGGAAAACAAGAGAGAATAAAATTTTTTCTTGGTGTAGGATAGTTGTGTTATCAATCATTATTTTTTTATATTGTGAATGTAGACAGGAATATTGTTGTAGGTGTTTAGAAATTAGTATTTTAGTATTTCAATTATAATACAAAATAGATTATCTGTAAGTATGAATGGATTTTATTAAAACTAAGCAGACACAATGTTTGCAATTTATTTAATCTGACATGTGTTTTGTAACAGACAAATGTAAACTTAAACGTATATGCAGTTGATAAGCTAGCAATTTTTTTCATTTTCTTTTTGATATTAGCTGTAATATTTACTATCACCTCAGCTGTGTCTATATCAAAGACACACTTGTAATGGATATTAAGACAAATTAAGAATGGAAAGGTTGATGGTGATGGTTACTTTAATGCTGCTGCTGCTTCTTCTCCCAAGGTTGATGGATTTTTAGAGTAATATAAAACAACAGATCAGATGTGTGGAACTAATATTTATTTACTTAGACACTCCAATCCATGGTCTGTTTCTGTGGTGGTGATAAGTGGTGCAGTAAGACCTATGACCTATCCTTTAAACAACCAATAATACCTGTTTAGAAAAGGTTCCTGGATAGTCATACATAGAAAGTCATTTTAATACACAAAGGAGGACATATTTTAAGGCATTCTTTCATAAAGAAATCATGAAATTAAATTTCTTTTTGCCTAAATGAGTTTTCCTACAATACTACTGAAGTTCATTGTTTACTTTTGAAAGAGTTGTCTTTTTAATATGACTATCAAAAATTCAATACAATTTCAATTAAATTGCAGATCTCTAGAGATAAAATATTAATTTTGTCTGTCAGTCATGAGTTCAGTCCCTGGGTCAGGTAGTGTAAAAAAAAAAAAACAAAAAAAAAAAACTAAAAACTCTGGTTCAAAGACAAATATTACAAGAATTAACAAAACAAAATTAATTGATATAAAATAGTAAAATAATAATGATTTTCATTGAATAGAAGGATGATTTGAAATTCTCAAAAGTTTATCAATTGTAAAAGACACCCTGAACAAAGCTAAAGGGCTAAAAGCCCAAAACATTGTAATGTTAATAAGCAAGATGATACTCATCTAACAAATCATTCTATATTTGTGTCTATTCAGACAAGTATACTCACAATGTTTGACCATTATATCTTCTGGCCTTCTTCAGATGTCTGCTGTAGTATTCAGTTTTAGAATTCTTTATTCACTCTACAAGGGTAGACTATTCTTTTTTGTTTTCTACATTTAGGAAGATAAGGTTTAGCCATCTTTCTGTTGCTTGTCTATTTATTCCACTGAACAAGACCCAGGGACTAAACTCACAACTGACAGGAACCCAGATAGTAGATTAAAGTGTTAGTTAAAATCTAAGCTACATTTTTGAGCCTTGTGTCTGAGGTGCAATTTTATGTGTCCTTCATTTCTTTGTGAATATAACCAAGATTAATATTCTAATCTGAATGGCATATAATGAAGGATAATTAATTATCCTTAAAATTCTGACAAAAATCTATCATTTTATTCTATAATTTTAGGCTTGTTAAAAACTGTCCTTTTTTTCTAAACACAATTAGTTTCTTGATTTGAAGAATCCATTTTTAAACTCTTACAGCTTTGATTTGAAACACAAAAAACCAGGTGGGTGGAATGAATGACTAAACTAAGAAGTGGTTATGCTATGTCAATTTTTATTTATTTCGTTTTTTTTAAACTAGATTTCAGAACTAAATTATATTGGAAAATATTATCTATTTTCATTGAACATCTAATGAAATCCAGCCTGTAATAATAATTACCTTCTAAGTGTAAATCTTTATCTTGCTCAATTACTAAAGAAGCAAATGAGTGATGAAAAATTAATTTTTACCTGAATTAACAGTTGAACTATGAATCAATAAACATGAGGAAAAAAAAAAGTAAAAAGATCATACAATCAGCTTTAGTGACTGATATGCTAGGCTTATTTAACAGAATTAAGTGGTGGGTTTATTGATGTTGAAACGTAAGAATCTGAAGTAAAAGATTCAGTAGATTGTAAGTAATATAGAAAGAAATATACAAAACTGAAATCTTGGACTGAATTCTGATCATCATAAAAGCCATCCGGAAAAATCCAGTAAACTGTAGATTGGAATGACTTACCTGAAAAGAAAAAAAAAAAGAAGAAAAATACAAGTGATATTTACATATATAAATAGTGTATTTGGGCAACAATCTTTTTCATGCTGATCTCATTAAAAATGACAGACAAGGTATTATCATTAAGTTTTTTTATATAATTTTTCATATGTTCTTATGATTCTTTCTTTTCAAAACTCAAATTATATAAGTATTGTCCAAATGTTTTGTATTTGAGTGCTTTTAGTTATATTTTTGAAATTTGAGTTTTTAAAAGTAAAATAATCAGAAGAACACATGAAAAATTATATAAAAACTTAATACCTTGTCTGTCATTTTTAATGAAACCTGCAGGTGTGTATGTATATATATATATATATATATATATATATATATAAACCGCATCACTTCACAAGACACAAGAAGTGTCGAAACAAAATAGCTACTTTTGTAGTGATATTGTAACATATCCATGTTATCATTACTGAATATATATATATATATATATTAATAAGTAGTAATATATATATATATATATTACAGTAGTTTTCATCCTGTAAAAGGTCTTGGGGCCACTCAAGATAGAAGGTTAAAATATCCAAAAATGAAAATAATACAGTTTTAAGAAATAAGAGTATATTATTATAAATTTACATACTTAAAATAAAGAAAATAACTTTACTATTTCAGGGTTCAACAGACCTAAAAAGAAAATCCATAAACATAAACATAAAAGTTGAATCAAGCAACAAAGAAAGAAAGAAAAGATGATACAATAATTCCTGTTACTGTACATCATTATTATTGGGGTAGGGGTGCTATATCTGATTATAAATGCTCCAGAAGAACCAATTTTATTTGTAATTATGGTTTGATATCATTGATATACTCCAGTTCCTTACTTTAAAATATTTCAAACTTAAAATTATTTGAAAAATGAGAATTAATATATTTGTTAATTATACATTAGTTATTAATAGAATTTATTTTATTGTTAAGAGGCAAAATAAGAGATTACTGTTGAAAAATAATGTTTTTGTCAAGTAATTATTTTTTCAAATATGTTTACTAATGCACCAATAAAGTGAATTATTTACTGAAGGGATTTAGTAAACTAACAGTTCCTCTGTAGGTTATAAAAACATTTAGAAGGTTCTAGTAAAAAAGAATATATAATAAAAGGTACAACTTGAAATTTTTAAAATTTGGCATTTGTTAAAGATCAATAAATTATGACGAGTATTTAGAAATGCTGTGTCAATTATGTTCATCTAAACAAATTATTATTGTCATAACATTATCTTAACAACCAATTGTGAGTGCAATCATGTTTATAATCAGTTGGGCATTTCTAAATGATAAAAATATAAAAACCAAATAAAAGGAAATTAAAGACAAAAGAATTTTACATCACTTATAAAAATGTATTTTATTGAAATTGTTATATAACCTCTGTTTGCCTAACAAATCACACTAGGAAAGAAGATACAACAAACAACTATTTACTTTTTATATGTTGAACCAAATATGATTTTTATTATGTAAGTGAGTTGGTGTAGGGTCTTTATTCCCATTCTTATCAATATTATATATATATATATATATAGGCCATGTGTCACACTTATAATCTCATCAGTATAGGATCATACCTTGTACATATGCATCTTATGTTAAGTATTTTGATATCCCTCCATGAGACCCTTTCATTGCACTTTGGTCAGACTGACCTTTGCATATGACATAAGTATAGGAAACAAAGTAAGTTTATCTTTAAACTGAGTTTTGTTTTTATAGATACCTGCACTTACATTGCAAAGGTCACATTCCTAACTACCAAGATAAAAAATACATACCTGGTGTATAGAGAAAGCCAGAAAATAAAAGGGAAAAAAAATAGAAAAATTAACCTGTAAGAATTCAATATTTTATACATCATCCAAATTTATATAAATTTTCCATTTTTTAGTGTATAAACATAAAAATCCAATTGTAATTTCCTGGATCTGCTCTTGATCCTAATTACATATTGAATGAAAAATGGATCCCACCATAATTACATCAAATTAGTAAAATCCAAAACAATCTTTGGAAATATATTTATATTCTAAAATCCCATTAAAATAATCCCAATCACAGAATTTCTATAGGTTAATTACAAAAAGTAGACCTTGAAACCAGCACTAACAAAAAAAGTGACCAGATTTTGAAGACATCTGCCAGATTATAAGAAAAGCATTATATGAGAGAGAGAGGGAGAAGTTTTATCAAAGAAACTAAGAACTCTTTCAGGTTTTTTAATTAAGAAAGCCAGTTTCACTGTATTTCCAATTAGATTAGAAAGGCTAAAGTCAAGTTATGAGCAATGTCTATCACTGTATTATCAGTGTAAATAATGTAAATACTACATTATCTCAGAAGCATAGACAAATACTGAAGGATCAATATGGACCTGACATACTAAAAATATGGAGATGAATAGAAAAGTCCCACCTGAAGCTAGCATGAATATGAAACCACCTAACATTCCTACACCGATGCAGGGAATTATTACTCATTCCTGCAGGCTTGACACTGAAATTTGCTGTCAATTCAAGAAGAACTTGTCTGGTTGCAGAAGAAGCAGGGCGTGTCTGGTTTGAAAATGAATCCAGTACAACTGTTGGATGAAACAAAAATTACAACCCAATATTTCCCAGAGGCTCAAAACCTTCCTCAACAGAATCACTAATGAAGAAGACTGAAAAAGGATTCAGCATGAGTTTAAAAAATCCTTCAGGCAAGAATTCAATGCAGTCAAGGTCTACCACATACAGAAATTAAATAGATTAAAAGATCTGAAGGTGACAGATGAGGTCCATCACCCCGCCTGTGAAGGCAGTTGTCAACATCAGTGGACATCAGCTGAGTGCCTCTGAAGAGTCAGTGCTGAACAAGGGTCTCAAATTCACCATTACCATCAAGCAGATATCATACTTGGATATCATTGCATGAATCAATGAAACAGCCTTGAATATCCCTCAGGCTCAGGCAGATGAGCTAAGATGAAAAGTGAGAGAGATATGGAAGAAAACCCAGCTGTCCAAATCAAACATCACTAAAAAGGAGGGGTTGACAATCAAGACCCTACAGAGGAATAAGAACATCATCATACTACCAGCTTACAAAGGCAATGCAACTGTAGTGATGGACAAGACAATAAACCAAGAAACTGGAAGGCTTATTTGAGGTGGTAGCTATAGCAAGGTAAAGAAAGACCCTACGTTGAAAACAGAATGACAGTTGCCACAGATCCTAATTAAGAACAAGGATCATTTCCAGCTTAAGACATACAGACATTTATCTCAACACTGCAGCAAGCTATCTCACATGTATGGTCTACTCAAGATTCACAAAGATGGTATTTTGCTCAGGCCAATTGTTAGCAGCCAAAGATCTGTGTGCTACCCTCTGAGTCACAGCCTTGTGGATATAATTGACTCACTGATAGAAAAGTTACCATCATATGTCCAAAACTCCACTCATTTCATGGAACTAATCAAAGATGATCCCATCCAATGCAAACAGATGGTTAACTTGGATGTGGTCGGTGTTCACTAAGGTACCAAAAGTTACTCAAAGGGGAAAAATGTTTACTTAATTTCATAGTGAATGGAGAGTAACAAGTCCAAATTTTAAAACCAAAAGTCTAACATCAAGTTCCAATAGATAAATGTTATGCAAGTTAAATATAAACAAATTTTGAATTTATATAAATTCATGCATGTATATATATATATATATATATATATATATATGACAAAAGGAATTTTTTTTTTTTCTTTACTAACATATTTTGTCCTCTGACAGACAATTCTAAGGATTTTATCTTGGAGCAAGTATTTTTAAAACAGAAGTAAAAATATTGTTAGGCTTGCAAAACATTTAAATTTAAAACACTCAAAATATTCTTCAAGCATACTGAAGTGATATAATTTGATGTAAACAAAAATGAGTAAATTATGTCATTGTTAAATCTTTCTTGTCATATACATATATATGTATATAATATTTTAGTTTAATAGGATAAATTAATTTATGCATTTATTTTTAATAATAGGTTTTGATGTAACCCTTTTATTCTTATGGTCATGTACAGAATGCAACCAGTAAACTCTCACCATTTTATATTTTTAATTTCATACATGTACATTGTTTGTTTTGATTTTGTTGACTGCACAGTACAAAAGGACCAGTTGTGAGAAAAAGAACACTATGACACAATTCACTCCAGAAATTTGGAAATGGCATGCTGTTCTGCTTGGTATTTGTGCCAGAAACTCCAATATGAACATTTCAGTGTGTTAGTGTATCAATCTGAGGCCAGTGTAAAGGATATGGAAAGAGTTGAAGAAGTTCAATGGTGATTACGAAGGTGTTTGGAGTGATTATTAGTGATGACAATATTGTGCCTCGATTCATCTTACCACTCAATATGAAGGCCTACATCAAGTACCTTGAGGAGGTAGTGCTGCCATAGGTCAAAAGGATGGCTGCTGAAAGACCTTATATCTGGTAACAGGACTCTGCACTATGCCACACAAGCAAGAGAACCCAGTCATGGCTGTCAGACAATTTCTGTAATCATATCACCCATATATCTGGCCACCTAACTCATGGTTTATAATATGTGAGACACAGTTGAGCAAGACACTAACAAAACTCCTTGTAAAACCAAAGATGAACTGAAGACTAGGATTATGGCAGTATTCACTAACTTAAACAAGGAGACTGTCCAGAAAAGTTTATGAAGTTGTCTGGAGGCTACAGCTGAAGCCAATGGTGATTTTATTGAATAGATTTACTCTTTACTATTTCAAGATATTTTTGTGTAACTTTGGTAAGTATATCTGTTAAAATGAGATGTTAGTGATATTTTCATTCTTGTGTAATTTAGATGACAATTTTCTATTTCACCCTGTATGTTGGCTTTGGAAAGAGTTGTATATGTTAGGAAAGAAGATATTTGAAAAACTTCAGGATACAGGTTAACATTTTAACAAAATTTGAAAGTGGCACTCTCAAGAACTTTTGATTTAAATAAGTTATTTTCTCTTTTAATAGGTATGGCATTCTTTAGATTGAAATTGTGGTTGAACTTATTTCAATGTATGACTAATGCATTTGATAAATTGTTATGTATAAGATCCTTGTTGTGTTTATAGATACATTTTTTTTAAATTGCTGCAAATTTCCACAATATACTGTAAGAAACATATTACTTCGGAATTATTATTGTGATGGACTTTTTTATTATAATCATATTCATAATAGTTTTGTATTTGGTTGTAATTATTGTAAGTTAAGATTGGATAAATTGTTTTGTATAGTAAATGTTAAGGATTTAATGTGTTTTTTTTTAGAGGATGATACACACCAGTAAAGAAAACTTCCTTTTATCTTTATTCATATTGTCACTTTACACACACACACACACATATATATAATGATCACTTCCTCATACTGCTTTAGAAAATACCTAACTCCTGTTGCCATGCTCAATCATTGCAAGAGCCAGATCAGACCAAGAATGAAGTAAGTATCACTGCCATATCTTGGCTTTGACAGAGTTCAAAAGCATGTAGGTGGCCTTGTGGGTGATGAATATTTTTTCCACTTTACAGCCCTTATTCCACAGACAAAACACTGATTTCCTCTCACTAATTTAGCATTACTACTATGGCAAACATCTTAACAAGTTACATTCCTTTGTCCCACCAGATCAGACCTTCAGTTACGACCTACTATTGGTATGTTCATAGTGGTAATTTATCCCCATTCCCTACATGTTTTTTTTAGTAAGTTGTAAGTTCCACTTGGAAGGCTTCCCTGACCAGTACAATCTTAATCTCTTTAAGCCCAGTGTCAACTGATATCTATCCTACATATCCTAATAATATGTAATTCCTGCTTTCTGATTCCCCATCAGTTGCAACAATCTCACTCGGTAATCTTCTACTTTGAGTGGCTTTTGGGCCTTGTAAAGTGAATCAAAAGTAAAACAAAGTAAAAAAAAAACATGTCAACTCATGCACAGTACGAATAGTCATTAAGGAAAGATAAGGATTTGCATCTGTAGAAATTGGAAATAAAGTGTCAGTAAAGCCTCCAAATAACAGAGAGGAAGGCTTCCAAGAATACTATGTCAGTCTAAGGCATTGTTTACCATTTTCTGAAGAATCATGGGCTTGACAGGCTACTGAGTATGGGGATGGGGGTGAAAAGACAATGAAGCAAGTATTATAATATCACAATGATCATAAAAAGAGAGAGTGTGATGTCCAGGATAGTGAGCAAGTAACTACAAAATGTTGTAAATAGAATTTAGCTGGGTTAATAATAGAAATGGAAATTTTGTTTTGTTATCATTCTTGATGTTCTCTCAACTGCAGTGATTTTTCTTTAGATCGGTGGGCATATAAAATGGTTGGTAAATACAACATGAGCAGAAGAAAGAAAGAGGAAGTAGCAGTGTGTGTGTGCGTATATATATATATATATATATATATATATATATATAACACACACACACACACACACAAAAGTACAAGTGACAAATTGACATCTAAGTTATGCAAAAATGAAAATAATACTGACATCTCATTTTAAGATATATACTTACCAAAATTATACAAAAATATCTTAAAATAGTAAAGAGTAAATTTATTCAATAAAATTGCCGTAGGCTTCAACAATGCCTTCCAAATGACTTGAAAACATCCACCAACTCTTCTGGATGGTCTCCTTGTTTAAGTTGCTAAATTCTGCCATAGTCATTGTCTTCAGTTCATATTTGGGATATAGTTGAGTGAGAAACTAACAAAACTTCTTGTAACGCCACACATAATAATCAAAGGAGTTGCAGTCTGTGAGAGTTAGGTGGACAGATTTAAGAAGGTGATGTGGTCACAGAAATTGTCTGACAGCCATAATTGGGTTATCTTTGTGTGGCATGGTGCAGAGTCCTGTTGCCAGACACAGGGTCTTCCAGCAGCCACCCACTTGACTCATGGCAGCACTGCCTTCTCAAGGTACTTAATGTAGGCCTTCGTGTTGAACCTGAGGCCCTTAACAATAAATTTGAGTGTTTTTTTTCTTATTAGAACAATAAGAGTAAGTTTTCTGCACTGTCATACTTTTGTAATCACCATTAGATTCCTCCAATTCTGCACTGCCCTCAGAATGACATCCAAACACTCTGAAATGTTCATATTAGAGCTTCTGATGTGAATACAAAGCAGTACAACATGCTGTTTTCAAATTTCTGGCAGAGTGAATTTCGTCATGTTGCTCTTTTTCTCAGACGGCACCCAATTGTTCTTAATATATTGTGCATTTGAAAAAATAAAAAAAAACAATGCACATGCACAAAATTAAAGATATAAAAATGGAAAAAAAATTATGCATCGCATCCTCTGTGAGAGAGTGTATATAAAAATAATGTGATACAAATAGATGTTATTTTTTCATCATATTGAAATTGTTTTTCCTTTATCTTCACCATTAAACCTGAGTGGCATTTTAAAGTAATCAAAATTTAAAATAATTTTGTTCATTTATTCTTTGCATGAACTTGCTGAGTGAGTCCCAGTTGTTGGAAGAATACAGATATAGGAAAGATTTGATTTCTTTTTCCCTTTAACATTAAGCTAAGTCAAAAATGTACTCATAAGAATCTTTTCCAATTTAACAACATCTATTAACAAAGAACAGACAGTGGAGAGCTGTCAAGACATTTAGGTTTTAAAAGCTTCCCATCAGTTTTTGAAACATTTTGTCAATCACCACATGATGTCTACAGCATAAAATGTTTTTAAATGGTCCTTGCACATTGCTTAGACATCACAGGTCATACATAAAACAGCAAGACTTTAGTCTTCAGTACAAAAAATATCTTTTAAAAATTAGAAAAAGAAAGTAAATAAGTTTTAGTTTAGATTTTAGTGACAGGAATGAATAAAAAATTTATTTCAGAATACATTAAAAAAAATTATAGAAAACATCCTATTAGTCAAATAAAAAGATTTACTTAATAGTAATAGCTGTAGTGATTCAGGGCAAAATATATCTGTCTGGTTCACAGGTTCTTGAGAAGCAATAAAGATATGTGAAATAAGAAATAGTTGAATAACTGCCATGCAGATTTTCATTCATGGGCATAATGAATCATTCATCAAGCTTACCAACATATAATCATTCTAAACTATACATTTGAAAAATCTCATGATTAAATGTTAGTAAAAAAAAAAAAAAAAAAAAAGGTTATGAAATCAGACTCATGGAAATTTCATGGTGTATTTTTTAAATGTGAAACTAGAACACAAAGTGTTTACATTATTTATAATCAGACTATTTATTGTTGTCATGACATTTCAGCCATTTGTATTACCTGGCTTTCATCAACAGACTAAACATTGTGGTGATAACAACAAAGATGAGTGTAAGAAATGCAAAGAGTGATAATTCCTCAACCCAGAAATTCAGACAGAAAAAGAACACAAAGTAATTCACAGATTTTAATAATACAAGAAATAATTATATTTTTACTCTTTTAAATAGTATCTTATCTATAAATTAATTTACAATGTTAATACAAAAATCAGTGTTATTTTTAATTTACAAGTAATATGCAAATGAGAATTTTCTTCATTGAAAATATTTTCTTTTGCTTTGCTGTTCTTCTCTGCTCGACTTTTACACCTTGCATTTTGTTCTGAAGAAGCAAAATAGAGTTGTATCAAGAACATTATAACCTTATTAAAAAAACAGAACAGAGATGTTCTGAAATCAATCAAATCATTAACTTCAGGAGAGAATGGCTAAGTTTTTATTTTACAAAATACCTTTATTGAAATAATTTTGCTAGGCTGTTAAAATTCATAACAGTATTTTGATACACATACATACGTACCTATTGAATTTTAAAATGATCTTTGTGGCTTATATAATTCCAGAAATCTCACAGGGAACTTTAATTGGAGGAGAGAGAAAGAGGTGAGGAAGTGAGAAAAGAATAAAACAGATTTCAGTTGTTTTTATTCAATTATTTCTCATTATTGCAATTACATTAAAATGTAGAGCTTTTTATCTAGTCAACAATGCAAAAATTCAACTCTTTTACCCTCTCTCTTTTTCTTTCTTTTTAATTTTCTCCTAAATTCAAATAATGCAGTTAAGTCTAATCTGCTGCAATGTTCTGCAAATTACCTGACAGGAAAAAAAACTATCACAGAAGACATCTTTATCTTTATAACAACCCTTACTTACACATGGTTAAATTTATTTACATTTATATGCAGCAAAAATAAAACACAAACGCACACACTAGTATACACATGTTGTAAGAAATAATGGCAATTGTTAGAAGATTTGAATAATAGTGAGATAAAATGAAACGAAAGTCTTGAAACAGTATATTGAGATTCAATAAAGCAGAAATAGAAATAAACAACTAAAATGGAGGCCAATGAACTGTTTAATTAAGATGTTCAATGGTATCTCTGATTCATTGATTACTCCTGGTATTATATAAATTGCTTTTTGCTTAATATCTTTCATGTCCAAATTTTACATGTTTAATATAAGAGTGAAATGGAAATATCTCGGAAAAAAAAAAAGATTAGCAACAGAACAACAAAAGATGGCAACAACAAAGCCTATTTCAAGATCATGTTAAAGCAAGTTGACCACTTAATTAACAAAGATATCTGAGCCTCACATGAAAGGCTTGAACAAATAAGACTGCAATCTAAGGAGTAAAGGAACTGATTAATTAAACCATTCATTTTTCTTGGGAACTAATGTTGTCTAAATGCAAATAAATATTTTATTTGTATAGAATATTAAAACAACTAAAGAAGGTAATCACTTATGAATTTACTAAGTTGATTTAGATTCCTTCTGACTACAAATGAAACAGGAAATATATAAATAAATGCACATTGATAATCATTATATGGTTTAATAACAATATGTATTCATATGTATTTTTGTAATACTTTGATCCTACACAGTGGGTAGGGAAGCAATCCTCATTCTAGGCAGAATGGCGGGGGTATTCATACATTTCCTAAGGGTATTTGTGCAAAAGTAAACATAATTTTAACTTGGCTCACCAATTTCTATTTCCAGGCTGTTAACCATTACACCACTTAAACATTAAAATATATAATGCCCACCTGCAAACATGTACAAATATATAATGCACAACTGTAAATATATAGAAATTATTGCCTGATTTTTTGCTGGATACTTGAAAAATAATTGAATAAATCTGAATGGCATCACTTTTCTCTCTCACCTGACTACTCTCTATTTTTGTTTAAATTGAGGTTTATGTCTCTATAATGAAGGAGACATAAAGCTTTATCCTATTTTTTACTTTTCTCATAGATACAGTTGTCTTTACCAAAGTAATAAGATATCTTCTCACTCCATTAATAAAACATCATAAATACTTATGATAACTATAGCATCAGGAAGATGATTTAACAAATACAAACTTGATAAGTTGGAACAAACTCTGATTTATTAACACAAATATTAAACATTACTTATCAGGCTCAATTCCATTAATGGTTGTGCAAAGACTTAGATTATTATTGGTGAAGAAATTTGCACGGCATTACCCTCACTTCCTTTTTTCTCTCTCTTTCATGACATATTTGTTAGTCAAAATAGTTTGTTTTCAGGCAATGTACAGAAAAATACAATGTCCATGATTTTTGCATGGTACTTAATACTAAATAAAATAAGTTTCAATTAAAATTCTCATTACCAATGTTTAATCTATTAAACCATTTCACACTTACGTACAAAAGAAGATATCTATATATATATATATATATATATATATATATATATATATACACACACACACACACAACTATAAAATAGTGCATATACAGAAAAATAACACAGCCATATATATCCATATATATGCCTATGGAAATAGGCATTGTAAATACACCAATGATGAAAAAAAGACAATGCAGACACACAAAGGGAACACACTGATACATATACATGTATAGAGAAACAAAGCGATATGGCTTCATAAGATGAATATAAATGCATATGCACACATGTTTTAGACACATTCATACGTGTTCCTATGTAAACACACCTACATAGAGTATTTGATGATTATCAACCAAAGTAGAAAATTGCCAGAAGATAGAGAAAAAAAAAATTAAACAAGAGAAAGATTTTCCTTTTTAAGAAAATTGAGAATAAAGCTGATTAATTTTTCTATTCGAACGTGATTTGTTAAAAAGCATTTCTTGAAAATAAAACTGAAACACTTCACTGCTGCTATTGCTGGCCCCAGAATTCATTTGAGTTCTTCAGTTGCACTTATTTCTCTGTTGTCTAGACAGAAATAAAGAATGTAGAATTAAGGACAGGAAACAATAACTACAGTGTAACCCTGATATAAGAGAGTTGCCCGGACCGGATAAAAGTTCTCTTATATCTGGGTCCCTTATATCTGGGTTATACTGTATATAGAAAAAGAATTTGATTCGTATCTGGCAAAAATCTTGAGAAATTAAATTAGCTTACTGGACAGGATGAATAAATGACACACAAACACCAATATGATGGCTATGTTATGATAAAAAGAGGCAGTCATAAAATTTGCAAAATATCACATTCACTTACAGACTATAAAATTTGACAAGTAAAAAACAAAATCACAAAAACAAAACATGGCAATAAGGCTAACAATTAAAAATAAATAAATAAAAATTTCAGACAAAGGTTTTAAACCTATGGTGAATTTTGTTTATTCCCACTGTACTATTTTGTACACACAAGGTCATGTCTGTGTTACATTGTTATAAGACAGTAACACCAATACTTCAGAAATATGATTTATACAAGATCTTGCCAAAAAAAAAAAAAAAAATGTATCAAATGTAGCATCTAATTTTTAATATTTCCTTGAAAAAGAAACAAAAAACTTCAGAGGATATGATAGTGATTAGACATTAAAATAATTCTAAAAAAAAAAAAAGGTAGCAGCAAAAATCCATACTAAATTCAGTTTATGTACAGTTTAAATTACCCAAACCTTTTCATAACAACTAATACATACAACAAATTAATAGAGGAAATAAAAAAAAAAATACTTATTGAATTATTATCAACTAGAAGTATATGAGATGGTGAATATTTATCCTCATCTCTTATCATAAAGAATGTAATAAATATCCTTTTAAAGTGTCATTTCCAAAACAATTCCTGATTCTCTACCATTAACCACAAACATCAGGAAAATCAGTAACATTTACTTACAAGTAAAATATAGAACTACTGTCTAAAATATATATCACTAGTGTTAATAGAACAAACGTGGATTAAATTTTTATTTAGTTGATATAGAAGTTTTGAACTCTAAGCCCATGGCATACCAAGGAGCAATAGAAAAGAAGTCTCATTTATCCAAGTGAAAAGTAGACAGAGACATTCAACTCTCAAAGAACATTTTATATACCTACTTCATCAACCATGCCTCTACAATTTTTTTGACCAAATAGATATATGCATTCTCACTTGTAAAATGAGAGGTGCCACTAAAAGTTAGTTAAGATACAGTTATGATACACACATTTGGACGATCATGTCTTGAAAGAGACATGACTGACTGGGCAGAAGATTATCCCACAGTAGATTGCCGTTATTTTCTGCAGTAGACTGGTTGCCAGCCAAGGCTATAGAACCCAATTTATCCCATTATTTAACCCATAACTGGAGGGAAGAGACAGATTAATACCTTTCCCAAGGGTACTTATGCATAAGTGAATGCAAGGAATTCAACTGGAATTCAAAATCAACTTCCCAATTATGTCATTCTGAGCCGATATCCACTGCACCACAATGCACATCACGCCACTAAAAGTACAGAACTTAAATAAAATCTAGAATTTAGCACACAAACATATCTTGTCTATATTATATCTATATCTCAAGTACCTTTTGAAAAAATAGGAAACAGAATAGTTTGCAAACAAGCTGGCCATTTTTTTTCATCTTTAATAAAAATAACTTAGTTTACAATTGACTATAGAGAAAATAATCAAGAGAGCAAGTGTATAATACTTTGTAGGTACAATTTCAAGTGAAGATTACCCAGCTCTTCATGGTCTCCACTAAGCAAAGACAGGACTAATATTAGTATACTAGTTTACTCATGCAATACTATATAATATTGGTTATATTTAAACACTTTTGCATTTGTGTTAATTATATTTTATACATTAGTAATATTAAAAATGTATCTATATAATTAAACACACAAAAAAAATAAAAATAAAAACAATGTATTCGAAACTAGATCTCCTATATTTACTTAAGAACCATGGTGACACTATGACTATTCATTTATTGATATTGAGTAATGCCTCATGTTACCATAACAAAATATCCCATTAATAACTCAGGTTAGATAACTGATAAATACACAAAACTCACATTATGTTTTATATTATGACACATTACTCAATAAGTCCTGGGGATAACTAATAAAACATCTTTTAGGCAAAATTTGACTTTATTCATGAACATAGTATATCACCCTAGAAGGAGACTGATTTCAATGTTTCTCTAACAATTTGATGCTTTTGTAGGATGATTTGTGTTTGGCCTAAAAATATGCCTCAGTTTCTGATATTACTTCTTCGTTGACACCAAATCTCTTTCCCAGTAGCATTCTTTTGATGTCTGCAAACAACCAGTAGTTACTAGAGGCCAAATCTGGAGAATAGGGTGAATGCAGAAGCAATTCATAGTGCAATTCATGTAGTTTTGCAATCACTGCGATCAACATGTGAGATAGTATGTTGTCTTGGTAAAAGATCACTTTCTTCATTTGTGGCTATTTTTGGCAATTTCTTCCTTCAAACACACCAATAATGCTATATAATATTTACTATTGATGGTTATTCCTTTCTCAAGGTAATCAGTGAACAAAGTACCTTGCACATCCCAAAATACAGAGGCCAAAACATTGCCTGCTGATGTTAGCATCTTTGGTCCCTTTGGATGGCTTTTACCTGTTGCTGTCCACTCAATTGACTGCCAATTTAACTCCAGAGTGAAGTGATGGATTTGTGCTTCATCCATTGTCACATATTTATGTTAAAACTCCTTGTTGTGCTGAAACAGTTGCAAACAACACTAAATCATCAATGCGTTGTTGTTTTCGATTGACTGTGAGCAAATGCAGCACCCACTTTGAACACAGCTTTCTCATTGACAAATGTTCATGCAAAATGGTGAATACACTGCTGTCTGATATGTTCAACTCCTGTTATCTCACATAACTTCAATTTATGATTGGCCAAAACGAGTTTGTAGATTTATTTTGGTGCTTTCCAGGATAACTGCCAATTTTGGGTGACCTGAGCATTCAGCATCATTTGTGCCTGTACAACCATGTTTAAAGTCAATATGCCACTTCTTAACTGGTGTTTCCAACAAAGCAGAATCCAAATAACACTTATCAAGCCATTGCTTTGCTTGAACAATATTTTTCACATCAGAAAGCAATGCTTTATCAACACACGAAATTTAATTTTTCCATTGTTTTGAAAATTTGCAACAGTAGCTTCACTTAAATAACTGTAATTTGTAAGGTTAGTACTTCATAAAAATCATATGGATTTTTTATTAGTAGCGCCATCTCTATGTCAGAGCCCAGGACTTATTGAGTGATGTGTTAATTGCTAATTTGAACATATTTACTTAAAACATGTGTATTAAAACAAATTCTACTGTGACAAATTGTATTACAACTGATGGATCCCTTAATGCTTTTATTGAGTTAGAAAAAATATTTAAGTCAAACTTTTGAGAAGTCTGGAATATATTTGCAATAATTCTAAAAGTTGTTATTTTCTACCATTTCTAGGTTTTTAAAACAATGACAAAAACTGTCTGTTTTCATACCATATAATTGCAAAGACAAAATGTGGTAACAACAAATAATAATCCATATAACTCTTGGAACATTTTTATGATACTTTTTCTTCATTTCTTCATCTAGAGTCTTACAAAATGTAAGTCAAAGTGAAAGAATTATGTAGAAAAGAATGATAAAGTAGAAATGGAAAACTTTTGACAAAGAACATTGCCTTTTATAAAGTTGTTAAAACTGAAGGATAATAGTGTTTTTGTTTTGTTAATAATATAAATGAATCTATTATTAAAACAAATTAATTGCTTTGTGTTTAGTTCCCTAAATTAAAAAGAATCATGGAACAATTTTCACAGATTTTGCAAATAAAATTTTACCATAATAACCTAGAATATTAATTTTAGAAACTTTAGTCAGAGATGTGTGTGTATGTGTGTAACTGATTTATTTCAATTCAACCCAAAAGTTTTTTAGAAATAGTTTTATATAATGCCATGCTACAGAAGGTTAAGTAAAGGTTAAAGCAGGCAGGTAAAGTTGAGCTTAAAGTGACAGTTAAGATAAAACTAACTTGTTATCTAAATGAGATGGAAGAAAGAGGATGACAGCTATGTTATTCAAAAGAAAGCTTGTTCTTACAAAATAAAAACAAACATTTCTAACACAAAATATATTTAACAGGGTAAAACCATTCAAGGGAAATATCTATTCAAATTTGAAAGTAATGGACAGTAAGATAAATATTTTTATAAGCTTGTCCTATGCAACTTTATAATCCAACTGGGCAGACTCTTGATAAAGTTAAAAAAAAAACAAAGTTAAATATTTTTTCAAAAAATTTATGATCACATGATCATGTTAATTATTTAGGGGAAAAAAAAAGAACAAGAACACAATAACAGAAATTGGTAACATACAAGAGCATTTGTAAAAGTTCTTATCTTAATAAAGGAATTCCCCCAAAATACTGATGTTTGATGAGATTTTGGGTAGTGGTTTATGAATACAACTTTTCTGCACTCCTCATAGAGGAACATAACTATGGTCCCAAATTAAACATTGAAATAGCAGAATGATATGTTACGGTTCAAGTCTTTAGACTTTGCATAAAAAATCAGAATTTGTTTTATTTTTGATTAAAAAAATTAACATCTCAAACAGAATAAGCATTTTAGTTTTAAGTAGGCTGTTCAAATAACAAAAAGTTTAAAGTCCTCACAGTGATAGTTTTAAATAAAAAAAAAACAACCAAGGTACAAAGTTGGATTATTTTTTCAGAAATAGTTAAAAATGTTTTGCTAAATACATAAGGTGGTATTAGAAATTTCCCAAGCTATACATGCTATGATTTTAAGATTTAATAGAAATGTGCACACAGTTAAAGTTTACTGGTACCAAGCCTACTGAGTCAGTCTGCCAGTAGATGGTATGTTGTCTATTATATTTAATCACTATGAGAATTTTTGTAATGTTGTCATGGAATGGCTCAGAATCTTTAGGTGGGGGACAAATTTGTCCTTGCATCAAATTTTGCATGAAACTCAATGAATCTGCTAACATGATCACAAAATGCTTCTTCAAACTTTTGACAAGTTGAATATGGGTTTTTGATTGGTATGTGCATTTCAAAGCCGGCCAAGTGTCAGGTCAAGATGATGAGTGTTAATGGCAAAAAACTGGAAACAATTATGGAGTCTGTGAGAAAATCTACTCCAACAAATTTTCAATACCATCTCATACACACTATTTTTTTTTTATTAACTTATTATAACAAGAAGTAATAATAATCACTAGATTATCAGTCAGTCATTTAAGTGCCATACATGATGCACGCTTGGGTGATCATGTCCTGAAAGAGATATGACTGACTGGGCAGAAGATTATCCCACAGTAGGTTGCCATTACTTTCTGCAGTAGACTGGTTGCCAGCCAAGGGTATAGAACCCAATCTGTCCTGTCATTCAACCCATAACTGAAGGGAAGAGACAGATTCATACCTTTCCAAAAGGTATTGGCACATAAGTGAATGCAAGGAATTCAACTGGAGTCTATATAAATTCAATTAAGAAATTAAATTGAATGATAATAGAACAATAATTAACCAAATTCATCACAGAAAAGACAAAAAACTGAAGCAGAAGTTTTGCCAAACACCCTAACAAAAATATATAACTGTATTTTTTCTCATGTATTAAACTTTTATTATCTGTCACTACCCTCTGTTGGGCAAAGTAAAAATCAATTCCTGTCTGAATTTCTGGGATGAAAAGATATCTACATTCAGACTAACAAGATATCTCTAAACATGGACAGTGGAACAAGAACAATCAACTACTGTAGAGTGTATGAAGGGCTCAATTTGAAATTCCCAAGTTAACCAGATCAACAGAAACAGATACCTGAAGAAAGCCAGGAGGCACATCATCTAAACTTATATAATAAATGGAACTTTGTGTGTGTGTCCATTACCTATAGACTCCGAAACGGCTGAACCGATTTTTTAAAAAATTTACACAGTTGTACTATAAGTGTCTGCGAATGTTCTTTGATAGGTTTTGTGTTGAGGTACTCCCGATAAATATCGAAAATCGATAATCGAAAAAAATCGGGTTATAGAAGGAGTGATCTGATTTTAATCAAATTTGATACACTCATAGACAAAGACATAAGAAATGATATTCAGAAGTTTCAAGGTTGCAGTTCTTACAATAGTGCAGAAAATCGATTTTATATATATATATATATATATAAAAAGCAAGATGTTTGTGTGTGTTTATCTGTCTGTATGTCTGTATTTTTTCAGCCCTTTTATTTTAATTTTTGCTTCAAGTTTGGCTCTAAGTAGGTATAATTGTAGTTCTTAGTCTCAGCCATGATACCATTTACTCAGAGGACTTATTTAGCCTTCAAAATTCAGTTTACGACGAAAAAAACTTATTTGATATCGATACCAGGAAATCAAAATTTGACTTACATCCGTTCATTTTTCTTTCAGTCTACAGTTTCACTTTAACTGAAAACAATTATTGCTTTTTTAGTCTTTCGTACCAATGTCCAAAGAGTCTGAGCTCCAGGACCATGGATTAGTTTTAAAGCTTTCATTATATCCAAGCAACACCAGGCTATACTGCTAGTCTGAAATGTTATGGTAATAACAAAGATGAAAACATTAATCCAAAAGTAAATAATGTAAATCATTAATTCATATAATTAAAATATGAAATTTGTATGTTAGCTGCACCATTCATTGAATTCTGGCAAGCAAACTTCCCACCACTCATATTAACCAACATTTGCTCAAGACCTGTATTTGTTATAAAACATTCTCAATACTTTTTGTATAAGATAAATGTGCATGTGTGTACATGCATTCTTTTTACCAAAATAAAGAAATAATGTTTAAATAATATGTGAATATCTAAGTAACATTTCACTTTTATTTGCATCATCATTTGGAAGGCGAAAGATACTAAACTCAAAAACGCTACCTTTGATGGATTTGTATTGAGCTAATTTTTGTTATATAATAATCCCTTAGGTAATAAAAAATAATTTTATTTTAACCTTTTCTTTTAATATTTACAAATTTAATAATTTTTAGATTCCTTTCTGGACTTATATTCTGTAATATAAATGTTATGCTGAGTTTTTTGGGGGGTTTTTATATGCAAGAATCATTCTTTACAAGATAGAAGTCCTGCCTCCACTCCAACTGTGTAAAGAAAATATTAGAAAGTGGAAATACTGTCAAATTTAACCATTAAGCAAATACCAAGAAATATTTTCATTACACTTGGGCTCAGAATGGAGAGAAAAGGATGTAATGCTAGAGAAAATGACATGGTCCTTAGCCTGGAGGCATGTTTTCTTACAGAACAAAAGCTTCTATGAGTTCTAAAATTAAACTGATATTGTCACAACAGAAAGAGGGTGGAACTTATGTCCACAAGAGAAATAAACAATGACAAGTAACAGTAGAAGGAATAAAAATAGAAATGTTTGAAAAAAAATAGGAAAAAGAAATTAGATTGTTATCCGATGCAAAAGCTAGAAAATTATTTTAAAAATACATAAAACAACAACCCACCCTAAAAATATTTTTGGAGTCATCTGTTTATTTTTTGTTATGTGAAAGCAAAAATAAAATACCACAAAACAATTATAGATTAAAATTATGAAATAAATGTTATAACTTAAAAATTCAATTTTAATTAGATTTATTTAAAAATTTGTATAATACACTTATAGAAAAAAAATTGTACTTGCTTGAAAGCTGACACTTTTGTCCTGGAGTACAATAGATGCATGGTAGTAAGTAGTATATAAACTGATAAGATTTTCAGTTGTTGGTTATCTTGTTTGTTAGAAAACTTACTACACTGACCGGATCTGAGAATCAAACACTGATGCCTACTATGATAAGGTTTGTTGTTATGAAAAAGTCCAGTACAAGAAAGTGTCAAGTCATGAAATGTTCATTTTGATCAATTGAGATGGGGCTAGATTGTAGGCCTTTGAAAAGCTGAATGGTAATTTGGGAGAATTTCTATGCATATTGGATATAATGCACTGGTGATACTTTAATGTTGGCAACAGTAGTCAAATGAACATTCCTATGCTTATAGGCCAGGTTCAGATGGTTAACAGAGTACAGACGGTGACCAAGTTCAATATATTCTAAAGGAAATGATGGCAGATCAAATGGTTATAATATACTTATCAAGAAACAACCATTATTCATTGACTGTGCAGCCAGTGCCGCTGTCAGTTGAAATTTATAAAATCTTTCTTTTCAAGCAATTTTTCAGGAAAAATTTTCTCAAGCCTAAGAAGTGTTATTGCTCTTTCCAGCATTGATGGAGGTTTCCTTCTTGACTTTTTATTTGAAGTCATGTGGAATGTTGACATCTCTATTATATCATTTTTTTCTTCAAGTTACATGTAGAACCATATTTCACAGAATGTATTCATAAGCAATACACAAGACAAACTCCTAGAGTCAGAGTGTAAAACACTTTTTGTTGTTTGTGAAAGAATTTTGAATAGCACCAAATAACAGTAAAGAATATTTTTTAGCCTGTTCTGAACATGTATAAGCCATGAGGGATTGATATCTAATTCATTCAATTATCTTACCAACAACTCTTGCTGCATTGCATCAACAGATGTAAGTGGCATGGTAGAATGTATTGCAGAATAGTATTATATCTGAATGATTCCATGCATGCAACATATCTTAACATTCAAACACAATATATAGCATTAATATGAGGTTTGACCACTCATGATACAGCTCTTATTTTGAAACTTGAGCACATAGTGATATGTATATGTGATCATTTACTATAATCCTGTTACATTTACATGTAATATTAAATAAAATGAAACTCATATTCAGGGTGTTGCAATTTTAACACCTCACACAATAAGACATATAGATGGCACCACTAATAAAAATCCATATGATTTTGATGAAGTACTAACCTTCAATGGCACATGACAAAATTTGGGCCCAATTGGATTATTGGCTTACAAATTACAGTTGTTTAAGTAACGCTACTAAAATTTTCAAAACAATAGAGAAATCTGAATTTCGTGTGTTGATAAAGCATTGCTTTCTGATGGGAAAAAATTCTGTTCAAGCAAAGCAATGATTTGATAAGTTATTCGGACTGCTTCATCAAAAACAATGATTAAGAGGTGGTATGTTGACTTTAAACATGGTTGTACAGATACAAATCATGCTGAATGCTCAGGTCGCTGAAAACACCAAAAAATATCCACAAACTTGTTTTAGTCAATCGTAAATTGAAGTACATATCAGGAGGCAGTGTATTCACCATTTCGTATGAACATTTGTCAATGAGAAAGCTGTATTCAAAGTGGGTGCTGCATTTGCTCGCAGTCAATCGAAAAAACAATGTGTCGATGATTCAGAGCATTGTTTGCAACTGTTTCAATGCAACAAGGAGTTTTTGCATAAATGTAACAATGGATGAATTAGGGATCCACCACGTCACTCCGGAGTAAAATCGGCAATCAGCTGAGTGGACAGCAGAAGAAGAAAGCTGTCCAAAGTGATCAAATACGCAAACATCGGCAGGCAAAGTTTTGGTTTCCATATTCTGGGATGTGCTACGTATTTTGTTCATCAATTACCTTAAGAATGAAAGACCCATCAATAGTGAAAATTATACAGCATTATTGGTGCATTTGAAGGAAGAAATTGCCAAAAAAAGGCCACAAATGAAAAAGAAAAAGTGATCTTTCACCAAAACAACACACCAGATCACAAGTTGATTGTAATGATGGCAAAACTACATGAATTGCACTTCAAACTGTTTACTCATTCACCCTATTCTCTAGATCTGGCCCCCAGTGACTACTGGCTGTTTGCAGACCTCAAAAGAATGCTCCAGGTAAAGAGATTTGGAGAAGTGATATCAAAAACTGTGGCATTGTAGTGAACAAAACAAATTTAAAATTCAAGTCTGACTCATTGATTTTGCTGGAAAAAAATGAAAACAAATTTTCTGGAATTTACAAACTTTGCACACAAAAATCACGAAATTTCACACCTTAATGTGAAATGTTTTTTGGCAAATAGCAAACTAGGAAGCATCTAAAAATCTTTAATTATAAAAAAAAAAAAAAAAAAAAAAAAAATGCAAGCCAACAGAAGTCCCAAATGACCTGTTTGGAGCCCCAGAAAACAAAAGGATGAGACAAGAAGACAGTCCAAGTAGAGAAAATACAAACATAATTAACATTTCCCCTGACAAATGTCAAGCAATCTATTATTGTTGCCTCTCTTTCTCTCTCATCTTCTTTCTCTTCACCATTCACCAATCTACTTAATAACTGACCGGTACCCTAAAAACTGAGCAAATACTTCAAAGACACTCCTAACATACATACATACATACACTTAAACTCTTTACAACAATTATTACTATGAAGATTTTTAACAACCTTGTACCAACCAAAAGACATTAGTTTTATTTGTAAAAACCTTAATTGGTGTGTGTGTATGTGTGTGTAAAATTGTTGTTTCTATATACAATTTGATTTTCTTGTTTTGTACCCCTCTTATAGTGGGCTATCTATTAACAAGGCCAAATCAAACTAATCTGTTCTACAAAAAAAGGCATTGAATTGTTAGAGAAGCATTGGAATCAGTGTATCACCCTAGAAGGAGACTATGTTGATGAATAAAGTCGAATTTTGCCTAAAATTTATTGTTTTATTAGTTAGCCCCAGGACTTATTGAGTAATGTGTTATTTTCCATCATTCATGAGATGATCTTTATTTCAGCTTATTAATCATATATAAAATATCCATGCATGAAAAATATTATGTATTATAAAAATTAAAAGAAAATAATGAATCACGCATTTGTGGTATCCTTATAAACAAAAGAACTTTTCCCTTGATACTATAAACATCTGATAAAGGAGGGATAAGCAACCAGCCAAAATGTGATAAAGTTTTTAAAAAAGAAAATTTAAGATAAGAAAAGAAAATCTTTATTATTTGACTTCTTTATGTGCTAAAGATAAATGCTTTACCTTTTTTTATTTTTTACTTAAAATCAAGTATGAAGGAAAGCGAGGTATTTTATTTCTAAAAACTGATGAAAAGATTTCAATTTCTTTAGCACTCTGTAGGTGACTATTTTCACCAGGCAAAAATGTTAGTCCTGCCAATGCAAGATAAATTTGAATTTCTTGGTTGTGTAGTCTTATCCTTCTATAACAAAACCTAAAACAATCTTGACTGAAATTGAGAGCCAGGCTACTGTAATTTCAAATATGTAAAACTAATATATAAAACACTATGTTTTGAAGGAATTTCATATATAGTAAAAGGGAAGTAATATTTATAAATGATGCAGAGTGCTAAACATTAAAAACTTTAACACTTTTCCTGATGTGCCATTCAATGATGGCAAGAAATTGATATTTTAAGACATTCAATATACTGCCATTTTTCTTCTTCCCTCATTTCTAGGCAATTAAACTATAAGAAACAATCTTGAAATGATTTTTATTACTTTCACAAAATTAGGATAATTCACATGAACTCACAAATTTTCTGTTAATAAAGTAGATAGTTGGCTGATTCAAGCAGGTAAAATTAATGTTTTAATTAAATGAGAAACTACAATTAAAAAGTTAAAATAACTAAATAAAGTAAATTTTACTAACAAATATACAGATGGAAATTGACAATTATTACAACTACATTATAAAATCATTATTACATCTACATTAGATCTATATGTGACTTTGAAAATCACTGACAATAAAAAAAACTGTAAAGTTTAAAGAATTAAGCCAAACTTTCTGTCATGTAAATTGAAAATTATTTTAACCTTCACACATTTATCAAATAATTTTGACTTAAAATAAAAAGCAATATACCAGGTGTCCATAAAAGTATACACATTCTAGGAGATGTTTTGAATGCTTCAGATAATGACTCAAATAAACATACAGCAAAGAAAGTGTTTCTTTTTTTCTAACATTTACAAGATTAAATCTTAAAAAATAATATTCATCAACAACCAAAAATATTTTTTTTAAAATATGTACAAATTCATTTTATACAAACAAAATATGAATACATTTTTTGAAATATCCAGTAGATCTGATAAACATTCAGAACACAGAAAATTTATTTCAACATATAAAACAATGCCTTATGTATTGATAAAATAAAAACATTTTGTATAAAGCTCAGGGATCTCTGCTTTATGAATGGTTTTGTATATCTCAATGAATATTTATCCAAGGTATCAATTAATCTATTACCCTATTTACAGTATTCAGACTATTGTCCTCATCTTTGTTGCCATTTATACGATAAATAACGTAAATAGTGTAAATACTACCTCATCTCAGAAATTTAGACAAATATGCAAATTACCATAAATAAAATCAGAACACATCCAGTTAGATCCAAAAGGATGAAGCCGTTACTTCTGCTTCCTTTTTATTACCCAGAATACAACACAAGGAATATTGCATGAATAGTTTAGAGTCAAAAACCAGTTTCATCACAACAATATTTCATAAGTCTGATGCAATTATAAGATTACTATCAATTTATCAGCATGCTAAAAATAATTTCACTTTATAAGTGAAATTATTTAAAGTGTTTTATTTGTCAAATTTGAAATAACAGAAATTTTTATTTCCACATCTCCATTCTTCTTCTATGTGTCGTGTCCCTTCAGGATGTGGGCAATAATGACTCTCCACAACTTTCCTAGTCTTTGTAGCACTTAGTAAAGTTTGTCTTTTCATTATTTCTCCCAAACCCTGTTCCTCCCTTAAACAAGCTTGTTTGATAGGTTAATCACTGCTTTCCTTTATCCCTATTTGCAATATGTCCTGGGATTGTCAGAAAAGTCAAATACATAGATTACTTGTTTTATTTTGTTTCATCACATATCAACATCTCTATAGGTTATTTAGAGCTGAAATCTAGATATTTTGTACATAATTTTATACTTTCAGTGTAAAGGCATGTTTTCTTTTAGATATAGATTTTTTTAAGATCATAAAATGTATTGTTTTATAAATATTTAATATAAAATATATTTTTTTAGTGTTGCATTGATTGTCATTTTGCTATAAAAATATATTGATTTTTGTTTGGGGTTCACTATTTGCTCATAGCTGGGACCCTAACAGATGTTACCACCCCACAAACACAGAGATAAGAAAACCTATCTCTGCGCAATACATTCTCCTGGTGACAAAAGAAGATATATATATATATATATATATATATATATATATGTGTGTGTGTGTGTATGTATTATTCATATTAGAGACCAAAAACCAATGATCAATCAAAACAACAAAGGCAATACTTCAAATAATTCAGGGAATAATTTAATGTTTTGTTTATACCTTTCTTTTGTATTATGTAGTGTATCCCTTCAGGACAAGGGTGATCAAGGCTATCCCCAATTTTCTATCTTTTGTAGCTCCTAGTAACATTTAACAGAGTGTATTTCTTGAGGAAAACAAAAATTATTTATAAACAAGTATTTAAAATACAACCAACCTTCAAAATAATGAAATGATGATGCATCAATAAAGCCTGTAAAATTAAAGTAGAGCTTTCATTTTTCTGTATCAGCCAAAGTATTGATAGTTCAAATGAATTAGTAAGTGTACATATGTGGGAAGGGATTTCACTGACACAGTTATATCAGTAAAGTTTCCAGATGCTGTCAAAATTTTTGACAGTTGACTTTGTAACATAACCAATCCTCACCCAATTAATAGTATTTGCTTACAATGTTTGAGATTTGGTCTTTTGCTCTGTGTTATTGTTTGTATATGAAAACTTTCCAGGCATTTTTTTTCTTGGGGAGGGGAGTATTTGATTTGGACAAGCTGATGGTTACTGAACAGTTTGACTGACCTCAAATCTAAAACAAATAAACAAAAAAAAAATCACAATAATAAATAGTTATTAGCATTGAGAAAAAGAAGTGAACTGAGGTTTATGTTTGATTGTTTGTTTGGAACAATAGGTCAGAGTTCACAAATTGTTTTCTAGTAGACCTTTATAGTAAGTTAGGCTGAAACAGTAAGAGCAAAATATTACAGAAATCAAACATGATTAATCTAATATCAGAGGGAACTGTAAGATGCCAAATTGGTGATTTTGTCAAGTTGATCAGAGGAAATTGGGTCAAGTAAATACTTCCTGTCTTATAGCTAACTACTTTTGTTTCTCCAATTTGCACAAGAATTTTTTTTTAAATTTATTTGCTTAAACATTATTTCTAATGGATACTCATGTTTGAGTAGATGCCTTGTTTTTTATAATTAAAACAAATTTTACATCTACTGGCCTGAATAACCAAGAAATCTTGTTAGAAAAATATGTATCCTCCAGCATGATTCAAACCCGCATCCCCTACGGGGAAACAGTCATTAGATCTGACATGTCTTAGACCACTTGACCATGTTATAATCCATGTCACTAAAAATGCATCATGTCTAAGAACTTCTTTTATTCTTTTTATTTATCTTGACTTATCATTAAAATACCTATAATTTTGACTGCCTTCAAAGCTAGAACATATAATATATGAATATATACAAAAGATGTAACAAAAATAAGTTAAAAGAATATATATATTTTTCATTTGGAAACAAGTTATTTTCACAACCTACGTTTCAACCTTTCGGTATCTTAAGGTGACTTACAATAACTGATTTTTCCATTTTTCAAATGCTCAAACAGGGATTTTTTATGAAAATACGACTATAATTTTCAAACAACTGAAAAGTTTTCAAAATTAGAGAGGAGTTATTTAAGGATATTACAACACTTTCATCAATAGCTACATATTTCAAACCGAAAGTTTAATAGATTTGAATTTAAATTCACTCAAAGTTCATGGGAATTAAATCTTATAAAGTTACTGCTGTTTTAATAACAAGATACAAAATTTAAATATTCTAAGGTTACATGTAGATAAAAAATTTTAATTTACATTTAAAACTTAAAATTGAATTAAAAAATACAAAATATTACAAATAAAAAATTCAGGGAAAAGAAATCAAAGGGGGCATAAGTCATGAAACATAAAAATTGAAATATTCAAATATTACATGTAGATAAAAATTACAATTTTAAAATTTTAAATAAAATAAAATGAAACTAAAATGAAACTAAAAATTAAGAATTAAAAGTAAAATTTTAAATTAAAATTAAAAAAGGTAAGGAGCAAAAATAAAAGGAGTTTAATTCATGATTGTTAAAAGTAATATTGCTGGAGAAAGAAAGAAAAGGGCAAACACAGAGGAATCTATATTAATCTGGGCCTATGGATTTAAGTATTTTTTCTATGACAGCATGTGGTCGTTAAATCACTTTTTATTAAGCAAATTAGGATTATTGATATGATTTAAGATGACAATTTTTTCTAAAAGGCATAGATTACATTTATCTCCTTTTCCATTGTAATTTAACATTAGATTTAACTACAATATTTCAGGTAATAATTGGGTTCTTATAGTTTTTTAATTTCCAATAATGTATGGATAAAGCAATACCTTTGCTGTATTTACTGTTGCTTAAAGTCATAATGTGATAGTTAAATCTTATTTTCCACCTGTTCAAAATGCTTCCAAAGTAAAATTTATCATTATCATCTGAATGAATTCAAGTTTCAATACTTCTGGACATACATTGGCCATTCAATGAGCAGGTTTTATTTTTTCGACAATTGCAATTATTTTTAGAAGGGTTATTTTTGCTATTAGTTGGTGACAGATGTTGTTTATGTGGACCAAATATTTATTTGATATCATAGTATTATGTTGTAAAATATATTATCTAGGTTTCTGATGCAACTATAACTGACTTTCACATTGTTTTTATTGAAAATGCTTTTTTAGTGTGGGTGAATGGTAGAAATGTTTGTGAATTAATTTAAGGAAGAGTTTACCAATGTTAGTTTGGATGTTATTGCTGAAGGGTAGGTTAAACCAAATAATGTTACATTTACATAATTTCTGCCTACCTTGTTTTTTAACAGAGTATTCTAAACTAGCATTGAGTTTACTTTTTTCTAAAGTATTAATGTATTTGATTTTAGAATTGTCAAAAATTTCATTATTGCTAAATTTGGTACTTAAACAAAATTGGATAGATTTGTGTAAATTGTTGGTGATACTCTTGGGGTGATTCCCTGTTGATGTATATATGGTTATTTGCATCCTTAGTGTGTGTATGTATGGTTATTTGCATCCTTAGTGTATGTATGTATGTAAGTATGGTTATTTGCATTCTTAGTGTACAGCTTGTACAGACCATTGCCCAGATCAAAGGTAATGTCAAAGATTTAACAACTACACATTGTCTAAACAGCAGTAAATACAGCAAAAGTACTGCTTTATAGATACATTATTAGAAATTAAAAACTGCAACAAGAACCCAGTTATTACCTGGAATATATCAACTAAATCCAAACATTACAATGGTAAAGAAGATAAATGTAATCTATGCCTTTTAGAAAATCATGTTATCTTATCAATAATCAATACAGTGTAACCCTGATATAAGATAGTTGTCAGGACCGAATAAAAGTTCTCTTATATCTGGTTTGGTTTTATTTTATATACATTACCACAGGCTCTAATTTGGGACCAGAGAAAACGTCTCTTATATCCGGGTTATACTGTATAAATAATCCTAATAAAAAAAAAGTGATTTAATGAACACATGCTGTCATAGAATAAAATAATTACTTAAATTCTTAGACCCAGATTGATATAGATTCCTCTATGCTTGCCCCTTTGTTTCCAGCAATATAACTTAATTATGAATTAAACTTCCTTTCATTTTTACTCCCTACATTTTTTAATTTTAACTCTATATTTTACTTTTTATTCTTAATTTTTATTTTAAAATTTTAATTTTTTATCCACATGTAATATATAAATATTTAATTTTTTACATTTCATGACTTATGCTCCTTTGATTTCTTTTCCCTGCATTTTTTATTTTTAATATTTTGTATTTATTAATTTAATTTTAAGTTTTGAATTAAAATTTTTATCTACATGTAACCTTAGAATATTTAAATTTTTTATCTTGTTATTAAAACAGCAGTAACTTAACTTTATAAGATTTAATTCCTATGAACATTGAGTGACTTTAAATTCAAATCCATTAAACTGTCAGTTTGAAATATGCACCTGATGATTGCATAATGCATGAAACTTCGAGTTGTGCCATAGATGTAGGATTATATATATATATATATATATATATATATATATATATATATATATATAAAAATACAGCTTAGTTCATACATTGAGCACTGTTAACACTGGAATAATAATACTATACATATGTGCACTTCATATATATATTTATTAATTTATTCCTCTCTTTCATATATATATATATATATATATATATATTAGCTAAGAAATTACTATCTTGTATTTTCAAAACCATGGTGTGGTGAAAAATAAAAAAATGAAAGTGCTATAACAGTAATTTCAAAAATACTTAATACCCACATTTCCACAGGATATGTTGGTTGTTACCTACACTTACTCAAGACTCACCAACAATAATTATAAGTTAACTTATTACCTACAGATTTATTAATTATTCTGCTACAGCAAAAAATTGACATTAAGTCCTAATGTTAAGAATCTTAAACTTTGAATTTGTTCCAATACAGAGAAATGCATCATGCATTTTTCATAAAGACAATGTGAAAGTCAATTTTTTCAGAAGGAATTCCATTATATTTTTTTTTATTAAATATTCTCTAACTATAATTTTCAATATTCATTTGTGTAATTAAGTGCTTTTATAACCCAACATCCCTTAAGCTTAAAAGTTGACAAAAAAAAAAAAAAAAAAAAAATATTGAGAATACCAGAACAGACTGACTAGGACAACCAGAACACAGCCCTTTGACTAGGACAATCCTGGCCGAACAACTGAAATATGGTAATCCTAAGCATATATAAATCTATTAATAGATTTATACAATTTAAAGAATTCTTCTTTTCTATCTATATATTAAAATATCTTAATTTGTTCTATTCTTAAACAAGAATTTTCATGGATCCTATGTTTAAATCTATAATTTAATTTTGCTTAAAGAAATAAAGAAATCTCATTCCAAGTTGTGAAAATTTACAAGCATTATTTCTTTTTATACATCAACAAATAAACAAGTAAACACTAGAGTTTGGCAAGTTCTTTTATTTTGTTTTTCAAATCCTGACCTTACAGATACAATGCTCAGATCTCCTCTCAATATTTATATTCATAAAAATTGTTCCCACATATATTTATATGAACTACTTAGCAAGCAACCCACAACTCTTCAATCTTCTCTGCCCTTCCTCCTTTTATGAAAATAAAAATCTCATGTCCATCTATTCAAATATTTCTTTCTATGTAACCTGATCTTTCATAATGACCATCTCCATTTAGCCTCCTTCTCTAGCCCAAGTATTAAGGTTAACAAGACATCAAATGGAAATTGTACACAGAATCCATTTTCACAGTTTCTCATATATTCATAAAATAAATTCTCTTGCAGGCAAGATATCAGTATCTCAGAATGTCAAACAGGGTTCTTGGCTGTACACTTTCTAGTGCATGAAGAATTTCTGCTTGTTCTGCATTTTATCCTGTAAATGCTTCAGAGAATGAAATCATTATTTCATCTGAAAAGAAAGCAATGCAGGAGACAAAACATTGATTATGCTTCTTTTCTCTGTATTAATAGTTTCTGAAATCAATCTACATTTTATTGCTCTATTGCTAAAAATATATGCATATAAAGACAATGCTTTCCATCTTTGCCAGCACAATTTTTATCAACTTATCTTGAATAAATGTTCAGATTTTGTCCATAAACACCTTTTACCAAGTGTTAAAAGGAAAGGAAAAGACAACACATATAGAGAATATAATAGCAAAAACAAGAAAGGAAATATTAAATAACTTTACTCAATTTACTCCTATAATTCTCATATTTATTAACATTCAAGTAAAAATCATGAAAAAGGATCACAGATTATTACTTTCAATTGTATAATTCATTTTTCTCTATGTTCAAAGTTAATAATTATTTAACATTGACAAATTTGTAAAATTTTGTAACGATTAAAATTTTTATTTGGAATTTAATGAATTCAGTAATGTATAAAATGGTAAAATGCTGATAAAATTATATTAGTAGTCAGCAACAGAAATTTTTTGTATTCCATCTATTAGGCCTTTTCTAATTGCATCAACAATATACCATAAAACAATGTATTATGCAATTATAAACCTAAGGGCAAGAATAATGATATTGAGTTCTTATTTGCAATTTAGGAATCAAGAAACAAAAAGGATTATCAAACAGAAAAAAGAAAAAGCAGAATGAAAGAAAACAGCAACCAATGAAGTTTCTAATAATGTTACCATTACCAATACCATTTTTAACTCAATCTACTAGTCTCTCAAAAGATGAGCCTTATTTTGTTATTTTCAAATACAAAGAATATCCTACATAAAACATAATGCTATATATCATTGGCCTCTGTTAAAAATAAATGTAATAAACTGCATATTTTTGCTAGTTATAAACCTAAAAATAAAAGAGAAAGCAATGTATATTTTATATTTAATGTATGCTTTATAAAAATAAACCCACACTAAAAATTTTATCCTTATTCAAAATACTGATCTTACATAAAAATCTATAAAATAGTTTGGTATCTTCTATATAGCCATTAGTCATTCTGACACCAAATATCTGATTATTTTTTAATAAATAGCTTTTACAATAAGAAAACAAATAATTATAGATTCTATACAAATATCGCATTATTGGCATCACATTTTTTATCTTATTTTGATTGTTGCTTATTATCCCAAATAGCTAAACATTTCTTTTTACACAGGTGCCAACTAAGGGAAGACTAAAAAAAACAAAACAAAGTAATAAAATAATACAATAAAGTAAACATTTTGATAAAAACAACACTGAAATTATCTTCAATTCTATGAACACCATTTCTGGCAGCATGAAAACATTTATTAAATTGCATGTTGAGTCCTATTAGATGGTTGCGATGAAACATGAAAACTGAATCAGGGAGATGGCAAATTTATTAGTATTTCATCACAATAGCTTAAGAAAGATCCTCAAGATTAGATGACAAAATGTGAAAACAACAGAACTGCAATACCTGTCGAGGTATGGTGAAGAAGATGGAGGCTCATCAGCCACACTTTAAGGTAAAAGACAATGACTAATATATCATTGACCTGAGCCATTGAAGGAAAAAGGAGAAGGGGAAGACCAAGGATGACATAGCAAGGAAGCAATGGGTTGACAATACCAGGGAGGTTCAAACAGAAGATGCAGAAAGGGAAGAGTGGATATGTACTGTAAAAGCTTTGTGTCATAAGGCATTAGGCAAATAAACATATTTATTGAATTAAGTTTGACAGCAAAGCCAGGTTTGTGAAACACCTAGTGAGGAATGAATTCACCAGTAATGTCTGATTATTCTCTGACAGTCTATTATTACACAGAATTAGAGTTATAGAACACTGTATGAATCTAAATTGCAAGTATAGCACACTTAATAATTGCTCAATGGTTAGCTTGAAGCTGAAACCAATAAATAAAATATTTAAGCCCATTGAAAAATCCAACCCCTATTGTCATTTATCACTGTATTTTTAACTAAAGAAAATTGCATCATATTCCAGAAAAGCCCAACTGAAAAATCCCAGCAGTATTTGTGCATAAGTGAATATAATGAACCCAACAGGAATTGGAACTCAGCTCTTGAATTAACAATTTTAAGCCATTATCTATTACACCACCCACACATCCAAGTTCACAGAACCTATTTTAATTAAAGGAGTTAAAAAAAAAAGACAATATATAGTAAACACTGACAATCTTGCCATCTCATCTCAGATGTTCCTATTTGACTTTCAAGGAACAGATTTTATAATTTTATAAAATGGCCAGAACAATCAATAAAATGAAATATTTCAAAGAACAATTTTATAAACCGAATCAATTCAGTTTACTAGCATCACCAAAATAGTGAATATCTTCATACTTTGAATTATGTTTTATTATAAATTTCAAAGCTTGAGATAAATGAGGTATGAGATATGAATAAAAGAGAAAGTGGTAGGAAGTGGAGATTATGAGGATAAAGATGGATAATGGCCTCCCCAAGTTAAGGGACAAAGTGTTCAAGGAATGGAATGAAATATACAGGAGTTTAATTCATAGAATAACAGTTCTTGAGAAAAAAAACTGAGTGAAATTCATTTCTTACATTTACACACAGAGGAAATAAAGGTTAACTCCATGGAAGTAACATGCGCACAAACTGTAAATGTCTGAACTATTGAAAATAGAAAGAATAGAATTCAGTGCCATAGAAATAGCTACTGTGAAGCAACAGGCTTGTAATGTTACATTTGTGGGAAAGAGGTTGCAGAGGGAGAAATAAGTTGCCCCCTACAAGACTGTGTGAACAAATAACTTCAGTGCTATTAATAATAGTAGGTACTGATGACATTTCTCTATTAAGTGTTGTTAATGATTCTCCAGGCCTTAAATTGGATAATGATTGATTTGTTTTCTATAGCTTATCAACCCTAGCAAGCCACTGAATCCAGTAAATATTTTTAGAATGTAAAATCTTTTTGCAGGGAGGGAGGTAATAATAGTTTATTGATACAAATTTTATTAATTCCCTCATAGGTGAGGGAAGAAGAGGTGGATTCATACTTTTCCCAAGAGTATGTGTGCATAAATGAATATAATGAAATCAACAGGAATTGGAACTCAACTCTCTAATTAACAATTCCAAGCCATTATCCATTACACCACCCACACATCCAAGCTAACAGCACCTGGTATTCCCAAGCAGCCATCCATCTAAATGCTGATCAGATTCAATGTTGCTTAACTTCGGTAATTGTATAGAAACCAGTGTTTCAATATGATGTGGGTATAAGCCACATACATAAAGACACTTTCTTTATTATATCCCATTATTTAAAATTGAGGTTTGTATATGTTCTTGATTATAGTAAGATAGATTTGCACAGCCTCACCCTTACACTGTCTTGTCATGTACTATTTGAGAGAACATGGTCAAGATGATTGATGATCATATAGGAAACAAGGAGGTTTGGATTCATATGGGCCTTTTTTTCCAAGAAGATTAGATTAAGTAACATGAGATATTGCTAAATTGAACTCAATACAACCAACTGCATCTATTCTACACATTAGTAAAGAGCAGCAAATTGTCAGGATCTATCACAAGGTTACTATTCAAACAGAGATAGTAAGTATCAGGGCAATAGAAATTATTTTAATCTGTTTCTCTTTGCACGGCATCATTAACTGTGGAGATATTCAAGAAAGACAAGACAAGATTATTTTTGTCTGTTACTTGCTCTATGCTTAACAGCTGGGTAAGTTGTGTCCGATACCTGACCAATACGCCTACCACGCTCTGCAATACACAATTAATACAATATACTTGTGTTTGGCATTTTTAAATGTTTTATGTACAATATTAGCAAAAACATGATATTCAATAGTGACAGGAAAAGGTTAGGATTAATTTTTGGCTTTTATTTCATTTTGTTTGATGTTTTTTTCTTTTCACCTTTGTAATATTGAATTTTTAGAGAACCCATTTGAGCCAGTGAATAATGACTTAAGATGGCTTATAGGAGATCAACAGTTTAAATAGGACTTGATCAATTGGACCACAGAGACATTAAAATGAATAAAAATATCTATTATCAGACATTATAACTGATTAAATCTTTATTTTAAAGAGTAAAAATTGTGCACTTGTGCTTCTGCATGGTAGCTGCCTTAAGTTAACAAAATTATAGCCAAAACAGGATTGAGCATGTGTTTCCTAAGAGCATTACCATCGAAGTAACATTAATGATAACAGCAAGAATCTAAATTCAGTCTTATGATACAACTATGATGCTTTGCACTTCATATATGTTTCCTATGCTTGTTTAGTTAAATGCATTCAGATTGTAATCTAATAGTCAATCAGCAGAACATTTTATTATGGTCTTGCAGGTCATTACTACTGAACAGTCACTTTGATCTTCATAGGTGCTCCATGCTTATGACTGTGGCAAAATTAAATTGAATTTGGTAAGATTGTCAACCAGCAGCTTCCTTATATTTTTAGTATAAGAAAATAATTTAATTAAACATCTAAAAATAAGAGTAGAGTTAAATAACCATAGCAAAAAGACTAATTATGATAATTCATATTCAAGAGAACATGTTAAACAAAGAATTTCCCATTTGGCAATTTTAATTCAATGTTCCAATAAATGAACTTTAAGAAACAACGTGAGAGAAACTGCTCATTTTGATAAATAATTACAGCTACTGTTTATAAAGGATCAAATTTCATTTCAACTTTACTACAGCTAATTTATATCATAACTGAAAAATGTGCTTCACCCATGTCATTAAATGATATAAAAACTGATGAAAAGCCTTTTTTAATGTGACTACTTCCAATGCCTTTAAGTGAAATGAGAAAATATTTAATGAGATTAATATTCAGTGTCCAGACAAATCACATTGTAGTTTCCACTTAAGAGTCAAAATTGAAGATACAAGTGAAATTTACATTATTTACATTATTGTCCTCATGTTTGTTGCCATTTGTACAACTTTTCAAACATTGTACGCTCCGGCATTCTTCCTAGCACCTGAAGAAGGCCAGAGCTTACGACGGCTGAAACATCATACAAAGCTGGAGACAATAGTTTGAATAATATAAATAGTGTAAATACAACTTCATCTCAGAAATATAAACACATACACAAGTAAAATTATATGACTGAGTGGCAATTGAAAGACAAATTTTTCTTTGCAATAAATATGACCAGTATTAAATCACCTACTTTTGAACACACAAGACTTCCCTAACCTTAAGCTAACCACAAATTTAATTTATTGGATGTTCTTAAACAAAGACATAATTTGATGGGTCTATTTTGGTTAACACAGTTTCATGAGATTTAAGTATTGAATGCAATTATTTAAAAGAATCTAATTTAACAATTTTTGATAAAACAGATGTTATTATATCTAGAAACTTTGAAAATTTGATTGTCTCTTTCCAATGTTATTAATTGATTATTTGAAAAAAAGAAATGAAAAATGAAAAATATAAAAATTTAATTTAAAAAAACTATATTAAAAATATTATATTTAAAAAAAAAAAAAAAAAGATAGAAATTTATCAAACACAACTTAGAGATCTATGTGAAGGAATTTTTTTTAATCATTTGCTTCAGTTTTCAATGATTTTTAAAAATATCTCAAGATAGACATAAAAAATATGCATCAAAATCTTTGTTGTGGGTGCAAAAACAGATTATTGCACATTTTGAAGAAACTAACATAGACAAATGTATTGCATGCAGATTAATATACATTTAACTAACCAATCCTGACTGCAAAAATCTATGTTTGAAATAACACAGTTACATGCATATATGTCAAAATTAATCTTCTACAGCATACAGCATGCTAAGCAGATAAAGCCAACTGTAATAAATACTTCTTCCATTTATATGCACACATATATTCTATAGTATATAAGACATTTTTTTTCAGAATCTGGTTCTCAAAATTACTCTGCATTCTACATGCAAAGGTCAGGCTTCAGGTCACATTTCAACTCATTTTTATTTTTATAATAGATTTTAATCTAGAGCATGTATTTTATATACTGCAAAATACAGTACATACAATAGAGATATAGCTATTATTAGTGTCATAATAACAACATATAAAACCGCAACTCAAAAGTTTTCAGGTTTTGATGCTAAAGCACCATCATCATATATAATATATGCAGATTTACCATACTTTGTAATCTAGGACTGTTGAAAGAAGAAAAAGATCAGTCTACCCATAACCAATATCTGAAGTTTGTACAGTATACAATAACCTAAGTTTAAGAAAAGTCTGCCATAAATCATACAAAGAAATTTTATAATTATTTGTTCAAAGTGTAGTGGGAAAGGATATTTTATACATCTTTAATTATTATTTTCTTTATATATATATATATATATATATATATATACACACACACACATACTTTAGCAAATACATATGTTTGAGTAGATGCCCCTTTAGATTTTGCTAAAAACTGTATCAATTGCATCTACTGGCCAGTACATTCAAGAGCTTAATAAAGAAAAGTATGCTCTCCATCAAGGTTCAAGCTTGCATCTTCATTTGTAAGTTAAACCCAGTTGGAAACACATTTTTCTTCACTGTCTCTCAAATGCACATGCTGGTAGATGTAATTCCCACTGTTAAAAAAAAAAAAAGACAGGTTGTCTAGTGTTGCTCAACTTTTTTTTTTTTTTTTTTTAAGACACACAATCTTTTTTTTTTTTTTTAATCAGTATCACTACAAGCAAGGTAGTATATCCACTAAAGCACAAAGAGTTACAGGGTGTGAAGAATTAAGAACTAAAACATTAATAGTGAGCAAAAAGAGAAGAGAGTAATCAAAAGAACAGTACATAGCAATTAACAGTTCTGCAGATTAAACTTGGCTGGAAAGCATGGAGCTGGAAGGGAGTTCCACAGGCAAGAAGTGCAGGAAAAAAACTCCTAGCATAAAACTAACAGCTACATCTAGTCAGGTCATCTGTAAATTGAGGAGATTTCAGCATATATGGCAGCAATATTCTAAGCATGAACAAATGGTAGAAAAAATAATTGTCTCAGTGAACTGACTTTCTTAGCAGCTGGCCTAGCAATGGATTCAATATAGTCTTTCCACTCCATGTCAGCTGAGAATATCAGCCCGGTAAGGTGTAACGAGTCACTTTCCTTGAGGTTAGCCATGCTGATGGAAGCAAGAGAGGGGTCTCTCAGATGATTAATGGAGAGAAGTTTAGTCTTGGAGGTATTAAAAATGACAAGTTATGTTTTGCCCAAGCTAATGATGGTCTTGAGGTCATTTTGGACATCAACTGCCATTTTGATCTTGTCAGACTGCTCAGCCTTACCATCAAGAAAGGATTAAATGGTTGAGATCTGATGACATCCAGAAGGTTGTTAATAAAAATTAAAAACAGTGTGGGACCAAGGATAGAGCCCTGGGGAACACCTGTGACAGTATGAAATGATCCAGATATTTGGCCATTTGAAATAACTCATTTCATGGTCTGATAGGAAGGACTGAATAAGCTCAAAATTGTGTCCAGAAATACTGTAACTTTTAGCTTATGGAGAAAACCAGAATGCCAGACCCCTATCAAAGGCTTTCTGGCTTCACTGTTTATTTAAGACATGATAGACACTTTCAACAATTATCATCAGTACATCAGTATTTGACCTAGAAAAACGAAAGCCATATTGCTTGTCTGAGAAAAGGTCTTGCAATGAGAGATAACAAACCAATTCAGCATTGATTATGACCTCTAGAAATTTGGTAGAGAAGGCTAATAAGGCTAATATTAGAAGGCTAATAAGCTGATAGTGGGAAGGATCAGACAGCTCACCAGAGTTCTTAAAAACAGGTACAACAGATGATGACTTCCAACAGGCAAGAAAGCAGAAAGGTATTTATTATAGTTTAGAGAGAACAGGAGCCAGTTTGGGAGCGCAATTCTTAATGACTATTATAGAGATGCTTTCAGGATCACATGCTTTGTATAGATCTAAGTTAGAAATGACAGAAGAAACCATGTATATCACTCAACAGAGGCTCAGTTCTAAGTTTGAGGAGAATTTACTGGCAAAGCATTCAGCTTTATCCACTAAGGATGTTAACACTCCAAATTGATTAAAGAGGGGGAGAACAGAGACTTTGAACTTATTTAATACCCTATTACAGAGTTGTCAATAATCATAAGAGCTAAAGTTGTTAAAAGCTATGCAGTGTCTCATTCTCTTAGCAAGCAGGAACTTTGCTTATTCAAGTACTTATATTTATTATGAGCAGCAACAAATAGGCATCTGTTATGATTAGAGCAGTGGCACAGATATATTTGAAAATAGTGGTTAAAGATATCAGTTCATAGGGTATCACAAAGAAAACCAAGGAGTGAATCCTAGTCAACAAGCTGGTAACTGAAAGTGGTCTTATATATATAGAGAGTTCCTGCTTAATTGGTGATTGTAATGAAATATCAATAGCTACCACAGAGTGATCAGAGTTACCAAAAGACTTGAATTGTGAAGCTTGGAAAAGTGAGCAGGGTTTTGAGAATAACTACACTTTACTTTTTAATAAGAAATTAGTCATGAAATTAACATCCAGTTGCACTGGCTAGTTTAGAGTAATACAAAATAGTGTCAATTTGAATATGAAATCTATTTGTTCCTTGGGAAATATGTGTGTGTTTCAAAATACTTAGATTGATTTGAAGCAATATCTTGATTTGATCAATATGTTTCCTGAATGAGTGGTTTCATAAAAAAATATAGATTGGGTTAACAATCAAAAATGTATACCAGCAAATTTAAGTTTTCTAAGTTTTACAAGTTTTTCTGAGGCTTTCAAGTTTTATGCTTTACACTAATTTTGATTTTTAACATTTTTTTCTCAAAAGTAATCTTTTTTTTAAATGTAAGCTTTTTTGTCAAACTTAGTCCATGTACAAATAATGCCTAAATTTTGACTGAAATAAGTTTGGATATCTTAGAGAAGAAACACAAACACAGTGGTATGCCTATTAACTAAACATTGAATAATATTTGTAAACATTTTAGCCTACCACATTTTGCTAAGTGCTGTGGGCTTGAATACAATTCAGACATTTTTTTTTTTTCACTCAATACAGATCATATATAAAATGCTAGATTAAAGAGGTACAAACACATTGATTTGATTCTTAAGCATACTTTAAAGGATATTTTTTCCTATAGAATTAGAGAGTGGACAGAGCAGCCAGACAGTATCCTACCAATAAGAAAACCTTTAAAAATCTCCTAGGAGAGAGAATGACTGACTGGAATTATAAAAGCCTTTTAACAAAAGTTTAGTCAGACATGCTCTACCTATGAGTGTATATTTTAAATATATTACTTTGAGGACAGTGACTCTAGCCTGTCTTGAAGTCAATTTTATTCATGAGACATCATAAACATATGAATTTCTTCAGGCTGAAATCTTTAGCTGAATGATATTCAACTGTCGTAAAATGCCATAATGTATGTTACCTGAGAATAATTAAAAACTAATCAAAACATTAGACTGAAAATATCTTTACAAAAGCTGTAAGAATTTTTGGAAAGAAAGATTTTATTTAATCTGTCATTACATTTTTTTCAATGTTTTATGTTTAAAGTTGACAATTATACTAGAAATTAATGTAAATGAATATTAAATATCAAAAGATTAAAACAAATATTTTTTCACTAATTTATATTTGAGATGTGTGTAGCAAATTGCTGACAATTCATTTCTTAAGTAATTTCCTAAAAATGTTAATGCCATGTTCTTTAGGCAATCATGTCTCTCCACAGAATCCTTTTTATTATGTACTAATTGACATGCATTCTTGGGAAAAATAGTAAAGTGGTTTCCTCTTGCATTCTTCATAGCTTTGAATTCAGAGTTTTCCTTCTCTTAGAGTGGCTGCTACACAAGACAGGAAATCTCAGCTTACCCTGCTATTTAATCCAATGCTGGAGGAAAAGTAATAAATTCATGTTTTTCCCAAGGGAATTAGTGCAAAAGTGAATGCAACAGAATTTCAACTAAGGTCACTCATTCTCTTTTTTATGCTGGTAATTGTTACATTATTCACACATACCTTATTTTATAATACATTTTCAAAAAAAAAATAATTTAAAAAATATTTAAAATACTTTTCAATATAGTAAAAAGTGGTATGATTTTTTTTTTGTTTTGACTGGTCTTATCACCGATCTTCTTCAGGAGTCATATTACCCAATATAGAATCTAATGACAATCAGAATAAAGTTAATTGCATTGTTTTTAAAACTTCTTGTCCAATATTTATTTCTTGATTTATCAATCTGAAAAAATTCCCAAAAAAGAGTATGCATTTTCTTAACTGTACTGGTTTCAGAACCGCTACAAAAAGCAACTATTACATAGGACTACAGTGCTCCTGATAAAACTTGAACACTACATACAACATCTACCAGTCATACCTTAGGTGTATATATAAGTACCATCACCTTTCCTATAACAGCAAAAGAACTCCCATCTTGGCAGTGACTCCAGCAAAGGCCAAACCACTTTATTTCATGCATTATATGTATAAACTGGAAATAATTATATACAAAACATAAATGAATTTACAAAGTTTTCAAGAAAAATATGGGGCACTCAAAAGACACATTAATTACTAAAAGTTATCTCTTTTTTTAAACAAATGAAGCAATGATTCTTTTAAAATAATTCAGTTGAGGTTCCAGAAAGATTCCATGAATGATTAAATGGCACACTGATTCTTACACTATAGATCAAAAGTTGGGGGCCATGTTCTAGATTTCAAAGAATTGCCTAAAAATTGAAGGTTATATGTCCTATCAAAAACTAAATTACTAGCTCACTTTAACCAGGGAGACTTTCTCTTCCTGAATGGGTTTTATCATATAGTCAATAATAACAAAATTAATTTACTATGTAAAGTTTTCTTAAAATTTTAGCTCTTTTTACCTCATCTATCTTGTTTGGTAATAGTAATCTTAGTGCTAGCAGATTTACAATTTTAGGTAATCCCTCTATAAAAATTGGAAGCTATGCACTAATGGGTTAAATAGTGTCAACGACCTACCTTACAATTCAATTAAACCAAAAATAGTATGAAACTTACTAATTATTAAATCCAGAGGGTGGCCCCAGACTTTTGGCTTATATTGTATGTAAAGTCATATAATACATAAAATGAAATGGAATTAAATAAGGTATTTTATACTTTTTCAAACCAGTATAGTATCAACCTTTTTTTTTTTTTTAATTTCAAAACATTTCAGTTGGTTTATTCTTTAGCCTTCAAGTGAATACTGCATTCAATAATCTAATAACATCATTTTAATATAAAACTTACAAATTTAGAGCTTTTCAGATTCATTTTCAATAACATCTTTAAAAAAACAAAGTAATAGAAGGTTGATTAAACCATCAAGATGAAATAAATTCTCATCATGTTTTAAATCCAAAAGATGGTAACTTGTTTTTGGCTTGAAGTGTATCAGTGCAACTCCTAAAAATAACCTAAGACTATAGTTCAACTATACACCAAGAGAAATCAGGGTCTTTTTTAAACGTCATTTGTAGGTGAACAGAGGTGGGTTTGATTGGGAATATATCTATATATCTTTTCTTTTTACCTACATCCGTGTCATCATGCAGAAAGCTTCCTTCTCAAAATTATGCTAGTTTGAGGAGGATAATTTTCCAAACATCAACTGGCATACCCAAATTCTACCTCAAGAGAATTTTCTGTAATTTCTCCAGAGATATCAAGTAAACAACAATCTGAAAGAGGATATATTTTATTCAAACATGAATAAAAGATGAGACAGTACAATAACTATCAACTATAAGAAAGTAATCACTTATTTAGCCAATTACACATGTAAACTCAGAATTTCTAGGTAGATTAAAAACAAAAAATCTTATTGAAATGAAAATAAATACAGTAATGTAAGTGTGTATATAGCATGTACTTTAAATACTAATATTTATTATATATACAAAAATATAAACAAATTATGCAAGTATTTAAATACCTTAGAAAGCTGATGATTCCCAATCTATAAAGTTTCTAGTTCATTACTGAACAAGATGAAGTAATTGTTTGTATTTCTTTAACAGGCCAAGAGATGTCAACATAAAAGGGTATTTGCAACAAAATGTTTGCTGGAAAACAGATATTTTAAAGTGTCAGTTTATTTGATCTGTGTGTTTTCAAATCTTGAAATTGCTGTTGCAATGGGAATTTGTTGAACTAGTCAACTTTGGTATAAAGCTGCATTTCAAGAACACTCAATGAGAAACTTGTTTTCATTTGCTTCAGATATTTGAAACCTTAATTACTATACAACCAAGACAGTTAACTAAAGAATAAAATACTGAACTATAAATGTTTTATTATTAATTCAGTATATCAACTATCATTGAATAAACTAAATGAAATTATGAATAAATTTTTCAAAGATTATTATTCAAATAAATTAAGTTTTAGTTAACATTATTTTACTATAACATTTTATATATATATATTTATTATTTTTAAATTAATTAAGCTAGAAATTATTCATATCTCTGCAAAAATTTTCAGTAAAGGAATACCTTTTCTGACCAAAATTCATATATAAAACAGAGAGAGTGAAAGAAACAATACATAAGGAATATAAAGAAAAACTATATTTCGAAAAATATTATTTGCAATTTGATCACCAAATAAATATTCAAACTTCATACTCATATATTAATAATCAATTGAAAAGCCATCCTTAGTTATTACTGTCTGTAGTTTGTTCATATACTTCATCACCACATTTTGGGTTACAACAGGTATAGTTATTTTGGCTAAATCCTCTTTTACTAGAGGTTCCAGATCTTTAAAGTTGAAAAGCTCCCTTATAATTACTGTTTCTAAGTCACTAAAAAAATTGTCAATAGTGTTAACTCTGGCTTGGCCACTCATTGACATTATATTCCAGAAATGGTTTCTGGGCCAACAGAAACGTGTGTTAGATTACTGTCTTGCTAGAAAGACCACTGACATTCCAACACAAATTTCTCAGTAGATGGTTTGATTTTTCAGTTCAAATTTACTGTTCTTTTTTCATGATCCTATCAGCTTTAACCAGGTCACTAGTTTTTCTGGTGAAAAAAAAATCTCCATAATATAATGTTGCTACCATGATTGTTGTTTGAGTTAACTTCATCTCCTTTTTTTGCCAAACTAAAACAATATCCTTGTTTCCAAGAAGAGCAATTTTTGTTTCATTTGACCAAAGAGTGGATGATCAAAAGCTTGAATTCTTGTCAAAAGCTCTTATATAGCTTGGAACAATGGAGTCTTCCTTTGTCATCTTCCATGAAGGCCAACATTATACAAAGTTTGCTGAAGTGTCAGCCAAAATATATTCATAAAAATGTCATTCAAATCAGCCAATATATCCTTGGTGGTATTTCTTGGAATGTTTTTACCATTCCTAAGAATGTTTCTGCTACATTGGAAGAAACTTTGAAATTCCTTCTTCATTCATTGAGGTTTTTCAGTGTGAACATCCTTGAATTCCTTGATAAACACCACGAACAATACCTACAATTTACCACATTAGTGACCTCCCGACATGATATACACAAACTCCAGTTTAAATTAATTAAAAAAAATATAAACTTTTATGGATCCTTACTCTAAGTTTCAATTTAGATAGGACTGATAGAGTTTTACACGTCTGTCTTGATATCCCATTAAAGATATAAGCCATCAGCATGATCTTTGAAGCCTAAAACTTTAATATACAAGAACTTAAAACTATAATAAAAATTGGAAACTCTCCCAGTTTGTTGACTGGAAATTATAGTAAGCATACTTTTATGTATTTTATATTTGATTAAGAAATATGGCCAATTTTATTAATATTTCAACATTTATTTACATCATCTTCAAAACATTACATATCAAATATAAATCTTTAGTCATCAACAGCAGAGTGTCTTTATTATCAAGATTAGAAGGTGAATAATAAACTTATAATAGTTTCTTGTTTTATTGGAAAGAGGAAATTACAGAAAATAAATAGTACGTCATTGATTTATTTCATTGCTTATAGGGAAGTAAAAGTGCTACAAGCTTATTTTAACAACTTGACTTTTAAACACTGATAGTGAATGACAGAAGAAGCAAGTGAGATAGCAAAATAACAAGAGAAAATAAGAAAATGTAGAGAGAGGGGGAAAACCAATCAAACATCTGTGTCTATAAAACTGATTCAAGAACAATATTGTAATGTGTTTAACAATGTACAAACATTTTCAGAAACAAAATAAATATTTGCAGAAAATATTAATCATTATTAAGGGTAATCTTTTGATATTCAAGGAATCAATTCTCATTCATTTAATGTTAATTAAAATATTTTATTAGCAATATATTAATAAATCTGTTTATGTGTCTCTACCTATCCACATTGCATGTAACACTTTCTACCTTCACCCAGAAACCCTAAAATGTACATATCCTTTCATGGCTGAAACCAAGCAAAATGCTTATAATTTGCATAATGCTTTCAAGAGTCACTTTTTCTGACAAGATATTGAAATGTACAAAACTCACTCCACTTGTTTCAAACACTGACTCTTCTGTTGAAAGTTATCTTAGCCCTCATAAGTCCATCAATGATTTTATTTAAATAGAAAACTATTTCATTAAATAACAATAAATAAAACCTTAGGTCAAACATTCAACAAGTATGAAATATATATACAATATTGTTTAACTTCATCTTGTTATTGTCATGCCTTTGTTAGTAGCACCATTACCAAAAAGAAAAATAACGACACAAGAGAGAATATTCTTCAAGAAAAATATTCTTTGTGAAGTTTTTATAAATTACAGATAATGGTGCTTTTGTTTCAAGTAAATATAAATAACTATGTACAATGGGTATATGGTCACCATTTTATATTTTCAACTTTGTACATGTATGTTATTTGTTTTCAATTCTGTCAACTGCACCGTATAATAGGATGAGTTTGGCACCACCAGGGAGAAAAAGAGCACTATGATGCAATTCACAGAAATTTGGAAATGGCATGCTGTTCTGCTTGACATTAACACTGGAAGCACCAATACAAACATATCAGAATGTTTGGATGTCATTCCGAGGACAGTACAGAGGATTCAGAAAGAGTAGAGAAGTCTAATAGTGATTATAAAGGTGTTTGAAGTGATCACAAGTGATGGTCATGTCATGCCTCTATTTATCTTCCCACAGGGCCTCAGACTGAACACAGAGGTCTGAATCAAGTGTCTTGAAGAGGTCAAGAGGAAGACCCTATGTCTGGCAACAGAACTCTGCACTATGCCAGGAGAACCCAGTTACAGCTGGCAGACAATTTCTGCAACCACATTACCTCTTACATTTGGCCACCTAACTCCCCAGACTGCAATCTCCTTGATTATTATGTGTGGGGTACAATGGAGCGAGATACTAACACAATGAAGTCAAGGATTATTGCAGCATTTACCAACTTAAACAAGGAAACTGTCCAGAAGAGATGCAGAAGATTCTGATGTTATCTGGAGGCTGTGGTTGTAGCCAATGGTGATTTAATTGAAGTAATTTATTCTTTAAGATATTTTTGTGTAATTTTGGTAAATATATCTCTTAAAATGAGATATCAGTGTTATTTTCATTTTTGTAGTTTAGACGACAATTTATCCATCGCACCCTGTAGGTAAGTTACTAATAAAAAAATAATGTAATTTTTTTTCAGTATCATTAAAATGAGACACTTTGTTTTTATTACTTAAATGTACGGTGAAATTTCTACAGGTCTTGATTATGATTATTGTGTGTGTGTGTTCTCCAAAAGTTTAAGGAATTTGAACAGATTGAACACTGTAAACCTTAAAGTTATCCATAGATTTGCTAACAAAAAATATTTTCAAACTCTTAACTTGTAGTGCTAATAAAAATAAAAACAAAAAAAAGTAAACATCAGATTACATTTTTTCTACTTACAGTAGAGCACCAAATAAACCAAATTTTATTGTTCTCTCTATTTAATGTTTTTCTTTTTATCATAAGCTTTTAAACTCAGTAACTCCTTGTATTTTACTGGTTTTATTGCCTTGTTTGGGATAAAATTATTTTAAAAAGAAATAAAATCAATTATTATTATTTATTGCTATAAATTGCCCTTAAATAATCTTAGCATCCAAAGTAAGTAATGCACAGGTTAACAAGCTAGTTATTTAATCAATAGGAGGCTTGGGCTTCAAATAAATGCTCCAAGCCTTACAGCCTTGCACCAGATTAGGCTATCTTTTTTCTTATCTCTGTCACATTATTTATCAAACTATTTTTCTTTTTTATCTTGGTCTATCTAGTACTGCATACTTGGATTTATTCCTCTGCCCTTATGCCATTGAACTTTTCAAAGATAAAATATTGCCAAAGGTGCTATATTTAGTGCAGTTAAAGAAATGTCCCTGGGTTCTGTGGATAAATATCATCTTTTTTACTTTTTCCCCTGTTTTACAACAACTCATGCCAAGCATCTTGTGCCAGCTGCAGGGATCTGTGTTTCCATATACAAATATAAATAGCTACAAATCTCTTTATGGAACAGCATGTGCCCACCCCTATACTTTCACTCGCCTGGGCACAGACATTGCCGCCAAATAATTGTATTATTGGCCACAACTCTTTTACTGAAAACCCTCCAAAAGAAAGTTGGAAGTTGAAGAAAGAAAGTCCAAAACAATAAGATTGATAGAAAATGGATGGAGACAGTGGAAGGATACAATAATCAAATAAGAAAGGGAGAGAAAGGTGGAAGAAAAAAGACACTGAGAGAGGGAAAGAGTATATAATATGGAGGGATAAGAAAAAAGATCACAAAAAGTGGAGAAAGTGGTGTAAAAAGAAAGAATAAAAGTGAGAGGAAGTGGGAGGAGAGAGAAACGTGTCGAGCAAGAAGAAAAAGAACCTGATAAAAAGAAAAGATACGAAAGTTTGAGAGAAAAGCATAGGAGGAAACAGAAGATTTGAAAATATGTTTTTTGAAATTGAGAATAAAAAGGAAAAAAAAAAGATAGATTGAAGAGAAAAGGAAAAAAAATATAAGGAAAGAAAGTAGTATGAAAAAAGTGAGAAGAAAAAGAAAGCAAGAAGTGAGAAGAGAAAAAAGAATATATAAAAGAGAAATAAAGATAAGAGAAAGCAATAAGAACAGAAAGAACAAATAGTGAAAGGAAAGAGCAATAAGAAAAGAAATAATATGAAAATGAGAGACAGACAGATAGACCAGAAAAAAAAAAAAAAAAAATAGAAAAATAGTCAAAAAAACCATTGAGTTGGTAGCTTCAGGTAACCATCATGTGAGATGCTCTTATTAGATGGATGGTTGGTGCATGATAACTGATTGTGCCAAATCAGCAAATGTGTCCCTTCTGCACCATTTTAGAAAATGTGCTTTGTTTCTTGTATGCTTTAAAATAGATGATTCAGTAATGAGATTTTGGTCTACAAACAGCAAAGTGAAACAAAAATAAAACTGTACTTCATGGATTTGACTAGACCACAAGAAATCATCAGCCTATCTCAGTTGACAGAGGAAGATTCAATTCAGAAATATTTCTGAAAATATTTTCTTCATTCATAATATATATCTTCATTAAAAATTACATTTATTCTTAGCTTTCAGTAGAGTATATATAATTTCCATCCTATTCCTTACAGATAGTTTACACTGATTTTTACACAAACTTGTCACTTTCATGTTTATGCATGAATACAGATAAATGTACAGTTGTGGCTTCCAGAGTAATGCCTCTTATTATTCTGGCCAACAATATCAGAGACAGATGTTAGTGTGATATTAGAAACTGAAACAATACCCCATAATTTTTTTGTTTTGTGGCAGAAAGTAAAAATAGCAAAATAGTGTCTGACATGAAAGTACATAAGCAGAAATGTAAGATTGAATTACTATGTGGAAAAATTTAATCTAGTTATATTTATAGATGATTGCCAAACATTTCTGGGGACCAAACAGTGAATATGAGCACAGATAATGGTTAAATATTTCAGCATTAGTACTGTGAAAGAGTGGATTGCCTCTGATGTAGATTTTTATGAGTGCATTATAGCCAGCAGTGGTGACAATGAGGAAAATACTATTCTGCCACTGAGAATTTGATCTATCCAATGTTACTGCACTCTTTGCATTCATTGTAGTTTTCATAGAAGTATATTTGCAAGGCATTACTTGCTTTCTGCATGGACAGATTTTTTTTTAAAATTAGTTTCACTCCATGCAAGGCAGTAAAACCATGAGAACACAATTGATTCTTTTTATAATTACCAATGAATTAAAAATTTTCTAAAATTTAAAAATGGAAAATGGGTAACAGTTTTGTTTGTCAAGTATTATCTAAGTAATTACAGTAATGTTAAAAAAAAAACAAAAAATGGACAATTAAAAAGAGACAAATGTTCAAATATGTATTTTCATTATCGATTTATACTATAAAATTAAAATGTTTTGAATATTTTTTTTTTCATGTTTGTTTTGAAGGTCTTAAAAGGAAATTTGATTTTTGTTAAAAAAAAAAAAAAAAAATGGATGATTTAATTAGATACAGAAATTTACATTTATTAAAAAAAATGTCAAAACATAAAAGATGTATGCATTTTCTATGGAAAAATTATAAATAAAATTTTCAGATTATGATAAATAACTTTATTTTTTTTTTTTTTTTTCAAATATTCCAAAATATTTGAAAAAATAAAATAAAATAAAATAAAAAAAAAAAATAAAGTTTTTCAGATAAAAAAATCAAATAATAATTCATAGCATTTTTATTGTCTCTTTGGATAGGTACCTGCATTTTAATTAAAAAGTATGCAAATTAGATATTAATTGTAAATAAGACTGAAATTTGAGATACAAAATACATTTCCTATAAGTTATTATTTTCAATTAGTGTCTATCTTTTAATATACACACGAATTGATCAATTCCTGTGTGTGTGTGTCTAATAGTATTCAGGGAATTTAAAAATATAAAGCTGATAAAAAATTTACAACTAATGAATATTTGATTACAAAAACAAGAAAATGTCAAGTGTTTATAATTATGCACATAATTTAGATGCTGATAAAAGAAATTTTTTATTAAATCATAGCCAAAATGATTTTTTAAAATCAGTTTCACCCTAAGCAAGACAGTAAAGCCACTAAAACACAAAGAGATTACTGGGTGTAGAAGAATTAAGAAAAGAAGCATTACTAGTGAGCAGGAAGAGAAAAGAATCAGGAGGACAGTAAATAAGGATTGACATTACATTTAAATTTCTAAAAATTAAAGTTGGCTGGAAAACACGGAGCTGAATGGAAGTTCCACAAGGTAAAAGTGATAAAATAAACTGTTAGCATAGATTTTACAGATATAAATTTAAAAAATCTAGGTACCATTGCAAAGGACTCATCCGAACAATTACAATAAAGTATTTATAAAAAAGACACAGGGAGGCAAGTTTACAGTGGATGAAACCAATCTGCCAGATCAGGACTGATAATATTGCTGATTTTTCTTTGGATTTTATCAAGGAGTTCAAGGTAAATGGCAGGGATACTGAACTATATGTGGCAAGAATATTCTAAGGATGGATTAATGGTAAACTTCTTTGAATTATGTATGTTGTTTTGTGGGCATAATAAATTTCATAAGAACATAGCTGTTTGAGATAAGTGATCTTTATTTGGTTATAGGTTTGTCTTAGATGTGTGGATAGTGTAATGGTTTATGGCTCAGAAAGAAAAACTGATGAGTCAAGTTCAAATTCCAGTCAAGTTCATTATGTTTACTTTTGCAAAAATAACTTCCACAAATTTCTTTCAAGTGATTATATCAATAAAAACAAATTAAAAAACATATGAAATTTAAGTGTTCAGAGTTCCAATTTAGACCAATTTTTCCATACAAAATAGAGTTTTAGTAAATTAAATGATGTCTATCCATAATTTTTTTAAGTACAAGAAGAAACACCTTTTGACATTTGATGTGTGGTGTATCTGCTTGTGTAGTGAACAATGGAGATTTTATTAGTACTAGATTAGTATTATTAACAATTTGACTGTCAGGTGGAATGTCTATGTCCTCTTTATTCAGAACAATTGTGAAAATAAGTGTCATTACTAACCTTGCACTTCAGATCCTTGACAGCAAAATTTGTAAGAATATATTTTTTTTCTTGTTTATCTGCATTGCATAGATATAATTTATGTAGCAGGAATTTAAAATATGTAGCCACTAAGTTTGCCTGAATGTGTAAAAACTGTAAATTATATTAGAAGAGCACAAAAATAAAGGAAAGGCTGATTTTTAGTAAGGGAAGAGTTGATTAAATAGATATTTAGATATGTATTTTATTGGTTTAGAATTTTTTTTTTTTTTAGAACAGAATGACTACTCAATAATAAAAATGGTGTTTTTTTTTTTTTTTGCAGCACTGAATAGTTTCCATTCTCTGAGGCATCTTGATTTTGTTATAAATTGAACTGTTTACTTGAATTCTTCAGTCAACATCCAGAGCAAGTTTTTATTCTTCATTTGTAGATAACCGAAACATTTTGATACTAAAAACAACCAAAGCAATAGTACTTAAGCCTAAAAGAATATCCAGACCTTCAATTTTTATTGGATATTTTTCATACATTCAATCAAAATACTTTGTATCAAAAAACCTAATTTTCTCTAATACAAACATACAGCAATAAACTCAGCCCAATAATAAAAAAAAAATTTTGCACAATTAATGTTTATTTTTAACATAATCTCCTACCTTGTAAATGTACTTCATTAGCTACAGATCAATGAAAATTTTAGATCCAGATTAAAATGACAACTGTCTGGTTATGGACTTATTGATTAATTTCCATATTGTCTACCTCTGTACTTATTGCTAGTCTATAAAGATAAAATTCAACATATTGTAATTATTCATAATATACACTTTTTTCTTGATTTTTCAGTCTAAATGTTGAGTGTGTGTGTGTATTATACATGAGAATAAAAAATTAACTTTTTTTCTCATTCACAAGTCTCACTATATTAGAGAGAGTATGACAAAAAATAAGTTATACCTTTAGTTGAACTAAGTAATGTAGAACAAAGAATTTAAAATTCTTCACCAAATATTGCATTTAAAAAAACAGATAGGAAGTAGATTTTAGTCTACTTCACTGCTGTTCATGTCAAAGATAAAATGTCATAACAGTTTCATCTATGTTGTCAACAAAGATGATGGTTTTGTCATCTTTGTTGTCATCTTATTCTCCACAAAATCATCTTGTTTTTCCTTAAAAAGGAAAACATCTTCATTGCTGTCCAGAAATCTTTTCACTTCTTTTATATCCTAAGCATGGCTGTATTAATAATGCCCATTTCTGTTTTATGCAAATAGAGAAATGGTCACTAACCCCTAAAATCTGTGTTTGTTTTCCTAGGGTCAGTTTATTTTCATTACAAGTCTGCCTTTTTTTGTTAGCAACATATACATGCATTTGCTTTAAATACTTTATAAACTGTTCTTCAAACTAAACTAGGTACACAAATTTTTATTTGATACAAACTGGAAAAAAAAAATGAACAAACGTTAAAGTTAGGTTAATTGCTACAAGTTCTTAAAAGTCAGCACTTATACACAATTTTTTTTTCTCCCAGGATTTTGTAATCCAAACTTATGAGTGTGTATTATACATGAATAGTTATGGAATACCAAAACTCTTCTATATAATTAGCCTAAACTTTTAGCTGAGTAAATGATGACATTATGATAAGTTCTTCAATATTGAGAGGTGTTAAACTTGATAAATTAAATTCTAATGTTTAAATAACACACATCATTATTTTCTAATAGATTAAAAGTGTCTGAGGTACTTTATCATAATTCCTAAAGAGTACCTCAAGTACTTAATCATAACTTCCAAAGAGTAGATACTAATCTTTGAGCATGAATCAGAGAATTCCAAGTTTGGTTTAGATTTATCTAGTATATATCTGTACATGTATGTATATAGGTAAGATATACAATATCAGAGGAATGAAAAAAGTAACTATGTTAGATATTTCTATGATCTGGTGAATTAAGTTTCAAATAGCACAATTAGTTTTACAAAAGTAAATCAAATAGAATATGAAAAGAACATTTGGATGCAAAACAAGTACCAAGTATTATTGAGAAAAATGATAAAACTAATGGTTAAGAGTAAATTCTGAATAATGATATTATTACAATTAATATTAATGGTAATAACAGATTCATAACAACATTATCTCCAAAATAATTGATAGAGATAAAAATATTTGTTTTGAGTGTTACTGAATTTTTTATACAAACAGATTTTAACCTATCAATATAAAACTAGTTCTTCACATAAAGAATAAAAAGAAACAAATTATTCTTTTTCTTTGAAGATTTTTCCATGTTGTTCATATATGAGACTCCATATTGAAGTAAGATTTGGGATTTAAAAGATTATTTTGAAATAGTAACAGAATTGTAAATTTAAAATCTCTACTCTTAACTCTTATGGTAGGTTTATTTGGGCTTATGCCATAACTCAATGTTCTTTCATTTATGGTTGTCTTTGGTGGCAAGCTCTTAATTCTGCATTCCAATTTTCAGTTTTTGTTTTACATGTCTGTCTGAATTTCTGGGAAGAGTTATTATTTACATTCAGTCTATTGTCCTCATTTTTGTTGTATTACCACTATGTTAAGACCATTGTGTACTCTTGCCTTCATCAGATGCTTGTTGATCTAGATAACCTTTTGAAAATTTATTTCATTTGCTTAAAAGTTTAAGGTTCCAAGTTCTAGACACAGGATTGTCCCATGAAACAATAGCCTAGTGATTAATAGATTTAGTTACATAGTAAGTGTAAGTTTAATCTCTGAACAAACAGTACAGACTCAGTGGAAATAGGGTCAGCAATAACTTAACAATGCTAATTAAAAATGAGACAAGATATCATGGATAGTGGAACAAGAATTATCTATACTTATAGATAAAATAAAGAATTCAGTTCAAAATTCCTGACAATTACTCAGATCAACAAGATTAACAAACCAGAGAGTATGATGGCCAAAATGTAGTGTGAATAATGATAAGAATATTAGTTAATGTAAATAATGCAATTAAATGCTTTTGATTTTTCAAAACATTGACTAGAGTTTAATATTGATGTTTTATTGCTCATTTGCTTTCATTCATTTGATGCATGGCATCTTCAACAGATCAAATAATTAACTCCTTGATTAATTTAACCAGTTAAGAAAATAGTAAGTATACAATTAGTGCTATATTGTGAAAGGATCTTGTGAAAGCTTTTGACATTGTTGCTTGTATTGTTAAAAACAAATCCAATATCTTCATAATTCGTTGAATAAATTATCTGTAAAGATAGATAACAAAATATTGCTTCTTCACAGAAACTACATTATACTTTATTGCATGAAATATTATATATTGTGCCATCCCCTATGTAAATCTTAACACATGTATAGTTCAACTAATTGATACATTAACATAATGATAACCAATAGTTGTAAACATGTTGATAAACAAACCAAAAATGCTATAAAACATACCTATTCATACCTATACTTATAGATATTTATCATTAGTTTTGTTTGACAATATTTAATTCAGCTTACAATTGATAATTGTTTGATTTTGCTAATAGACCATGTTAACCATTCGTCTTAGTCTGTAGGAGCAGTTCTTTCTCTGGTCATCTGTTGGCTGACTGACAAGCAACCAACCAATGTTCTCTTGAAAAAACAAAATCACTATCTTTAATTGGCATACTTTATACATTACTCGCTTAAGTACATAGTTTTTATCTAGTTTAAAAAAAATTGCTTTTCTCATGTTTAATTGCTTTCTATTTTCTGAGTTGCTCTTGCTGGATTGTGCATGTATTTTTATTGAAGATTTTAGGAATGCATTGATAACTTGCTTGTATTGTATTTTTAAAGTATAAAAATTGCCTAAGAGTGTACATTAATGTTCTTGGATTTAAAATTGAACTGACCGTATAATTTATCAATCTTTGATCTTATATAATTCACTCTAAAAAAGAAACAAATCTATGGTCAGATTAGGTCAAGTAAATTTTAATTACATTAGCTTTGACTAAATTACTTCATACCTTAAAACATTTGTGTGCTAGGAATAAAAGCAAAAGTCCTTTTAACCTTTTCTCTCAGACTTTTTGAAAACCTGCTTTTCTTTTAATTCAGAAAAGAATACAATACTTTTGTTTTCAAGTGCTTGCAAAATCTAAGATATAAAAAACAATATAAACCTTACAGTCCTCTATCAATAAACATTAAGTAAATGCAAAATTATTTATCAATTTCTCATTCTGAAATTATATAACTTATATTATGATTTAATGGTTGGGTCATTATTTTTTTTTTTTAATTAGCTCCTTTATAAGATACTGCATTTACCTACAGTAGGCTAGTATTGATCTGCTTAAATGTTAAGAAACATGAAAAATAAAGATAATAGTGAAAAAAAAAAAAACATGCATTACTTAATGAGTGATCCTATCACCTACTGAACAAAGTTGGTTACATTTATATGAGTATTTTGGAGTTAAAGACTAAAAACCTATATTGAATATTCTTCTTTAAATATTGTCAGATAATCTCTAAAATGAAAGATGACAGAGTGCCTCCTGGAGGATTGCTTTTCTTCATGGATGTTATTTAAAATGTTTATGGTTGTTTACTGGGAAAATATTTTCAGTGACAATCTAAAGTAAACTTGAATGCCACTATCTGAAGTCATACAAAAGAATGGTCATACCGACAATATTTATTGTTCAATATTGTTTTTTTTTTAGAGGCTATTGATGTAGAGCAGGGGTTCTCAACCAGTGAGGAATTCCTGCTGGGAGAGAATCTCAGGGTTTCAGGGAAACATTGTGGTTACAAGTTGGTAGACCCAAAATGTTAATTTTCAAATACCCCAAAGCAACACAATCTGCAATGTGCATTAGTCTGGTTTTCTTTCTGCAAGCTCATGTTTTTTGCTACTTTTAGTGAGTATTTTGTTGGTTTCACACTTACATTGGTTCATGTGCTTTTCTAATTTTTGAGGTGTAATTGTAGACCATTATCTTCCATATTTGTGCATTTTTATATATATATATATATATATATATATATATTCGTGTATCACCAATAGTATTCTTGATGCCAGCCATGTTGCAGATTAAATAAAAAATAAAGACAAATATTTTACTTTCTTATCTGTGAAAGTTTCTAATTATCTTTGACTTTTTCTCGTAGTTTTTTTTATTTACAGAATTGATAATGCGTGTTAAAAAAGAAAAAGAAGCAGAATTCTTTATATATTCAATATGTATTCCCATCTATCATTATTAACCGAATAGACAGGCCTAAATGTTTTTTTTGTAGTAAAGCTTTATCAAATGATTCTATGAAACTGACAAAGTTGAAATAATGTTTACAGAATGTCCTTGTGTTGAGGATGCACAAAGACAAAAATCTTTTGAATGTTATGAGAATGCTCTCAAAAGGATGAAGGTAGATTTGACAGAGACCTTCTCAGAAACAAATCAAGTGATTACAGAAGCTTATTTTATAGCACTAGAGATAAAAAAGCAAAAAATACCACATACAATTGGAGAAACTTTGATCAAACAAAAATGATGGAAATTATGTTGGGAAATAGATTGAAGAGAAAACTTAGTGGTTTAACTATCAAATAGTACTATTCAAAAGTGGATCATTGACATAGCCATTGACATCAAGGAACAAGTAGTGCAGGAGATCAAGTTTGCAGCACTTGGCATATCTTCTTGAAACAACTACCAAAGCCTCCAATATTTTGCAAAAGCTTTCATCTTTCCTTTTCTTGGATAATATATGTGGGTGCTGTACAGATGAAGCACCAGCCATACTGAGGACAAAATCAGGATTTCAAGTTGGTTAATATGCAAAGAAGGAATACAAACATCATAAAATTTGTGGATGCCTTGAAAGCTTTTATGAGCAAGCTGGAAAATTGGAAGAGAATAAGTTTATAATATAAAACATTGCAATGTTTGGGGAGCTGTCATCCATTCTTGTTGTTGGTGGTAAAGACCAAGTACTTCCAGAGCTGGCAAATAATTAAATTTTGCAGCATCTGACAGGATTGGAAAATGAATTCAGATGATATTTTTCTGAACTCAATGAAAACAAGTTGGATTTAGTGCAAAATCCATTCAAATAGTCAGGGGAGATATGACTGTCAAGATGAATTTCTATAGTTGAAAACTGATTAAGAAGCAAGAGGTATATTTGAGGATAAATCAATCAGAATTTTGGCTCTTAATGTGCAATTCCTACCCAAATGTGACAGAAAGAGGAATCTGTGCATTGTTTCCATTTGTGATAACATATCTTTTTGAGTCAAGCTTTTCAACTTTCTTGCAAATTAAAACAAAACAATGTAGTATATTAGATGTTGAAAATGATCTGCATTGTGTCCTTTCAAGCACTCCTCTGTATATTCCAGAATTGGCAAAGAGAAAACAATCACAGTTTTTTCATTGACAAAATTACAATAGCTTGGCATTCTATTTTTGTGTATTAAATTACAATTCCCTGTCATTTTTACTTTCTTTATTGCAGTATACTTCAGTTTGGACAATTGAATAATTATCTATAGAAAAACTTTTATTCAAGTTTTAACATTCATCAATATTTTAAGTTGCTATTAAATGTGGGGAAACTCCACTAAAAAATATCTAAAGGTAAATGTATTAATGTGGAAGAAAATAAAAGATTTTCAAAATTATATGTATATTATTTGGAATGCACATTTTCATGCAGACGAGTTTGGAAAGGGGGAGAATGACATTCCAAAATATGGTAAAAGGGGTCATGGGACAAAAAAGTCGAGAATACTGATATAAAGCATCTCCATTTTTCTTTTGGCATCTCATGTTAATGATACTTTTTCCAGACATTACTCTGTTAATTAATTTAAACAGACCCTGGAGTTCTAAATATATATCTTCAGTTTCTTCTTTTTACCATTGATGGATATCTCTCAGCTTTGAAGAACTTGTCCATTCATTTGAAGATAATATCTTCTACTCAGCAAAAAGTTTGGACCAATTTACTAATTCGATTCAATAGACATGTGGTCAGTGGAAGAAAGCTGTCTCCACTTGTCCAACAAGTCTAAAATGCATTGTAATAACAATTACCAAATTTTCCACTAAAAACATCCAGATTATATTTATTTGAATGTAAAGCTAAGTTTCCTGTGACAGTTTATAATATTCAAATTTCTTTTGATGAAATAAATAGATTTTATTAACAGTTTTACTTTTTGAATACTCATTGTTTTTTATTTTATAATAGGCTAGCTTGTCAATAGTATGATATTCTTCAGATAAATATGTAGAGTAAATAAAGAGTTCAGTTCAAAATTCTCTGAAAGTTATTCAGATCAACACCTGATGATGACCAGAGGGCATTATGGCCAAAACATTGTGATAATAACAAAAAAGATGATGGCAATAGGCTGAGTGAAAATAATGTAAATAATATAACTCATCCCAGAAATTCAAACAAATGTTATCTCACTATTGTTTCCCAAATAAGTTATATTACTGATTTATTCATTGTCCAACTGTTTGGTCTTCATAAATGTTCAGCAATTATTGATTAATGCCAATGGGTGCAATCTTTTCCATATAGAGGAATTTAGTAATACACTTCTACTTTAATATGCACTTTCATGTCAGACACCATTTTGCTATATTGTTGTTCAGCTGCTATCTATAACAAGGCAAAAAAAAAAATGCTGAGTTATTGGTGGAACGGCTCAGGCTCTATTAACATATAATCCACATCTGCTGATGACAGAAAATAAAGGGCATTATTTTCAAAATAAACCTAGTATAAAAAGGGTGCTGAAAGATTCTCAGCCCAATCAACAATTCCTACCAAAAAAGATCTAATAGTTAACCGAGTTGACCATTTAATCATGTTTTGGGAAGTGGGCTGAACCAAGAACTCAGCACCCCCTGCATGTGCATGTCTGCATGCAAGTCATTTCCTACATATACACTTAAAAATATAATTTCTAATAAAGAATGTTATATATTCATAGAAAAATTCACTTATATATTGCTTTATAGAAGCTATTTTTACATTGTGTGTGTGTGTTGTATGGTAGTGTTGAAAAGTTTTCTGCTCAACACACTTCATAAAAGTAGTATTTCAATTACCAAGCATCAGCATACTTATTTTGTAAGTGTGTTTAGCTGAGAACTTTTCCGCAACCTATCATATGTACAAATTTGGTAAGTGTAAGCATGTGTATAGTGCCATATATATTAATGCAGAGTCACTCAGTGTATGTGTGTTTTTATTTATATATATATATATATATATATATACTCTTTCAGATTCATGCTTCTATTTCTATGTCTGTTACTTATAACCAGATCTGTAATATTTCTAGACAAGAACGCAAGAAACTATCTGACAAAACTGTATCTGTCAGGTGAACTGCCTAGCAGTAAAAGGCATATTCTCAACTAATCTCATGGTCACTGGGTTTACAACTCTCAAGACTTACTCTGCATGCAGAGATATAGGGAACATATCAGCATATAGCTGCAAGAAAATTTCTTGTACAATCTTACTTAGTTAAGAAATAACTCCAATAGAAGTAAATAGTATATTTTATATCTACATAGTGCTGTTTATTAGCATTTGTTAATGTTGTGTAATGTTATAACATTCAAAATTACTGTTCATTTTGGTCATAGATTAGTGGTTGACAAAGACGAATTATCCAAGCAGAAATAAAATACAAATCCAGTTTTTAGATAACCTTGATATGAAATATTTTATTAGCTAGACATTTTGGCATTAACTATTTGCAGAAAATCTGTTTTTTTGTTTTTGTTTTCACTTGTTAATTTTCTATAGTTTCCATCTATTTTTAATTTTTTAAAGACTAGAAAAAACTGCTAAGATTGAAAACTGTACTCATATAGTGTTTTGTTTCTGTTTCCATTTATAACAGCAATTGGTACAGCTATTTAATATTGACTGTTGCTTCTGATAACTACAAAGTAGAACATATTTACATCATTTAAATAAAAAATGTTCTAACACAAATTTAATCTAGAATCATAAGACTTCCACATTAGTAACATACCAAATTCTGTTATATTTAAGATGTATAACAAATTGTGTAGATACAGTAGAACTTACAGAGTTAAAATCTAATTTTAAAATAGAATAAAAACTGATCCTTCTTAATGCAATCTAAACCTGAGGCATTCCCACAATCTTAAAAAAAGAAATTGTTCTATAGTTACTAAAATCATCATAAATCCTTCAAATTCACTGAATTTGAATGTAAAGTTGGCAAGGCTGAAATACTGATCAGGTTGAGAGCATAAATCTGATCACTGCTTTGTGTTTGTGTGTGATATATACACACAAATGGTAAACATGAATGGAATAAGATATTTATACAAGCAAAGAAAGAAACTCATTACTGCAAAAACCTTTGCAATCTCTGGGACAGGAGAAATGGGTTCAGTCAATTACAAAGTGATTTTTTTTTAAACTTGCATTCAAAAGCTTAAGTCTTGAACACCAGTTATTGGCTTTGGAAAGAAAGAAAAATCTACCACTCAAGATAAATAAAATGAACTGAAATAGGACATTACACCACACCACTTTACTCTTAATATTAATAACTATAACATTTTATCATCCCAAAATGAAAAGAGAATATCATTATTCACATTTTTATACTTGAACAAAATCCTTAACTAATTGCATTTCTTGTCTGTAATGTCTGAAAAAGAACTATAGTCAATTGTTCAATCTCTTCATGTTTTTCTAAGAAAACAATTGCTAACATTATAGTTCACTGGTTATTATTAGATATTTTTAATAATAAATATACATTTCTATATAGGATACATTTTCAGGTAATACATCAATTATCCAGTGATAAAAATATGATAGTATTTCTTGAGTGTACTGTACCAAATCATAAAAGATATAACAAGCAAATAATTAAAAAAAGTAAATAATTTATTGCAATATAATTTTACTTGCAGGTCAAAAATAAATCATGCGTTAATCACTATGAAAATATTCACAAATGAAATTTACTTTCAACTGATCAATACTAAAGAAAATTATCATTTTAAATAATCTCCAAACATTCAACAGTGATAGTATTGTCATTTGAATTACAAATAAGATAATTCCTTATGGGGCATCCAGTGAGAGATAAAAATCACTAACCTTCCTCCTTGTCAATGCACTTACTTCAGTGGTAATATTAATCAGACAGATGGAGATTTTCATTAAAATAATGAAAATAACAGATCAAAATCCCATTAATAACTACATGGTATGCTATGAACTTATTGATCTACTCATATATTATTATTATTTTTATAATAATAATAATAATAACAATAATAATATAGACATGGAATCTGGTATTTGCGATTAAAAACAGAAACTGCACAAATCGAAATTGTATTCTATTATTGTTGTTATTGTTAAAAATGAAAATGGAAGGGGTTGAAGTGGGTATTAGGTCCTAGATGTCAGTTAAAGTCATTTTTTCAGAGAAAAGCTTTTGCTAAAACATTTGGGGAAAAAGTAGCAAAATAACAAACACAGAATTAGAAAATGTTCCATTCTGATGGAAGAATATTCCTGGTTGTCAAACCTCAAAGATATTACTTCTAACCAAAGCAGATAAAAAGAGAAAAAATTAAACAGAAAATATGAAAAGTCGGTTATTATTGACCTTGCAGGATTAAGTCTAGGCAAAACCCAAAACGTTCTTTTTTTATTTTCCTTTTTCTAATCTCTCTTCTGTTTTTCTCATGTCTATTTTTATCTTTTCTGCTACTTCTATTCTGTCTTTATCCTCTATTTAAAACTTTTTCTTTTCCTCTACTTCCTTTTCTTGTCTACTCTTTTTCTTTTCTTTCTTACTCCTTTCTCTTTATAATAATACTCTCAACCTAAATAAACATTATTATTGCTTGAGTGTCTATGAAGAAGCAGACATTAGCAAAAGAAAAAGTAGAAAAATAAAGGTGGATCTGGAAAATGAAAGCTAAAACTGTTTCCCTTGTTTGATTCCATATTGGGAAAAGATATAAAAAAAAGAAAAATCAAAAAATAAAACAAGAAAAATTGAACAGTCATCCATATAGAATCTGACATTGAATATTGAATACTGCTTATCATCATTGATTCAGACAAATTCTAAACTGAAAATCTTTGATTTTTCAATACAACAGCTATTTTCAAATTGATCTGTTAGGTAAGCAAGGGAAGTTTTCTCATTTATTAACGCATGTCTATTGGGTAAAACTACAAAAAAGCACTTAAATACAGGAATATTTTAAGGAGAGAAGAAAGAAATCTACATTTTTGGATTAGTTTATCTTTAACTCTGTAATTTCTGATTCTTCTTTAGTTTCCTTAAATTTACCTATAAAATCTCTAGAAAACATTTTGCCTTTTATTTTAAGGCTTATTAAGACAACATAAATATTTGTTACTGGTTTTAATGGCATTTACATCTACTTTTCTGTTTTTTTCCTCTTACAAACTGTTCATCATAAGGTTTTTCAGCCTTATATTATTGATGAAATTTCAACATTATCAGTTAGTGATGAGTAACTTTTTTAATATATAAAAAGAGGATTGTTGACCTGTTTGTTTCCTTTCTATTGCTATCAAGGTGTTCACACATATCAGTTAAATTGATCAGTACATAACACAAGCTTGAGCAACATATGTTAGTCACAATGACAGAAAAATAGATACACCCAACGTGACATCAATAAGTCCGTAGCCTAATGATTAAAAAAGTATTTATTTTACATGACAAATATTTCTTTTTTAATATAATATCATTTCATAACAAGGTACTTAATTCATTTACTGAGAAAGAGATAAAGAGGACAATAAAAGAACAGAATTTAAGGAGACAGAAAATGACAACAGACACTGCAATTAAAATTTTGAAGATATTTGACAGGAAAACAGGTGAGCTGGAAGAGAGTTCTACAAATGTGAGAAGTGCAAGAGATTAAACAATTAGTAGAGAAGTTAAGGTTACAACTAACAATTTTAACAGTGAAATTATGAAATCCAGTTGCCAATCTAGTACTACACTTAAATTTGGCTCTTCAAAAAATCCCCAGACATCTTAGCTCTCTGGGCAACTAATCTTAACTCTTCAATACCCTCCTCTGATTTCTTGATTCCTGGCTACTTTCCTCTCTTTAGGAAGGAATCTAATATCAACATGTATGGCCTGAGAGTTTGTCCATGAACATCTCCCTCTGGCTAGGGAACTCTCTTGAATCTCCAGACCATTCTTATATGTGTCTCTACTAAACACAGTCAGCTATCTCTTCTTTCTCTACCACTCTCCTTCCTCTCTTGACTGTTGCATGTTACATAGCCTTGCATATATTTTCAGAAATACTATTTCCTTACACTCATTTGTAAATATATTTGTGTTTGGTGATTTTAATGTCCATTGTGCCAAGTGTCTTAAACATTATCACCTATCTTGCTGGCATCCAAATCCTGAACTTCTCAATCTCTCACAAGTGGTGGACATGTGCTAATGGCCATCACTGAATATGTATACCAAGCTTTTAATAATAATGGTGAATCTTGGGCTGTGGCTCTAGATATCTCAAAAGCATCTGACATGGTTTGGCATGCTGGCCTTCTACACAAGCTCTAAAGCTACAGTATTACTGGACGATTATTTGATTTAATCCAGTTGTTCCTATCAAATTGTGAAATGAAGGTTGTTTTAAATGGTCACACTTCCAAATCATTTAACACAAATTTGAGTGTTCTTCAAGACTATTCTCAGTCCTATGCTGTTTCTTATCTTCATCACTTCCCAAGTAGGCATTTATGTAGATGACACTACTGTCTCAATAGGAAATCTGCTACGGCTGACAAAGTAAACCTGGCTGATTCTCTTGAAAAGGACCTCCAATCAGTGGTTAACTGGGGCAAGAAATGGCTTATAAATTTCAATACCTCTAAAATAAAATGGTTCTCCTTTAACCACCATAAAGAAACTTTCCTGTCCTCTATCAGCATGGCTGATGCTAATCTCCTGGAGAGCAACACACTGCACCTCCTTGGTCTCACATTTTCAACCACCCTGAAGTGGAATAGCTGCATATACTACAAGAAAATTTGGGTCACTGTGTTGTGCCAGAGAGTTTTTCTTGTCAGAATCCATCTTGCACATTTATAAATCTACCATTTGTCTGTGCATTGAATACTGTTGCCATATCTGGTCAGGTGTTCCTGCTATTCATCTCAGGGTTCTTGATAAAATCAAAAAAATGACCTGCAATGTAATCAATCCTGTCTTGGCATCTCAACTTCAGTCACTTTCTCACTGATGTGATGTGGCTTCCCTCTGTCTTTCTACAAATATTTTTATTTGAAAAAATATACCTGTTTTCCCCTGATGCCTTGATCACAAAAATTTAAGTAGTGCTACTAGATTGACATCCAAGTTACACCCCATTTTACCATTGGAATAGTTAAATGTAACTGCTACTTCTACTCCAACAGTTTCTTTTCTCACACTTCCTTTTATTTATTTGCTTTTCTGATACTTATAATCTCCAAAAATTTAAATGTAGCATCAATTGCAATTTTCATCTTTTATTATTTCCTTAATTCTCCCTGTACCCAGTCTTTTTTTTTTTTTTTCACTGTAAGTAACTCCCTGTGTACTAGTGGCAGGCCCACCTTGCTTGGGAGGAAATGATTAAAAAAAACTGAGGAATTAATCAAGAAAGCTCATCTAAATAATTATGAGAAGCAAAGAAAGGCTACATTATGGTGGTGGGAAGTGACTGAAGCTGAGGTGCCAGGTCAGGACTAATAACACTGAAGGTTTATTTTGATTCTATCAAGAATCTAAATACATAGCAGAAGCACAAGATCATGTGTAGCATCAGTATTTGATGCACATACAAATAGTAGACTTATAAATGTGCAAGATAGATTATGGGGAGAATTTAGAGATATCCTCACAACCACATGCATTGTGTAGATCAAGTTTGGAAATGACAGCAGAAACTATAGATGGAGTTATATGCATATCACAGAGTAGAAAATCAGTTCTAAATAAAAAGTCAAGCTTATAGTCAAGAGTAGAATTGGAAGAGAATTTGCAAGCAAGGCAATCAGCTTTATCAAGATGATAGCACTTAGAAATGGGGAAGGAGTCAGAGCTTACTCTTACAGAGCCACCAATAGTCATGATCAGAAAAAAATTAACCTCTTTGAGAACACCTGTGTGAGTGTTATAGATGATAAAGGTTTTTAAAATAGCAAGAAATCTTTTCAGTATTGTATAATAAAAATGAAGGATTTTAATAAATCCATCTTAAGACACCTGATATGTTCTTTAAAAGATTTCACTTGACATATATCATGCATTTTTACACTAACCAAAACAAGCATAAGATATACATTGAAGAGCTCTAAAATAATAGAATTGATGTTAGGAGTTGAAAAATAGATTTCTCATTGCAAATTATGAATATCCAGTGTATCAAACATTCTTTAAAAAACAGATAAAATTGTCAAATTTTTTTTGAAAGTCTGTTATCTATTCCATTAAGATGTCAATAAACTTAGAAATTGTGAATCCACTGTACATACTTTTCTGGATAAATACATGTTATGATTTTTACTAAGAAAATAATACTCGTAATATGCTATTTTTCTTTTAAATCCAAATGTATTTTAGTATGGCTCATAGCACATTAAAAATTTATGCTGTCTTGCAAGACATTGATAATGATAATTCCTGTTCTTTTATTGTTCTCCCTTCTTAATAGTGTTTTTTTTTTCCTGTTAGTCTTTCACTCGGTTATTTCTTTCACTCGGTTATTTCTTTACATCTAGAACATACCATGCCACTTCCACAAGACAAATCCCCCTCATCTCCTCCTTATTCAAAATATAAAGAGAAAGTTCCACTAATAGAGAGCTTTTTCTCCAAGAACTGTTACTTTATAGAACAGACTTCTAGATGGATTCTTTCCAGAACACTACAATCTTAACCTCTTCAATTTAAGGGTCAAATGTTATCTGTCCTCTTAAACCTCATGATATTCACTTCATACTATTTCTTTTTTCTTTCCTGTCACACACCTCATTCATCATAACCATTTTAACAGTAATCATCTACACTGAGTGGCTCTCAAGCCTTGTACTGGGTGAACTTTAATTATGAGAAAATTATCTCAATATAGAAATAACAAGGAAATAAACACTTAAGAAACCTAATTTTATAAACAACCTTGAAAGTTGGGCCTTTTTGCCAAAATTACTAAATGGTTAGCCATCTAATATGTACACTATCATCTTTGAAAAACCAATGAGATACTGCAATAACACATTTTTGCCTGCATTGTCATACCAAGGGGAAAAAAAATGCAAAGATTACAAACTTTACAAATAGTATTTCTCCATGTAATTTTGACTACGATATGAAAACATAAGTTATAAAAATTTTAGTAAAGTAAAGCACTTAACGGCTTACTTTTATGAATTCTAGCTTAGTTATAATTGCTAACACTTATTAGAGAAAGAAGATTCATTTAAAGTCAAGAATGGTTGCTTAAGTATTACTAATCTATATAGAACATGCAAAATCTATCATTTATAAATCCATAATACTTTCAGAATTTGAATTCCTATGATTTATTACAAAATTTCAGATTAAGCTAGTTAATAATTCACAGTCATATTGTCTGGTTCATCATAATTTACCTCAGACAAAAGAAATTTATTTCTGAACAATTAAATATGTATTGTTTATCATAAAAATGTTTACCACTAAATAAATTTGATTATGTATGAGCCAAAATCGTTTATATAAAATCTAAATATATAGTATAATTCATTTTTTAATCATTTCATCCCAAGCAAGACAATAACGCTACTAAGATACAAAGGATTACTGAGTGTGAAAGAATATGAGAGAAAGAAAACATTAAGAAGAGAGAATTAGAAAAGAACAGGAAATAAGAATATAGGTGATGATGATTGACAGTGGATTTAAATTTTTGAAGATCAAACTTGATGGTTAAGCAAAGGCTGCAAGAGAGTTCTATATGCAAAAACTGAGTGAAGAAACTGTTAGTATAGAACTTACAATTACATTTAACAATTTCAACTATAAAATGATGGAACTTTGCTGCCAATCTACACCTTATCTGAAGTTAATGTGCTAATTGAACAAACCTCAATAACTCAAAAAGTTCTGAACCAATATTTGTCAAATTCAAACCCTTAGTAAAATATTAACTAAATTTTCTGCCATTTTCAATGGTTATTTTTTGAGATATTTCAAACTGACTGAAGTTAGTATGCAAATTAAATTAATATTAACTTTACCTTTAAAATGTAATAAAACTATTTTTGTCTTTTTGTTCATAATACATATTAAAATATGGGTAAAGGGAAGGATCTAACAATTGCTGAAAAACAAAAAATAAAGTTATTGAGTGAAGAAATGTCCACATTAGCAATATCAAAGAAGTTTTTGCAAAGACCATCAAATAATAAAGAAGGCTGTTGAAAATATAAGTCGAGAACTCAAAGCAAAGAAAAGGGCTTCAAAAACTTGCTTCCTTGAAATGAACATAAACTGAAGCAAGTTATAGCAAAACAACCACTTTTGACCAGCACTCAGATCTTTGAGGAGGTTGGAATTGAGGAAGTCAAGAAGGATAAAAGGTGTAGAATAATTTATGAATATATAAAAAAAAATCTGCTAGGCAACCTCCTCTCACTAAATATTTTAAAATGTTAAAATTGGGCAAAAATACATAAAAATTGACTTTTCTAAAGTAATTTTTGAAGGATGAATCAAGAGTGACATGTGGACCTGATGGATAGGCTAAAGGATGGATTTTATCCAATTTAGATGTGCCTGTAGCTAAAAGAAGGCAACAGAGTGGTAGTATTATATGGGTTGGAATTGTCGACCAAACCATTATTGGACCATTCTAAGTTAAACTGAACAGTACTATTATGATTTTATAAGCAAAACTTTCTTTGCAGGGTACAAGTCCCAGTCTCACAGTTTCAAAGTGAAATGTGTATTTATGCACAAAAATACACCTTCTCATATATCTAAACTTACCTGTGAATCCTTTGAGCATAAAAAATTTACATGATAGAAGATAATGGAATAGCCATCAGCAAATCCTAATCTGAATCCAATTGAAAATCTATGGTCTATTGTGAAGATGAAATTGTATGAAGGTGACAAACAATATAACATCAAAGCTATAAGCAGCAATTAAAACTACCATATCAGAAATTGAACCTGCTGAAGTAAAAAAGAAAAAAAAGTAACAAAATCAATAGATGATAGATTAATGGCTGTTATTGAGAAGAAGGGTCACTATATTAAAATGTAAATGATTCAAAGACTTATTATGTTTGTTATTTGTTCTATTATAGGTGCTGATCAATTTTTGATCAAGTAAAATGTGATTATTTGGTTTTGCCTAACTTCAGAGAGCAGTTTTTCAGAATACAACAAATAACTTCAATAAAAGATATTGATACTACCAAAAATTTTAACTCAGGCTTTGTTTTGACAACTACATTGATTGTTAAAAATTTGACAATTTTTTTTCAAACCAAATTTGAATTATTGAAGTTTATATGATTTGCTTAATAACTTCAGACAGGTGTAGTACTGCACTTAAATCTAAACATGAAAACCCTGTCCATCAAATATTTTTAAGCCATGAAGAATAAAAATAATATAAAATATTTGTAGATAAGTATAAAGAATGAAAATAATTCTAAGAATTACACGTAAAAGTAATCTGCAGATGGATGAAAAAAATGCACTTTTTCAAATACAATATGAATTTATTTACATTAACTATAAGATATATTTGTGGGTGTGTATGATGGAGAACTGCAGTCTACCTTGAAAATAATATTACAAATTAAATATTATGTACAGTGGGATGCAGAAAAAAAATTAAACCAGATGAAAGTTAATGTTTTAATTAAAAATGTACCTTATTAAAAAAATTACAATACATATTGCTTGCTAATCAAATATCAATTTCAATGTTTATATATAAATGCTGTTACTTTCATTAATGCATACAAATTTGTTTGCATATAAGTAGATCAGATAGAATGAGAGAAGTAGATAGCTGCCAAGATTGGCAAACATGAACTAACTTCATAAAGTCTGTTTAAAGTTACATAAAGCCGTAAGTACAAAGCAAATACACTTCTTTTATATATACTAAAAAATATGCATTGATGTAACAAGTCCTTAGAAAGATAGATTTATCCATGCCTTCCATTTTATAGATAATAATGCATATATGCTTGCTTACAATACACAACTGCACAAAATAAATGCATCATGATAAAAGCAAATGAAGAAAAATGAGTTATGAAGCAAAAAGAAATACTTTTCTTTACCAATGACAAAGCTTGAAATGAACTATTTTATGGTGAAAACAATACAAGTATAATGTTAATACACCAATGTTAAGCAAGATTAATTAGAATTGCTCAGGATTATGATATACCTTTGTTGGATGATTTTATTTTGAAGAATTTCCAATTAACATGATAACAAAAACAAACAAAATATAATTGGGAAAGAAAAGGAAAGACCTGAAAAGGTTTGTTATATTTATAAAGCACTACAAAAATTATATCTTTTCAGATTTATATGTATATTTTTTTCTTAAAGATGCAGTTAAATAGCAAACACATTTGACTTATTAGTGCTAGTGGACATGTAATTCTGACTTATAAGTTCTATAGGACATGTAAGGATTATGAAACTGACACTAGAACTGGCAAACCAACTTCAAGTTATAGCTGTAGCTGTTTATGATTATTAGTACTAAAAACATTTGAAGAGGCATTAAACCATATCTTTATGTTCTTGTATCTTGTGCGTTGTGGTGCAGTGGATATTGGCTCAGAACATGAAATCAGAGAGTCAAGTTTGAATTCCAGTTGGATTCATTGTATTCACTTACACAGAAATACCCTTGTGAAAAATATTAATCTGTTTCGTCTCCCTCTAGCTATGAGTTAAATAAGACAGATTGGGTTCTATAGCCTTTGTTGGCAACCAGTCTACCACAGAAAGGAATGGCAACCTACTGTGAAAAAATCTTCTGCCCAGTCAGTCATGACTCTTTTGAGACATAGTTGCCCAAGTATATATCATGTATGGCACTTAACTGACTGACTAATCTTGATAAAACAAGTCTTGCTTTTGGTATGCCAAAGTATTGACATGGGAAAGAGTTGGGGAGTAAAACTATCACTATTGCAGTACATTTTTATTAACATGTAACAACTTTTTCTTTTTAAAAACAATTTTATTTTAATAATTGCTTTTTAAATTTTAGTATATATACTGCAAAAGCAAGTACAAATAAATTGAAAACCAAATCAATAAAGTTAATTTAGACAATAATATTTCTAGTAGAAATTAATAGTTATCTTAAAATTTAAACATGAAAAATGACTCATTTTGCTATTCCATCTTAAAATGTTAATTTTTCTGATCCCAAAACATTATCTTATACAATGTGAACCCCTGATGACAGAAGCTAATTGACACATTTCTTTCTTTGCTATGTAGACCTATACTTGAAAAAAAAAAAAAAACAAACATACTGAAACACTGCTAAAATGATGGGCTAGAAATAAAATACAATTACTTTTAATCACATTCTTTAAAAACTGACTCTTAGTTTTTAATCTCATGTGCAAGCTTATAAGCATTGGCTGGCATTTTGGAAAATAGAGCTGATGTGTAATGCTTTACAGTTGATTTAGAATTATGCAAGATAAAAAAAAAACTTCCTAAAATATTTAACTTTTTTCTTTTCACACAAAAAATCAATAAACAGATAAAAATAATAAAATATTTGCAATTTAATAGTAAATATCACAACCATTGCTACTTATGTCCTTGCAAATTGCTGTACTAAAACATTTAGTTTATCTTCTGGCTCTATGCTTTTCAGCAAACTTTAATCTGCAAAAATATAAATGTAATGTCAATTTTTATCTACTATCCTCCTGATTATTCCTTTCTCTTCCCACTGATTATTAATGTTTCTGTTCCTAATTCTTCCACACCCTGTAATCCCTTGTGTTCTCATGGCTTTACTATCTTGCATAGGATGAAACAGATTAAAAATAAATAAATAAAATCTATGTGCTGTGTCCCTTCCAGATAAAACAATCAAGGCTCTACACAACTTTCAATCTTATGTGGTAGTTTTTCTCTGTTTGCTAAGAGGCCTCCATCTCCCTGTTCCACCATCCATTCACACAAGTGAATCAGGTAAGAGTGGCTCACTGCTTTCCCCTATCTCTCTTATGCCTCGTGAAGGTTAAGTTTTCTAAGTTCTCCTTCATGTGTCCAAGAAATGTTACCTTTCTCTTCCTGATTCTGAATATAAGTATTCTTCCTGCTGTCATTTTATTTAAGTTTTTCCTGTTGCTTACTCACTTCATCCATGGAATTTTCAGTATCCTTCTGCAGAACCATTTTCCTCTTCTATGTGGAAGAAATTGTCCAACATTCACTGTCATATAAGAGGATGAATACTACTCTAATAGAAAAACATAAATGAATGAAAATTACTCTATTTGGGATGAGGTCTTAATAATTGACAGAGAACATCTATGAATAGAAAGAAAGTTGAAAGAGATTGTAGATATCAGGTTGTTAGTCAAATGCAGTAGTCAGGCTAGTATAGTTTTTAACACTGAGGGTTTTATTGAAGGTGATTGGGAACATTGAATTTGGTTGATGATATGATTTGATCTCTGAATTTCTGGGATGAGAAGTTATTCTTCATGCTATTTCTCATCTTTGTTGTTGTGTAACAAAGGTGAGGACAATAGCCCACATGTAAATAATCATTTTATCTATTTATCTAGTTTTGTTGAATCGGCTGATCCTTTGTCATATAAACAACTACATTTATCTGTTTGAAGAAATAGGTGTATTCCTTCTTTTCTTTTTTTACTGATAAAAATTTGAAGAAAAGGTCAACCAAAATATGCTGAACATCAAGAATATGTAGAGTTCAACTGTTTAAAATTTGTAATGTTAATAAATCTTTTCAAAACTGTAGAATAAATGTTAATCCAATTTAATTTTAATTTTCAGATGTTGCATACTGCTGTCTTTAATCCAGTTAAAAATTCTAATAGTGATTAACATGGACTCTTTTCCTCCTGTCCTTGGCACAGACAGGTCACAGCTGAGATTATCAAGTATAGCCTGCTAACTGATTTTATTATTCAGACAAACAAACAAGTCAACAATAGTTCTGAGTGACTGACTTTGGACGAACTTCATATCTTTTAATCTCTTTCCCTTAAAACCTAACTGTTAAAAAGATTATTTTCTTTTCACAAGCCAAATATATCACCCACCTGCATATATTTTCAATCAACAGAAATGGCCACCCTAATGAGGCACACAAGTTTTCTTGATTGAATTCTTTTTATTCAGAATGATGTTTATCTTAATTTTAATCCAATTTTTTTCCTCTGATGAAAAAGAAACATTTGTTTAAAATTTTTATCACTTTCTTTAATTTAGAAAAACAAATACAATATGATTGGATAGTATATTCATTGGGAAATATCTTATAGTGTGCCACCTAGTGAACACCACTCGGAATTCAGTGATAGAATGCCATGAAGTCACTATTTGTTAGGATTTTACCATTTATTATATTAAAAGGTGACAAACAAAACATACCATTTTATAGATATGTCATAACCATCAGATAAAATATATCAAAGAATATAAGAAAATAACAGATTATAAGTATTTGAAAATTTTAAAAAATGTGACTCCTTAAAACTGCTGTAACACGTATAATAATAGGATCTTTTGATATTATTTTAGAATGTACAGATAAGCAGATTAACAATATTCAGGTATCTCCTGTTTACAAGAGATTCAAAACATTGCATAATGTGGAACTGCTCCTCTACTCAGGAGAATATCATCAATGTAAACAAAATATAAAGTGTACATGTTAAGTAACATCAGAGTACATATACTTATTACTTTGCTATACCCTAGGTCTCAGTACTGAAACCAGTCAATGTTATTAAACTCAGCAAAATTATTAAAGTAATTATTCTCCAGTTAAAGCCATATTATGGTATGAAAACTCAATAATAAATATTAGAACAGTGAATGGAAAATAACCAACAAATAAAATTCAATTAAACAAAATGAATTGAAAGAAAAAGTAAGGAAAAAAATATTCTGGAAATGACACTCAATAGCTGAAACCATCAAAAAATTAGAAACACTCAGGTAGGGTAAATAATAAAATATGATAGGTATGAGGGATACAGTGTCCCTTGCCTCCTAAATTCTGAAATTTTATTTGCTATTTTTTTTACCTTTTTAGGAGTAGATAGCTTCACCTATTATCTGGTTCACACTCCTCAGTTCTTTTGAACAGGAGTAGAGGTTTAATCCTTATTTCCTGTATAGGATTGGGTTTGTGGTTCCTTCTAAAATATTTTAATTCCTTTTCACTTTGAGTAGCCTTTTGCATCTTAGCAACATTATTGCCTAGCTTGGGGTAAATTGATTATATATATGTGTGTGTGTGTGCTCAGGCACATTTGTGTTTGTTCAAAGTCCACAGAGCCCATCTGTGATTTATACTGTAAGTATGCTGAACAGACATAGTTACAGTTTCTGGGAGGGAGAGAGAGAGAGAGAGAGAGAGAGAGAGAGAGAGAGCACATAACATAGCATGATCAACTGATTAAACAAGAACAGTCAGTCAGTTAAGTGCCATACGTGATACATGCTTGGGCGATCATGTCTCGAAAGAGACATGACTGACTGGGCAGAAGATTATCCCGCAGTAGGTTGCCATTGCTTTCTGCGGTAGACTGGTTGCCGACCAAGTCTATAGAACCCAATCTGTCCTGTTATTTAACCCATAACTGGAAGGAAGAGACGGATTAATACCTTTCCCAAGGGTATTTGCGCGTAAGTGAATACAATGGATTCAACTAGAACTCGGCCCCCCGGCTTCTCGTTTCGAGCCGATATCCACTGTACCACAACGCACATCCTAAACAAGAACAGTATGCTTAAATCCTTGGTCAGGATGAATAGTGATTTCATGCTAGCACAACAAGCAACCATCTCCAAGAGTTCCATTGATCCTTTCCAATTACAAGACTTCCATCAACCCAGCATATGGTTTTTAGGCACTATTAAACAGTGCCACACACTGGGATCACCTCATATTTATGACTTAACATTTTGAGTTAAAATTATTGCTTTAGAAAATTTTGTTAAAGTTGAGTTACCTAACTTCATTGTGTCCCTTATTTATATTTGGTTTTCAGGAATAAATATGGAGTCACAGCTCACCACACGTGGCTTTGGTTTTTACAGTAGCATGCCACTAACAATTGTAATTTGTTAAACAAACTAACAAATATAATTAATATTCATCACTTTAGTAACTTCATTACAAATAAAATGTATTGAAAAACTGTGGTGTAAAATAAATGCAATATTATTATTGTGGGGATGCAGACATATTGATGTATCTACATATATAGTCACTCACATTGATAATATATGTTTCTGGTTGATGCGAATAAACTACAAAATACTAATAAAATCTTAATTATTTTTAATTGCTTAATAATGATTTTAGAGTTGCCTTATAAGTACTCATATAGACTTTTGTGAAACCCATAACAAAAACTACATTTAAATTACATATAAAAGTGAATTTTCATAAAATTTATATTGTCTATAAAAAAATATATGAAAATATTTTAATATGAAGATTATTTTCATCTAATAACTGATATTTGTATTTGAATTTATTTTAGGTGTTAAATTTATTAACAAAAAAACAAAATCAACAGAATGATTTCTTTCTTTTACTTTCCACTTTATAGAAATTCTATAATTTAACTACTCAAAATCAAAATAAAGTCAAATGTTTAATCTAGCACAATTTAAACTTTATTTGTTAAATTATATTGTAGATATATGAAAAAGAAAAATATTTACATTAAATTTTTAGAAATCTTTGCAAAAATGTGTAATAGAATTTTTAAAAACTTAATGTTTAAAAATTACTTTATTCTTTCTACTCACAATCAAAGTGTATGAAATGTCATTAAATAATAAAGGTGTTTTAATAATCAATAATTAAAAGAATTCATTAATAATCTGTACCAATGTTTTTTAATTAATGAAAGAGTACAATGTATAAAAGCCCTATTATGAAATAACTTGATCATGTTCCTTTCATATACAATCATTTTACATTCATTCAGGTTTTATTATATAAGTTGATGATTTCAGAATAAATTAGGTTTTAACCAATCAATATAGACAAAATCTTCAGGATCTTTTTACATTTATATGATAAATATAGCATGTGAATTTCAAATTATACTACCTTTTATGCTAGGAATATTTACAAAAACTCATTTGGTTACATCAGATTTTATTATACAAGTAAAAATTGTTGAATCATGGGCACAAAAAACTGGAAATTGCAAAATGTTGATCATAGGGAAATTAAAAATATTGGTAAGATAAAAACAAGAACAAAAAATTGATTTAATAATGACACAAAGAGATTTCACAAAAATTATAATCCACCAGAAATATTGTTGCCAATCACTAAAAGTAAAAAGTATCTGCAAAACAATGTGTTAATGTTAAAGTTAAAAGAGTACAAAAGTTACCAAAATCAATGGTTGAAAGACCGATAACTGTTACAGAATGTCAAAAAGCTGATATTAACATGTAACATAATAATAATCCTTTATCAAAATATATGGTATATTATGTCAATCAAATATGATTCTTTGACTTATATATTTGTGATTTATTTATTAAAAAAAACTGTTGTACTTAGTTTGTATAATAAACACTGACATCCAAAAAACAGATGATCAATTTTTATAAGGATAGATATTTTTAGTTGAAATTCATACATTATATTTCTTATAAATATATGCTAAATCTTTAACCATCATGGTTGATTAATACCAAACTTATCTTAAATCTGATACAGTGAAATTATATTTATCAAGATAAATTTTGGTCCAACTGATTCATAAAAAATGCATATAGATAGAAACCATAGTAAGGTATGCAAGAAATGAGTACTTTCTGTAGAGAAACAATAAATGAGTCTTGCAAGCAACTGTTAGTAAACTTTTTATCCTGACTGGATATTTGGATACTGCCTTATGCCCAAAATAATTAAGAATCCTAAGTGAAGATCAACAAAAATTGTAAGCAGAAAAAAAAAATACCTTCAAAATAATATTTATAAGTTGAGAAAAAAAATGTTTTTAAATCAACACTTGTGCATTTTGTAAGAATATAAAAAATATTTATCAAAATTGTGAGATGAATCATTATCATTAATTTAAAAGTTGTTCAAGGATAATGTTCTCATTTGTTTTATATATTTTGGTTAGGGTATCATCATGTTAGAATTAATATTAAAAGAAAAAAAGAAGTTAGACATTAAGTAAATCAAAACATCTACTAGTTTCTGTACAGTTACAATACATTATCGATACCATTTCTAGTGGATAGGAGGATGCTTTTTATATAGGGACCTATACCATGTTGATGTAGCTTGGTTTATCGTAGAATCTTATGTATAGTTTTGGGTTATATTTTTCTTGCATACAGGTTCATCGTTTGCTCTGAAAAAGCATACTGATATATTGGTTGCAGATCTTTGCCATTTTCTTTCAGTCAACCTGACACACTGGTAGTTTTATAGTTGGCATAACTTTGATGTATCATTTTACTTCTAGGTACCCTTGATGTGATACTTATTCTCTAAGAGTAAGTTGTCATCAATTCGTAGTTACTGCTTATAACTTTTGCCCAATGACTTGGAGACATTTCTTTACACAAAATGAAGTAATTTGAATTAAAAATTTAACTACAATCCATGTGTGTGTTTTCTATATAAACCTTTTCATGATAAAACCAACAAGGATGAAAATATTTAATTAAACAATTCATGACTTAATATAAAAAAATCACACTGTAACTAAGAATCACAGCAAACAAACACTGAAAATAGTTTTCTACCTATAAATGTAATTGTAAGACAGAAAGAGGAAGTGAATAGAAAAAGATGGAAACTTGAGAAAATTTTCTTTTTTTAAAGGGAGAGGGAAGATATAACTATAGGTAGGAGGCGGATGAAAAGCAGAAATATGAAAAAGAAGAAGAATGGAAGGGAGAAATGAGGAAAGTTATAAGCAAGTGAAAATAAAAGGATATGAACAATAAAAAAATAAAGACAAAAATCTGAATCTAGATTATGAGAGAGAGAGAGAGAGAGAGAGAGAGAGAGAAATAGATTGAGAAAAAAGCAATAGCAAAAGAGTAAAGAGAGAGGAAAAAGTAAGGGATGAAGCAGAGAAATGGCTGGTAAGTTACAAAAAAAAAAAAAAAATTTTTTTTTGTAAAAAAAAAAGCTAATTGTGATTTTGAAGACAGATGTATAAATCTAAATCCTTCAGAATAACAGGACAAGATGGTCTATCTAAATAAATAAAGTCAATTAATACACAGCAGGTGTTCAACATGGTAAGCAGAAAAGACACTGAATTATTTAATTGTTTAGTTTAATTCTACTGGTTGGCACATTTAAAGAAGATAGTTGTAGCTAGTGTAGTAGTTGTGGCTTGTAGAATATCTGAACAAACTTGCAGCAATTTTAATTTCAAGGTGTTTAACATTATAGAAAATTCAAGAAGGTTCAAATTCAAGAGTACTACCTGAAAAGTGCATTAGAATGACTTAGAAGCATTCTAAGCATGACTTAGAAGTACCAATGGAAATTACACTATGCATCTGTGTAATTATGAAATAGAAAATTAATGCTGGCAGGAAAAAAAAATAGAATTATATTATCAGTTTTAAATACTAATCTATTAATAAATTTATATTGATAAAAAAAAATTATCTTTCATGTTTCAAGAATACCATAATTTATATTTAATGTTATATTCCTTTTTTTTCTTTTTACATCCTAGCAGTTTTTATCTATCAACTTTTATGATTTAAATTTACAGTTAAAGTTATCAGAGAAATTGCAGTAAGAAATCCTTGAATAGTATAGATTTTCGATCCAGAAAGAAATCATTAATAAATTTATGTGTAATAAAATAATTTGCGAAATTAGGGTTGATTTTTGTGGGCTACATAAATATTCAAAACCTTATACATTTGCTCAATAATATGTCATCATTAATAATGACCTTGATACTGATAATCTATCAAATTGTTCCAAATGCACTAAGGATGGTGAGGGCATTATCAGAAGTCTAATTATCATAGGTAAGTTTTGTAGTGGAATATCCTGCTACCCTTCTGGTACAGTAGGACGGATGAGTCCATCTATTATATGAAAGTCATAGCTACTGATTAGTGAGGAGGGTATATGGTAGTGTACATTGCAGTAGACTAATCTCTCAGTGACACACTTGTACAGAATAATTCGGTTTGCTCTACAACAGCCGTATTTAGATGAACAATTTGTTATTACATCTTTCTCAAGGATACAACATTTGTGGTGATTAGGATTTGAAGAACTCAAGCGGGTAGTCACCAAATACAGATAATTTCTAAATTCAGCATGTGACAATAAAACTTGACAAAACATGTTTGAAACGGAAGGAAAAACTAAGAAAATATTTTTTCTAGGTGAATGTGACAGTGGTGATGACCACAGGTAGAAAGGCATCAGTGCAACATTTTTTCTAGCAGAGATTCAAATATTGTGGATTAAACACAAATGAGTGTTAGTTAATCATAAAAATCATAGTCAAAAAGAAATTTTTTTTATTTTTCTATTATTTTTGTTTGAACAGTTACTTTTTTGGAAGTTGTGCATAAATATATTTACAGCTCAGAATTGAACAGTTCTCAACTAAGGCTCTACAAGCCAGTTTGCAGTTAATGCAAAAACAAATACTGTGACAACAACAAAAAACTGAAGAAATAGCAGAACAAATGTTAAAACAGGAAGAGAAACAATAAGAGGATACGAAATTACTAGTTGAATCAATAATGTTCAAGTCTAAGAAAGAACAAAATACTAGATTTCCCCCCACCCCAAGGGAAATTCATTGTCTGAATTTACATATAATCAAGAGAATGACATAACCTTCCTGGTGTATTTTAGAAGATACAAAACTATTTTTACTAAAAGGTGTCAGGATTGTTTGGACAAGGAAAAAGTTACTTTATTATTACACAAACTTGGAACTAACAAAAAAGGCAAATTATACAAACTTGATACAACCAAAAAAACCAGAAATTGTTCTTTAATGAAACAATTAAAATCATATAGAGTATTTTTGATGACAGAGTTTATTTAACATGCGATATAAATGTTTAAAGATCATAAAGGCTGAGTAAGTGGATTTTGTCACATGCACAGGAATTGCTAATGCGCAATGTGAGCTATTTAAGCTGGGTGAACTGTCTATCGACATGTTTAAGAGTTTAATATTTGTACAAAGATTAACAGCTCCAAAAGACAAAAATGTGAGGTCCTAGACATTAACAATGATTGAATAAGACTCTGAAATTACATTCCAGAAAATTACTGAAGAATGTCAGGATTTGATTGACATTAAAAAAGACAATGTTAAAGGAAAAAGAAATTTGCAAGTGCTAGAGGTTAAGAAGAAATTATCTGTTGATAAAATAAAAATATCCCCATGTCAGGCATGTGGAGGGTATCATATGAAAAAAGATTGTTTTTTCAAACATGAGATTTGCTTCACTTCTGGCTATCAAGGGCATTAAAGCTCACACTGCAAAACTAAGCAGAAGAACAAGAAAAAGTGTAAATCTGAGGTAAATGTCTTACATTCTAAAAAAAAGAATTACTAAGCAATGACAAAAGAAAATATGTAAATGTCAAAATAAATGGTTATGCAGTGAAACTTCTACTGACAGAAGAAGTGACATTTCTATTATTAATGATGAAACGTGAGAAAAAAAAAACCCTATTTCCAGATGGTTGGTATTAATTTTTTATTAATTTTAAAGATAATAGATTTCTCTATAAGAAGAAAATAAAATTAATTTGTCAGGAAAAGTAACCAAAGTGATAAAATTGGAGAATATAATTATTTGTCAGGAAGAGTAACTGAATTGATTTAAAACAATTATAGTCATAATACTGTCATTCTGTTTTGACAAATTGAGACTATACCTCAAAATTGGACTGTGAGAATTTCTTGTTTTGGTCTACCAGGCTTTTGAAGCAGACAGACAAGTGATAACAGAGAGTAAGTTTTCTCCCCCTTGTCAGTGAAGAGCCTGGAAACTCAGTGAAAATAGATAACTGATATTGTTTTCATTTTGAGCTGGTAAGTGAGGGAAAATTGAACTCCTCTGTGACTACCATTTACCACCTTGATTTTGTGCTTGTTTAATATAAATGAGGTGGAAAACGAAATTAGCAAAATTCAGGGCTGGTGATTTGAATGTGATGGTCAAACTGAGATCGGTGTGCTGCTAAAGTAAACCTCATCCTCAAGAACATTGTTACTGAATGTATTATTGAAATGCCAGCCAACTTTTTTGCACGTCACCAGCTTTGATTCGCTTATTATTGTGTATATAATCAGTATATAAATATATATAAAAAAAAACTACGCCCATAGTGATGCAGTGTTCTACTGATTATATTCTGTACAGTGGATCCCATAAATCCGGTCTTAACAACATACTCTACCCCTCATGTGTCAGGAGTAACCTAGCCAAGTGGTAATGTGAAATCCTACTTTGGCTGGTCTGAGATCAAAACAAACACAATGCGGATGGACTGGTTAAGGGTCAGGAAGGATTGGTTAAGTCATGCCTGAGTCATCATGTTATAGTTGTCCAACATTGAAAACTTAAATTCATGGAGAATTTACTGGAAATATCTTTTTGTCAGTAAGACATGTAAATCTAAAATTTACATGATGCCAGATATAACAAATCTATTTGGCACAGATTAGTTAATTATGTTTAATCCATGGAAATTACCCATAAACTTATTTTGCAGTAAAGTCGATGTTATCAGACTGAAAAAACCGAAGGAAATGGAAAACTAATTACTGAGTTGAGGGATGAATTTCCTTAAGTATTTCCGGAAGGGTTGGAACTCTGTACAAAAACAGAAGTTCGAGCTTAAAAAATAATGTAAGGCCAGTATTTAAACCAAAAAGAAGTATGCCATTTGCAGCACTTGAAGAAATAAATGATGAATTAGAACACTTAGAAAAGATAGGTGTTTTGACAAAAGTTGATTATTCTGAATGGGCATATCCGACAGTTTATGTAAAGAAAAAAAAACAATAACAGAGTCGGCACTGATTTTGCTGCAAGGATTAAATGATTGTATAAAGGATCAAACCTATCCATTAGTATTGCCAGAAGATATATTTGTAAAATTGAATGGTGGTAAGATTTGCTCAAAAACTGATCTTTCAGATGCATATTTACAACTGAGATTTGAGGAAAAATGTTCTAAATTGCTAGTGATCAACACACACAATGGCCTTTTTAAACTGAACTGTTTACTGTTTTGGTTAAACATAGCACCAAACCTGCTTCAACAAGTGATGGACACTATGTTGGCTAATTTAGATTTTGCAACAGCCTATTTCAATGATATTCTGGTAAGAAGCCAGGATGTAAAAGAATATGTCAAACACATTAGAGAAAGTGGATTTCATTCAGAAAGGAATCAGGAGTATCGCTTTAGGCTGAGCATTCATAAATGCGAATTTTTTATGTAACAAATTAAATATTTGGGTCAAATTATTGATCAGCATGGTAGAAGACCAGACCTGGAAAGAGCGAAAGCAATCAGGAATATACTGCAACCAACAAACGTAAATGAGTTACAGGCATTTCTGGAGCTAGCAAACTATTATGGTATTTACATTCCTAAGTTCCATGAAATGAATTGCTAAAGAAAAGCATTACATGGTATTAGTCTAAAAATGTGAAAAGGCATTCCATGAAATTAAGGAATGTTTATTGGCAGACTTGTTGTTAGCACATTTTGATCCAGAAAAAGAGATTATCGTAGCATCTGATGCAAGTGACTATGATATCAGGGCTGTAAACTTGCATAGGTTCAAGGATGGATTGATGAAACCAATAGCACATGCATATAGGACATTGCTACCTGCAGAAAATAAATTACAGCCAAATTGAGAAGGAATCTCTAGCGGTGATGTATGCTGTGAAAAAGTTTCACTGGTTCATCATGGCAGAAAATTTGTGCTTCAAGTAGATCACAAACCATTGTTAGCAATTTTTGGTTCAAGAAAAGATATACCAATGCATGCAGTAACTAGATTGCAGCATTGGGGTATAATTTTGATCAATTATGATTTCAAAATGAAATTCTTGGTCTTCAAAACAATTGGCACATGCCGAGGGTCTTTCAAGTGAAATATTTAGAGCCATGGGAAGAGACTTTTACTGCGGCATTGCAAGAAGAGAACGAGATTTCAGTGTTATTGTGTAATACAATTCGGGAGTTACTGGTAACACTGGAAGATGTAAGGAAGGCTGCTGAGAACAATGTTTTTATTAACAAGACAAAGAAGTAAATATAGGAAAACATGAATGACAAAAGAGAAGTAAAAATATCTCCATTTTCAATGTGAAGACAAATACTGGTTTTTGTTCCTAGTCAGTCAAAATGTTTGTCAATGTAATACACATTCTCTCAAAACAAACACCCATCAAAACACATATTTATTCATATATATATATATATATATCTCATAATTGATTACAAGATCTGTTGGGGAATCAATGTAAACTGACAGTTGAAAAGAAGGCCCAATGTGTTTGTTATTCACTGGTTAATGAAATAGTGAAAAACCTATAGTATTATTGGGTGGTAAAAGATTTATTCCATTGATTAAGTTTTGTTCTAACTTCTATCATCTTTCAAACAACTTCAAAATTCCATCCTGCATGAATATTATATAATTCTCAGCAATGGACCACTACGTGCTTTTTACAGCCTTCTGAGAATTTTTCTTTTTTCACTAAGACCAGAATGAATAATAATCCAAAGGCACAATATTTAATATGATGTTTCAGTGAAAACTTCACTGTTCAGTTTCAACATTTTTTTTGTATATGTGATGGCCTAGCATTACCTGATGGGATATTATGCTCTTTCACTTCACTAATTCTTAACGACTTTTGCCAATTGCTTTCAAACTAGGAACACTGCTTACTCAAATCATTTAAATCTCCAAAAGAAGACTACACTAATCTAACCTTAGCATATATATAGCATTACCTTTTTTGAATGAAGAGTAACCCTTGCTACTGTTACAAATGATTCATTTCCTTTAGCTTATAATTTCTTGCACTATGTTGTAAAATATCCACTGTTTATCACTTATGCGCTACATATAAGACTAACAAGCTGATGTAAATGATTTTTCAGCATTTGATAACTTTCACTTACATTGTATATTATGATTTTCAAGTAATGCCTTTATTTGACTAGTATCAACCTCAACTGCTCTATTTGGCTATGAAATATCATTTAATAGGAAATTTTGAGCACAAAATTTCACAAATATACCTTTTACATGTTTAAACATTCACAGTAAACAGTAAATTTCATAAACTGTTTACATTTTCTTTTGCATATGAATTGCATTTTTATCTTAGATAAAAGAATACCATAAGATACAGCAAATGCTACTTATTTTCAGTTAAAAACTACATTCAAAAGATTTTGAAATATTTTTTTTAAAAATATGCCCACTGAAGTGTCATAATACAAATAAAAGAAAATCTTTTTGAATGAAGTTAAAACTGAAGGGTTTGCATGTCACCTAATGAAAAAAAAATCCTTCAATGTCACCCAATAATACAAAATTCAATTATTAGCTAGAATAATGTACTTAAGTTGTATTTATGGAGACTAAAAGTTGAGATTGATAATTTCAAGCAACCAATCCATCATTTGGCTATAATGGGTCCTTAATAAGAATAAAAATAAAGCAATAAGTTTGTAAAGAGTCTGTAAAGGAATTAAAGGTTTATAGACATTTCTTTAGCTGACATCTATACAAGCCAGTTTAAGTGAATTGGCAGTATCTTATCCTGCATGCTGTTGGGGGTGTCAGTAAAGATTAGTATAGATAGTCTATCAGATTTTAATCTAAGCAGTATCCAATTTACAAGCCAATACCACTAGCTTTTCCTCAACTCACCCACTCATTATTCTTTTACCCATTTGTGATAAGCAATTATTACTGAGAAAGAGAGATGGGTTTCAAGTGTTTTTGTAAGTATTATAAAAAGAAGCAATCAACATCATGGTTGTCACACTTTCTTTCTTCAGTTGTCAGGGCAGCAGACAAGTAGCTAAGAGGTGTGACATTCTTCTTGGAGGGTTTCAGTAAATTTTCTTACCACAAATAACTAGAACAAAAGACTTCATCCAATAACAAAATGCTTGTCTCATTTACTCAACATGTCTATTTTACCTTTGCAGTATTGACTTACAATTTATAGCAGTAAAATTCAGGCGCATATATATATAATTTTTTTTAATTGAAAGCTAAATTATTAAAATTTACTATTTCCAGTAAGCAAAATATTCTGGTGTTTTTAGACTAAACATATTGATTGGAATCTCAACTTTTTTACAGTTTTCAAAAGCTATCATTCTTTCATCCTATTTGACAAGTTTGTAAACATAAGTTGATTTTCGGTTTTGAAAATCTTACAAAAATAAAATATAGTTCTGTGACATTATTTTTGGAAAATTAGCAAATTTAAAATTAAATTAATCTGATATGAAATTCGATAATTAAATTAATCTGATATTACTTGTCATAGTTATATGGCATTTTTTATTTTACTGTTTGGAGCAGATTTTCAGAAAATGGATAACTGTTTGAAAAAAGAAAAAAAAAAAAAAAATATATATATATATAGAGAGAGAGAGAGAGTATTTATATTCCCCAAGGAGTTCTGTGTTTAACACTAATAAAACAAATTTTTGCAATGGAATTTTATTTCCTTGAAATTTCATGAAATTACGTGGAGTGGGAGGGAGGAACAGATGTAAAAAAATATATTTTTATCAAGATTTTTCAAGAATAATAATTTCAAAAATAATTTAATTCATTTGTGAATGATCTTGAAAGTTTAATTAAAAAACGTCATTTATTTGATTTTTTTCAAGAATTTCTAAGTTAATATGTTTTTTACTAAAAAAAAAACATGAGTTTCATATTACATTATCCATAGTTGACGCTGGCAAAAATTTGGTCACATGTTAAAAAAAAAAAGAAGAAAAAAGATTTTTTACCAAAATTTTGAACATGTTAGAAAGGATTAAAAAGTTGAAAAAAATAATTAAAAGATACTTTGATCTGTCCTCTTAATAATAGCAAACATTTTGATGAAAAAACTTTGATGCCTTTTTTCTTTATACTATACTGTTTTTTTTTCAGCAAATTAATGGAGGTACCTAAAAGTGATCATAGACTGGGTACTGGTGTGAAACCTCCATATTCATTTCAGTGGTCATAGACCAGTAAGAAAATGGATTGAAAGTATGATGCAATTCCTATAAGGAATAAGTAAAATATCAAAAATTAAAAAATATTTTATAAAAATATTTTTTAATTTTTGATATTTTACTTTTTCTGCAAATGAGGTTTCAGTTATCTCAATAAAAAATATTATCAAAGACAGCTTTCTTTTTCTTACATCTTAATTCCTACAGACACCAATTTATATACAGGGTGCAATGGATATATTGTTATCTCAGTTAAGTGCCATACATGGTACATACTTCATGTCTTGAAAGAGACATGACTGACCAGGCAGAAGATTTTCCCATAGTAGGTTGCAATTTGTCTTATTTAACCCATAACTGGAGAGAAGAGATGGATTGATGCTTTTTCCAAGGGTATTTGTATGTAAATGAATGCAACAAATTCAACTAGAATTCGAACTCGGCTCTTCGATTTCTCCTTCCAAGCTGATATCAGCTGCACCACAACGCACATCCATTGTCTAAATTATGCAAAAATGAAAATAACACTAACATCTCATTTTAACAGATATATTTACCAAAGTTACACAAAAATGATTTTAAATATAAAAGAGTAAATTTATTCAATAAAAATCGCAATTGGCTTCAACCATGGCCTCCAGATGACTGAAAGCTGTAAATATTCTCGAATGTCTCCTTGTTTAATGCTGCCATAATCCTTGCCTTCAGTTCATCTTTGGTGTTACAAGGAGTTTTGTTGGTCTCTCACACAACTGCACAGCATATATAATAATCCAGGGGGTTGCAGTCTGGAGAGTTAGGTGGTCAGATGTAAGGGATAATGTGATCGCAGAAACTGTTTGATATCAATGACTAGGTTCTCCTGCTTGTGCTGTATGGTCCTGTTGCCAGACATAGGGTCTTCCAGCAGCCACTCTCTTGACCCAGTGTAGCGCTACCTTCTCAAGGCACTTCATGGAGGTTTCTATGTTGAGCCTGAGGCTTTTACCAACAAATATGGGAATTATTTTCTTATCAGAACAGAGTTAGTTCTTCAAGTTGTCTTACCTTCATAATCACCATTAGACTCATCCAAACTTTTCCAAATCCTCTGCAATGACACCAAAACATTCTGAAATGTTCATATTGAAGCTTCTGTTACAAATGCCAAGCAGTGCAGCATGTTTCCAAATTATTGGTGAAGTGAATTGTGTTATGATGCTCTTTTTCTCAGTGCCCAACTGACCCTACTATACTGTGCAGTTAACAATATAAAAAATATGTATTAAAAATTGAAAATAGAAACAATTTACCCATCACACCCTGTACATAAAATTGCCTAGTCTCTGAGTACACACACATATATTGTGATACATACTACATATAAAACTGTTTTTGGTTAGAAATGAATTAATCACAAGGGGGCACAATTTTGTGGTTCAGTACTATTTTATATTTGAAACTCATTTTTTTCTCTCTTTTCTCTCCATCTTTGACCATTCCAAATTGATATTTACTTCTAATGTTTTGATCATTGATTTCTCTGTCTTTTGTCAGGTGTGGGAAAATACGCCAAGACATCCAGTAAAATTGTTCAAAATGTCAGACAATTATGTAAAAACACCTACACAAGCAGCCAAAAGAAAAAATTACAATACCTACAAATAATAAAGCTTTATATTGAATATATTTTATGAGTACCAATTCAATAAATAAAATATTAAGTAAATCAGAGTTTGATGGTCTATGTAGGTGTGCTGAACAAAAGCTAATCAGATTAAAAAAAAAGAGCAAAGATATATGAAAGATAAGGGAAGAAAGAGAAGAAAACTGTTTTGATAACACCAATTTATTTTTATAAACTTGATGAGTTAGTAATAAATACCAGAATTATATGAAGATTATAAGCAGAACAAAACTGGAGTGGAAAAAATGTACCCAAATCCTGGAAAAAGAGAAAACCTCTGAAAAGGCTGAAACATTAGGAAAATAAAAATAATAAATATGAGAATTAAAAGAATATAAATTCAAGAAAGTTTTAAACATTGTCTATTTCATATAATCTTAAGCATGTGCTACAGTTTCATGTATGTGTGCATATATGGTCATAGGAAATAGTAGTTTTAAAATTGTTTTAACTGAAACCCATGTATAAAAAACACTAGAATGCTCACAAATTAACAAGGAGATTGAATGTCTGAAAAAATGAATGTTAAAAGTGCTACAGTAAAAGAAAGAAAAAGTACAAAACCAATAAAGAAAGAATGTAAAGAGACAAGACAAAAAATGAAAAAGAGAAATAATGACATTCTACATATATGCAAACATTAAAAAAAAAATAAAGTCAACCTTGCACCAATGAAAAGTACATATATAGAAGAAAAATGAGAAATATAAACAGTCAATTGCTAATATCCCCTAACAAATGGACAGAGTAATTGCTGAAGGATCCATCAAAAGGAAACTTTAGTCAGGATGCTGAATGTACTACCAATCAACTAAGTGACAAAGTTTATATTATATATCAGTTAAATGCCATACATGGTACTCACTTGGGCAATCATGTCTTGAAAGAGACATGACTGACTGGCAGAATATTTTCACACAGTAGGTTGCCATTATTTTCTGCAGTAGACTACAACCAAGGCTATAGAACCCAATCTATCCTAATATATTACATTACAGCACAGTATAAATATCAATATTTAAATTATACAATGACCAGTATTCAAACAGCCCCTTACAATTGCATTGAGCTACCAGTGAGAAAAATATAAATATAAATATATGTATATCCAGATTACCCTTTAGGATAGTATAAAATGCAGCCTTTGTTCTTCAAGGAATGATTTTAAGATGTTGTCTAGCAATCTTTTTATAAAGCAATGATTTTCTAGATGTTAACTTCTAAATAGTTTCATAAACTGAAATGATATAAATATGAAAAACTTATTTATTTTTATTGTTAAAGTGTTTTTTTTTTACTACAGTTGTGTTGGAATGTGTTAATTTGGTATGCAATAAATAGTAAAATAATGGTATTTCTAATATTTTTTATTAACAATAAGTTTACTTCAAGCTGTGTAAATGTTGCAAAAATTATATCACAAGTAAAAATATCCAAGATGTGTGCAGGTAAGTTAGAGGGTATCTCCATCTGAAAGGGGTCCCCATAAGGGTACCAAAAGATGATATATATATTATACACACTCACACACACACACTTTGATCCCATTCTTCTTCTTCTTCTATGTGCCCTGTCCCTTCAGGACGTAGGCGATCATGGATCTCCACGTCTCTCTATCCCTTGTGGCTCTTAGTATGTTTGCTCCTGTTGCTCCTGGCAACCCCCGTTCCGTCATCCACCTGATCAGACTCTGCAGATATGTTATCCGCTGCCTTTCTCTGTCTCTCCTTCCTTCTATCTGTCCAGTCAGTATCAGGTTCTCCAGGCTCTCCTTCCTCATTGCGTGTCCCAGGAACTTCAGTTGTCTCTTCCTGATGCTCAGCATCAATTTCCTTTTTGTTGCCATTCTTTCTAACACTTCGTCGTTGCTTGTATGCTCAGTCCACGATATCCGTAGCATCCTTCTGTAGAACCACATTTCGGCCGCTTCCAGTTTTGTCCTCATTTTCGATGATATTGTCCAGCATTCACAGCCGTACTGAAGAACTGACATCACGTAGCAGTCTAGCACTCTTTTCTTCGTTTCTATTGAGATCTTCCTGTGTGTTAGTATTTTGCTCATCTTCTGGAACGCGTCCTTTGCCATGCCAATTCGCCTTCGGATCTCCGTGTCGCACTTTCCATCTCCTGTTAGAACACTTCCTAGGTACTTAAATTCTTGGACTTGTTTGATTCTGTTATCCCCCACCTGTATTTGGCATTTTGGGTTGTATCTTTTGCTGATGACCATGCACTCAGTTTTCTTAAAGTTTATTTGTAGTCCTTTCTTGTCACTCTCCACTGCTACTTTCTGTATGAGATCTTGCAGTTTCCTTTCCGTGTCCGCAATCAGTACTGTATCGTCCGCGTATCTTATGTTGTTCAGGTTGTGGCCTCCAATAATAAATCCTGGTGTGTCATCTAGGGTCCTCAAAATATTCTCGCTGTATAGGTTGAACAAATCCGGTGAAAAGACACATCCTTGTCTTACGCCTTTTTCTATCTTTGTGTATCTACTGAGGTCGTTACCTGTCCGTATGCAGGCCGTTTGCTGCCAGTAGAGATTCTTGATTATTCTTATATCTTTGCCGAAAATGTCGAGGTTGCCTAGCATTTCCATCAATTCTTTGTGTCGTATTTTGTCGAATGCTTTCGCGTAATCAATGAAGCATAGGTACAAGTCTTTCTTCATTTGTAATGCCCTTTCAGAGAGCATCCTAATCATGAATATGGCGTTCCTTGTTCCAGTGTCTTTGACGAACCCGCACTGTTCCTGCCCTATCTCTGGCCTGATTCTGCTTCTCGCTCTATTCATCAGGATTCTGACAATCAGTTTTGTGATGTGACTCATTAAGCTGATAGTTCTGTGTAGTTCACACTCGTTTGCACCTGGTTTCTTCGGCAGTGCTATAAATATCGACTTGCATAGGTCGTCTGGTATTATTCCGCTGCTATAAATTTCGTTTATTATGTCGGTAATCTTTTCTATGCCATATTCTTCTAAGGCTGTCAGCAGCTCTATCACTATGCCATCTGGGCCAGGTGCTTTGTTTCTGTTCATTTTGGCCATTGCAGCTTCCACTTCGGATTTTAGTATTTCCGGTCCATCCATCTCCTTGTGTATTCTCGGTTGTTCTCTCTTGTCGCCAAAGAGATCCTTTATGTATTCTTCCCATCGCTGGAGTATTTCCTCTTTCTCTACTATGATTGTCCCTTCCTTGGATTTTATGCATCCTGTTGAGGAACAGGTTTTTTGTCCTGTCAGTTCTCTTATCTCTTTATGCATTTCTGCTTTGTTGTTCCTGTTCAGTCTCTCTACTTCTGCACATTTGTTGTTGAGCCATTCCTCTTTGGCTTGTCTGCATTTGTTCCTTATCTCCCTGTGAAGTTTTTTGTACTCTGCTCCGTGTCTTGGCGTTATTTTTTGTCTCCTTTGCATCATGTGGAGGATCTCTTCGGTCATCCACTCATTTTTTCTTCTGCGTCTGATTTCCTTTGGGGCTATGTTGTTCGCTGAGGTCACCATTGCTTCTTTTAGTGACTCCCATTTTGAGTATCCTTTTCCAATTTGTTCTTCATATTTCTTTTTTACGCTGTTATTATATTCTTTCTGCAGGGTGAGATCATCCTCTAGTGTGTCGTATTGCAGTCTTGGTGTTATGCTGGGTTTCTTCAGTCATCGGAGTTTCACTTTTAGTTTGCAGATGACTGGGACGTGGTCACTTCCGCAGTCAGCACCTGGGTACGTTTTGCATTGGACTACTGCGTTCCTGAATCTCTTGTTTATTGTTATATAATCTATTTGGTTCTTCGTGTCCCCTCCTGGGCTTCTCCATGTCCATAAACGTCGTGGATGTTCTTGGAACCAGGTGTTAGTAATGACCTGGTCATTGGCTGAGCACCATTGGATCCATTTTTCTCCTCTTTCGTTGCGCTCTCCTAGACCGAAGTTGCCGTTCGTGTCTCCTTCTCTATCTTTACCTACCTTTGCATTTAAGTCCCCCATTATTATCCTGACTTCTTGGCTTTTGCACTGAGCCTTAGCACTGTCCAGTATTGAATAGAATGATTCTATTTCGTCCTCAGAAATGAGAAATAAGGATTACACTTGATAAAATTAATGAAAGTTTGTTGCTATCTAAAATATATACAAAATATAGAAATATATAAATTGAAATACAACACAACCCTCATTATTTTAATTCAGCTATTTTAAAACTTTCAAATATAAAGAATAAAAGTAACTTTGAAAAATACACTAACAAGTAATTGATAACTGATTACGAAATCGAAAATATAATGAATTTAGTTAATATTAAAATGTTTGATAAATATACCATGTGAATTTCATGTTATCTATTCTTATTAGAAACATTTAAGATACTTATTTAAAGACATGATAATTTATTATGAAATTCAAGAGTTGTTCATATAAGTAGATATATTATAATTATTTATAGTTATTTTTAAAAAATATATAGATATGAATTTCTATGAAAGATATTACCTCAAAAGAGAAACAAGATAGTGTAATGCTAGTGAGTGACAGGAACACAATATACAAGAACAATCAAAAATTAAATTTAAAACTTTAAGAAAAACTGGCTTTAAGAATGTCACAACAACAAATTAAAAAAAAACAAAGAAGATCAGTGAATTGATCAGAAAGAAAATAAAGAATCTATTGTTGCAAATTATGTAAACAGAGAGAAAAGATACAGAATATGAAGAATGGAGATTAAAAACATACAAGCAATCAAACTATCACCTTTAAATAAACGTCATAAAAAGAAACATGCAAGTTGGGCAAATAGAAGGGCATAAAAACTTGCTTCTTTTTCAAAAGTAATTTTTTTTTTCAATAACTAGGCTGAAAATATGTCAAAGTATGGGTGAGATTGTCCCAGTTTGAGAGACCTGCCCTAGTGTCCTACTAGAGATATTAGCAGTTTTTTGTTTTTGTTTTTTGTTACAACCTTAAAGAGTTCTGGGTTATGAAAACACTTTATTATACAATGAAACTAAACCTGCAATAAAAAATTAAACTGTCAGAGTTTGAGGCCTGGAAATTATGGTAAGCCTATCAATAACATATACTAATCAAAAACAAGTGTTTTTTTTTTCTTTTTTGCTTCAGCTCTGTGAATATATTTCACAAATTAAGGAGTCATATTTCTTTATTAATTAAACTTTGTGCAGTCACAGAATTTGTGTTAAAAATATCTAAACTCTTCTTACTTAAAATACCCAACCACTAATGGAATTTAAAATTTCCCCAGATAATATTCTAGAATGCTAAAAATGAAATAAACACATCAGTTATAAGAGACACAAATATCACAAATATGAAAAATATATAGAATTCATGTCAGACTTCCTTAGCCAATTTTGTTTTATTATTTGTATTTCCAGAAATATGTATTCTGAAATTCTTTATTCTCTCTTATTTGATATTGATCAAATTTAATGACGAGGCCATTGAATGATAGAAATAATTAAGGGAGAAGCTTATTCTTATACATTTTATTATCAATTGAAGTTTAAAAAAAACTCTTTTGAAATAGAAGAAAATCAGTAAAAATTTGGGGATCAGAATTTCTATTGTTCAGTAATAAATATTTTAAACAATCCTAATTTAAACTTATACACTCAAGATTTTGAATGGAATCATCTTAAATTATTCAAGATTACATTTCTAAATGAAGCACAATGACAGAAAAAATTGCAAACAAGGCAAAAATCATCAAATAAGATATACTTCTTCCAAGTAGTTCTTAGCAAATACTACTATTTTGATATCTGATAATCATCTATTTTTTGCTTGTCCATAATCCACACTAACAATGTTACAGAAGCCAGACCAAACTTTACACCACTTAGCTATTGCAGATTTTAGATGTTTTTCTTCATGTGCCATGTCTCTTCAGGACATAGGTGATCATAGACTTCCACTTGGCTCTGTCTCTTGTCACTCTCAATAATTTTCTTCTTGGTATCTCTCCCAAACCCCACTTCGTCATCTGTTTGCTCAAGCCTATTGAATGTCTTGCACTGTTTTCCCCTGTCTTTCTTTCCTTTTGTCCTGTGAGTATTAGATTCTCTAAGCCCCTTTTCCTCATTACGTATCCCAGAAACCTCAGCTGTCTCTTCCTGATGTTAAGTATGAGTTTTCTTCTCGTTTACATCCACTCCAACACCTCGTCATTGCTCACGCACTCAGTTTATGGTATCTTCAGCATTCTTCTGTAAAACCACATTTCTGCTGCCTTGAGCCCCTCCTTCTTCCTTGAGGAGATCATCCAACATTCATTAAGATGTACACTGACTAAAAGAACAAAAATATTTTATATTTACATAAAACTGATTGTTTTTTTTCTTTATCTCATGTATGTTTAAATTAATAAATATTTTAAACCAAAAATTAAAAACTGAACATTAAATTTACCAGTTTCTATTCTTTGGCAATTAAGCCACTACCCAAGCTTTTACTGCTAAAACAAAACTGAACAGTATAATTGATTTCTTGTAGATGAGAAGTGCCCCTTACAATTGTTTTACAAGTTGCTTTTACAAGTATAAAAAGACAGAGCCAAAGACCAATAATCACACACGTCTTCCTACATCATAAGTTATACATTCATGAAAATTATGATTCAGGAATCCATTTTTTATTTTTCAGACATATTTTTCAATGTTGCTATTGTTATAGTTATGATTGTACAGTTGTCTGTCTCTGTTGATACAGCAACTGATCTAGACATAGAATCAGGTCTCAAATTCAATTCTTTTGATTACTTTGAAATATAGAAAAGAAGAAGCCCACCAAGATGTGGATGTGTCAGTCAAATTATAGAGAAAAAAAAAAAATCAATGTTTTCTGCAGGAATCTTTGACATGCAGACCCAGAAGTATTGTTGGCAAGGAATATTTGTTAATAAACAAATTATACACCCAAGACTAACCAAGAAAAGAATATATTAGAAAAATAGATAAAAGCCAATGCAGATGATATTGTTTAACCAAAATATTTCTAGATTTTAGAGAAAGAACAATTTTTGACATTTCTTTTTAAAATTTACATGCTTGCACAACTAAGTACATTTTTTTTCAAAAGGTACTTTAATTGATGGATGAATACAGAAACAGAAAAAAGTCCAGAAAAAATAACTAAATTTAATATAAGACCTGTTTACAAAGATGTATTTACAGATTATGGAAGTGTCAGATCAGTTCACCTAGAGATATGAATGCATTCAAACACCCAAATACATATACATTAAATAAAAAGCGTGTATACAAACTTCAGTTATAAATTGCCAGTATATGACATTGAAATATAATTTGAAGTCCAATAATTGGCTGATTAAATTAATTTACATAAACCAGTGGAGAAAAGCAGCTACTGCAAAACTCATAAACAAGCACAAATATCAAATATAAAACTTTTACACTGAGAAGGAAATCTTAATTCAAATCAAGATGAGACAAGAAAATTCACCTATTTATATTTCAAAATAAGATGAACACTTACAGTAACATTTATTTAGATTATTAATGTTTTCTAAATTAAATATGGCACAAAGCTGACATTATTAATTGTATATTCCTTCCTCCATAGCAACATTTGACAGCCTTGTGGAGTATAAAACTACAATCTCACGAGATGTTGCTATTGTGTTAAAACCAGTATTTGTCTATATTTCTGAGATGAGGTAGTAATTAAACTATTTACATTATTTGGATTATTGTCCTCATATTGGTTGCCATTTGTATGACATTTCTGTCATTGTATGCTTCAGCCTTTTTCAGGAGTTACGAATTTCAAACCCAACCATTTATTACAATCACTAATTCACTAATTTTGAATTCAGACTTGCCCTTCTCCTAGACTAGTTGTCAACTAGGACTAGAGATCTCAGTTTGCTTTGCTATTTGATCTATAAATTATAAGGCAAGATGTTTGTGTGTGTCTGTTTATCTGCCTGTATGTCTATTTTTTCAGCCCTTTTATTTTAGTTTTTGCTTCAGATTTGGTTCTAAGTAGGTATAATTGTAGTTCTTAATCTCAGCCATGATACCATTTACTCAGAGGACTTATTTAGCCTTCAAAATTCAGTTTACGACGAAAAAAACTTATTTGATATCGATACCAGGAAATCAAAATTTGACTTACATCCATTCATTTTTCTTTCAGTCTATGGTTTCGCTTTAACTGGAAACAACTATTGCTTCTTAGTCTTTCGTGCTAACGTCCAAAGAGTCTGAGTTCCAGGACCATGGATTACTTTTAAAGCTTTCATTACACTCGAGCAATGCTGGGCTATACTGCTAGTGTAACTATATATGCAGAAAACAGAATGTATGGTCACTAGCAAAAAGAAACAGCCCAAGATACAAATTACCAATTACAAACACCAAAGTATTTGTCTATATTTCTGAGATGATGTAGTATTTACACTATTTACATTATTCGGACTATTGTCATCATCTGGGATGCCATTTTTATGATGTTTCAAATGTTGTACACTCCAGCTTTCTTCAAGTGCTAGGAATTTCAAACCAAATCCTTTATTACAATGCCTGGAGTATATCATTCTCATTCTTTGTGTGAATGAGCTTCTGGGGTATATCATTCTCGTTCTTTGTGTGAATGAGCTTCTGGGGTATATCATTCTCGTTCTTTGTGTGAATGAGCTTCTGGGGTATATCATTCTCGTTCTTTGTGTGAATGAGCTTCTGGGGTATATCATTCTCGTTCTTTGTGTGAATGAGCTTCTGGGGTATATCATTCTCGTTCTTTGTGTGAATGAGCTTCTGGGGTATATCATTCTCGTTCTTTGTGTGAATGAGCTTCTGGGGTATATCATTCTCGTTCTTTGTGTGAATGAGCTTCTGGGGTATATCATTCTCGTTCTTTGTGTGAATGAGCTTCTGGTAGTCATGTAGACAAAGACTCAAGGATACATGGCCCAGTGGATGTAGGCATTGGTTAATTCTAAAGAGTTGTGAGTTCAATACAAGACTACAGCATTCGTGAACAAATAACCGAGTCGGATTAAAGGGAGATAACTCATGACTACCAGAAGCAGCTTCGCACGAGAAATGAGAATTACATACCCCAGTGATCATAAGGGGATCGGTTTGAAATTCCTAGCACCTGAAGAAGGCCAGAGCATACAACGAATGAAACGTAAAAATGGCAACCAAGATGAGGATAATAGTTCAAATAATGTAAACAGAACAGACACCAAAATCAAGAAAGTAAAAAAATTTAAAAAACGTAAAAAATGTTTTACACAGGACTGAAAAGATGCCTTCTAAAAGTCAAGTAAACTATTAAGAAACAGAAAAATTTAATTAGAAACAAAGAAAAGAATACCGGATTGTTATGTAATATCAGTTCCTCTATATGACAGTGAATGCTTAAAAGACAAACATCGATAAGAGTTATAAACAGAACAGAAAGCTGTGTAGAGCCATGACCATCCATATCCTGATAAAACACAGCACATAGAAGTGCATATGTATGTAAATCTACAGTGGATAATATCTTAGTGTGCACAAATCTAACTTTTTAACACTTAATTATACAATTATCTATAAATTGACTGTACTAGCATTTCATTTAGAATTGGGCTTGAAATAAATTGAAGCAACAAAGAAGAAATGTAGAAAAAATGAAAAATACCCAGGTTAAATACAGACAACTAAAATTTCTCGAACCAGTAACGATGACCTATTGGTTATGAAATCTACATTCAGCTAAAAGTTCATTTTATAGCATCTTTCACTTTGAACTTTCTAGATATTCAGTACATTTTTCATTTATACAAATCACACAATAGAATTCTAATATTGATTCCTTCCTGTTAAAAAATATCAACATATGTAGTTTTAAATAAATGTTTTTGTCTTCAAAATCCTTGTGGGATTGGCATAGCTTTTTTTTTAGAGATTCTTTACACAAAAGAAAAACTTTATTTCAGAAAATTTACAATGGGCTACCCAAGAAAATAGATATTTCCTTATACACAACATGAGAAAGTGAATAAATATTTTTGTAATGTTATATTTTAGTGTCAGGGAATTGCCATAACAAAATCTTACAAAAAAAAAAAAAAAAAAAAAAAAAAAAAACATGCTAAAAAACATATCAACTCTTAAAGTTTAAACTTTGCTTAGCAATTTTGGCTACTTGATTTATCCAACAAGTACTACAGTTGCCATAAGGAACAAAGCACTACTGGTTAAAGAGATTTTTTTTTTCTAAAACAAAGCAAGTTCATAATAGTCAACTGATATTTTCAGTGTTGGGAAGAAAAAGAGTCTAAAAGAAAATAGTTCTTTTTTCATTTGTATATTATAGAGAGATGTGCATTTAATGTCCCAAACAAATTCCAATAATAGCAGAAATTACCATAATTTTTGGAATATATTTTTTTCATTATGAATATTTTTAGTAATAATTATGCCTTTAAATTTAAAAACTGATAGTTCTTTTCACTTGTTATAAAATTGATCAACTTTAAATGACAGTCAACATATTTCCAATATCAACATCAATATTTAAAAATTATTTGATTTTTACTAGATGGCTTGTGAGTATATATTATATAGTAGGCCTTCATTGGTCAGGGTTGACCCTGGGTAGCATCCTAGTTGTCTGCTTGGCTGGAGTATCAGCATCTGTGACTGTAGAAGCTGATATAAGAGTGACAAGCCTTGTTGCAAAGGTTGCATTTATATTCTGTTTCTGGTCAGAGCTGGCACTTTGCTTTCTGTGAACCCACCTCTCCATGGCAGCTTGTGGCAGCTGCTCCTTCCCCGATTTGAGTTATTTGGCCAGGGTTCCTCTGCACTTGGACCAGTTGACTGCTACGCTCTCCTATGACTCCGTGTTGATGCCCACAGCCTTCATGTTACATTTTACGATGTCATGATACTGCAGCTGTGGCCACCCAGTGAGTCTTCTTCTCTCAGAGGCCAGCTCTCCATACAAGGGATATTTTGGGATGCGACCATCTGGTATGCAGTGGACATGGCCTAGCCAACAGAGTCTGTGCTGTTTAAGGAGTGTGAATATGGTGGGCAGACCCACACAAGACAGGACTTCAGTGTTGGACACCTTGTCTTGCCATGAGATTCCCAATATGCAGCGCATACTTATGTGTTCAGACACCTCTCTTGCCTAGCGTACATGGTCTATGTCTCATTGCCGTATAGCAGTGTGCTGATGACAAGCATTGTACACTGCCATGTTTGTCTTCACTATCAGCTTGATCCAAACACATGTTGTGAGGCATGCAAGGGTTGTGGCTGCCTTCTCAATTCTCTTGTTGAGCTCTATTTCCAAAGTGAGGTTGTCAGTGATGGTGGAGCAAAGATAGGTAAACTGATGGACCACATCAAGCTCAGTCATTGATGGTGATGACTGGTGGTGCTGCAGTACTTTGACCCAGGACACTTGTTTTTTCAAGCTAATGGTTAGCCCAAAGAATCTGCATGTCTGAGAGAAATGATCCACAGTGATTAAAGTTCATGCTGGGTGTGGGATGCTAATGCCATATCATCAGCAAACAACATCTCTGATAAGAACTTTTCATACGTTGGTTCTGTCACCGAGACAGGTGAGATTGAAAAGCCTGCCATCTGATCTTGTATGCAGGTAAATCCCTTCCCATGATGTGCCGAATGCATGCTTCAGAAGCAACGTGAAGAAGATTCTGAAAAGAGTGGGAGAAAGAACACAATCCAATTTGACCCCGCTGCAGATGTTGATTATATATATATATATATATATATATACATACACACACACACACACACAAGTAACAGTTTGCCACTTAGCAGCTGATTGATATTACTTTCTGAATCTCACAGTTGTTCAACTAGACAATGCTGCACCAGTCATCCATGATCCAGTGGTGAATCACAGTAACCAATGTTGTTGTGTCAATAACAATTGAATATTGGTTAACAACTACAAAAGCCCAATGGAATACAGTTTATGCTGTACAGTGCAATATCTTATCAGTTAAGTATTACCAGCATTGATTTGGAATGTGATTTAATTCAGGTTTCCATTCATTAAGGATAATTATCATCCTTGTTAGTTATCAGTGGCTCTATTCTTTCATGGATGATTTCTTGCAGTTTTGATATGCTTCCATTTACCTAAAATTCACATATTTTCAGTACACCATTGTTACTATTTCCAAAGAAAATTCAACAGCAGTCACCACTTTGGAGACAGAGTGCCTCATAATTGGGGCCTCAACAAACATTTCACAGTCAAACAATATTAAATCCTGCTTGCATCCCATAGCTGTCACAGTTACACTACTTCCTTGTCTATTATATCAACTGTCAACTTCTACAAGTGGGAGACGGTAAAATCATCCAATGTGGTGCTGTCTTTAATTTTTGGCACTTCAGTTTACATGTGTAGAAAATTAGTCATTTAAATGAATATATTATGATAATAATGTGAACCAACTTTCTCTTATTTTTTATATGTTATCTAACAATTTTTAGAGCGACATTCTGTTTACACACACACACACTTATACATCTATTTCTCATATTAATAATTTTATGTACTTCTGTCTGAATTCCTACAATGAGCAATTATCATTATTTTATACTGATCTATTTATATATTATATCATTTTGTTTGTTATAGTCACACTTTGGCCATTGTACCTTCCAGCCTGCTTTAGATATGTACTGTATTTAGTAATCTGGGCTAAACCCTTTATTCAATCTACAGTTATTCTTATAGAATCAGAGAATTCTTAAAGCATGAGTTCAAGGCATCTGTGTATTGTAAACAGAGCTGATGCATAATACCTTTGACCCTACCCCACAACTGGAGAGGGGGTCCAAACCTGACTGGGAATTATGGGCAGTATATTTTGATCCTTGCTTACTATTAAAATTAAAAACTTTTGCAGATTTTAACATAATTCTATATAAAATTCACTACTTTTTATCTTTAAATGTTGAATGTATTAAAATTATTCAACATTTTAAGAAAAATGTATTGTTAAAACTTGCCACAAAACATTGGTTTATTTAAGATGAAATGATCTATTATGACATTTCTCTAATTTGTATTTAGATACATTGTATTTATTTTCAATTTTTCTAGTTGAATTGTTCACCCATGTTGCATGTGATCTATTATGCACATAATTAGATTAAAATTTAAAAAAGATTATTTTAAATGAATATTACTTTATGAAAATTGAGATATAGTAGAGAGGGGGGATGTCCTCATATCATAGATGCAGTGGAGGCCCACAAGACCCTTGCACAAGCTCCAATTGTAAAACATTAATAGCTGAACCTTAATTACAAGCATCTATAAAGCATGAAGAAAATGATCATGTATTGCCAACATCAAGCTCTAAAAAGTACTAACAGTAGAAAATCAGTAAAAAGAATTTACTTCCAAATAAGAATTACTCTGCAAGTATAAGATTGGCTTCCAATAGCAGTAAAACAAGTGAAGAACAATAGAAAACTCTCATTGTCTACCTCTATCAGAGACATGTTGGAAAGGATTCAAAAGGTTCTGCAGTCCATATAATATTAAGTCAGTATTTAAAAAGCAGTTCCACTATTCAAAAATACCTCACCAGAGCCAATTGTATATTTCTTGGTTATGTGTTCTGATGGCAAAGCCTCTATCTGAAGAAGCATGACCAAGAACTATACAATTCCATACAATTGTAACAAAGAATACAACAGGTGAAACCAGCATCAAAAAGCCATAATCTGTAGAGAGACAAGGAAATTAAGGTAAAGTTAATGCAATAAAGCCTTCTCAGTAATCTTAGCATAAACACTATATTGTGTTAGGTAGTGAAATTCACTGAAAAGAAAAAAAAACAAAAAAAAAAACAAAAGTAGCATCACAAGGATAAATTAACTCATGAGATCCTCCAACAGCAGTAACAGTAGGATGAATATAGCCTACTCTGAAGTAGATTAAGGTATAACAACATTATATTTACACATTTAAATAATCATCCAGTTTTTGCATCTTCAAGTAATACATTTAATACTAAAATTTAAATACAGATACATGCATGTGTAATCTATAGACCAAGAGAGAAAAGTTCTCTACTCAAAACCAGTCTTTTGCATTCTACTACAAAACAATGTTCTTACAAGCAATTTTAGGCTGGAACTTCAAATATCACAGTCAACAGCGCCTCACTTTAACCACTAAGCCAAATCTTACAAGTTTTGTTATACAGATGTGCCCATGTGTTTATAATGTTACCATTTATGCAAATATGCCAATAACTAAAAGCAAAAGAAATTAAAGATGTACAGATTTATTCTCTGTAATCATCATTCAATCCTCTTGATATGTTTTGGTCTCTTTTTATGTTCACAATTATAATCAGGCAAAATAATTTATGGAAATACACTAATCTAAATGCATGGCCTAAAGGTTTGTATAAAATTAATCATAAACTAAGTGGAAGAGATTTTACAGAACAAAAATGGTAGTGTTTAGAAAAGAATATGGTAGAGATGATGTTGACAGTGGGAAAGAAAATTCCTAAATCTCAGAATCTCTAAGACAAGAAAAATACCTGCATCTTAAAAATGACATATTTACAAGAAAAAGTGTGTGTGAAAATATACTGGTATATACAATAATATGTTTATTTGAAATATATATGTGAGGTGCTGAAAAGTTATCAGCCTGACCAAGATACCATTTTAAAAAAATCTCATGTTTGGCCATTTTAGGAAGTGGGTTGGACTAAGACTTTTTCAGTATCCACTTGCATATCAATATTTATTTGCAGGTGTGAGTATTTAAGAATTATCACATTTGATTCCATGTGTGAGACCCTATGTATACAAGTTTGTGTGCATCTATAATATACACATGCAAGATTGGTTATGACCATTATTGATGTATATTGGAAATATATTCTTACATTCTCTATTTCACAACAGTAAATTGTCTTGGCATGAATTTGCAAACAAAGATTTAATGGAGTTTCTATGCTTTTCCAGTAGCAGACTGGATCTAAAAGTATTGGTTGCCAGAAGACAAAGGGGGTCCAGCCACCACTACAATTCTATCATTTAACTTTCATAAATAAAATAAATAAAATTTTCTAAAAGTATATATGGAAAAAATGTGTATTTCTTAGTCATTAGAGTGAACATGTACTGTACATATTACTGGCAATACATATGTAAATACAAAATGTTATAATTTAATTACTGGCAATACATATGTAAATACAAAATGTTATAATTTAATTTTTTACAGCATAATTTACACATTAACAGATATTTCAAAAGCACAATAGAGCATTGCATACAGTTTACTATATTAAAAGCTATCAATTACTTCTGCATCCTAATAATTCTTTTCAATTGATAGCAAATACATGATTCCAAATTCTCCTCAGACAATGACATTCTTAACAATGTCTTTATGATCTTTAGGTTTTCTCTCATATTGGATTCAAGTGACTGATGATGTGCAGATCATTTAATTAAGTTCTTATTTCTTTTTATTACTAAAACAGTTGTCTTCTTTATTGCATTTTTATTTGATATAGAGTCCACTCCATCAGAGGTCCATTTGCTATCGGGCAAGCTGACACCCTGAGTAGTCTGCCACTGTGTTCTACATCAGTATGAGTAACCCTCAAGTAGATCATCTGTTTATAAAAGAAATGAGTTAACTTTATAATTGACTAAATCCTAAACAACTATAATTTTCTGAAGAATGCATTTTGAGATTACATTACTCTTAAACCAATGATTAAATGAATTGATTCACTATTTTATCACTGATACTCATCCTATGTTGAAATATTAACTTTATCTGAAAGTCATTGGCACAACTATATTTCTTTACTAAATTCACTAAGTGGAAAACCTGAGGGATTTTTAAAAATAGGTCTAAACAATTTGTATGGACAAACAGAGAAAATGATTGTTTTAATGTATTGGAGAAAAGGCAGCAGCATTTAATGGATGTGGACAAAGTTTACATTAATAAAAAATTTCAATAAATTATTGATGGAGGTTGGCGATATTATTAACGAAGGCCAAAATATTGGGATAATAATAACAAAGATGAGAACAACAGTCTACATGTAAATAATAACTCCTCATTCCAGAAACTAAACTATTTTATTTGAATTACACAGATAGACAACTTCCTTTTTTTCTGGTTTTCCTGTTGCTACTGCCTCTTTCTGATAGTTGTTATCTTCTATAAGTTGCAAAGAGGGAGCAACAAATGTCAGGTAAGTGGATCTCAGCCAAGTCACACATGCTAATTATCTACTTCTCATGGGACAATCTGATACTTTTCTATTAAGCAATCAGGGTGGTTATCTTCACCTGTTATCATTACCACCACCTGATTGTATAAAATCAACTTTAGGTGAGAATTTATGATTTTCATGTAAAACTAACAATGGCAAAGATTTCTGTAAATATGTCTCAGGAAAGATACTAGATTTAGATCAAAAACAAAAATTAATTAACAAGAATTGTTTACTGCAATTAAAACAACGAAAGTTAATGATCATTTCAGTGTAAACAACATATGCACACACAATGTAGATACTCTATTTGATATATTTTAATATATGCACACTTCTTCAAAAACCTGATTTTAACACATACACCCCACTGCCTTGAGGGCATATGCAAACACAGAAAAGCCTCTAGAAGTAAGTCCAGATAGAAAACCTAGAGCGGATACTCAAAGGCAGTTGGTTGGCAACTCTTGCAGCCAAGCTGGTCCCAAATGTTATGCTCTGTATTACTTTGGTTCTTGAATATATATAGCACATAGGGGGATGCATGCAGTCTGGGTAACACACAGCCTCCATATCCCATTACCCACATCCTAGAGAGGTCCATCCAATCTCACCACCAAAAGACTGAATTTTGACCAAAGATAAATGAATGCCTACTACATTTAGTCAAATAAAATTAATTGAAATAAGCAGACTAACTTTTTCAATTTACATCTGATTACATTATTTACACTCAGATTATTGTTCTCATATTTATTATCATCACAATATTTCAGCTTTTGTACCCTCTAGATTTTATCAGATTGTGCTAATCCAGGTAACTTTCAGAGAATTTTAAACTGATTCTTTTACTTAATCTATGGGGTATATTCCACTGGTCATCTCTAGAGATATCTCAATCTGTTTTTATTTAGTACTGCTCAGCTTTTACTCACCCAGTTTCCAATGAGTCTGTATAACCCAGTCCACGGACTGAATTCACAATTACTATATCACCAAATTCAGATACTCTGTTTCTGAAAAAGGTCATGCTGTGTGAGTTTTTGTTTTTCCCAGGACCTTTTTCACTTCACATTGTTGTAAACAACAAATTATTCATTACTTGTCATCAATCTTTTCAAAAACAGATTGTTTTTGTTGCATTTGAGCAGTGAATCACAAATACAGTCAATTATTAAATCATGAGGTACTCAAACACTGAAACAACTCATGTACTGAAGTGTTTTCAAATACCTTACAATACTTATAGGAAATGAGATGTGGAAATCTTTGCAATGTCCTGTACCATGTGACCTGGATTATCTTTAATCACTATTTCAGTTTCATCAATAGCTGCAGGTCTACATAAATGTTTTGGTCTTCCAGATTAAAATTTCTACTTCTGAATCAAGTGAATCACTTGTAAACAATAATTCCAGCTATGATACAATCTTCATAAATAACATATCTTTCTAGCAGTTTGTACAAAATTTTATTTTCTTTCCAAAAATAAAAGAGTTTTATGTTTTTATAATGAAAATGCATCTCATTTTCCTGTTTTCACATTTAACATAAAAACATTTAAAATTCACAATCCACATGTGAATCATATAGAAGGATGCATTGAAATGTCTTCTTTACAATATGTATATGTCAAATTTCACTCATATTTGCAACAAAATTATGAGTTCAAATGCTACCTATTGAAAAATGCTATAAAATTTTTGTTCCAAACTAAAATTAACAAAATCATCCAACATTCTTGCTAAGCAAATATTGATTACCTAAAATCATTTTTTCCAAAATTACTGTCATCGTTTAAATATATGCTTATATATAGTCACACACAAAAATATTGGACAGATGAACATGTTAAAAGATCTTTTTTTAAAGAAAAAAAATTCTAATGTGACTACAAACCTAAAACCAGAGTTGAACATAGATATAGAATATTCTAAGTATTTACTAAGTAAAAAGGAAATATTTGACTAAACACAAATTTATGAGCAAATTTAATAAAAAGGCACAAAGCAAAAGCTTTAGACATACATCAATAAACTACATTACAGTAAATATTCTATTATCATTACTTGCTATTTAGAATCATTTTTTAAAGTTGTTCACAGAAGTTAACTTCAATTTTATTTCACTTGTATTGATGAATCACCTCAAGATTTGGACATTCAACATTTTTTCACCTCAACATTTGGACACTCCTCTGACAAGAATTTTTATAGGAACAACATTTAAACAACAGACTTGACCACTCTAAATCCCTTCTTTTATTTTATCTAACCATTCTCTTGTTTTCATTGCAGCATGTTTCAGATCATTATTATGTTTAAGCATCCAACTCTGTGATGATTTAAAATGTTTTACAAATGGATCCATATTATTCTCCAGTATTTGGCAATGTATAATATTGTCCATTGTTCCTTCAATTATATGTAGTGTTTCTTTAGCCATAGAAGACAAAAACAAATTATTATACTTACACAACTATGTTTAACTGCTGGGACGAGTAGATGAGACTTTACAGGACACCTTAAGAAAAAAAAAAAAATTTCTAGGAGTATGAGATTGCAGTTCTACACAATCAAGTATCCGACTATTTGTCTCTTTGCTCACTTCTCTCCCAGCTGCCTGCAAAACCTTCTGAAGATCTCTCCAAGTAGTGAATGAGTTTTGAGTTACTTTTCATCAATTCACTGTTGCTGCATATTTTCTTAATTTGCAAGAATATACTGTTCAAGGAATTTTTTTTTGTCAAGCAATATTACTTCCATTTTCAAATGATAGCTCTTATCATAAAAATGGAGATCATTGGAGATCTTTCAATATCCCATTCCATGTTTATGATGGTCAATTCTTAATCTACAAACGTTTTGAGAGTGATCCTTTGCCTCTACGATTAAAACTTTTGCATATGTCAACCAGAAATTCAATATTCATTCAAAGTACTCATAAAACTTTTAAATTGTCAATCATCATATGTGGTGTGCTCTGGTTGGTCAGAGAAGATTTACATATTAATAATTTGAATATAATTCAATTACAACTGCAAATTTTATTGTTTTATTCATAATTTCAGAATGTGTTCAAAACTTTTGTATCTCACTTATATTATTAATTTGCATATAAGTTTGTGTACAGATGAAAATTCCTTATTTCTATTTAGATATCTAATACCTTAAATGCTTACTACATTCAACTTAAAAAGATCTTAATTCTGTCTAATACATTCATGTGTGACTATATATATATATATATATATATTTTTCTTCTATGTACATGTTCTAAAACATAATTTATAATAAATATTCACTGCTCTATACACCATATATCGAGCACTGTTTTAAATTAATGTTTTGGACGGAAAAATTTTTTCTTTTTTCTCTCCTCATTCTATACTCATATATATATATATATATAGTGTATCGAGGCAGCAAATAATTTTCTAAACATATACTGTTAAATATAAGAGACAATGAATATCTTATGTTTAATCATGAGCCATTCTAAACATCATATTTTGGCTTTAATTTCAGTTGAAAATAAAGACAAAAATTCTCCAACATTTAGATAATTTTTTATTAATTTGGTTCTAAGCTTTCAGCTCACATGAAACAACATTTCTCAGAAAAACAAACATGTAGGTAATATCAGACAGATTTTAGTCAATAATACAATAATCCTTACTCATACACACAGTAAAAAGAACCTTCAGATATTGGAGGCCATGTACATTAACTCCAAACAACCCACACTTAATAAAATCACGTTTAAATCCGGCCATAACACATTACATTTGAATACATGGTTCTGTTGTCATCTTGCGCTATCACGCAGTGTGATGTCAAAGAACCGCATTGCAAATTTGTGAACTGCATTTGATATTTTTGGTAACTATTGCCGTTGCCTAGCAGAGTTTTATGTCAACACAAAATAAAATCGTTGGTGATGGTGGATGTTATTGTGTTACCGTCTTAATGACCTCTCTGAAGATTGCTCATGTGAGCCGAAAACTTAGAACCAAATTAATAAAAAATTATCCAAATGTTGGAGAATGTTTGTCTTTATTTTCAACTGAAATTAAAGCCAAAATACAACGTTTAGAACGGCTCATGATTAAACATAATAGACATTCATTGTCACTTATATATGTTTAGAAAATATATATATATATATATATATCTCCAAATGGATAAGGAATGAAGAAAATAATTGCAAAGTTCAAAACATTCATTAAAAACAGTGCTCAATATATAAAAATAAAGCAATGAATATTTATTACTAATTATACTTTAGAACATGTACAAACTACTACCAAATTGTACATTTTGTTTAGACATTGAAAGAACAATGTCTCATCTTGTAGTTAATAATGATGGTAATAAACATTTTATTGGAAAAAAAAAAAAAACACTTCCTTTTATTTTTGGAAATCTTTTTGTACAAGGTAAGAAGATATTAAAAAAGAGGAGAAAAAGAAAGAGGGCAGAAAAGATGATAAAACAAGATGAGAAACCAAAAAAGAGAAAGAAAGTGGAAAAGAAGAGGAAAGGAAAAGACACAGGAAACAAAAAGCAAAGAGGAAATCAAGAGAGAAAGCACTGAGAGGAAAAAAACAACAGAAATGGCTTAGTAATAGAAATTTTAAATTTAAGCAGGAAATAAATTGTAGACAGATATAGATATCAGTGTCTGGGCTCAAATCTTTTTGCATTAAAAAAAAGAAAAACTATCTGTATAAAGGGAAAAGGAAATAAAGAGGAAAAGAAAAGACAAAAAAAAAATAAACAGAAAGTGAAGGGGAGAACAAAGAGGAAAAAGTGAGAAAATGCACAGAGAAAAGAAAGGGAAGAGACAACAGAAACAGCTAAGTAATAGAAATTTCAAACTTTGGCCAGAAGTGAATTGCAGAGAGATACAGACCAAACTAAATCCTTTGGCATTTAAAAAAAAAAAATTATGAAATCACAAACACAAATAGAATTATTCATAAAATGTAAATTAGAGGATATTTAAAAACATAACACGATGATATAAATTCATTAGTGCTAATATAATAAATTGGAGAAATAAAATAAAAGAAATTTAAATTTAAAATTAAATTAAGATAAATTAATATTAAAATTTTAAGGCAGTAAATAGATCACAATTTGTAACAGAAAATAAAGATAAAATAACATAAGAGACATCATATAGTAAATTATCAAGATAGTAAGATTAATACTATAAAAAGTTTACAATTGCTAAAGTTTCATACCTTGGATTTTATAATTTTAGTAGGATTGTAAGATTAATTCTTTAAATTTACTGTAGTTTCATGCCTTTGATTTAGTAATATGTCATTTTTCATGTACTTAATAATTTCCATTTTTTCTTGCAAAGGAAACATGGTTTATTTACCAATCTAGATATTCTAGCTTGTTTGAAAATTTTCCATTTAACTTTAGGTGTTTTATTCTCTTCTTTTAACTTCTAAAAATATTTAGAAAGTGATGTCATATTTTGTTTATCCTTATTAGTAAAAGATGAGAGATGATTGTAAAAACACTTTTTTAAAATGTTCATTGTATTAACAATATATACTTTAGCAACCCTAGGATTTTCTGCTGATGAGATAGAGCATACATAGACAAGGGATTTAGTTAAACACTTATTAGATAAGGAGCATTGGTTGGAATTTCTCCAATTACATAAATTTTTACTATGGGGCAAATTAAAATGAGTAGTAGAATTACTATTGTTATTGTTGCATAATTTCAATATTTTATTGTTATGTAATTTATTTTTTCTAAATTGTTAGAGCAACTATAGCTGAGTTTTAGAGTATTCTTATTAAAATTTTACTTAAAAGGTTATTTTTGGGAAAATGTTTATCAATTAAGAAATTTATGTCCCAGTTTAATATTAACTAACTGATTAAATGGAAGATTATACCATATGATTTTTCTTTTTCTACTTACCTTTCTAAAAAGTTTTTTTTTTGCAATAAAACGTTTATTACCGTCATTATTAACTACCTGATAAGATATTGTTCTTTCAATGTCAAAACAAAATGTACAATTTTGTAGTAGTTTGTACATGTTCTGGAGTATAATTAATAATATATATATTTCATTTAGAAATGATTTATTTCCGTAACCTGGTTCCAACCTTTCAGTATATTCAGGCAGTTTATAACAATTTATTTTTTGTGTTTTTCAAACATACAAACTGATGTTTTACGAACACACAACTGGATTTTTTAAACAACCGAAAATTTTCAAAATTAGAGTTATTTAAGGATCTTAAAACACTTTCATTCATGTAGGATCGTAATATGAATTTATAGGTGTGATTAAATCTAAACATTATTTCTGATCTTTCATTTAGTAATTTTTTTCTTCTGGGAACAATATAATGGTCAACTCTTCCTACTGGCGCAATCTGCATACATTGCCACCATTGTATGGTTTGGCTATTTTCACTATACTCTAAGTTATATCAGGGTCTTTTCCTTTTTTAAGTTTTAATTTCCTCATGTGGCTAGCCAGTTTGGTACAGTTTTCGAGGTTTTCCAGTTTAAAAGCAGATTATTATGTATTACTTACTCTTATAAACGTTACCTATGAACATTGATGGATATGTCTCAATCTTCATAAATACATTGGCCACTATTGTGAAGGGGTTTATATTGCTGTCTAGCAGTTCACTACTAGCAGTTGTCATCTACTTCAAGCAGCTGGTAAGTATTGTATTTTATTGATGTTATAAAGATTACTATTTCATTTTTCAATCTCTTTTTTGGTTGTTTCTTATTCAGTAACCCTTTTAGGTTACAATATTATGGCAATGAGAAATTTGGCAAAACTCAAGTCAACATTCATGAATACAACATTCTATGATACAAACAATGATAAAACTCACAAAAAAAAAAAAAAAAAAAAAAAAAAAGTAGGTTCACCAATACAACATTTCGCAAGCAAGGGTTTTGGAAAACTCACATAAAATTTCACCAAGATTACATTAGTGAAGGAAAATCAAGAAATTACCAAAGCTACAAAGCATTTTTGGCTACAAGCATTTTCTAAGGGTTACATAGATATTAACCAAGTTGTTTGAAATACAACATTCAGAAAAAATACAGGATAACAAACTAGAAATATAACAAATAGTACACAAAATTGAAAATTGTATTTTTCAATTTGCAAAAATCATGTATTGTTGAGAGTTTTTTTTTGGTGTAAAGATGTTACATTAGAAGATAATTAATAGAAAGATTTTAAAGTATTTTTGAGAGACAGTTGTGTAAATATATACAAACACATTTTTGTGAAAAGTTAGTTCACATAAAAGTACAAAATAGAGGAATTTAAAATAGCTTTACTGGAAATATTAAAACAAGAGAAACAGCAAAAATGTTACAAAGATTTCAAAAAATTGTTTATAGAACAACAGCAAATGTTAACGAGTAATATGAATGAAGATTCAGGTGCTTTTGCACAGGACATTATCATAAATGTGATTGCAGAATTTAAATATATGCCAGAAGAAGAGGTAAGATTTTCATTGTATTTCCATAGATATGAAGACCTTTACAAAGCAAACTGTGCAAAATGGTCAAACCACAAAAACGTCAGACTTGTGTTAAGAAAACTAGGCACTGTCAAACACAAAAAATTTGTAAATTACATATTACTGAAGAAAATTAGTGATCTAATGTTTAAAGAAACAGTTACTTTTCTTTCTGAAGTGCTCAGCTCAAAGACATCATTGTTCCATAAAAGATGAAAATGCATGAACTTAGTAAAAAAGAAAGATGAAGATTTCACAACTTTTGCTAGTATTGTGAATGATCAGTGTGAGGGGTTCAAACTGAAAGAATTAAGCCCTGGAAATTTTAAATGCCTGATGTTTATTCAAGATTTGGTATTGACAAAAGATGCTGAAATCAGAAGGAGGGTTTTAAATAAATTTGAAAATGAGCCCTGCTATCTGACTTTACAAAACCTAAAAGATTGTCAGAGGTTTGTAAATGCTCAACAAGACACTATGGATATCAAAGTAAGTGGTGTATCACACATTAAAAATGTGTGCCAAAAAAAATAAAGTGAAGAAGAAAAAAAACATTACTCCTAACCACTGTTATGCATATGGAGTACTACATTTTTATAATGACTGTCCATACTAAAATAAAGAATGTTTTCGTTGCAAAAGAAAAGGACATAAAAAAAACTTACTAGAAGACAGCAATAAAACAAAAAAAAAAAAAAAAAAATACAAGTGAATAAAGTTACTAACACAGATGAATTTGCTGGTCAGAATATAAAAAAAATTGTGCAGGTAAAAATCCTTAACAAAAATATTAAATTGCAATTGGATATCGGATCGGACTTCAGTATAATAAATGTATATACATGAAAGAAAATTGGAAAATCAACATTAATGGTTACTAAGAAGATCGATTGTAGTCTTACAGGACAGAAAATAAAATTAGAAATTGTAAAAAGTTGAATAGAGATCAAAGAACAAGGAAAGATATTGAAACAGTAAGATAAGTACAGGAAAAAAAGTGGCTTTAAAAAATCTCACAAAAAAAATTTTGAGAAAAATTAAAAGGGTAATAAGCCTGTAAAGTGGATTGACCAGCAAGAAAAGATTTATTTGCTATTACAAATGTAAATAAACATAAAATATAATGAATATAAGAATATTAGCTAAAGACATGAAAGCAACAAAACTATCCACTTTAAGTAATCACAAAGAGAACTGCATAAGTTAGGTGAATAAGTACATAATTTCTCAACAGTAGTATTTTGTATAAGTGTAGAGCTATAATAGATAGACTTGATGGCTAGGCTAGAGGTTAATTCCTTTATGAAATAAATCAATCAACATGACTGACAAGAGAGGAGAGGGTAGAGAAATGTTTCATAGGTAGTAAATTTATAGGTCCTTTTAAAGTAGATATTAAGACAAATGCAGAAAATTATTGTAAATTCTTGAACAAGATTTTTTGGAGTGGTACAGCTCACAAATAAAAAAGATTTAAGCTAAAGCATAATAATGTTGTTCACATTTTGCAAAGCTGACAATTATCTGCTTTGACAAACAATGTCTTTCATAGAGACCAGATTAATAAAATGGCACTTTGTGTGTGTGTCAGTGACAAAACAAGAAGTGTTGAAACAAAATAGCTACTTTGTAGCAATATTATAACATACTTATGTTATAAATTTTAAACAAATATTATTCTTTGTATTGAGCACATTTTTAAGAATAGTGTTTTTGAGATACAGAATTTTATTCCATCCATACAAGCCATATATATATATATATATATATATATATATATATATATATATATATATATATTCATTATAAGATTTTGTCATTAAGAGATCTCTGTAAAAGAATACAAAACAAGAAAAAATATCTCTGGTATATCAAAACAATAGTTTTAAGTTTGTAAAATCACTGAAGACTGAGTAAGGTTATAGAATCTTAAGAAGCTGATATTATCATGTAAAATAATAAATTACTCAGGTACATGCAATATTGTATTATAAAAATGTAGTTTTCTTTGACCTGTAGATTTGGGGCTTATTTATTTTGTATTGACATTTTCAACACAAGTTATTAGTATTTTCAATAAAGAAATATTAAAATTGAAACTCACATGGTATATTTATTATATGTGAATCCTGAAAATGTTATATTGAATAATGAATACTAATTTTATTGTGAAAACATTGATTTGTATAATAAAATCTGACAGGGATTGTTAAACAAAATTTATTAAAAGCTACAAAGGACAGGAAATTGTGGAGAGCCGTGATCACCAATGTCCTGAAGGGACATGACACATAGAAGAATACACCTATGAAAGAGTTGAATAAATCTACTGAAGAAATTGTATATATGTTTTACATTCCTTCTTCTATGTACTACATCCCTATAGGACATAGGCGAACATCACTATCCATAAATTCTTATGCCTTGTGGTTCCTAGTTTTTCTCCTTTTACTAAAGTTCCCACCAACCATTCCTCCATCCATTTACACAAGCTCATCAGGTAAGAGGCTCATTGCCTTCCTTTCTCTTGTCCTCAATATGCCTCATGAGGGATAAGTTTTCCAAGTCCTCCTTCCTTATTATATGTCCAAGAAATTTCAGCTGTCTTTTCCTGATTCTGAGTAGAAGTGTTCTGTTTACATTCTTCACTACTTAACAATTCATTAATTGAAATAAAAAAAAAAACTTTTTTAACTATTCAATAACAGTAAGATAATATCAAACATTTTCAAAATATGACAACCAATATTTAGACACAAACAAGTTTACACTTCTTTCTAAACACAGTGCAAAATATACAAATTAAAAGAAAAATTAACAGGAGAGAATGTCAAAGTGAAAAAAAAAATTCATATTTTCCCCTCCAAAGAAACATCATATTTTTTTATTTCATTTTTATTAAATAAGGATTGTAATGTTTCTTTATGATGCTTGTACAAACATTCTAAATAGTCAATTACTTACAAATATAAATAACATTTTTATTTGTTTTGTATCTTTAAAGAAACAGTTTGAATTTATGTTATTCAAAAATTACAAAACTATGTAAACAATAAACATTTATTTTTCAACAACCTTTGTCAATGGCCATAACTCAATTCAATAATGACTATTAATCACACAAAATTTCAGGTTAACATTCACTTAATAACTACATGTCATGTTACAGAGTTATTGATCCTCTCATATATAGAGTTTGTACAAGTGCTGTATTGCTTAGTCTAGTGCTGATCTCTTTTGAACTGATAATATATAGTGTACTAGACTGTTCTTTAGAATCAATGAAGAAAAAATAATAATGAATTTTCATATCTTTTTCTCAACTATTATAAAATTTCTCTTTACTTGTATTATAATTTTTGTTATCTAATCTAAACTTATTTATAAATGGAACTGTGTGTGTGTGTCCATTACCTATAGACTCCTAAACAGCTGAACCGATTTTCTTGAAAATTTACACAGTTGTACTATAAGCGTCTGTGAGTGTTCTTAGCTAGGTTTTGTGTCAAGGTACCCCCGATAAATATCGAAAATCGATAACATCGGGTATAGAAAGAGTGGTTCGATTTTAATCAAATTTGATACACTCATAGACAAAAACATAAGAAATGATATTCAGAAGTTTCAAGGTTGCAGTTCTTACAATAGTGCAGAAAATCGATTTTATATATATATATATATATATATACATATATATAAAAGGCAAGATGTTTGTGTGTGTGTCTGTTTATCTGTCTGTATGTCCTTTATACAAATCCACAATTTTTATCTGATTCTCACCAAACTTCACACAAATATTCTTTATGCTGAATCTGAGCTCCAGGACCATGGATTAGTTTTAAAGCTTTCATTACACCCAAGCAAAGCCGGGCTATACTGCTAGTCCATTATAAATTTCAATTTGTAAACTTATCTTAATTCATATTTGTCTTGTATTCCCACTTGAGAATACCAAAAACCCTCAAATGTAAATGCCAATTAATTAACTTTTCATAATATGAAAATTAAAATTCCACTAATTAATATTGAATGCTAAATTGTATAATATTGTTTCCTAATATTATCTATAAAATATTTGCAATTCCTTAATGTAGTCCCCATCAATGTTAAAACAAAGGGATTTCACATTTGTAAAATGTTCTGGGATTGAAAATGAATACTGATTAAAATGTTGATGCAATGTGTTAGCAAATAACCTGAATAATTATAAATTCAAATTTGACACCTTGGACTGGTTTCATAGCTGTAACATTTTTTTTATTGACAAGATTAAAAACTTTCTTCTTTTTGGTATTTTTTATCATAGTGTAAAATATTTTTCTTTTTTAATGTCTTTATTTGAATAATGAATTGCTCATTAGTCTTTCACATCTTGGCATGTTTATTAAACCTATTTAGAGAAAATTTAAAAATGTAAATTTACCAAAGCTGAACACAATTTATCTCCAATTGAGATATTATTAAGGAAACTACAAAACAACGAAAAATAATTATGCAATATTTTAAAATGATACGACTATTATATGTGTATATATTGTATTATTCCATTTAAACAAAAATGATTAATTTGCATTATGATATTTTATCTATGTAATTATCTATAGACATGCATACAATGATAATATGATTTGATATGTAACTTAAATGCTCAAAAGTCACAGGAACCAATATCAAAATGATTGGCAGCACCAAGAGCAAGAAGCATGAAAGTTAAAGTTTTTGTATCAACTAAGTCACAGAGAAAGAATCAATAAATTCAAATTAATATAAATTTCATATCAAAATATATACATCTGATACATAAATTAAAAATAATTCTTGAAAATGACAATATCAAACTGATTTCAACAAAGTCGATTCCAAACTTGACACAGATCAAAATAAATTAATTCTATATACTAAATATTAGTTTTATATCATCAAGATATCTCTTTGTAACAATAAACAATTAAAAAACTGTGATGTACCTATTTTAAGATAATGCAATAAAATAAGTTGCACTAGTTAACCTTTCAATAATGTAAAAAAAAAAAAGGAAGTGATATACAGTGAGGTTTACTAAATACACTTAACCCAAGCAGGAACTATGATAAATTTTCTTCTCTGACAAGAAAATGACATTAGATTAATCATAACTGTCAAGTTAATTAGTGGGGAAAATATTTAAAAACAAACCATTAAACGACTTAGTAAAAAGGCAATGTTTTAGAATCAATTATATATGCATGCATAAATTAATATTAAATAACACATTTTTTCAAACAGATAATTTTTGAAATTTTTTTCAAGTATTTATTACAAGTATTTTCTGTTCTGTATTTAAAAGAAAAATATTTGCCATTTTTTCTTCAAATAAAAAAATGTATTTGTCTTCATTACTTACAAAACTATACACTTTTGTTGCCACAAAGACAAGGACAAAAGTCTGAATACTGTAAATACTACCTCATCTCAGAAATATAGACAAATACTAGGAGTAGAGTGTTCATGTTTCACTGTCTGTGCTTAAGGATCTCATTCTTTTTAGTACTGCTCAGTTATTGTTCACTGTTTCTATTGAGTTCAAGTCTACTTGCCAGCCCAATGATTGAACTCATAATTATTGTCACTAACCAATGCTTTCATTTACTAGGCTACTGTCTAGTGTTTTAAATTCATTAAATGTAACTCAGATTAACAATTACCTGAAGAAGACCAGTGAGAACAATGGCCAAAATGTTGTGATAATGACAACAAAGATAAAGACATTAGTCATAATAAAAGATAACTTTGCATCCCAGAAATTCAGGCAGAATCCCATGTTCCAATTAAAAAAAAAAAAACAAAAAAAAACTGACAAGTTAGTAATTTATATGCATATACAAAACACGTTTTACATCTGTAACAGTTATGACTAATTAAAGCATATTGAAAAAAACTCAAGAAAGTACCAACAAACAAAATTTGAATTTGCTGCATGTCAAACACTGAATACACAGATATAAAGCCTGCTGTAGCCTCCCTATCATTTCACAAATCCTGTGTTTTCAGCACTTGTTGTAAAAGCAGTGTTTTGCATTTCTTTCATTCACTGTGTGTGTATTGCGTGAAATTTTTTTTCTCTTTCCAAAATTTCAAATGACAATTTATTTTTAATTTTAATCCTATAATGAGTAACAATTTTTTTTATTAAAATCCAATTGATTTTTGTTAGATTTTTAAAACAGTGGTGCTTTTGACATTTTCTAATGCAAATCATGATAAAAAAAAAAAAAAAAAAAAAAAATTTTAAAAAAATTTTTCACACTATTATTGTCACAAATAACTGGTTCTATAAAGTGGACACAAATAATTATTTCATTTTTACACATGACACAGAAAATTTTAATAACATTTACTATAAGTTTGACCTTTTTCCTCAGGTATCAATTTCCTGACAATTTTGTTCATACTTACAGTATGATAACTATTTACATAGAACTTACATCATGTAATATACGTAATATAAAAATATATAGGAGGATTTGCATAGGTCATATATAAATATTTTATATAAGAATCTTAAGCATCTGCAGATTTTGGTATTCAATAGAGTTGCTTAGGACTAATTCCCAACAGATACTAAGAAATGACTATCTAAAAATATTTCAAAATATCTCTTTTCCATTAGTTTCAACCAAATTTGTATAACTGACATAATATAATACACATAAATATTATCTTTGTAAGAATATATATTTCTTAATGAATTTATTTCTATTCTGATATTTTTATTGTTTCAAACATTATAAATATTTGAAATAGACAGCCCATTTTTATTTTAAATAGATGTATGACATCTTAAAGTTTGAACATGTGTCCCGCATTATAGGAAAAAACAGAAAAGTCAGATCAAACAGTGGTTTCTCTTACAAAGGGAGATGCAGGTTCAAACCCTGCCAGAGAGCATACTTCATAAAAATTTCTTCAGTCTAAAAATAGGGTGTATTTCATTAATGGGTAGATAAAAGTAACATTGTGTACATATATATATATATATATAGAGAGAGAGAGAGAGAGAGAGAGAGAGATAGATATTGCTAAATATAAGAGACAGTGAATGTCTATTATGTTTAATCATGAGCCGTTCGAAACGTCGTATTTTGGCTTTTATTTCAGGTGAAAATAAAGACAAAAATTCTCCAACATTTGAATAATTTTTTATTAATTTAACAGTATGTTTAGAAAATTATTTGCTGCCTCGATACACTAAATATACATATATAAATACACACACACAAAGGTAGTACTGGAAAGTTTCTAAACTCTACATGTTGAAATTTCTCCATCCAATGAAAATGTGTATGCAGTTAATGCTCATTGAAATCTACCCTACTGAGTCAGTCTGTAAATAGGTTTCATGCTACCTATTTATATGTAATTATTACAGAATATTTTCTGTGTGTTAGAATGACTATAAGCTTTATAATGACTGACAAATTCAAACAACATGTCTGTATTAAATTTTGCATGCAGCTTGGCAAGAGCTTTGGTATGCTTCATCAGGTTGTTTTGGTGAGCATTGTTTAGAGACAACACAGATTTTTGATTGGCATGCATATTTTAAGGATGGATGAGTGTCAGTTCAAAATGCTGAACATACAGATCGGCCATTCACCATCAAAACGTCAAAAAATGTGAAAAAAAAATTTATGAACTTATCCATTGAGACCATTGCTTAACAATCCATCAGCTTCTATTTACAATTTTGACTTTTATGCCTAGTCTGATAGCATTGCTTTTCATACACACACAAACATATAAATCTCCCTTTTCTCCTCTACCTAGAAGTGCAAGCTAGTTTTACAGTAATCAAGTATGAACATACAGAATTTAAATTTCTTCTAAGGTTCCTGGTATTCATTTTGCACATTGAAAAATATGTGAATTCACTTCTTGAACTCTGATATCACAGATATTTTGAAAAATATCTCATCACTAGAATAACACAAATAGAAGAGAATAGTGTAGTGATCACTTGGACAAACCACTTTCCCATATCTATTTTACCTACCCAAACAACAGTGACACAAAACTTCAAGAGGCACCAAAAATGAGATGTACAAAATTGTAAACTACAGTCATGGACTATTTTTGTTAACTTTTTAAATTAATCTTTTATAAAACTTATTAACCATAAATGACCACTTTCAACTGGGTTGCCAGCCACTTTCAAAATTGAGAGATTATGTTGTATAGATAGTTTTTAATTGCCATGTCCATTCAGAATAAAGTAATATGACTCTTCAGAGATATTTTTTTCTTTATTATCTGAATTGTCATGCTTTTATTTTTTGAGATATATGGTTTTTCCCATTGTCTTCTCACAATTTGGAAATCATTTTTCTTCTCCAAAAATAGTTGTCACCCAGCTTGACCTGTTATTTAATTTATAGCTGGAGAGAGAAGGGATGGATTCATGCCTTTCCTAAGAGTATTTGTGTGACATAAGATTATTATATATTATTTGCTGCATTATTCATGAAATGCAACAATAAAAAAAGTTAAATCAAACTAACAAGATGGGAGACTAAAAATGCATCATAAAGCAGTAAGGTTACCTCAAAATAAGTACTGTATTTAATGACATGACTTATTCCAAAACATTACAATTTCATCATTTTTTAATAAAAAAACAAAACTTGTGTTGAACTTGACCAACTAGGGAACATGGATAATGTTCCAGTAACATTCAATGTACCATGCAACATTTTTTTCCTACTATTCTCTGCTGAAATGTGTGTGTGTGTGAAGCCTTTAACCCCCCTCTCCACACGAGAGGGGGGTTAAAGGCTTCATGTGACATCTAACAATGAAAGAATATGGACTGAAGATTCCCAATCCTCACTTTCAAGCCTTGACAGAACTCAAAAGTGTTTACATGGCCTTGTGGGTAATTAATTATTTTTAACATTAGTCCCTTTTTTACAGATAAAATGTTTCAAGCCTATTGCTATTCTATCACTAATTCTATGGCAAATGTTCAGATGAGCTACATTCATTAATTCCACGAGTTCAAACCTTTACAACCAAGACCTGTTCACAAGGTCAAATCATCCACATTCCCTTCACATTCCACTGGTAAGAACCTCTACTTTGGAAAACTGACTGAGATGATGCTATCCACTACTATCACTACAATCTTAAACACTTCAAGTCTAGATCAATCATCATCTATCCTACATATGCTCATAATTTACACTTCTTTCCTTCTCCTAGGTTCATTCAACCATATCATTCAGTAACCCTCTATTTTGAGTGGCTCTTGAACCTTGTATTCAGTGAACATTTAGTAAAAAACAAAATAAATAAATGGAATAAAAAAAACATCAGATGTGACACCTGAGAACAAAATGACAAATAACAAAAGACACAAAAGTACAAAATCAATAGGCTGAGACAGAGATCAATGAATATTAATCAGTGATTTTTACTAAGAAAATTACAGTGTATGGAACAGAATAGCACCTAAAGTAAATCTATAAGATTACTGCTGAAAAGCAGTTTAATAATCTTTACAATAAAATAGAATCTGATCAACAAGAGATTGTTTACTTGTTTTTTGGGTGATATGGCAGAGTGCAAGAAGAATAAAAATTGGCCAGAGTCAGAAAGGATTTCAGTTCCCAACTTGATGCCAGTTTGTGCAACTCATTTTTATAGCAACAAGAAAACAGTAAAAGCAGGAACTTGATTACTTGATTTTTCTATTTTTTTTTTTTTTTACACTTTCAGATATGGAAATTTCTTTAATCTAACAATAATATGTACATTTGTCTATATTTCTGAGATGAGGTAGTATTTACAGTATTTACATTATTCGAACTATTGTCCTCATCTTTGTTTTTGCCATTTGTACGATGCTTCAGCCATTGTACGCTCCGGCTTCTCTTCAGGTGCTAGGAATTTAGAACCAAACCCTTTATTACAATCACTGGGGTATATCATCCTCATTCCTTGCCTAAAGCCTCTAACCTTGCAAATTATCTCCCTCTAACCTTGCAAATTACTTCTTCACCACTGCTGTAGCCTAGAGAAAACCATTATCAAAAATACTAGAGAAAACCATTAACATCAAAAAATTGCAACATGAACTCTGGTAAAAAAGGGTTACTGGACATTGGGTTTATAAGTCCCAAAAATTCAGTTGTTCTTGTCCTTAAGGACACATGACCCAGTGGATATAGATGTTGGTTAGTTCCTGTGACTTGAGTTGTGAGTTTAATACCTGGCTACAAGTGATGAACAAGTAACTTGAAGGGTTAAAGGGGGATAATTCATGACTTCCATGACTGAGCATTAATGAGAAACAAGTAGCAGTGATCTGAATCTGCAGAGAACATGCTACCTCACTGATGATAACTCCCTAGTTCCCCTAGTTCACCATTACCATCTCTCGAGCTTGCTGAATCTTCTCATCAGTAGTGAAAGTTGACAGGCATCCTACTTCTTTGTGTGTCATGTTTGTCCAGTCACTTTTAAAACTTCTTGATCTACTAATACACACTTCTATGCATTAGTGTACTGTTGCAATATTGTGTTAAAAGCCTCTGATGAATTTCAGGCCCTGACAGCCCTTCTGACCAGAGAAGTGGAATTACTGCTGTTTGTTCCACACTGCTAGTGAAGCAGCCATGTTTACACTGTAACAGAAGTAAGAAAACTGGCACAAATAAGCTCAAAATTTGATTACATAATCATAATAGTACCAACTATAAGCACACGTGAACAAAAAGCAGTGTGACAAACCTAAAGATATGTTATTGTGAAAGTGTGAATAATTTTTTACTTAACCTCATATAATGACTTGTAAATACTGACACTTGTTGATTGTAATTAAACTTATTCAAATCTGAATTTTCAATAACACTTTTGTATTATTTAAACTGAGGCTGAAGCAACTATAACAAATCCAAGTGAGTTAAATTCAAATCTGATCCATATATGTTCATGAATTTTTCATGAAGCAAAAGGATATGGCTTTTATTTATTACAAAAAATGACATAAACAAAGAAAATTTACATCTTTTAATCTATGATGTACTATTTATAGAAATATATAATTCTGTAAATAGAATTACTTTGAAAAATTCTGTATATGATAAAAAAGTGAAATATGTTATATTTTATATAAATTTAATGACTCGTAATAATAAAGGTAAATCAGAAGTACCTGTAGAAATTTCAGTTTTACCTATTTTAATTTTCTGGCAATCATAATTTTTAATTGAATAAGCTCCTTATGGGTTCCACAATTCTAGAATACCTGTGAAAATTATTGCATTGTTAAATATTTGAGCTTAACAGCCTTAACAAAATATTACAATAACAATCATAAGTATGAATGCTGGTCATTATTTAAAGAAGTAAGAAGATACAAATGAAAAGATTTAAAACTGACAATGTTTTCCATTTCACTGAAGCAGACATTAAATGCAAAAAAGCATTATTGTTATGTATGTGTTCTTTTTCTCACTAAAATTAAACAACATCTGATATACCTTTTTCTGTTCTCATTCTTTGCAATCAAAACAATGATTCATTATTTATCTGAAGTAATGGCAGAATATAAGACATGCTGACAGAAGGACAAGCAGAATTACTATGATACTATTTAAAAAGAAAAGTACTGAATACAGACTGGCTCATATCTGATGTTTAAGTTAATCTTATAAGCTGTTGATAGCGAGTTGATTATTTTATCATTTACTAATGAAACATGGCATTTGTTAAAGTTGTTTTCATCTAGTGTGTCTACATGTAGTGTATTTATAAATTATTAAAATACAAAAGCTCACAAAAATTGTTATTAAATTTAACTACAGCAAATAAAATGAATTTATATCAATTCCCCTGTACCTGTTCATAAAGGTAGGTTTACAAACCATTAAAAGAAAAGAGAGCTCTCTCTTAATGGTTTGCAATATTACCATCCTAACCACTACACTATCATAGATAAAATGCTATGATAACATGTCACATTGCTCATTGGAAAAGTAAGTGGAGACTCAAGTGCCTGCCCTTGAGAAGAAACATTTAACTTAACATTTCCCAAGTTTGATTTATTAACAAACTATGTGAAGCCATCAATAAGACAAATACTGTTTTGTAGAACTCAATACATTTGCATAGAGAGATGCAGGCAATTATTCACAGAAATATTTGCTTGGCTGGGTATCAGTGCAAAAACCGAAAGCTTTGTCATCTCTTGTCTAATAACTTGTCTGATCATAGAAATTCAAAGGAAAACCTACAGAAAAAAAATATATAGAGGAAAAATGACAGTGTCTATTCTATGATAATGATATCCTATAATTCAATGTTGGCCACAGGATGAGATCACAAAACTGGACAAAGATTACATAGGAACAGGAAAAAGAGCACTACTTTGTGTGAAGTTAAATCAGCAGACATGAAACCATATGAAGAAAAAAAAAAAGGACAATCTTGAATAAAGCCTGAATATATTATGTAACCAAACAAGGAGCACCACTAGCAAACCTGACTTGGAGGTGGTACTATACAGTTGCCAATACTTATCAAAACTGAATGATTTAGCAGAAAGCATATCATAGCAACAGAACATAAAACCCACAGCACTAGATAGAAAAAAAAATTTAAGGTAAAAAAAAAAAAAAACAAACCAACTCTGTATTGGATTACCTGAGGAAGTCTGAAGAATGAACTGATCATAATGCTGTTATAACAAATAAAGCTGAAAATCCTCATTGTTTTGAACAAAGAATGGAACAAAGTGAACTAATGAAGCGCTTTTTTTGCTGAAAATGTAAAAACCTCAAGGCTAAAATGAAGAAATATTTGTGTCACAGGTATTCTTAAAAGAAAATAAATAAATCCAAGCAGCAACCATCATAAAGAGAAAGTTGCTCTAGAAATAATTCAAAGAATTCTCGATTTCTTGCAGAAAATTCAAGAAATATACCATGTGGAAATTATTATATTCCTCAATTAATAGCTTTTAACATTGATGCAAAAAAGGCAGCATTTGGTGATATTTTAATATTTAGACTTACTTGACACCTTTCAAAATTAAATAAAAAGCAGGAAATATCTCTTGAAGGGATTTATAACAACATTTTTTTTAAACATTGTATGCTTTTGCATAGCAACCATTGAAAATATAGGGTAAAAAAGATCAGTAGAATAATAGAAAAGGCATTATTGAATAGATATATAAGAATTTTCATTATTTGATTAAAAAAATGGATGATAAAAATTAAAAGAAATATCAATACTGTGTGAAAAGATTACTTTCATATTTAATATTATTGAAGTAGATGTTGCCTGATGAGTGTGTTATGCTTTGGTAATTTTGCATAGCTTTCACAAAAGATTAAAAAAATATTTTTATGTTAAAGGGCATATCCGCTGATATGCCAAGTAAATTTATTTGAAGATAAAATTGATTTCATCACTGATGACATTTACAACTTTGTTATCATACATAAAACTGACTACTTGTATTCCTTCCCTTGTGTCTTTAATATTGATAATTGGTTGATAATCTAATATTTTAACCACTTGACTAATGATAGTAAATCTATAATGCAAGAACTTACAGTACAGCAAAAAGCTTATTGATCTTACTTAATATAATGAATAATTATGATAGACTTGTAGTAGACTTAGTGTATGTACTCTTTTGTATCAAATACAAGTGACATCTGAAATAGTCATGCCCATGGGAAGTTTTCATCTAAAATCTGACAGTGTAAATATCTCACACCTACTTATATTATGAAATATATTAATAGATAAATATGAGTGCCATCCTGAATAGTCATTGTAGTGGGAATTTTTCAACTTATAAACTAAGCAGAGAATTTTTTATTTTTAGGACAAAACCCTGCTAAAAAAAAAAAAAATTATATGGAAATAATAAATATGTTGTACCAAATTAGTACCATGCTAAGAAGGGGAAATTTGAAGGAAATAATCCTGCCAGCACTTGTATTTGGTATAAAGGAGTGTATAAAAAGGGAATATATATTCAAGTGATACAAGTACTTTTTTTCAGTTTTTTTGTAGGTATTGATTTTTTTGCTCTTTATTTAACTAAAAACAGTTCCAAATAATTTGAATTTGTATTGTCTGTACTTCTGAGATGAAGTAGTATTTACATTATTTACACTGTTCAAACTGTTGGCTTCATCTTTATTGCCATGTTTACAATATTCCAGCCATTGTACACTCTGGCCATCTTCAAGTGCTAGGAATTTTGAATCAAACTATTTCGATCACTGGGGTATATAATTCTCATTCCCTGTGCAATGCCACTTCCCAATGCCATGTAGTTATCTCCCTTTAACTCAACTCTCTAAGTTATTTGTTCACCACTGATGTAGCCAAGTATTGAACTCACAACTCTTTGGATGAACTCACTGGAACCAACCAACTATGTGTCCTTGGGGACATCAGTGTATGAATTCTTGGGACTTGTAACCTAATGTCTCAGTAACCATTTTTTACCAGAGCTCATATTAAAATCTTTGAAGCTAATGATTTTCTCTAGCACTCTGTATTACTGGTTCCCATATTGTATTCATTTCTATGTTTGGTTGGCTTAGATTTTTTTGGCCTAGAATATATGCAGATTCCTTAAGTTTACATAGTTTTCAATGGTGTTGTTTATCAATTATTTCAACTTTATCACATAGGGGGCAGTGATCCCCATTCTATATTTCTTCATATATTTCTTTCCACGAATACATTCAATGGCATACACACAGTTCTTAATCATGTTCTCTTCTATTGGGAGGTACACCATCCCATGTAGCTGTGGAAAGAAATATAAAGGAGAAATGAGCTGCCCCCTTAAGGTAAGGCTGCAAAAACATTGCAAAGCCGCAACACGCGGGGTTATTGAGACATTAGGTTTATAAGTTCCAGAAATTCATACACTGATGTCCTCAAGGACACATGGTCCAATGAATTGGTTGGTTCCAGTGATTCGACCCAAAGAGTTTTGAGTTCAATACCTGGCTAACAAATAACTTAGAGAGTTGAGTTAAAGGGAGAGAACTAGATGGTATCTGGAAGAGGCATCACACATAGAATGAGAATTATATACTCCAGGGATTGAAATAAAAGGTTTGGTTAAAGATTCTTAATACCTGAAGAAGACCAGTGAATATAATGGATGAAACATCATAAACATGGCAATAAAGATGTGACCAACAGTCTGAACAGTGTAAATAAAGTATTTCTAATTTGGTTTGAAATTGGAATTGATGTCAGTAAGTATCATCCCAAACTGAATAATACACATTCGTTATTAACTTTCAAAGTATAAAATAAAAACACAATGAGATAAACAAATCAGAGAGAACATTCTTCTAACATTTTTGTATATATTAGACAATAAAAGTACATTAATAATATATAGCTAAGAATAGTATAGATACTAAATTCTGTCCAGAACAGAGATAGCTACAACAAGGTTGCAAAATATGAGGATGTCAAAAAGTAACGCTTGTTCTCTTAATTACAATAAATTTAAAAATAGAAGTATACAAAGCATATCAAAAAGAATGAAGTCCAAGGATTCCAAATCTATTTCTCACTACAATCACCTTCTATCTCGTTTGTGGTAATCAACTTTTAGAAGCTTCTAGGCTGTTTTCTTTGTCATGTGAAAGTTGCCTCATTATTATCCTTGGAAAAGCATGTTGCTATCCATGTTATACAGCTCCAGATCTTAGGCAGCAATACCCCCCTCATCTTTGCTGATTCTTTCTTTGTGCAGTCTGTCAGCATTCTGGAATCACAGTTAGCACAGATGACTGCACTAAACTGTAGACACTAATATGGCTCACCTGAAAGTCTGCAGAGTTTTGCAATAGTGATTCTTCTTTCAGCATTAATGAGAGCCTCAGCTTGTTTAGCCTTACAAGAATTCAGTAAAATGGAATAATCCATTTTTTGGAATAACTTTCATATTTTTTACTCAGATTTGTGTAAAACAGGATAGTTTATTCTTACAAGTATATTAAATTTGATATATATATAAATAATTATTAAATATTTTTTAACATAATATCTTTCTTTCAAAGTGATTAACCAAATGTTTCTCCATTAATCACAGAAATCAAACATACAATGAAAATTTCAAATCAATTTAACTAATAACAGTATCAGACGATGGATTTATTCATCTATCATAGCATGTGAGTGCATGCATAAAGAGAGAGACATGTGCATATACATAGGTGTACAGTGTACATATACATAATTTCATGTTAGATGTTTCACCCTCAGATCTGCAAATATGGGGAAAAGAAATACTGTGTGTGTGTGTGTGTGTGTGAAAAATCACAAAAACTATGCCTGCCAAACCTTATAAAAGATTGAGTAACAAAACAGAATGTGTTTCAATAACAAATGTTTGAATAAAACAAAAGTATAGACAGAAATTTATGTCAGCTTTTAAAACAATGTCAGTAACTCAGGGAAATCAAAAAAATAAAAAATAACATTAAAAAAACAAAGCAAATATTTGTTTCTCTTCACAAATATATTCTAAACTTGGTTTAATATTCAAGTTTATTTAGTTTATAAAGTTGCCTTTATCTACTTTGTGTTACAACAGAAAAGCAAATAAGCAATTTTTACTTTCCTTAATTTCAAACAAAACTGTTAGCTATTAAATATAAGCACTTGACTTTGATGTTTAAAAAACAAAATAATAAAGCATGATATACTTTACCTGCTCTCATATTCTGACCCTGCAAGGATGCTTTTAATTTTAAGACACATGAAACATGTTATTGGATATGTGTTGTGGTGCAGTGGATATTAGCTCAGAATGAGAAATTGGGGAGCTGAGTTCGAATTTAAGTTAAATTCTCTGCATTCACTTATGTGCAAATACCCTTGGGAAAGGTATTAATCTGTTTCTTCCCTCCAGTTATGGGTTAAATAACAGGAGAGATTGGGTTCTATAGCCTTGGCTGGCAACCAGTCTACCGCAGAAAGTAACGGCAACCTACTGTGTGATAAAGTTCTACCCAGTCAGTCATGTCTCTTTCAAGACATGATCGTGCAAGTGTGTATCAAGTAAGGCATTTAACTGACTTAAACATGTTATTAAAGTCAAAGATAACAAAAAGAAAAAATAAATAATTTTTCTAAGTGTAAAAATGATAAAAACTCAAATCACATGCAACAAGAAAATTCTATATTTTTGGTCTTGATCTGGTCTTAAATTGTATTTAAAGAAATTTTCAGATGAAGTCTCAATTTTTCTTATTCCTTATTAGTATTTTTTGAATGCCTCAACAGACAACATTTTTTTAAGCTTATAATTCTCAGTATCTTCTACCACTATTCTTTCAAATAAGCAAGAAGTATACAATGATTTCAATAATCCCACCTCACTTCATATAAGCAAATGTGATTGATGTATTTTAAGAATCTCTATATACTAATATATGAATTTGTACATAGCTACCTAATTACTTATGAGTGTAATTTCTATAACCTACAAAAGTTTTTTATTGTAACAAATGACTAAGCTTAAACCATTAAGGATTACTGAGAAAAAATGTTTTCTGTAATATTTAATAGTAATTAAAAAGGCACAATGCCAAGCATTCAAAAGTTTCTAATATATTTGCAATAGATAATATATAACCACTGACGCCTTTATGTTATCTTTTCTATAGCAAACGCATTAGAAATATAAATTATCTAGAATCATCTGCATTTAAAAGAGATCTGATACAATAATTTGAGAATTCCTTAAGATTTTCTGACTCCTAATAACAATGGTGCATTAATAAAATTGAAGATGTTAAGATATTTTTTATCATGGACAAATCATTACAATTTCTATACAACTGAAACAATAAGCTCTATTTTGGTAGAATATTTTCCCATAATATTGAGAAATTATTTTTTAGTATCAAATTACATTAAAGTTTTAATATGAAAGATTATCTTTGCATCCTCAACATATTTGTCCATAGAACATTACATTACATTGACAGTGATTGAAGATTATGAACTTTAATCTGTTCGAATGGATAAATGTGAATTAAAAACAAAGTCCAAAGGGCTTGATTTGTATATTACCTGTTGCCATGTAGTAACATTTTTTTTAATTTGCAATTAAGTTAAAACAAGATAAAAGCTGAACTTTCACAGAACAACTGCATACAGGAAAAAGGTTCATTAAAATCTTATTTTAAAGCATTTTTTCTCAAGTATAAAATCAATATTGTGTGTATTATGAACATTTTATATGAGTAACTAAGAGGTGACCTTCACATATCCTAATCTTTTACTAAGCCAGAGAATTGCAAGTCAGCATGTGAAGTGTAACACTGACACAGAATGATTCCTTTCACCTCCACCTAGAAAGTAATATCAAATACTCAAATGCCAGCAGAATATAACAAAAGAGATAATTAAGCTACTACTACCTAAAAAATAGACAAAAGTCATAAGCCAGCAAAGAACACAGGAATAATAAAAAGACATTTATCAATCTGCAAAGAAAAAGGTCTCATTATTGGCAAACTAGTGACTGTCTATCTATTTGAAATAAAAATATACAAGGTCAGACCAAAGAGCTTTAAAGATTTTACTATTATAGATGTGATTACATTAAGGGAGGGATGTGTAAAAATAGTAATCTATTTTGTGAAAGAAACTTTTCTACAGATTTAATATTCTTTTTACAAAAAAAAACAAAAATGTATCCAAAAACAGACATGCCTCTTGAGACAGTCTTAGTAAAACTGGACAGTAAAAAAATGAATGGCTGGGTTGTGTTAGCTAAATATTATAGACAGAAAAACATTCCAATAATAATACAACCTCCATGAATACTCTTCATTTGAACACAGGATTTTTTTTTTTGTTCCCCAAATCAAAATTAATTTAAAAAAAAAAAAAAAAAAAAAAAAAAAAGAGAGAGTGTTATTTTAAACATCCATAACAATCCCATAATGAAAGCAGATTTTAGCTAAATAATTTCCCCAACAGTAACAACATAAGAACAAAAATTTATCTGGGGAAGAGATTATTTTGAAGAAACCAGCTTAAAATATTTACATTATTCTGGAAAGGAAAATAAATTAACCTTTAGAAGTGTATGCTTACATGTGTTGTAAGTTATAAGAAAGAGCTGGTACTTTAATTTTTTTATATCTGTCTTTTATTTCTGACCCCCATGTAGTTATGACTATTTCACACTACTATTTAACATATTTCTATTCTCTCAATTACTTAAGTTAAAAAAAAAATAAAATAAAAAATATAGGATAAATTTTAAATAGTATAAATAACACTCCATCTAAACCAAATTATTCAACATAGATCAACATGACAATGTTGAATAGTATAAATTCATTTACACTATTTACATTGTTGCTATGTTCATGATGTTTTAGCAGGTGTACGCTCCAGCCTTTCTTCAGGTGATTGAAATTTTGAACTGAACCCTTTATTTTGTTCACTGGAGTAGATTGTTCTAATTCCACAAGCCATACCTCTTCTTGTCTCAGTATCAATTATCTTCCTTGGAACTATAGCTCATGGAACTAGAACAATCTATTCTGGTGGACAAAAAAAAGGGTTCAGTTCAAAATTCCAATCACTTGAAGAAAACTGGAGCATATGATGGCCGAAACATTGTGAATATAACAACAAATATGAGGGCAACAGTCCAAACAATTTAAATAGTGTAAATAATTACAATGCCTCATCTCAGAAATACAGACAAATATAAATTAAGTTACATATAAAATAAAAAAGATTTCAATCAATATGGATACAAGTTTATATATTTGAAAACTTCATGCTATTTTTCAGTATTAAATTTGTTAATATGATTTTTATATTACCCACAGAAGTGTTACTTATTATAATGATGGTTATTATCAAATTTAGCTAGTTCTAAATGTTTTCTTTAAAATGAATTAGAAATTATCTTTATGCTTAGGTGAATATATATGTAGGCATACATATGTAAGAATGTATATATGTATGTATCTATGTATGTATGTATGATTGTATGTGCATACAAAAAAATAATGACAACTCCCTGAATTAAAATCCTACAATATCAAACAGCTTTGATACAGATATAGATAAAACAAAAAAGCACAGAGACATACAGACTTGAGTGTCAAGCCAGAACATGATCAGTTAGAGTAATTAATGTGATTTACAATGACCAATTCAGAGATCCCAAGACACTCTCCTAACACAGTTTTGTCTTTCTTTAATTGAACAAATGATGCCAAAGAGAACATAATCTTTTCTCCAGCAAAAGAACATCTTTATTTAAATTTTTTTCATTTGTTCTTAACAACTGGTTATTGTTACCTAAGAAACACTGTCCCAATATGATCACAAGTATATTATATATATATATATATATATATATATATATATATATATATATATATTGTGTGTGTGTGTGTGTTATGATGCTTAGTGCCAAGATTGTTGTTTTTTCAGTGGTTTACTGATATAAAGATATCTTGGTAAGCAGGTTTTTGTTGTAAAGTGCTTGATACCGAGAGAGCGTTAATAGGATTAATCTGGCAAAGTTTGTCACTTAAGTGAGCAGAGTCATGCCAACTTTGTTGTTTTGTGAAGGCACCATTATGATATCATCACTCCTCAGGGTATTTTTTAAAACTTGATGTGTTATTGTTCATTGAATTAATATCTTGAGGATGCTTAATATTTAACCTATGACTCATTTGTAAATTGAATATTTATGACCTATAAACATTCTTTGGATATTTACTTCTATCATTATATATATATATATATATATATATTGACATAAATTAATAAATATACACAAGAGGAGGGTGTAAATATATATAGTATTATTATTCAGGTGTTAATAAAACAGTGCTCAATGTATGAACAGAGCTGTATTATATATATATATATATATATTGTCCTACATCTATAGCACGACTCGGAGTTTCATGCATTATGCAATCAGCAGGTGTATATTGCAAGCTGATATTTCACAAAACCACACATACACTAAGGACTCACACAACCACACATGCATCAACTGGGAATCAAATCACCCCCCAGAGAATCATCAACAACCTACACAAATCTATCCAATTTCAGTTAAGTACCAACTCTAGCAATAAAAAAAAATTTTGACAATTGTAAAATTAAATACAGTAAAGCTTTAGAAAAAATTAAACTCAACACTAGTTTAGAATATTTTGTTAAAAACAAGGTAGGCATAAATAAGAAATCATGTAAATGTAACATTATTTGGTTTAACCCACCAGTCGTAACGTCCAAACTAACATTGGTAAACTACTCCTTAACTTAATTCAAAAACATTTCTACCATTTCCCCACATTAAAAAAAATCTTCAACAAAAACAATGTCAAAGTTATAGTTGTATTAAAAACATAGATAAATATATTTCACAACACAATACTATGATATCAAATAAATATTTGGCTCACATAAACAACATCTGTCACCCAACTAATAGTAAAAGTTACACTTCTATAAAAAAAAAAAAAATTGCAACTGCCGAAAAAATAAAAGTTGCCCATTAAATGGACAGTGTATATCCGAAAGTAATGTTTATAGAACTCAAATTCATTCAGATGATAATGATGTTAAATTTGACTTTGGAAGCATTTCTAGCAAGTGGAAGATAAGATTTAACAACTACATGTTTTTAAACAACAGTAAATACAGCAAAAGTACTGCTTTATCCATATATTAATGGAAATTAAAAAACAACAGTAAGAACCCAATTATTACTTGGAATATCATAGCTAAATCCAAACATTACAATGAAAAAGGAAATAAATGTAATCTATACCTTTTAGAAAAAATTGTCATCTTAAACTATATCAAGAATTCAAAATTTGCTAAATAAAAAAAGTGATTTAATAGCCACATGCCATCATAGAAAAAAAATACTAACTTAATTTCTTAGACCCCGACTGCTATAGATCCCCCTTTATGTTCACCTATTTCTTTCCTTCTTTCTTTCTTTCCCTCGCAATATTACTTTTAACTATTATGAATTAAAACCCCTTTTATTTTTTTCCCTTACATTTTTAATTTTTAAATTTAAATTTTACCTCTTAATTTTTCTTTTCATTTTATATTATTTTTATTTAAAATTTTAACTTTCCCTACATTTTTATGTACATGAAATATTTGAATATTTAAATTTTTAAGACTCTTGATTTACCCCACTTTGATTTCTTCTCCCTGCATTTTGTTATTTTTTTAATTTCTATCTACATGTAACTGTAGAATATTTAAATTTTTAATCTTATTAAAAATGCAGTAACTTAACAAGATTTAATTCCCATGAACATTGAGTGAACTTAAATTCAAATTTATTAAACTGTCAGGTTGAAATATGTACCTGATGATTGCATGACACATGAAACTCTGAGTCGTGCCATAGACGTAGGATAGTATATGTATATATATATATATATATATATATATATATACACACACAAGTAAGTTCTTGCCATTTTATATTTTTCATTTTACTAATTAATACGTGTTTATTTATTGTTATGTCAGATGTACAGTATAGTAGGGTCTGTGAGATAAAGAGCACCACAACACAATTCACTCTACTAAAAATTTGGAAACGCCATGCTATACTGCTTGGCATTTATGCTGGAAGCCTGAATACAAACATTTCGAAGGTTTTGGATATCAATCTGAGAACAGTGCAGAGGTTTCAGAAGGAGCTGGATGAGTCTAATGGTGATTACAAAGGTGTTTGGAGTGATTGCCATTAATGACAATATGCCTCCATTCATCTTCTCACAAGAATTCAGACTCAACATGGAGGCCTAGATCAAGTGCCCTGAGGAGGTAGTGCTGCCCTGGGTCAAGAGGCTGGCTGCTGAAGGACCTTGCATCTAGCAACAGAACACTGCATCATGTCACACAAGCAGGAGAACCCAGTCAATTTTTGAGAATTTCTGCAACCACATCAATGCTTACATCTTGCCATCTAACTTCTCAGACTGTAACTCTTTGATTATTATGTGTGAACACAGTTGAGCGAGAGACCAACAAAACACCTTGTAACACCAAAGATGACCTGAAGACAAGCATTATGGCAGCATGTACCAAATTAAACAAGGAGGCTGCCCAGAAGAGATGCAGAAGATTCAGAAGTCATTTGGAGGTCATGATTGAAGCCAATGTCGATTTTATTAATTAAATTTATTCTTTAGTATTTTGAGATACTTTTGTGTAATTTTAGAAAATATATTTGTTAAAAGGAGACATCAGTGTTCTTTTTATTTGTGTAATTTAAATGATAATTTATCTGTTGCACTCTGTGTATGTGTGTGTGTGTGTATATATATATATATATATATATATATACATACACACACATTTGATATTGTGGGCAGAAATCCCTTTTTTATACAATTGTCATTGAAGATGATCAACAAGGCATTGTGATTATTTTTTTTATTAAACTTTTCTTACAAGTGATTTCTTTTCTGAACAGAGTGTGTAAAACTTGTCCATATGATCTGTAGAGCCAAGAGTCTTTGACTAATCTATTATCAAGGATAACTGAATATGTAAATTTTTGTTTTATGTAGAGATGGGATCTTTAATAATGGCTAATAGATTAGTCAAAATCACTCAGATTTGCAGATCATTTAGACAGTTTTTACCCTTTGTCCAGGGAAGAAATCATGCAAGAAAAAGGTAATAAAAAGATTAACTGCAGTGCCTAGTCAGTTATCATCAAAACTGCATATACAAGGCCATTATAAAGCTCACAGACATTCTAACACATAAAATATTCTGTAATAATAACACATGAATAGGTAGCATGAAACCTATTGGCAGACTGTTGTGTAGTAAATTAGACACCTTTGGTAACACAAATGAACTAGACCAGACACCTTAAATAATTCTTTATTTATTCTTTATTTTTATTTATTTATTTATTTATTTGCAACTCAAAGAAAAATCTGGGTCAGAGTCCCAAGAGAGTTCTGATAGAATGTTTGTTAGAGTACTGTTGGAATCAGTATTACAAGTATTCATAGCAAGTTAAAACAGTGGTGAAGAGAAATCAAAACATGTAGTAAGAAAAAATATTGTTTTCGTTGCAGTATGCATAATGAAAAATTAGATCCATGTTAGTGTAATTTTTTTCTTTGCTGTGTTTAAAAAAAAAAGAAAAAAAAAAGATATTTTTAAATAGGAAGAATTATTAGTCCTAGTAGTAAAAATGCAGGAACAGCAACAACAGCTGTTGTTGGAACTCCAGAAACAAAAAAAAAAAAAAAAAAAAAAAAAGTTAATTAAAATAATTGAGAAGGAAATGGAAAATTCTCCAATTTCTTCACTTCTGACATGGTGGCAAATACCATAGCTGAATTCACATACAATTTAGATGATGGTATTACATTTTCTGCTTATTTTAGCAGATATGAACGATTTTACAGAAAGGAATGCAACGACTGAGAAAATGCAAAAAAAAAAAAAAAAAAAAAAAAATTTGAGAAACTTAGCACCAGTAGACCATGAAAAATACTGTAATTTTGTACTACTGAGAAAACTAGGAGAAATTTACTTTAAAGAAACTGTAAATATTCTAATTAATATCCTAAATCTGAGACAAACAATACACATATATCAAATCAAAGAAAAATGTAAAAAAAAGAAAAATTAATCCTTGTTTCAGATGGGGAAGGTTACATCTCAGAGACAGCTGTCCCTTCAAGAATTTAAAGTGCTACAAATGTGGCAAAGTAGGACATAAAAAGTCACACTGTAAAACTAAAGCAAAGAAAGTTCTCACAGAAAAAAATTCATACACAGCATTGACATAAAAAAATTACAGCAAACCAAAGAAAATTTGTGTATGTGAGAACTAATAATGTGGATCTAAAATGCAACTAGACACTTGTAGTGATATTGCAATAATCAACAAAGCCACATAGAAAGCAAATGTAAAACCTATATTAACAAGAACTTCAAAAATCACACATGTTGAGTAAGAAATTATTTTTTATTGGTAAAATGACTTGCAACATTTCTTTTTGTAACAAGTGTGCAAAAGCTAAGGCTTATGTGCTAAAAAAAATGCTACAAACTTATTCGATACTGACTGGATGGAATTATTTGAGTTATGGGATTTATCTATAAATATTTATTACAAAAACATAAGTAGACAAGAGACCTGTATAAAAAAAAAGTGAAAATTTAAAAGAACTGAAAAAATGTTTCCAAGATATTCTGTCGGATGAATTGGGTTGGTGTTCTAGCCAATATTTAAACCGAAACATAGCATACCATTCACAGCTTTGAATCAAGTCAAAGAATTTCACAGACTTGAACAAATGGGTGTAATTGAAAAAAGTGATGATTCAAAATGGGCAGCCCCAAAAGAAAAATAAAGAAAGAAAGGAAGAAAATTTGTTTGAGCTGATTTTTTAACTGGGTTAAACAAATGTTTAGAATCATATAACTACCCATTACCAAGTTCAGAGGCAATTTTTACAAAACTAAACAGTGGAAAAATTTTTTTTGAAGTTGGCTCTTTCTAAGGTGTATTTGCAAATGCAAGTTCAAAAAGTATGTTCAGAGTTAACAATGATAAATACACACAAAGGATTGTATAAATTCAACTGACTTCCTTTTGGGATAAAAGTGGCACCAGCCATATTTTAACAAGTTATGCATATTGTGATTTTGGAATTGTTTATCTGGATCATATATTGATTAAAAGTGTATCCAAGGAACAACATATTGAGCATGTAAAAAAGAATTTTTTAAAAAGTACAAGAGTGCAGATTCAAACTCAGTGAGGAAAAGTACAAATTGTTTTTACCTAAGATCAGGTGCTTTACATAAATTATTTACAAAAATGGTTGTCAACCAGATCCGAATATTTATTAAGAATATGCCTTCTCCAACAATGTTATTAGGCTATAAGCATTTCTTGGATTAGTAAAATTATTACCAAATTTAGGTACCTAATATGCAAAATTTGAGAGCTTCACTAAACAATTTGCTTAAAAAGGCATAAAATGGAACTGGACTGATAAGTGTCAAGAGGTGTTTGAAGAAATCAAGAAAATACTAATGTCAGACTTTGCGTTATAACATTATGATATGAAAGCAGAAATCATATTGGCTTCAGATGCTAGTGACTATGGTACAGGAGTAGTAATTCTACATAAAGATGATAAGGTAACATCAAAGCTATTGCACATGCTTCATGCTTGCTATTACTCACTGAAAAAACTACAGCCAGATCAAAAAAAGAGGTGTTAGCAATAATATTTGTAGTCACAAAATTTCACAAATTCATCCATGGAAGGAGTTTTCATTTACAGACTACAAACCTCTATTAACAATTTTTGGTTTTAAAAAAAAAGAAAGAAAAAAAAAGGAATTCCTGTTAACACAGTAAGTAGATTACAACATAGAGTACCATCTTGTTAAATTATGATTTTAGGATGAAATAATCAGTCTGAAAAATTAGGACATGCAGAGGGTTTAAGATTGATAACAAATAATGCTGAACTGTTTGAGGATACTGTTATTGCAGCAATAAAAAGTGAAATAGAAATTAAAAATATATTTTGCAATATAATATGCAAATTACCAGTCACCCTCAAAAAAATAAAAGTAAAAGCAGAACAATACTGTTAATTTTTAAAATAGAAAAATGACTAAAAGTAGAAAAGAGAGATGATTTTTAGAATGAAATCCAGACTTGAATGTTACTTGCTGTATGACAGAGTACTAATATCTGCACAAAGAATAGTATCTATCATATTACAAAAGAAGATATTAAATGAATTTTATGGTGGACATCCAGGAATTTCAATGATGAAATCTTAAGAGAAGTTATGTATACAATTTTAAAGAATTTTGTAAAATGTTCTTGATTGAGAATATTACTATCCTGCTGTATTACTCTAGGTCAAACAGACAAGCTGAATGGTTTATGGGTACTTTTAAGAGAGCTCTGAAAAAGGAAGTAATGAAAAAGTACTCCAAAAATTGTTGAGAGTATAACACCAAATCCCAATACACTGACAGGCATATCACTGGCAGAATTGATGTTCACAAAAAAATTAATTGAGCTTCAACAAGTTGTTACCAGGTCAAAAAAGAATAAGAACAGATAACGAAAATGACACAAATGTTCAAGGACTCATAGACCAGGAGATAAAAGCATTGGTTGAATCCAATGACTTGACCCTAAGAGTTCTTAGTTCAATACCTGACTACCACAGAGTTGAACAAAAATTTGGAGAGTTGAGTTAAAAAGAGAGAACTGATACTGATACATCCAGAAGAGACATGTCACATGGAACTAGAACAATTTAAGAGATCAGTTTGAAATGCCAAACCTGAAGAAGGCCAGAGTCTACAACAGCTGAAACACCATGACTATAGCAATGAAGATGAGAAGAACAGTCTGAACAATATGAGTTGTGTAAATAATTACAATACTTCATCTCAGAAATCTAGACAAATAAATATATATTATTCTAGGTGCTTGAAAAATATGATTACCATATAACACTAGCTGAGTAAGAGAGTCTAAACAGCATGAACTCACTACAATCAATGATTATGTCTTCTTTTATCTAAAAACTATGTGAAGATAATTTTATGCCTCTGAGAATATGGTTTACCAGATACTTTCAGTTGAATATTAAGGAAAGGTATTTGACTTAAACAGAAAAGAAACAAATAAGAAAGAAAGAAATATATTAAGAAGTTTCAACATGAGGCTGATGTTGTAGATGCATGGATCTGGTATTCTCACAACATGATAAACATCTAAAAGTTTGATAATATGAGAGATTGCTTGGTCAGTGGTACAGTAGTAAATGATGTTTCAAGCCTAAAACCATACCTGACCTCAGATTTATCATACTGTTATGGTAATTTACCCATGCACACATGAACTCTTCCAAACTTTTAAATAAGCAACAGTTTCTACTTTGTGCAGGAAGGCTATTCCAGCTGAAGCTGAAATATGAGTTACCTCTCAGTTGCACCTCTGTCCTCGGAAAGAGTGCAGCTTCATTGTATATCTGTTCAAGGACGAACATGGAGCTGAGAAAAATTACGGTGGGGTGCCAAACTCCAGAGGGCTATCCCTCCCAGACTTTACCTTTCCCTCAGGAGGGGGCTGAGTTTATTGCCCGGCGCCTGTCCCCAAAAAGGAAAGTGCCGAGGGGGTTTGGGAATTTTTCTATGGTGCTGATAAACCCACCTAAAAAATTGACCTTGTGTTGCATCCATTGCATGGTAGGTGCAATCAGTTAAGTGCCATATGTGATACACGCTTGGGCTATCATGTCTCGAAAAAAACATGACTGACTGGGCAGAAGATTATACTGCAGTAGGCTGCCATTACTTTCTGCAGTAGACTGGCTGCCAACCAAGGCTATAGAACCCAATCTGCCCTGTTATTTAGCCCATAATTGGAGGGAAGAGACGGATTAATACCTTTCCTAAGGGTTTTTGCATGAAAGTGAATGCAAGGAATTCAACTGGAATTTGAACTCAGCTCCCCAATTTTGCGTTCCGACCAGATATCTACTGTACCACAACAGGTGTAGTAGTAAATATAAAAGGCCAAAAGAAAAAAAACAATTTAATTCTTCCTCTAAATCAAACCAATCAAAAAAGAAATGCGACAACTTGCTCCTTAACCAGTGTTTCAGTTGTGGATCACTTCAATGATATCAGGACTGCCCTTACCAGAATAAAAAAATACCTAAATTGTAGCCATGTCAGGCTCAAGAGATCACATTGTCAAGCGAGAAAAAAGGTCAATAGCTGCATAAAAACACAAAATCTGATGCTCAGGAAAGGGTTAAACATTAGAAAATATGTGCAAGTACAAATCCTAAATAAAAAATTAAACTACATTTGGATTCTGGTTCAGATTTAACAATCATAAAGCTAAACACTTGCAAAAAGTTAGGAAAACCAACTAAGAACTAACAAAATGGCCAGGTCCATGACAAGGAAGAAAATAAAGTTTATGAGAGAACTTATCACTAATGTAAGGAAGGGCGTTAAAACTAAAAATGTTCATATTAAAAAATACAGAAAATTTATTCAGCACCAACTGGATAGAGAAATTTAAGTTTTGGAACATGCCAATTCATTTTGCCAAAAGCTCAAAAGCCTGACTACTAAGGCAAATAGTTTAATAAAAGATTAAAAAAAAAAGACGTTTTTGGAAAGGGGGGGGCTTGATTGGTATAAAAAGATGGCAAAATTCGAGTTAAAAGAGGACATCCAGCCAGTGTTTAAGAAAAAATGAAATGTGCCGTTCGCCTCTTCACCACAAATAAATGAAGAACAACTTAACAGACTAGAAAAAAACCAGTGTCTTGTTGAAAATTGTGTACAGTCAATGGGCTTCACCGACCATCTATATGAAGAAGAAGTCAAATGACATTCAGGTCTGCACAGATTTCTCGATGGGGCTTTATGCAGTATTCAAAGACTATCATTATTCTTTACCTTCACTGTTTAAGGAAATGACTATCGTTGTAAATACAAAAAGAAAAAATATTAAGACTCCTGCAGAGTTGATACTTACAAAGGGGGGTGTTATGGTAATTTACCCATGCAAACATGAACTATAATAAAAAAAACTATAAATAAGCAGTAGTTTTTGCTTTGTGCAGGAAGGCTATTCCAGCAAATAGCTCTGACAGTCGGACCAATACAGTCACACTGGTCATCTTCTCATGTAGTATATATTTGTAATATTTTTCTTTGTTAATATATTTGTTTAAACTATTCCATCTTTGTGTCATTATTTCTGGGCCACAACACAAATTTTGAAAACTTTGTCACAACTGTTACTATGGTTTTTCCAGCAAAAGATATAGGCACTTCTATCAGGTTTCATTATACAATCAATGTTTTCACAAACTAATTTCTGTGGGTAACCTTCAGAATATACATATATTCATATGAAAAATATACCAATTGAACTTAAGATTATAATATCTATTTTTATTAGAAATATTTACAATAAGATATTTTGTGGTGTGAGATTTTATTATGCAACTCTATTGCTAGTTATCATATTGAAAAAAAATACATGATAGTATGGTTACTGATTTTTTAATTTCAAATATTGTCACAAGTCATATAAAAGATATAGTCTCAAAAGAGAAAAGAGAAATGATAATGTACATTAAAAGATAGTAACACAATATTGGGAATTGTAACAATGAACAGAGATGATAAAACATTAAAGAAAAAAAATGAAAACATTGGCAAGAATAAACTAACTCTAAAAATATAGTAAAAAACAGATTTTAACGTTTCCAAAATTCTGAAGTTATTAATATGCTTTAGTGTTGGTCATAAGTGTATTTTCTTTGTTGGGGGGTGATTGCAGAGAATTTAGTAAAATAAGTATGCAATCCTGCCCAGTAGGATTTAAATCTGGCAAATGCAAAGGCCAATGAACTATCTGGATGTGAGTCAAGTGTTCATGGAAATAGTTTTGTAACTTGAGTATGATAGAGGAGAGGGGCATTCTATCTTGCTGGAACAAAACATCACTGGGAAACCTGGCAAAACAAAGGGGTTTAAAAGGCCTGCAACAAAACTGAGTATGCCACATTTGTCAAGATAGACCCCCCCCTGGCTTCACTAGTGGACCTTGTAAACTCCAACAGAACAGACCCTGTACAATTACAGAGTCACTATCAACTTGTGTAACACTATCAACAAGCTGGAATATGGTCTCCTCCCTGTGGAGTAATACAGGTTACCTCTCTTAAAAAATGGTATCTGCCTTTCATATAAAAATAGGGCATCAATGAGAAGTTAACTAGTTTGGACATCAAAACAGTCAAAAACATTATCTTCTGTTCTTTACTCCTCCTGTAATTTAATAAATATACTTAAATTATGCCAAATGGTATCAGAATTAGGATCTTCTCAAGTTCAAGTGCTTTCATTCTTCAATATACCTCTGAGGTTCTCTTAGAAAATTTTCTATTTAGTTTATCATATCTTGTAGTCTTTATCCTTTGATTGAGGTAAGTCTATTATTGTTTTGACTTTCTGAGTCAATTTGAATGCCATTTTTTGTAATGGTGTGTTCAATAAAATACATTTTTTTTTATTTAACATGACTCCTGCTGCCTCCATTTTTTAAGAAGTAGTCTTAATATGTTATAGTGTTCCTGTTGGTTCTTTCCACTCACAAGGACGTTGTTAATATTACACATAACTCTGAATACAGCTGTCACAATGTGAATTATTTCACAGTGCAATATCTACGGGCCATTGCTAATACCAAATGATAGACATGTAAAACAAAATCTTTCAAATGGTATTAAAAATCTTGTCAATTCTTGTAAATGCTTGTGGAGTTTTATTTGATGAAAACCACTGTTTCAGTCTAAGTACTGCTAACTGTAGCTCTGTCCAGCTCTGCCAGCAGTTATCTACAGTGCGTAGAGGAGAATATTCTCTTTTCACACTATCATTAAGTTTGGAAATGTCAACACACAGTTGAACCTTTCCATTTTTCTTTAATATGGCAACTATTGGGACATATGACTGTTGATGTTTTTACCAGAGGTAGATTTTCTTTTTCTAAATGCTGTAACTTTTCCTGAACTTTTTCTTCATAGAAAGTGGCAAGTGCCGAGGAGTTGCTATAGATTTCCCTCTCCTCTTAAGGCAATTCACAGCAAATGTCTAACCTCCTGCAAAAATGATTTTATCAGGGAATTTGGCAACTGACTGGAAAATGTTTATTTAAACTTTTTTAAGATTATTCAGAAGCCAGCTGACTCAACGGAAAACCTCATAGTACATACCAATCTGTCATTTTATCAATAATTGGAGAAGATGCATATGACATTTATGAGGGGTTAAAATTTGCTAATAAAGAGAAGAAAGAAAATTTGGAAGTAGTAATAAAGAAATTTGAAGAATTTTTTGTTGGAGAAACCCATGAAGCATACAAAATTTACAAATTTCATATTCAAAAGTAAGGATCTTCAGAGAATATAGAAGCATAAGTCACTGTGCTTCGGCAGTTAGCAAAAGGCTGCAATTTTGGAGGAACTGCAAGACAGGCTTATTCGAAACCAAATAGTTTTAGAGGCTAAAGCTGATACAGTCAGGATATATAGAATGAATCTGAAACAAATTCATTTGTTAATTTGGTAATTGCTAATATTTCGATAAGTAATCAATTTTTAGTACAAATTAGAATAAAGCAGTTATCAGACAGTATCTGTAATCTGGTCATAAAATTTTCTAAAAGTAGATTACTAGCCAATGTTAGTCAAAAAAAATCCTGAACTAAAATTATAACAATCTGTACACCAAGACTTATCAGTTCAACAAGGATTTTTGACAAGACACATCATTGCAGAAAGTATTAAACCATTTACATAAAGGACATCATTGTTAAGTGTCAAGCACTAATGAAAGATACATTATTAAGGCCAAGCCTATCAAAGCAAATTTTTTTTTTTTTTTTAATCATATCACTCCAAGCAAGGCAATAACGCCACTGATACGCAGGGGGCAACGTAAGGGTGAAAAGATTGGGAAAGAGAAAAGCGGAAACCGCATCCTAAACAGGAAACAACGGATGAGCCTCTTCACCTGTTCAATAGATGTGGGTGGAGTGTGAAGCGGGCGATCGTTTAGTCTATCTATTCCAATTGGAAAAAAAATAAAAGAGTGAAAAGATTGGAAAAGAGAAAAGCGGAAACCGCATCCTAAACAGGAAACAACGGATGAGCCTCTTTACCTGTTCAATAGATGTGGGTGGAGTGTGAAGCGGGCGATCGTTTAGTCTATCTATTCCAATTGGAAAAAAAATAAAAGAGTGAAAAGATTGGAAAAGAGAAAAGCGGAAACCGCATCCTAAACAGGAAACAACGGATGAGCCTCTTCACCTGTTCAATAGATGTGGGTGGAGTGTGAAGCGGGCGATCGTTTAGTCTATCTATTCCAATTGGAAAAAAAATAAAAGAGTGAAAAGATTGGAAAAGAGAAAAGCGGAAACCGCATCCTAAACAGGAAACAACGGATGAGCCTCTTCACCTGTTCAATAGATGTGGGTGGAGTGTGAAGCGGGCGATCGTTTAGTCCATCCGCTCCAATTGAAAAAAAATGAGAAAACGTTGTTGAATTGCTAAGTTTTTACTTAGTTAAAGTCCAGGCAATGAAATTTCTGAGAAAACAAAATCAATCTTTCAATTAAGCATAAAAAGTTTTAAAATCAAGCAAAAATTAGGCAAAAACGACCAAAAAAAAAAGAAAAAAAAAAGAATGGCTCACCTAGAACAGAATTCAACAGTATGAAAGACATTTTAACTCCAAGCCAAAAACAAGTAGAAGAGTGTGGGTTGTATGAAAAAGATAGAAGGTATCTACCAGAGTCACTCTAACCCACAAAGTTACCAGACTACCCATGGAAAAAGTTGCTATGGATTTATTTGAACTGAAGGGACATCAATATTTTTTAATTGTTAACTACTTTTCTAGATAGATAATGGCCCTCAGTTCAGCTTAAATTAATTTTTAAATTTCTCAAAAGTTTATGGTTTCAGACACTCCACTAATAGCCTACATTATCCACAAGGAAATGGAGAAGCTAAGCAGGTAGTTCAAACAGTGAAAACCTTATTAAAAATTTTTTTTACAAATATTTCAAAAGAATTGATAACAACAGACAAAGGAGGGATTCCAGTCTAAAACATCAAACAAAAGTTCACCACAATCTAACTGAAGGACAGCCTGTGTGGGTTAATATACTAAAAAACTTCACCAGCATACATTGTAAAATCTGTTTCACCAAGGTCTGTTCTAATTAAGACAGTGTACTTCAATAATGAAATACTTTTCATCTAAAGTGAAGGACTGAACAAAAATTACCAACATACAAACTTCCAGTACAATACAGCATCAATCAAGACCTGTTTTAGATATCAGTTACTCAAAGAAACCAAGTCCAGCTGAATTGTCAAGGATCAATTTAATGTGCTTAAATTATGCCACACTCCCCACATGAACTTAACCATCTACTCAAAAGACCTCAGATGAATTATATTTTCTCATTTGACTAGGTAACACCACACCAGTCTGCTATAGTCCAATCTCTCCAAGTGAGGCTAAGTAAGTGATGTACTGGTATCAATAATTATACCAATGTACAATGAAATGAAATACTGTGTATACTGTATAGTACCTATAGTTTTCAAGTGCTATTGATGACTACCTGTAATTCACATATTTCTGGTATACAATTATATGATTTTGTTCAAGTAACACCTGTTTGGATGAGAAAGATGAGGCATTCCAATCATACTGCAGTCAAATGATTTTAAATCCTGTGTCTCATAGCTGACACAGCTACACTACTTCTTACCTATTATGTCACAAATATATAACCTAGCAGAATTTATTTCTAAAAGTGGGTGAAACCAAATAGTGCACATCTTTCTAATTCATTGGCTTTTCAGTTTATATAAGAAATGCCTAGTGATGATTCAGTTATCAATTTGGCTAAAAAATAAAATTGACAAACTGAGTTTGCTTATATAATTTTAATACATTTAGTAAAGTTATAGAACCAACTCCTCCAGCAATCTGCCTCATTGCCAGGATTGTCACTAGCATACTCAGTCAGTTAAGTGCCATACGTGACACATGCTTGGGTGATCATGTCTCAAAAGAGACATGACTAACTGGGCAGAAGATTTTGATGGTAGAAAGAAAAAAAAGAGTGATTCCTGTGCATCCCTCCTTTCATAGTTATTTTATCTGCCTAGGACATGGCAAAAAAAAAAAAAAAAATGAAAGCCTTCTTATCTTTTGTCAGTCTTAAGATGAAAACATTCATCAATATGCATATAGTGATAGGCACTTATCTATACATATAGAAACCTACATTAATAAATAGGTGTTGACATGTATTTCTAACAGTTGATAAAAATCACTTTCCTTTCCTCTTTTTCTCATCTGACATATCTAAAGAGAAGGTTTATTTTCCACTCTACCAAGAAACATAAGCCAGAGATTCCATTTAGAAAGTACAAAGTACCCTATACTTGTCAGCAGTGAGTACATCAGCTACTTGCTGATTTTAAACTAGTTTTTTTTTTTTTTTAACTAATCTGAAATATTAAAACAGGTTGATATTCAAGCCTTGAAAATTCATCTAGTATGTCTTCCTTTATTCAACCTTAAACAAAATAAAGAAACATGGGCCAAAAAGTTCATTTTAAAATCAGAGTAAAATATGATATGTAAAAGAGGCTGAGTCATATGTTTACACTCACTACCTGTATTTTTTGTTGCATATTTTATCCTAAGAAAAAAAAAAATGACAAACTGATGGTTAAAACATTGTATGGAAACAAGCAAGGTAAGCTAGTATTGTCCATGACAAAATATATCTTCCTCACCCTCAAGTAAAGAAATATATTACTCCTCCATTGATTTATTTTGTCAGATTTCATTCTAAACATTAAGTTATAGACATGTTTGATAGGGTTTACAAGAATAAATTGTAAATATTAAAAGCTTCCAATAATTCCATTTTCTCATTATCCAATTAACAAATAACTTTCGCTTGTCAAGAGGAATGGGTCAACTAAAATTTATTTAATATATTCCTCAATATATAATGCATTAGTTAATTCATTTACACCTACATCATTGTTTCATAACTATAAACTATCTAAATTCATGATGTGCTGTATAATTGCAATATAGGAATTCATTAAACAATCATAATTTATGATGCCTTAATAATTAAGATTTTAATTTTACAAATATTATAATTCAACCAAACACATGTAACTATGGTAACAGACCTAGAACAAATGGAAAATAAGTGTCCCCTTTCAAACTGTTCATGGAGTATTTTAAATTCAGTGCAAAATATTTGAGAAATCTATAAAATATTAATATCTTCTACTATAGGAGTCCACTTCACACTATCCATATTCTTTATTAAAAAACCCCCATTTGTCTTTACCTCAAAAACTGTAGGTTCATGTCAATTGAATCATATTCCGACAACCTTATAACTGGTTTGAACTCAGTCATAAGAATCAAGTAAATAATCTTACCTACACCATTTATGGCAAAGAAACTTTGTAATATTACTGTTTTTCATTGCAAATAAGCTTTATAAACTTATGAATACATTCTTTATCTTATCTAGGCTTTCTTCCAATGTAAATAAGCGTTGCGATCGTGTCTATGCTTAGTTTAATGACAAATAAGCTTTGCAATCGTGTCTACGCTTAGTTTAATGACAAATAAGCTTTGCAATCGTGTCTACGCTTAGTTTAATGACAAATAAGCTTTGCAATCGTGTCTACGCTTAGTTTAATGACAAATAAGCTTTGCAATCGTGTCTACGCTTAGTTTAATGACAAATAAGCTTTGCAATCACTTAGTTTAATGACAAATAAGCTTTGACGTGTCTTACGCTTTAATTTAATGACAAATAAGCTTTGCAATCGTGTCTACGCTTAGTTTAATGACAAATAAGCTTTGCAATCGTGTCTACGCTTAGTTTAATGACAAATAAGCTTTGCAATCGTGTCTACGCTTAGTTTAATGACAAATAAGCTTTGCAATCGTGTCTACGCTTAGTTTAATGACAAATAAGCTTTGCAATCGTGTCTACGCTTAGTTTAATGACAAATAAGCTTTGCAATCGTGTCTACGCTTAGTTTAATGACAAATAAGCTTTGCAATCGTGTCTACGCTTAGTTTAATGACAAATAAGCTTTGCGATCGTGTCTACGCTTAGTTTAATGACAAATAAGCTTTGCAATCGTGTCTACGCTTAGTTTAATGACAAATAAGCTTTGCGATCGTGTCTACGCTTAGTTTAATGACAAATAAGCTTTGCGATCGTGTCTACGCTTAGTTTAATGACAAATAAGCTTTGCGATCGTGTCTACGCTTAGTTTAATGACAAATAAGCTTTGCGATCGTGTCTACGCTTAGTTTAATGACAAATAAGCTTTGCGATCGTGTCTACGCTTAGTTTAATGACAAATAAGCTTTGCGATCGTGTCTACGCTTAGTTTAATGACAAATAAGCTTTGCGATCGTGTCTACGCTTAGTTTAATGACAAATAAGCTTTGCGATCGTGTCTACGCTTTTCGACATAAATAAGCTTTGCGATCGTGTCTACGCTTTTCGACATAAATAAGCTTTGCGATCGTGTCTACGCTTTTCGACATAAATAAGCTTTGCGATCGTGTCTACGCTTTTCGACATAAATAAGCTTTGCGATCGTGTCTACGCTTTTCGACATAAATAAGCTTTGCGATCGTGTCTACGCTTTTCGACATAAATAAGCTTTGCGATCGTGTCTACGCTTTTCGACATAAATAAGCTTTGCGATCGTGTCTACGCTTTTCGACATAAATAAGCTTTGCGATCGTGTCTACGCTTTTCGACATAAATAAGCTTTGCGATCGTGTCTACGCTTTTCGACATAAATAAGCTCTGCAATCTTCTCTATGCCTTTCGACATAAATAAGCTTTGCAATCTTCTCTACGCCTTTTATGGCAAATAATGTTTGTAATCCTATCTTCGCCTTCTTTTATCGCAAATAAAGAATCTAGTCTTATCTCCGCCTTCTTTTACTGCAAATAAAGTTTGTAATCTATCTACACTTTCATTCGATGTAAATAAGCTTCATAATTTTATCTACACCTTTTTTTCATTTCAAATAAGGCTTGTAATCTTATTTGTGCTATCATTCAATGTAAATAATTTTGTAATCTCATTTATGCTTTCTTTAATAGCAAGTAAGCTTTATAATCTTATCCACACCGTTCAAAGCAAATAAGCTTCGTAATCTTATCTACATCTATCATTACAAATAAGCTTTGTAATTTTATCTACACCTTAAATGTAAATATGCTTTGTAATTTTAACTATGCATTCTTTCAAAGTAATTCAACTATGTAATCTTACCTATACCTTCTGTCATTGCAAAGAAGCTTCATAAATATTTTTTCTGATGGTTTTAAATATTAAATGATCTTTTTTAATAAAAAAATTAAAATCTGTAGAATAATCAATTTCCAATTCATGTTAGAACCCCATGTCTCATGCAAAAATTAATTTGTATCATTTATAAAATCTAACTTTTTAAATTAATGTCCACAATTTTATCTTTAAAAGTAATATTATTAGCTCCTGTCATCTTGAGTTTGAATCTAACAGCTTTTTGGCTGTTGATATTGAAATCATTAGAGAATAGTTTGCAAGTTCTCATTTTTTTTTCTTCAATCATTATGGTAGTATGCCAGTGATGACAGTTTTTTTTTTGTCAAGATATTTGATGATGGTAAAAAGCATAGGGTGGTCAAATTTCAATTTACTTTACCAATTCCACTTTTCTTATACTTTTTCATTTAGAGTAAACATAGCATTAATGTAAATATTTTATCTCTATTTACATCTGTTAAATGATAAGAAATCACATAAACATAACATATATGTTCAAAAAATTTAATAAAATGTGCATACATTTTTGGAGTAGTTTAAATATCAAAGGATTTATTATGGTTGATGCAAAAAATAATTTAATCATTTTAATAACATCAAATTTTACACTTCTTTAAATCTTGACATTTGACAAAATTTAAAATGATACAAGATATGTCATGAAACAGAAAATTCTGAGATAAGAATATTCTACAAAGGCTATGAATGCTTCTAGTCAAAGCTGAGACCAAAAATATTTGGTAGAAAAGGGCAATAGGTCTCATCTGTTCAGGCAGAGAAAAATGGGTGTGAGTAATACCAAAACATAGTACATGAGCACTAGTTTACTGAGAAAGAGAAAGAAAAGAGACTAGATAAGGTAGAAAAAAAACAAAGAAAAGAAAAAGTGAGATAAAAAAAACCTTCAAAAATGGGGAAAGCATTAAGAAAAGTTAACTTAAGGAGAGAAAATGATTAAAAAGAGAGAGCAAAAGATTATATACAAAATAAATAAATTCAAAGTAGAAATAACAACAAAAGCTGAGTATGACAAAAAGAAAAAGTAATACAAAACAACATAGAAAGACAGAGAAAAAGAAAATTACAGAAGGTTACAGAAAGAAACTGATATAGGGGTGAAATTTTATGTATGGATGTATGTATGTATAAAAGGAAAAAAATAAAAGTTTCTGTTTCTCTTAAAGAAAGAGGATATTGGATTAGCAGGAGATGTCAAGTAAGGTCAGTTCTGTTTTGGTGGTAAAATAGATTCAGCAGTTTTGTTTCTTGCATGTGGACATAATGAACAAAATCTACTCACAAAGACAGGAAAGGAAATGATAATAAGAAGCAGAAAATGAGAACTGGATTCTATTTACAAACATTCTGCAGGAAACAGGCAATGTTTATCAAAATCAACTGAACATGACAGTCAATTATATAGTCTTTATGAAACATTTTGGCAACAAAATTTGTTCCAAGAGAGTATTTTTGCAATGTATAAACTGTATCTATAACAGACAAAAGTAAATAAACTCATTTTTTTTCATTATGTTTTGGTTAACCGGGGAGCCGAGTTCAAATTCCAGCTGAATCCATTGTATTCACTTACGCGCAAATACCCTTGGGAAAGGTATTAATCCGTCTATTCCTTCCAGTTATGGGTTAAATAACAGGACAGATTGGGTTCTATAGCCTTGGTCGGCAACCAGTCTACCGCAGAAAGCAATGGCAACCTACTGCGGGATAATGTTCTGCCCAGTCAGTCATGTCTCTTTCGAGACATGATCGCCCAAGCGTGTATCACGTATGGCACCTAAACTGACTGACACTGAAGACTTCTTAAGGTATGTGATGAATCTGGAAATATTCATCGTGACATTTTTTCAGTTCTTTAAATTCAAAGTTGAAATTCTGAGCTGAGTCCCAAAAGAATGATGAAAATCCACTTCATTGGATGTTCAATGCAAATTGATAAAAAGGATCGTAGGTCAGCAAGAATAGGTGTCAGTTCAATCCCAAAGAGGAAGACTGAACATATAAAATATAGTAATAAAAGGTTCAATAACTTCTGAAGGTTAGTTAATACAATATATAACTGAGAAAAATTAGGAATATTCTTATTAAAATATTATGCTGAAAACAAAGCTGAAAAGACTAAAATGATTAAAATATTACAGGACTTTAAGTAAAAATAGTTAATTAAACTTCTCTTGTTACTAATATTTTATTAAAAAATAATATTTACAAAGAGAAACTGAATTTCATAACAGAGCTATAGATATTGGATATAAGATATTTCATAATTTACATAAGTGAAAAAGTTTAACTTCAGTATTAATCAAATTAGAAATATTTGAAAATTTGAAATAGTAAAAAAAATAAAATTAAACAAAATTGATATGCAAATTACATGCATCAAAATTAATATTTACATCATTAAGAACATCTAATTAACCAGAGAAAATTTTATCAAACTTCTAAAAAGGATCAAAGTTAAAAACTTGTCTTGAGCTTAATAACCCATGTTCAAATTCAAACCAGCTAAATAAAGGAGCTATTTACAATAGGTATATATGTGGATTATATGCTTTGGCTATGGTAAATTTTGTATGAAAAGAGAAATAACAACAGGAACAATTAAAAAGAAAGTTAAGATAGAAGGTGTAACATAGACAAAAATAAAATAGAAATATCACGTACTAAGAAATGTAAAAGTTGCTAGTTTGTTTCTCCTTTCTATCATGAGATATCATACAAACAGGTTCTCACTGGTAAGTCATAATTTCAGGAAATTTTTCAAGCAAAGAATAGGAGTACTCCACTTTATTTGGAACAAGGTATTAAAAGGGAACCACACTGCAGAATGCACAGGAGAGAAAGAAGCTGTTAACATGGTTCTGACACAATAGCATATAAGCCAGCTCAGAACAGAGTTCAATGTGATGTGGTTAACCTATGATCAGTAAAAAAATATATAAAACCCACAGAGAAATCCTTGTATCTGCCATCTTCCATGTCTTACACTTGAACTGATAAGCTCCAGATTGGATGTTGATCTTTGTGATGAGTGCAACCCAATTTTTTCCAGTTAAATAAATAAAAGAATAGTAAATTGTTTTTAATATCAATGTTGCCAGGAAAAAAAAAAAATCACTGATATCTAGATATAAAACTATATCTGGTCAAAATGCACTCACCAACCAGATGAATTATACATCTGAAGAAGGCTGAAAAATGAATCAGTCTTAGTGATAAAACCAACAAGAATGAAAGTATTAGTTTAAACATCTGGAATAGTATTACTGATTCCTCCCAGAATTTCAGATATCTATTCTGTCCTAATTTGACTTTATTATCTTATTACTCCTCCTTTGCATCATTTGTTCTTCAGTTATTTGGTTCTTTGGCATTCATGTCTTTTCTGCTCTTTTCTTTTTCCACTCTCCATGCATAAGATTTTCTTCTATCACACATCAACTTTTCTATCTTATTTTGGTCTTTTTAAAAATATTTTTCCTTTTTCATTTATTTATTCTTTCTCATTTTATTTCATTCTCCTTCCTTTTCTGTTTTTCTTCTCTCTCATCAGATTTCTTCTTTCACCTAAAATTTCCCTCAACTCTAGCCAATCATCAATTATCCCAATTCAGTTTGTTTAATCAAATGCTTGTAAATATAAAGAGAGTGCAAGGACAACAGTCAACAAATCTAGCATCAAAACCACCATCCAAATCCAATACACAAGAAAAAATAATTGATATCAAACTCAAAAACAAGTAACTGCTAATACACTTCTTTTTTTTTTTTTTTTAAATCATTTCACCCCAAGCAAGGCATTCCACTGCCACTATTGCGCAGGGGGTTAAATAGGGGAAAGTGACGAAAAAGAGTGGTTAGAAATAGGAAATGTCAGAAGGAGGGTGATAGATGAGTAAGGATACCGAGGATGAGGGTTGGGTAGATGGGAAGAGTATTTGAAAGAATGGATGCGAGTTAGTGTGTTAGGAGGTGTCTATTGACCTTACATTTAAACTCCTGGAGATTGTAGCTGTCGGGGAAGCAAGTATGTGAAAGGGAATTCCACAGGCGAGAAGTGCGAGGAAAGAAGCTGTTAGAGTAGAAATTGCAGTTACATTTTATCGATTTCACTGTAAAAAAGGTGGGACCTAGTTGCTAATCTAGTATCTCGTACAAATTTAAGTTCACCAAAGCAGAAGCCGTGAAAGTATTTATAGAAAAGGCACAGGGAAGCCACGCCACGCCTGTGAGAGAGTGACTGCAGCCGGTCTGCCAAATTGGTATCGATCACATTACAAACACTGTTGTATTTTGTCAAGAACCCCCAGGAGAATAGCAGGGGCACCTGACCAGATGTGGCAGCAGTATTCAGTACACGGGTGGATAGTAGATTTATATATGTGCAGGATAGATTCAGATGGGAAAAAACATCCAGGCCCTGCACAGAGAACTGACTTTCATAGCAGCGGATTTAGCAATGGATTTGATATAGTCATTCTACTTGAGGTCCGCTGAGAGTGTGAGGCTAAGGAGGCATAGTGTTTTACTCTCTGGGAGGTAAGCATGTTCCATGCTAATGGGAGGTAGGTGCGATTCTCTATGATGGTTAATTGATAGCAGCTTCATTTTGGAAGCATTAAAATTTACTAGCCATTTCTTACCCCAGTCCACTATGGATTGGAGGTCCTTTTCAAGCTCGGCAGTGAGGTTCACTTTGTCGCCCACACCAGATTTTTGATCGAGGCAAGAGTAAACTGTGGTGTCATTGGCATACATGCCTACTTGGGATCTTATAGCATCGGGGAAATCATTAATATAGATCAGAAAAGTGTAGGACCTAGGATGGAGCCTTGAGGGACACCCGCATTCATATGGTAGTTTTGGGAGGCATGTTTGTTTAATACCACCTTCAATGTTCGGTTAGAGAGGAATGACTGGATTAGGTTAAACAAATGTCCAGTTATACCATAGCTCCGCAGTTTGCATAAAAGCCCAGCATGCCAGACTCTGATGAACACTTTGGAAATATCCAAGGCAATGGTTTGGGCTTCGCTATTCTTGCCGAGAGCCTGATATTTATACTCGGTGATGGTCGTTAGCATATCAGCAGTAGACCTTGTGAAGTGGAAACCATACTGTTTGTCTGAGGGGAGCCTGTGTGCTGTGAGATACTGAACCACTTCAGCGTTGATAATGGCTTCAAACACTATGCCAAAGATCGGAAGAAGGCTGATAGGGCAGTAATTTGCAGGGTCCGAGGGTTCTCCAGTATTCTTAAATAGAGGAACTACAGAGGAAGACTTCCAACAGGCATGAAAGCAGGAAACAGATAGGCAAAAATTGTAGAGCTTAGAGAGGACAGAGGAGAGTTCAGGGGCACATTTTTTCAAGACTATGATTGGGATTCCGTCCCCTCTGCTCGCTTTGTGAGGATCAAGTTTTAAGATTATGTTAGAGACCAGCAAGGATATAATGTGGATGTCATTCAGTTGAGCCTCAGTTCTAGGTGGGAAGTCAGGTGTAGAAACTCCAGACAAAGCCAGTCTTGAATTAGTGGAGAATCTGCAAGCAAAGCATTCAGCAAAGTCCGCTGAGGAGGTGAGGACCTCAAATTCATTGATTGGGGTGGGGAGTTATTGAGGACTTACTCTTGTTAAGCACGCTTTTACAGAGTAGCCAGTAAACTTTGGCGCCAAACTTACAGGATGCTATGTATAGCTTCATTCTGGCAGCAAACATCTTAGTTTTGTTAAGTATCTTTTTACACTTATTACGAGCTGATGCGAAAAGGCACCTGTTTTGGTCCAACGCATAGCTTCGATAGAGCCGGAAGAAATGATTCTGGTGGGCAATGGCGGCCAAGCAAGCGGGTGAGAACCAGGGAGACGAACGGGAATTTACCTGAAATTTCCTGGCAGGGATGAAAGCATCAATGCCAGCCTTAACCAAAGCGTAGACCTCGGATGCACAGTCTTCAACAGGAAGACTAAAAATGTTGTCCCAAAGGATGTCACACAGGAAGTCTTGGAACAAATCCCAGTCTGCTCTTTTGTAGCAGTAGGATATTCTGCTGGTCTGGGTTTCTTGGGTAGAGTGGGAGTGGAATGAGATGTTGACAGAAACTACAGCGTGGCAGAGGGCAGAGCTGCTTGGCAGTGCAAGAGTCTGGGATGAAAGTGAAGCAGAGGTCTAGTAGTGAGTCCCTTCCACTAGGGTTATTGGAGAAATGTGTGGGGAAGTCCACCACTTGCATAAGGGATTGGGTGATTGAAAAATTCATGGTGTGGACACCAACAAGGTCAGTGACAGAGTCTTCTAGCCACTTGGTGTGGTGGGCGTTAAAGTCACCAAACACAAATATATGGGCAGATGGATGAGAAGTCTTGATAAATCTTTTTTTAAAACAATCAAGTTAATGCAAAATAAGTATATTTTCAAATTTGACACCTTTTGATTAAAATCTTAACACTTTCTCTTAAAAATAAAGAGAAATAAACACAAACACTTAGCAGAAAGAGTGAGACAGATATATAATTATTTCTTACATGTTACAATGAAGAAAATTCAACAAATTTGGGACTTGAAATTCAGGAAAACTTTAAATACACTATATCGGATTTTATTATTCATGTCAATGTTTTCACAACAAAAATTGATATTAACCAATCAATGTTAGTACAATTTTCAAGATTTACTTATATGGTAAATGTACAGTAGAAATTTCAGATTAAAATATCAGTTTTATTATAAACATTCACAATAATTTGTTTGGTGTGAAATTTAATGTAATTCTGTAGCTATCCATCCTATAGCTAATAAATATTATAGTTTAGTTAATATTTTTTTAATTTCAGATATATAAAGATTACCATGGGTCATAAAAATATATATTAGAGTTGCACAGGTCACAACTAACAGGCATTAAGTTCAAGAGTATATTTAGGAAAAACAATGCTCCTTTGCATTAAGCAAAACTGACTATTGACACACTTGATTAAAAAAAAAAACCATCTTCAAAGAACTGAGATTAATGGAATTACCTCTAGCCTCTCTAAATATTAATCCAAAAAGAAACTTATGATCTGTCATTAAAAGAGATGTATATGAGAATGGAAAATAAATTTTCAAGCAAAGAATATCTCTGGCAAGTAATAAAAACTTGTGTATGTGTGTAGTGAAAACAGTCAAAAAGATAAAATCAATGAACGAAAAACTGATGAAGGTCAAGAAGCCTATATTAAGAATAATTTATTCAAGTAATTAGGATATTGGGTTATTTTTCTATGGCCTATATCTTGAATTTATTTATAAATAAAAATTTCTTACACTTTGCACAATAAAACCTGTCTCCAGCAAAACAAGTCATTATCAATATTTTAATTAGAATAAATATTATAAGCTGAAACTCATACAAAATATTGCTAATATTCCCTAAAAATTATCATCATTGTTTAGTTAACACCAATTTTATTGTGAAAACAATGACTTACATAAAAATCTGATGTAGCATACATGCATATTCAATTCATAATAATGGTCATTGATATTTATTTCAATATAATTAATTTTAATCATGAAAATTAAATCATCTAATTATTATGATAAATCCACATAAACACACACACACTCCAGAAAAGTGAAAGAACACATAGATTACAAAACCCACTGTTCAAGCATTTACTTTTATAAAGAGTGCTCAATACAGAGTAGAGCTTAATATTGTTAATATTAAGGTCCCACTATTTATCTTACCCAGACAAAATTAAAAAGTGACATGTCTAAATCTAAGCCATCCTGCCCACTTCCATAACCCAAATTTTTAAGACCTCCATGGTTACATAATTCTAAATCTTGATTGAACATTTTTGACACATCTAAATGCATTTCCTCCAACTAACACTTCCTAATTTTCTAAATAACCAGAAATTCATCTTATATTTTCAAAAGTAAATTGTTTTCACCATTATTTTAACATATCATCTGAAGAGGAACAATTTTGTTCTGAAACATGAAAAATTTTGTGTAGTGATATTATGCTTTTATAAACCATTGTAATAACACAATTACAATATATAAGACACTGTTTATCTTGCAAGATAAAAATAGTGCTTTGTTTGGTAAAAATTCAGTGAGGCTAGAGTAACCTTCCCAGGGTGCAGTCCATGTGCAACCCAAACTACATGACCCACCCTCTCAGTTGTATCGACAAGATCCAAAGAAATATAGAACATATATTTAGCCATAGCTTGGCCACAGGAATTGCCAGTGTTGACAACTAACTGCCTTCAAGTGACCACTCCAGGTTTTCTGTCTGGATTTACTTCAATACCCTTTTCCATGTTTTGACGATCACAAGACAATGGAGGTTTAAAATAGTTTTTCTTCCCAAGCTGTTGAATGCTATCTATACAAAGCAGTTGGTTATGAGACATCATTTATCTGTCTTCACCCCTTATATATATATATATATATATATATATATATATATATATATATATTTATTATAAATTATGTTTTAGAACATGTACATAATTTCTTCTATATATGTCCTCTTCCCTACAATAATATGTTTGTTTCAGTGTTTGGATTTAAACACTTCTTCAGGGGAAATAAAGGTTTGGAATCATTCTCTGTTTATATTTGATTCGTTGTTGTCGTGGGTGTTGGTTGGGGTTATTGGTAATTAAGTGAATGTCTTGTTTTGATCGTTAGACTTTTGAGGAATTTGGTGTGTAAGTGTGAAATTGTTGATTAATGGTATTATCTGTTGGAATGTATGTTTTATCTTTTTATCGGTTGGGTATATCTTTTGGTTAGGATTTCTAAGAGGGCCCTGTTGAGTGGTCATTTTTATGGTTGGCTATCATTTAATTGGTTGATGTCTGCTGTTAGTGGACCTAATTCATGTATTTACTTTGATCCTGTGTCTAGGTTTTCATAGACGTGATAGGGGTGGGGTGTTTTTTCTTTCCAATTTAGATTTTTTCGGTAAAAAAAAAAAAAAAAAAAAAAAAAATATATATATATATATATATATATATATATATATATATATAGATATATATACACACCCCTCTTCTCCTCTTTCTTCCTTTTTCTTTCTCTTCTCCTTTCCCTCTTTTTTCTTCTTTTTCCTTTCATTCAAGTTTGTAGTATAATTGTATTTTTTGGGAAGTAAATGCGAATTAGAGTTTTATCAGTTTTTTGTATAAGTTGTATGTTTAATCTTAATTTTAAGTTTAGAGGGTCGGGTTTTTTTTTTGTTTTTTTTTTTTCTATAAATTATCGTTTGGAATCTTATTTATTTCTTTTAATTTTTTATATATTTTATTTATTTAGATATTTTTGCGGGCATTAGATCTTATTTTAAGGATTTATTACATCGATTTTTCTGTAGCATTTTTTATCTTTTATAATAATAAAAATATTTATTCAAATTCCCAGTATTTTTTTGGTGTGATTGTAGGGTTAGATCTTATGTGTGCTTACAGTTTATTTTTGTGTATGATATAATTATTCTGAAGTAGTATATTTAATCTTGATTTTGAATATATGAATTTTGATTCTTTTTCAAGTTTGGGAGCCATTTATTTAATTTTAATTTTTCTAGTACGGAATATTTTTGTATTTAAGTAAGGTTATTGGTGTAGGCTTTAGTGATAGACCTACCTTTAAGGATTTATTGGATCAATTTTTTTCTATAGTATTTTTTATCTTTTATAATGAGGATATCAATCGAGCTCTTTGTATATCTTAGCATGATTGTAGGGTTAATTCCCTAATGTGCTTGCAGTTTACTGTGGTTTTGTGTCTCTGATTTAAGAGTTTGTTACTATTTATATATTTTTTCTTGAAGGCAAAGAAAGCATGGTTCTTTTATAGAAACCAACCCCCACGACAACAACGAACCAAATATAAACAGAGAATGATTCCAAACCTTTATTTCCCCTGAAGAAGTGTTTAAGTCCAAACACTGAAACAAACATATGATTGTAGGGAAGAGGACATATATAGAAGAAATTATGTACATGTTCTAAGACATAATTTATAATAAATATTCACTGCTCTATACATCATATATCGAGCACTGTTTTAAATTAATGTTTTGGATGGAAAAAATTTTTCTTTTTTCTCTCCTCATTCTATACTCACTTTGATAATGGCTTATGTGAGCCGAAAGCTTAGACCCGATAAAAAATTCAACAAATACTGTGATTTTTTTGTTTTCTTTCAATGACATCACCATCAAGTATATCAGACGGTATGAACGGATCCTACACAAAATTAATAGACAAAACTTGTCTATATTATTCAATGAAACCTGCATTAATGAAAAAATGCTGCCAAAATACACACAATTTAAATTACATGATCCAGCAGCCCAACACACCATCACCACCTTGAAATATAAATGGAGCCTTGTGAAAAGGCAAATTGAAATAGCGAAAGAAAATCTTGACACATTATACAAGAACAAACATGACTTCTACAACAAACTGAAAGATATAACTACCTCAAACCAACTAGAAGAAATAATACTCAGACTATCCAAAATCACAGCAAAATCTGAAGTTGAACACCGTGCAAAAATTGTCAAAAAACTTAATTCACTATACAATGGCACGATCACTCTTCCCCAAAAATTCGATAAATTCATAAATCTTTCCAACCACGAACTAACTAAGCACCAAGAAGAATTACTCAACCTTGGACCTAACTGCCATATATACCGTAAGTATAACCAGCTTACTAAAAAAATTGAAATAGAAACGCTCTATCAAAACATCACTAAATTACAAGATGAAAAACTTATAACCGTTAAACCCGAACTGAAAGATCTACTTAAGGCTGAGGCAATCAAAGATCGCCATGATAAAAGCAGAAGCTCCTCAAAAATTCTATCGAAACAACTAAAAAGTGCCGTGCACGAACTACGCAACCACCTTCACATAATTGTAAAAAAAGCTGACAAGGCTAACATCTTTGTTGTACTTAACAAATCAGATTACAACACAAAACTCAACCACATACTCCATGACCACACAAAATTTAAAAAAATTAACAAAAACCCGACACACCAACTAAAATCTAAACTTAATAAACTCATTAGTGCCAACAATGCTGATCAGAATTCCTTAAAACTCCCTAAAATTATTGGTGACTATAAACCTGGTTACATATACGGAACCATAAAAACTCATAAACCTAACTATCCTCTCCGCCCTATCATATCCCAAATTCCTACTCCTGTATACCAGTTAACTAAACATATTAACCAGCTTATCACACCCTACCTTCCGAGTAAATACAGCATAAAGTCAACCCTACAGCCAATCCAAATCCTCAAGAATGAAAAACCTAATAATGAAATCATAGCTTCACTTGATGTGGAAAACCTTTTTACTAATGTACCCGTCAGTGAAACTATTGATATAATTATAAGAAATGTTTACAGTAATCCTTCATTACCCCCACTCAAAATTAATCCCAACATCCTAAGAAAAATTCTACTAGCTTGTACTACTGAAGTGCCTTTTGTTGATCCAAACAACACTATATATATACAACGTGACGGAGTCTCCATGGGTTCAGTGCTTGGTCTGATTTTTAGTAATTTCTACATGTCTAATCTTGAAAATACTACCTTTGCAAAATTTACAAAACCATCAATATATCTACGATATGTTGATGATATCCTACTATCAATTAAAAATACTGATGAAATCTTACAACTTCAAAAACAGTTTCAAAATAACTCAGTTTTAAAATTTACTTATGAACTTAGCAAAGATAACAAAATTCCTTTTCTTGATATATTAATTAACACTGACAACAATAAATTTACTATCTCACCGTATCAAAAACCCACTAATAAAAATTCCTCCACACTCAATTATATTAGTGAATGCCCCCACTATTACAAAATAGCTATTATAAAAAATCTATTATATCATGCAAAAGTCAATTCATCTACAAATCAGATCTTCTACAGTGAACTAAAAAACATAAAACAGACACTCATCAATAATAATTTTCCCAACTACATAGTTGATGAACAAATACATTATTTTCTTAAAAAGCTTAACATGGAAAAAACAACACATGATACTAACCCAACCAATCCTAAACATATCACTCTCTTATACCGTAGCCAGATGCACACCAACTACCAACTAGATGAAAACATCCTAAAAAAAACTCATAAATACTAATATTTCTCCGACAGATTCTAACAAAAGAATTAAGTTCATTATATATTACACTAAATCCACTACATCTAATTCATTTGTCCGCAACGACTCTTCCCCCACCGTTAGTGATTTGCAAAAAACCAATGTAGTATATAAATTCATATGTCCATTTAGAGAATGTATCTCTAACAACCTCAATAATATCTACATCGGCCACACCACAAATTCGCTCTCACGGCATCTGACGTTGCACTTAAATAAAAATTCAAATATATTCCGTCATTTAGAACAACACGGTTATCAACGCACACTTCTGAGAAAAACGCTTGTTGATAACACGTACATACTCAAATAAGAAAATAATAAGCAGAAACTAAAAATCCTCGAAGCACTCTACATTAAACAATTTAAACCTGGTTTGAATACAATCAATTTCGATATTTCCAACAACGTACTCAAATGTCTGTAATCAGACCAGGGACCACAACACCACGATTTTGTCACTGTCTTCGGCCATCCGCCACGGTAGGGATGGACTTATATTTTCAATTCAATTATCTTTATTGTTAATAGCTTAAATGTTCTATGTTTACTGTGTGTTAATATTTACTCTTTGATAATGGCTTATATGAGCTGAAAGCTTAGACCCAATAAAAAATTCAACAAATACTGTGATTTTTTGTTTTCTTTCAATGACATCACCATCAAGTATATCAGACGGTATGAACGGATCCTACACAAAATTAATAGACAAAACTTGTCTATATTATTCAATGAAACCTGCATTTATATATATATATATATATATATATATATATATATATAAAATAAAAAGTGTGAGAAGCCGTGAACGTTTTCTTTAAAATATATATTTATTGCTTGGTATTCATACAAGTTATGGAGTATTAATTTGTCATGGTTCGCGCTACACATGTTTCGAGTCTAAAATTGACTCTCTTCAGGCGAACAAATTCGTTATTTTATGTTTGGATTTCTCTGAGTATCTGATCATTCTGTTTAAAGTTAATAGAAAGTACGTGAAAAATAAGAACAGTAAAAAAAATATATACAAAAAAAGAAGAAAGAAAAGAAAGAAAAACAGGAAGAAAATAAAAAAGTATATAATAAAATAAATTAAATTGAATAATGTGAGTTCAATGCTGTTTGAATCCGCTCTTTTCTCTGTCAGCATGTGTCCTAATGGGTTGACCAGTTAGATAAATAAACAAACAGATGAAAAGGTAAAGTGTTGTCTTAAGGCATTCTGGCACCTCTTTATTATCTTATGGGTTTGGTGATATTTTGTGTCTTTGTGTTAGTGTGTGTGTTTGTGAGGGCCTCTTTTATTTATGTCCGTTTGTGTGTGTGGGTGTTTTTTATTTATTGTGTGTATATGTATGTGTGTTTTTTATTGTGTGTATATGTATGCGTGTTTCTGTGTGTTTTTCAGTGTGTGTTAGTTGGATTGTATTCTGTGAGTGTGTGTGTCTCTATGTGTCTGTTTATTTATTTATTTATTTAGTATGAATTGGATTTGCTTTTGAGATTGGTGTGTGTATTTTTTTTTATCTATGAGTATATGTATGTGTGTTTCTGTATGTTTGTTTTTTATGTTGTTTTGTTGAGTGAAGGTTTGTATTTTTTTATGAATCTTTCTTCCTGCATTAGCAGAATCTCATAATTAATATTTTGATAGTTTGGTTGGACTGAAAATAACCCTATTCCTTTATTCTATATATATATACACACACACACACACACACACACACACACACAGGTATATATCAGTACATCTTACATTAGTAATTGGTTCCAGGAGTCAAATTTACTTATCACTAGGCTAAACCATAAATAAACATTCCCAGTTCTGTATCTTATTTATAAATGCATTTTTAATAATACATGGCCAATAAGAATCTATTTTAACCTTACAAACAAATCAATTTTAGATTTTAATATAATACAGAGAAAAAGTAATCTAAATTTATGAATACATGTATATACAAACTTGTAAATATAAATGTTAACAATTTGGCAACCTTTACAGTACATCACAGACTTTTTATTTATGAATGTGGTTTGCTCTAAGACATTATAAAATAATATAATTTTGTAAGGTTAAATAACAAATACAGTTATGAAAATTATTTTGTGATAGCAGAAAATAAACTAATTTATGTTAAATTTATTAATATCTACATTCAATTTGTTAATTTACATCGTGGACATAGATGGCTGTGGATCATCAAACTTTAATATTTGTGGAGGAAAGATGTAAAGTCAAATAAAAAGACAAACTTGATTTTTATCTTTTCATATAATTTTTTGACATATTAAAAATGACTTAAAACAATAACCCAAGGTAGTTGTTTTACATGACTGCTGAAATAAATTCTGGATTTAAAACCTTTTAATTATGTGTTAAGTTTTCTTTTCTATATATCATATTGCTCTGGAAAATACTCATTTAACTATTTTTATTTAAGATTTCATATTAATTAGCTATTTTTTTTTTAATTATCCTCTCTATTTTTACGGATTTGTCATTGTTTCCATTATATATATTATATATATATAAAGTGGCTTAAATGAATGAATATATATTCCACAGTTTAATATTTACTTTTTATAAAATGTGCTGAATACAGAAGTAGAGCATTTATTGATATATTATTATTATTATTATTATAGCATACTACAACTCAAAAGCTATAATTTCAGTGTTCAATACACTATCATCAGGCAGTGAAATGTAGTTCATTTACTGGGTTATATAAGAAAATTTAAAATAATAAAATTAAACTTAAAAATAAATAATACCACCATATTAGATGATTGTAGTGGGATGGGAAGTTATTATATTTTAAAAGAATTATGGGTGTAGACCAATGAATATTGGGGCAAAGTGTAGCAATGTATACCAGACAGAAAGTGTCATCTGTTTAAATATATACATCATACTACCCATAATGCATTATTGACCAGCATATATATAAGTTAAAACACACATGGCCTGAAGATTGCATTCAAACATGAAAGAAACTGCAGCCATTCATGTTTACTTATATATCTCATAGAATTTCTCAGAAACATTGTTCTGCTTATGTCTGTCAATTTTTATGCCAATCTGTCTTTCTCATTTTGACATCTCTCTCTCTCATATATATATATATATATATATATATAGAGAGAGAGAGAGAGAGATGTCAGAATGAGAAAGATTGGCATAAATATATATATAACAATGTAAGCATTAGCCAAAAATTTACATTAGAAAGCATTCATAAGCTTACAAGAATTTATATTTACTCTGCTTAACTAAGTCTGACACAAGGCTAAACAGAAGAAAATTGGAACTTAAAAGAGTGTATTAATATTTAGTAAACTTAGCTGAGTATAACAAGGTCAAATGGAGGAAGATGGCAGTAGGGAGATTGTTGTCAATCTTCCAAGTAGGGAAGACTTGCTTGTCTTGAAAATCAATATTTGAAATTCTGACTGAAGAGAAACTAAATAAGATAAAAAGTAAAGAAAACAATTATAAAAAAGTGAGATAAAATAAAAACCTGCAAAAATAGGGAAAACGATGAAGAAAGAAAGAAAAAAGTCATCTTAAGGAGAAAAAAATGATTAAAAAGAGATATTCTAAATTAAATAAAGGAAACAAATTCAAAGTAGAACAGAGAGCAAAAGCTGAGTAGGATAAAAAGAAAGATCAGTCAAGTGCCATCCGTGCTACTCACTTGGGCAATCATGTCTTGAAAGAGACATGACTGACTGGGTAGAAATTTTTTCTGCAGTAGGTTGCCATTACTTCCTGTGGTAGATTGGTTGCCAACCAAGGCTATAGAACCTAATCAGTCTTGCCATTTAACACATAGCTGGAGGAAGAAGAGATGGATTAATACCTTTCCTGAGGGTATTTGCATGTAAGTGAATACAAGAAATTCAGCTGGAATTCAAACTTTGTTCACCGATTTTTTGACCTGAAATGATATTCACTGCACCACAATGCAAAAAGAAAGATACAAAAAATAAAGCATGGACACTTAACAGAAAGAATCAGACAGATAGAGAAAGAAAAAAAAAATCATAGAATGCTAGAGAAAGAAACATATATATATATATATATATATATATAAAATATCAGTTTCTCTAGCATTCTATAATTTTCTTTAATAGATATATATAAAAAATCTACTTCTCCAACTAAAAATTATTTTTCATTATCATTAGAAAACAGGGCAACAATACAATAACATTTGTCTATATTTCTGAGATGAGGTAGTATTTACACCATCACCATTTACATTATTTGGACTGTTGTCCTGATCTTTGTTGGCATTTGTATGACACTTTGGCCATTGTATGCTCTGGCCTTCTTCAGGTGCTAGAAATTCCAAACCGAACCCTTTATTATGATCAGTGGGGTATATCATTCTCATTCCTTGCGCAAAGCCTCTTCGGTAGTCATGAGTTATCTCCCTCTAACTCGACTAAGTTACTTGTTCACCAATGCTGTAACCTGGTATTGAACTCACAACTCTTTGGATCACTGGAACTAACCAACATCTATATCCATTGGGCCATGTGTTCTTAAAGACAAAAACAACTAAATTTATTGATATGTTCATTGGAGTTGTTATATACTGTAGATAATTGCTATGTTGTAGAGTACAGCTTATAGTGACCATTTCCTGTTTGTATATCTCTGGGTTACCGCTTATGACTTGTTTGATGTTGCAGGCAGTGGACGATCCCTTTCTTTACATTGGATGAGTGATGGGAGTTGAAGTTGAGGTATTGTCTGGTGAATGTTACTTTGCGGTATACAAATGTCTTGAAACCCCTCCCTCTCTATCCAAGTTATTAACACATCCATGAATGCCAGTTTGTTGTCAGTCTTTTTCCATAATGAACTGTATTGATGATCTTATTGAGTTCATATCGTCCAATAGTGTCTGGATCATTTCCTGGTGTGGCCAGAATATGAAGGTGTCATCAATGTATCTCAGCCATAGTGTTGGCTTTAGAGCTGTGGATTCTAAAGTATTCCATGTTTATGTTAACCAGTGATCGTGATAATGGCAAACCCATTGCACAAGGAATGAGAATAATATACTCTAGTGATTGTAATAAAGAGTTCAGTTCAAAATTCCTAGCACTTGAAGGCTGGAGTGTACAACAGCCAAAACGCTGTACAAATGGCAACAAAGATGAGGACAATAGTCTGAATAATGTAAATACAATAGCAATTGACTATTAAGAAAAAAATCCTCATGAAACTTTGCACATTAATGAATTATCATAAAGAAAAATTCACCTAGATTTCAGAAATTATTATGCATCCAATGCAAATTCAAAGAAAATTCAGTGTATTAAAATACAAAGCCAGATAGACTGAGCTGATAAAGGCCCTATTTGTGTAGAACTAATCAGAAATGTCTACGCATTTAAATCCCATTGGATATTTTATTGATATATTTTGATGTTCTATGTATTTAAATATTCTGAAATAATCAAATTATAGTGAAAGGCATGATTATTCTTTTTCTGAGTTGATTCTTTTCTTAGCTAAAGGAATTGAAATAATTTTGCAGAAGAAATTCTGAAATTTGAAAATCACTCAATGCCAACTAATTATTCTAGATTTTGTAATCAAATTATAAGAAGTAATGCTGCATTGTATTTTTTGCTGGATTTTTTTAGGAGCGGGGAGGGGTCTGTTGCCAGAAGGAATGGCAAAGGAGGTTCCAAAAAGGAAAGAAAATTGAGAGAGAGCAGTAAGAGAGAAATTAGGAGATAATTATAGAAGGAGGGACTTGAGTGATAAACAAAGAATAAGAAGTATTAAAAGAAAAAGGAAGACATGAAAAGGAAGAGAGAAAAGCAAAAAAAAAAAAAAAATGAAAATAGAAGCAAAAAAGAGAAAACCTGAAAGAGAACAGTAGGGTTGAAAGTAAATAATGGAATAAAGTGTATAGAAAGAGATAGATAAAAGAGAGAAAAGGACAGAAGAGGTAGATAGCATAATTGGTTTTGTGGAGTTCCATATGAAAGCCAATTGATAGCAAGCAGATTGGAAAACATTATCTGACAATTATAGATTCAAGTGATAATGGCCAACAAGTACTTGCCCAATCAATAGCTGTGCACATTCATTTAATGGTGGGGAGAGGAAAAAACTGAAGAGTTGAGTCATTTCCGAGAGGTAGAAGATGAGGAATAACAAGTTTGGATAAAGAGAAGAGAAGGGGAGGTTACAATGAAAATCTTATAGAAAAACACAATGAATAAATGTGGAGATAATGAAATATAAGAAAGCAAATAAAAAGCGAAGAATGAGTAATTAAAATTAAGAACAACCAAAAACATAGCAAAAATACTAAAAAAGAATAGAGAAAGAATGAGGTGAAAAGCAAAAGTAAGAAGAAAAAACTGAAAGAGAAAAATGTAAAATAAGAAAAAAGAAAAAAATGAACAAAAAAAAACAAAAAGAGAAAAATGTAAGAAAAGGAAAAAAAAAAAGAAAGGAAACGGAAAAAGTGAGAATAAAAAGATGAAGGAAGAATAAAAAGTAAGAAAAAAGATTTAAAATGAAGAAAAAAAAATCAAATAGATAAAATAAGAAGAAATGTGAAATAAATATTAGGAAATTAATGAAATCTCTGCATATTATTTCCTTCTTCCATCATTTTTCAAGGATGAACTGAAAATAGTCTAATTTATAATAAATTATTTTCTGGCACATTGACATCTTCATTGGTGCCAGGAATACTTTCTTTTGGTATCAACAAACATAAGGACCATCAATGTTGCCTTTTTCTACAAATTGCTGACAAGTCAAAAACACATCTTCATCTATAATGTTATACATTTATAAAAAGAGAAATTATAGGAATTTCGGTCACATTAAAAACAATCATCTTATACTAAGAATTATTTCCTTTCTCATTATTAAATGAGAAAATTAAAAGTAGGAAAAGTTCAAATTTTGCTTTTGATTCTTTTTGTGAATCTAAAAAGGTGACACTTTATAATTTGTATCTGCAATTAAAGAACTAGAAGATGTCACTTGATTAAAATTCATTATAATGTCAATAATTAAAGAAAAGAAAATGAAAGACAAGAGGTAGAAGTGATTAAAGGCAAAAGATAGAGCAAAATGAAGGAAAAATGGCTGAAGAAGAAAAAAGGACAATGAAGAGACAAGAATTGAAGGATAAAAAAGGCATAAAAAATTTAAGTAGGAATAGAAATTCAAAATAATTCAAGGAAATTAAGGTAGTAGAAATAAAGAAATAGAAATAATGTAAATAGAAACAAAGGAAGAAAGAAAAAAATTAAAGGAAACGAGGCAAAAAATATAAAAAATGAATACTAATCCGGATTTTACAAGCATACAACTGTTAAGTCCTAGACACTCATGCATAAACTTGAAATCATCCCATTTCCATTAACACCTCTTTATATCAAGTAATTATTGAAACAGTTGTATAAATATCATGCGAATATTTCAAAATGGCTGACCATATGTTGATTAAATAGAAAATATTATTTTTAAAAGCATAAAAGGTGAAAATCATTTTGAATTTCCAACTTAGAATTTTCAAGAACTTCAAAATTAATATTCTGAGTCATCACTTCATTTTGAATAAATGGATGTTATCTCACTCCCCAAACTCTTCATAATAGCCATTTCAAGCCAAATAAATTGTTTAATGTACTTTCATTTATATATTTGTAATTATAATACGATTTTATGACATTGTAACATGCACATGTGGATAAATAAAACATGAATGGCAAAAAAAACAAAAGAAAAAGAGGTGCTATTACCCTTAGATATGTAGTCATATGATATGTGAGCAGCACCAAATTTGACAAGATGTTCTTCCCTTAGACAGTGGTGAACTGCACAGAAAATATATGATTAGCATTAAGGTAAGAACTAATTTCAGTGACTTGCTTTTCTCTCTACTTTTGTCATTGACATACATTAAATATTTTGATGTTAGTGGTACTAAAACATGATCAATTTAGTTATACTTGTTTTCATTGATTTTATATTCCGGGTTTCATTTTTTACTTCCTTGCACATGCTTACAATGTAGTTCACAGCATTTTAAAGTAATTAAATATTTTTAACATCAACACCTATGTAATGATCATTTAATGGCAAATAATTTCATTCTTATATTATTCAATTATAATAGCCAAAGTTTATAAATAGTTGTCATCATACAATCTAAGGCCTTGAAAAAAGAATGCCTGATATATTTTACATTCATACAAACCCAAATTAATTTTCGGTGTTATGATAACTTAATTAGTACCAGCCATAAGCCAAATGTCAGATATAAGTGTATTATTTCTGAAGTGTATTATTTCCTTAAACATTTCTTTTACTAAAAATTCCCAATCCAATTGCATGCACTGAAACAGAACAAATACTATGAAACTGTTTATTTGACATTATGACCTAATTATATATATTGTTAAATGTTAAGTGTAACAAAAGAAAAAAAAATTTGATTAACCAAAACTCAGAGATAACTCACAAACAAATATTTAATTTTTACCAAAACATTAAATAAAAATATTTACAAATATACAGTTTTTGCATTCAAAAAGAAAAATAGAGTTTACTACTGGCAGGCGAAGTGTTACGAAAGGGAAAGAAGAAGAATATCTTTACCCAGATAAGATAGCAAAGAAGTTTAAGTGCTATACTTTTTTGAAAATCTTCAAATGTGTATATAAAGAATAATTATTAGTTTTGGTCAATGAAAGAGTCAAAAATATCTATTTACCCATATAGTTCCATGAGGTTCTCTTTCAGGTTTTAGTTGGTCAGCAACTTTTCTTAGAGATTCTTTCGGCTGGATATAAATCCTTGAATCAAAGCTGGAGTTGATAATGTCAGCAAATCCTGTTAACAACTGACTACTCTCTTCCCAAGACCTATTTTTATAAAGGCTAACACCTAATTTGCATATTCTATAATCCTTTAGAATTCTCTAGATTTTACTTGAATTTTCTCAGACATTCTAGCATCTTCCAAACGTTCTATTTCTAATTTCCTTACAACTACTTCACAAATTAAAACTTTTTTGTAATAACAAGTAGGATTCAAATGAATCCCTTACTTAACTTTTTAGACATTATTATTTTTTTTATATATAAATGCATCCTTGTAACAAATATCTATATATATATATATATATATATATATATATATATATGTGTGTGTGTGTGTGAACCTACAGGTTTACTTTCTACATTGTACACACAAATGTAAATGGTCAAGAAAAAGTACATGAAAATACACACACTAAAATTACATGGATCAGAAGAGAAAAGTATTTTCTTTTTCGAAAAAGTATTTTTTCCCAGCTATATTTCTAATGAAAAGATTTCTAAAAGTGTATAACACTATTATTTACTGTGGCCCAACTTTAAATGTTTTATTTAATGTATTTTGCTTTGGTTTACAATTATTTTCTTCTTTTGTTAATGTATATCTAAAATTGCACATTTTTTTTAAACAACAAAACAATTTAAAAAGACCCCTCCGATATTAATATTTTTCTAAATGATATACTTTCATATAAATATGCTGAAAAGCACAATTTGTTTTTTAAAACTTTTGAAAGCAATAACCGGTAGATATCAATTAAACTGATCTGCTTAACATATCTATCCATTATATCTATAATGTGATAGATCCCGACTTGGAAGCTCAGATACAGTCACTTTCTCACCGGTGCAATGTGCTTCCCTGTGTCTCTTCTACAAACTTTTGTGATAAACTTAGCTCACTGGTGTCCCCTATATATATAAATTTACTCAAGCCACAACATTAGCAACTAGCTCCCACCCTTTTACTGTAAAACTAATAAATTGTAAACACAAATTCTACTTCATCAGCTTCTTTTCTCACACTTCCCACCTGTGGAATTCCCTTCTATTTACTTGCTTCCCCGATAGCTACAATCTCCAAGAATTTAAATGTAAAGTCAATAGTCATCTCCTATTTCACTAACCTGCATCCTCTCTCTCATGCTCCCTTCTCCATCCACTCCACTCATCAGTATTCTCATCCTTCTCTTACCCACTTCCTGACACCCACTATAACCTGTCACTCTTTCTCATAACTTTCCTTCTATGTTACCCCCTACAAAACAGTGACAGTAAAATGCCTTGCTTGGGGTGATATGATTATAAGAAAAGGGGAAAAAAAGATTAAATATGATATTCATAGTAATAAGAAATAATGTCATAAACATAACTATTAGAATAAGAAAATTGATCTTATTAGCTAAATAAAACATTGTATAAAGTATCTACGCTTTTCTCAAAAGAAACACTATTAAAAATAAGAATCATTACTGCACATCACAAGAAAGTTGGAAAGAAAGAAAAAGGAGATAAATAATGAGGGAAAATAGAAGCAAACAATTCTAACATGTGCATAAAATGTAGGAAAAAAATGAGTAAAAAGAATGATACAAGAAATAGAACAAGTTTATTCCTGTTTTCAAGTACAAACCTATCTACAATTTTTTTTTTTTTTTTGCTAATAAAGAGAAAGAAAATGTTTTAATCAGATGAACTGATAATTGTTTTATCAGTTTGGTCTGACATTACAAGCATAAACAGACAAATGACATACTAACAGATAAAAAATATCAGTGACACCACTGGTTCACTTTTAATTTTGTTTTACTCTTGGGGGCGGAAAAAAAAAGTACAATTCATAAGAATATTTCAAAATTATGGACTTCAAAAATTAAAATACATTACCAGGTCTCATATTCTAACTATACATATCTAAAGCTTTAATGTTATCAAATGATATAATTTTCTTTCTTCATAATGAAGAAAAAAAAAAAGCATGCACACAAACATTTTATAACATGAATGCAAAACAGCTCTAAAAATTATCCAGAGAAAGTTATTTTTTTAATCTTCTATACAACTTATATACTTGTACTTCAAGGAATAAAGTAAAATTATATATTTCCAGCCTCATGAAAATTGTCTGGATACTAACAATTGTTATTTAATCTGAATTAGTCTTATGAAAACTAAACATTCAATCAACATCATTAACTTTTTATATTCAAGTTAAAAGAGAAATGATCATAAGGTATAGGCATATGAAAAGAATAAGGTACATTTATTTCATAACTATATCCACATGCATAGAGTCCAATTAAGTACATGAGAACAAATAATTTTTACGTAAATTTCTAATCAGCCATCGCAGAAATTTAATGGCTACAGCATTTAAACAGTAATGGTAACCTACTGAATTTCATTTCATGCATTAGTAAAAGTAAGAAAGCTCCTTTAGGTGCCTTCAAATGTGGTATAATGATTTGGTGCCAGACAGGGAGATGTGAATATTTAAAAAAGTGCTAGTATTACTAGGATCTGTGAGGAGATTGGGACATTTAATACTAATAAAATATCACTTAAATGCTACCCTATCCAAGTATTGTAGAGCTGACAATGTGCCTCAATTTATGCACCCATCCACTGGCAGCTAATTTTAACAGGACAACATATAGTGTCACAAATGAAATATGATAGATTGGTTCATAGAACACAACAATCCCTTTCCCACAAATGGTACATTGCAGAGCTACTTCCATGACAAATGGTCTGACAAGCTATGTTCCAGCAGTTTTGATCCTTACAGCTAAGACCTGCTAAGCCATATACACTGGAACAAATCATTCCCATCATATTCAATCAGTAAGAAAAAAGTTTCACTCAGTTTCTTCCAAAGAACTACTACTTTGTTGAACAAACTCCCAAAAGGATGTTTCCTCATTATTACAATATTTTAATCTCAAGAAGTCTAAGGTTAGCTATTATCTTTCTTTTATATCCTCAACGTTTTTCTTGGACATCTTGAGGTGATTTCTTAGTATATTAAGGTATTTTGCAATGGGTATATTCATGTATAGTGATTTGATATCTAAACTTGCCATATTTATGTTCTTTATTTTTTTGAGTAAGTCACCCAAGTGTTGGATATGTGTAGCAATGCTAATGATGCCTAGGAACAAAGTTAGGATTTTAATGATGGCTCTAGCTATAAAATCACAGACATATATACATGCAAGTGTGTTTGTGGACCAATCCAAGGGATGTACTGAAGGCATTTTTAAAAAAATGAAGATATAACCATAAATTATTATTCAAGTAATAACCTTAAAAATTGTACTAATCTAGCCAACTATGTGTGTAAATTAAAATAAAATAACAAAAATCCTAATTGTAGCTGGTATGTATTGAGAAAAGCCAAACCTTACAGCATTAGTAATGTCTGCAGATTGTGCCAAAAAGAAAAATTATCTATAATAACATTTCCAGAACAAAAAAGTTACTAAAAGAAAGGTCTGAAATCATGTCTAGAAGTATACACATTAGTAAATACATTTTGGGTCTGTAAAAGCCCAGATGAATGTATATGTATAATCTATGATCGTGTAATCAGTGGATCTTCCTCATATATATATATATATATATATATATATATATATATATATATATGTGTGTGTGTGTGTGTGTGTGTGTGTGTGTGTGTGTGCCTGCTCAAACCGATCACTCTTCCACAGTAAAAATTACTATGTAGTATAATACAAGAAGAATAAATATACTGAACCAACACACTTGAGAATGGCCCAAAGCACTTGAAACAATAAAAACTATAGGCAGTTTTTATATTTTTTAACTCCTAAAAAACGGAAAAATGGTTTCCTATATGGAGAAGCAACCAATAGTAAATGGCTCCAACAATATAAGTTAGCCATTATAAAAAACCTGATTTAATGCACACAAATGATATCTTCTTCTAAAGCCATATTTAATAAAGAATTACATAACATTAAACAAACACTGTTAACAATAGATTTCCTGACTCCGTCATTGATCAACAAATTAAAATGTATCTCAATAAACTTAATAATTCCTCCAGCAAAATTGATAATATTAATAATAATAGTGTACATCAAAATAGACATAACACTATTAACTTATACTATTGCAGCCAAATGCATAATTACAAACAATGAAACAACACTCAAAAACTTAATAGGTAGAAATGCTAAACCAATTAATAATAATAAACAAATTAAGCTCATCATATATTATAAAAAACTTAAAACAATTGGCCTCATAGTCTTTAATAACCCTAAAACCACACGACTAAATCCTCTACAGAAAACCAATGTAGTGCATCAGTTTACATGCCCATTCAGAGATTGCATCTCTGATACTAATAATAAACCCACTACATATATTGGTTTTACTTCAACTACGCTCTCCCGTAGACTTACCTGTCACTTTTCTGATCATAGTTCTATTAAACAACATTAAAAAACATAGCCATACATGTAATATTAAACAGATTTTAGTTTATCTAATCTAATCTAATTCTAATCTAATCTAAACTTATTTATAAATGGAACTTTGTCTGTGTGTGTGTGTGTGTCTAGACACATGGTTCTGTTAACATTTCAGTCTCTCATGTGGTGTGACATCATAGAACCGCATTACTAATTTACAACCTGTGCCTGCTATTCCATGACTGTTATTGTCACATAGCAATGTTTTATGTCAACACAAGAGAATATCGTCTTTGGTGGTGGATATCTTTATGTTAATGTCCCTACAACCATTCTGAATATAGCTCATGTGAGAGATGAAAGCTTAGAACCAGTGTATAAAAAAAAAAACATTGGACAATTTTTGTCATTATTTTCAAACGGCTCATGATTAAACATAATAGACATTCACTGTTATATTTAACAACATATGTTCAGATAATTATCTGCTGCTTCAATACTTTAAATAGATATATATATATATATATATATATATATATATATATATGCGTGTGTGACATCAGTTTATCACATGAGAAAATGGTAGTTCCTTGTTTGTTTTCAATTCAATCCTATTGTGAGCAGTATCTAAAATGATTAAAAATAAAATGCTTTCTGCCTACATTTACAATACTTTGAAATTTAAATTTGGCTTTCCTCTAATGAGTCTAAAATTATTTTTTCTCTTTGAAATAAAGTTCTGTAAAAATAGTAAAAAATCTTTGGTTATATAAAATTATATATAACATTATTTTTGTATAAAATGATCAAAACTGAGGTACTGTATGTTCTATAATTTGCATGCATGATAGATATTGTAAGGACTATTGCTGACAACAGTTTGTAATTATTATATCTGCAGTAACCTTATAACAGAGAATGAAGTGTAATATTATAGGATATTGAGTCTAAGAGTTAATACAGACTTAATAATTTAATCTTTATATTATGGTCATTAATATTCTGCAATGAATCTTTAAAATTACAACCTCAGTTTAATTAAGATTTAGATGAAGGAGGACCAAAAATGAATGTTTCATAAAGCTGTAATGTTTATTTTTAATTTTTTTTTATAATGATAAATGTGCTGTGTGTGTGTGTGTGTGTGTGCGTGCACGTGTGACAAAAAAATGGAGGCATTCATTTTAAAGATGCATGTAGTTACATATTAGTATTTTTATTAGACAATATTTTTTTTGACCTAGTATCATAAAATCCATAAACTGCAATAAAATATCAACAGAACAGCAGGAAAGAAACTCACTCATCTGTGTTTATATATTTGTACATTAACAATGATCTATACCAACAAAAACATTTGGTAAAATTTGAAATGAAGCTATTATAAAAACTAATATATACAAAGAAAAACAGATTGATATGTCTATAAGCATATCATTATTAATGCAATTATTTGAAATATGATAAAAGCTTGGATATTTAGCATTGTCTGTAGTTCATGAAGATTCAAAGTAATATAACTTTGGAGCAAAATGTGTCATTGTTAATATTTTTTTATGTAATAAAAAATTATGGCTCTAAAGATATTTTATTAGCCTTGTTGTTTTTGCAACAGTAGGCCTGACAAGGTATTAACAACATTGTCAAAAACTGACAAAAGATTGAAAATATCTCTTTTGTATGCCTTGCCTCCTCCATACATTTTTATGATGCTATCATTTAAAAGCTGCTTGTATCTTATTTTGCTTGCAAGTAATGAAAATTTGGTCTCTCAAAGAAGATTTGTAAGCTGTGCAAAGTGAACTAAGCGATGTATCGTATAAAACTAGAATGTGCAACTTTGATCTTAATTCAAATCAATAGCAAGCCTTTCTTTTTATACTTAAATAAAAAACATTCATCCTGCAAAATATGCTGATGTATTTCATAAAAATCTAAAAAATGACAAAAACTATAATTATTCCAGTTTCAATTGCATAATTTTTTTTTATTCTGTTACAATTATAATCATTTCCATAATTTAGGATATATATTTTCATGCATCAATGCACAAAACTTAGAATTGTTTGATAGTGGTATTTTTCAAAGATTTCTAAGAATTATCTCATGCCCAAATGCCACTCAAAGCAGATACATGCTTATAAAATGTTATCAAAGGAATTCAAAGCTTTATGGTTTTAATAAATTGATACATCAGTAAGTCCATAGCCTAAAAATGAAAAAAGTATTTATTTTATACAAAAATATCTATTTTCCAACATAATTCCCTGCCTTGTCAATGCACTTAACCTAATGTTTCTCCATTTATCATATAGATTGAATATTTTACAGTAATAGGTTCAGATCAAAATTCAATAAATAACTGTGCCATCATATATATATATATATATATATATATATATATATATATATATAAAATGGATGTGTACATGGTGTAGTGGATAACAGCTTGGAATTGGAAATCAGATAGTTAAGTTACAATTCCAGTCAGATTATAGTCACTTATGTAGCAAATACCCTTGAGAAAAGTATGAATTTTTTTTTTTCCTCCAGTTAAAAAATGAGTTGACCATTTTTTGGACAGCTGAAGAGTTGTTTATTTCATCTTTACATGGTCTTTTCTTTAAACTTGCTAGAGAAGGTTCTCTAAATTAGTTTGGCTTTAAAGGATCATCTTGACTTATACTAAGTTAACACTTAGTAAATGTTTTTTAAATTGGAGTAGATAGGACCTACTATCGCCCGGTTTTACACACCACCCTCTTCTTTTGAACAGGAGTAGAGGTGATCGCCTTGTTTCTTGTTTAGGAAGGGGTTCCCGGTTCTCTTTCCTTCTCCTTCGGTCTTAGTGTTAGTTCAGTTGCAAGCTCTTTGCAGTATCTGAATATGGTGGCAACGTCTCTTCATTCTGAGGGTACCGGGTTGGCAGTTTTCTGGTTGCTGCTTCCAACTGTGTAGCATCTTGAGAGGCTGCTCTGATCAACAGTTGAATAATATCAGGGTTCCTGTAGTGCCATATCATGCATGGATGGGCGTCCCTGCATGAACCTCTGGTGGGCAACCCCGAGGCCACATTATGCTGCAGGCTGCACCAGTCTCCATCCTACACATGCTGCATACAGTGACCGTCTGATGCTAATCTAGACCTCTCACTATAAATAAACCAATATGAATACAAGCAAACAAAATAGGAAAACTAAACCAGCTCATAAGAAAACGCCCAAACCTGTCTGCATCTCCTTCGCAAACATACAAGGTATCTGCACTAACTTTTACAGCATAGAATCATTCCTTTAAACTAACTCACCTGATATGTTAGCTCTCTGTGAAACTAACCTTGACCCTTCTATCCCCTCTTCTGAGTTTTACGTTCCTGGTTACCTTCCCCTCCTCAGGAAGGACTCCGATGTCCATATGCATGGGCTCAGTGTCTATGTCAGCGAATACCTCCCTCTAGCTAGGGTGACCTCTCTTGAATCCCTGGATCATTCTTTCATGTGCTTCAGTCTCTCACTCCTAAGCTTGGTAAGCTATCTCTTCTTTCTCTACCGCTCCTCATCTGACTGCTTGGTACTTGATAGCATCTCTAATAATATCAAGAAGGCCATTTCTTCTCATTCATCTGCCCATATATTTGTGTTTGGTGACATTAACACCCACCACACCAAGTGGCTTGAAAACTGTCACCGATCTTGCTGGTGTCCACACCATGAATTTTTCAATAACCCAATCTTACACAAGTGGTGGATTTCCCCATGTATTTCTCCAATAACCCCAAGAGAAGGGACTCACTACAAGACCTCTGCTTCACTTCCATCCCAAATTCTTGCACTGCCAAGCAGCTCTGCCCTCTCGGAAACTCTGACCATGCCATAGTTTCCATTAACATCTCATTCCACTCCCACTCAACCCAAGGAACCCAGATCAGCAGAATATCCTACTGCTACCAAAGAGCAGACTGGGACGCGTTCCATGACTTCCTGTGTGACATCCCTTGGAACAAGGTTTTTAGTCTTCCCATTGAAGACTGTGCATCTGAGGTCTTCTCTTGGGTTAAGGCTGGCATCGATGCTTTCATCCCAGCCAGGAAATTTCAGCTTAAATCTCACTCTTTCCCCTGGTTCTCGGCCGCTTGCTCTGCCGCCATTGCCCACCGGAATCATTTTTTCCAGCTCTATTGAAGCCACGCGTCAGACCAAACCAGGCGCCTTTTCACCTTAGCTCGTAATAAGTGTAAAAAGATACTTAACGAAGCTAAGATGTTGTTTGCTGCCAGAATGAAGCAACGCATAGCATCCTGTAAGTTTGATGCCAAAGACTACTGACAGCACTGTAAAAGCGTGCTTAACAAGAGTAAGACCTTAATACCCCACTAATCAATGAATTTGAGGTCCTCACCTCCTCAGCGGACAAGGCTGAATGCTTTGCTCGCAGATTCTCCACCAATTCGAGACTGGATTCATCTGGAGTATCTACACTCGACTTCCCACCTAGAACTGAGGCTCAACTGAATGACGTTCACACTACACCCTCGCTGGTCTCTAACAATCTCAAAACTTGACCCTCACAAAGCGAGTGGAAGGGACGGAATCCCAATCAGTCTTGAAAAAATGTGCCCCTGATCTCTCCTCTGTCCTCTTTCTAAGCTCTACAACTACTACCTATCTGCTTTCTGCATGTTGGAAGTCTTCCTCTGTAGTTCCTATATTTAAGAATACTGGAGAATCCTCAGACCCCCTTCTTCTGATCTTTGGCAAAGTGTTTGAAGCCATTATCAATGCCGAGATGGTTCAGCATCTCACAGCCCACAGGCTCCTCTCAGACAAACAGTATGGTTTCCACTTCACCAGGTCTACTGCTAATATGCTAACAACCATACCAGGCTCTCGACAAGAATGGCAAAGCTCGAACTGTTGCCTAGGATATCTCCAAAGCACTCGACAGAGTCTGGCATGCTAGCCTTTTACGCAAACTGCGAAGCTATGGTATAACTGGACATTTGTTTGACCTAATCCAGTCATTCCTCTCCAGCTGCGCATTGAAGGTGGTATTAAACGGACATGCCTCCCAAAACTACCATACAAACACAGGTGTCCCTCAAGGCTCTATCCTAGGTCCTGCAATCTTTCTGATCTACAATGATCTCTCCGATGCCATAAGATCTCAAGTAGGCATTTATGCCAATGACACCACATTTTATTCTCGCCTCGATCAAAAATCTAGTGTGGGCGACAAAGCGAACATCACTGCCAAGCTTGAGAAGGACCTCCAATCCTTAGTGGACTGGGGTAAGAAATGGCTCATAAATTTTAATGCTTCCAAAACAAAGCTGCTATCAATTAACCATCATAGACAATCGCTCCTACCTCCCATTAGCATGGAACAGGCTTGCCTCCCAGAGAGTAAAACACCATGCCTCCTTGATCTCACACTCTTAGCGGACCTCAAGTAGAATGACTATATCAAATCCATTTCTAAATCAGCTGCTATGAAAGTCGGTTCTCTGTGCAGGGCCTGGAAGTTTTTCCTGTCTGAATCTATCCTGCACATATATAAATCTACCATCCACCCGTTTATTGAATACTGCTGCCACATCTGGTCAGGTGCCCCTACTATTCTCCTCAGGGTTCTTGACAATATACAACGGAGAATCTGTAAGGTGATTGATACCGACTGAGTGTGAAAGAATATAAGAAAAACATTAAGATGTGAGAACAATAAAAGAACAGGAATTAAGACAGAAGATGACAATTAACATTACATTTATATTTTTGAAGATCAAACTTGACTGGGGAGCAAGAATTCAAAAGAAAGTTCAATAAGCAAGAAGTGCAAGAAAAACTTAACAGAACTTAGTTATATTTAGTCATTTCAACTGTAAAATGAAGAGATCTTATCACCAGTCTAGCGTTTCACTTGAATTCATAGAGTCTAGGTATGATAGAGAAGAGTTCATCAGAATATTTACCATGAAAGTATTTATAGAAAATACACAAGGAAGCTACATTACAGTGAAAGTGACTGAAGCAGAGATGCAAAGTCAGGACAAATGATAAAGTCTTAATGATAGACCACATTTTTCCTATTGAACAGATATTTGGAGAGGCTGAGGATTATTCTTTTATTTAGTATTTGAAATGTGAATAAGCATGGGCATGCATGAATAGTTTCTTTGTTTTGACCTGCATTACTAAAAAAAAAAAAAAAAAAAGATTTTGCTCAAACACTTACAATAATTCATCTTGGTACCATCATCAACTTTTAAAGAACTTCTAATAATAACAGTCTTAAACATTATTCCCCATTTCATTTGTCTTCTAACTCATTTTGTTTGATTATTTCTAACAGAGAACTTACCTCTAGTCTAATCCAACTATCAGGTTCATCATAGCTTTATATTCATCACTAAAAATGGTTAAGAGTAATTAGTTTTGATGTACTTTTCCCAACTTACATGTCTCTTTTAATAATGTTTACTTAAAGGTGATAGTTTCACTGATTTTATGTCTTTCAGCAATGTTCTTAATATTCTGCATTGTTTCACTTTTTTCTTTTTTTTTTTAACATTCGCAATAGAATTCTTTAAACATTTTCTTTTTGGTCAATCTGCCTTTCTTGCACATTAATTTTTCACTTTTCATAATATTTTTAAAGATAGATTCTTTTTTCTATAGTTTTTATCTTTTCAATGTTATTCAATTACTTTTTTGATTGTTCTTTGATCCCGGTTCAGCTTTTTTACAATTTCCAATGTTGTTTAACTATGACTCAATGGCTTTTTAATATCTTGTTTCCCTGTTGAGATTGTGTCTTGTTATGAACCACATCATTATTTATAATAACCATCAAATTTGCATAACAACCATCTCACACCACTAAATAAGTACCTTTAATAAAAACAGTATTAGAAGCTTAAATTCACATGGTATATCTATCATAGAAATATATCTACAAACTATGACCAATTTTACTGTGAAAACATTGACTTGCATCATAAAATCTGACAGTGTATATATAAAGGTAAAGATTTTTTTCAAGTGGTCGAATATAATTTTTGAAAATTTGAAAGTGTGAGTTGACATGTTCTTTTTTATTCATTAATGCTAGAAAAAAAATTACCACAATGTTAGATTTCTTATGTATCGAAAAATAATTCAGCTTCCCATTAATGGCTTGCCAGATGAATATGATCTACATCAAACTATGAGCAGATGCTCTTTTAATTATCTAGCACAAGGCTACATACATCTCTGGAGCCACTATTAATAATCAAATACTAGCAATAACTTGTGAGATCAGTACACTTCCTGCTGTCTAGACTTTGTAGTAATTATTTACCTAACTGAAAAAATGTAACTTTTCTGGAGAGTCAAGTGAGTATGAAGCTCATTACTACTAATAAAAGAAAAATAAAAGCCTATTTTTTTCTTTGCAATTAGTTAAAATCAAATTAAATCTTTGTTTTGAAAACGTTATTTCTTCTGATTGATTTTTCAATTTTTATTATAAGTTTAGGTTCTTGTTTAAGAAAGTTTTTTTCAGGCCATCACTCTTTAAGCTTTAGGGTTGAAAAAATACTGATAACTTATATCTCCAGCAGGATATCAAGACAGGTTATATGCCTATTTTTAGATAAGGAACATGGCCAACAATATAATAAATTATATAGAAACTGGAAAAATACCTGAATGATAAAAGACATATCTGAGAATGTACTAGCTACTTCAGACTTCAAACAAAAGGAAAAAAAATAAACCTAAAAAATATCATTGTTAATCATGTGTGTGATCCTTTTGAAATTGTGAAAGAAAAAGAGTATAACAAAAAACAAAGGTCAGCTATCATGACATTGAAAACTGATTTTTTTTCCTGAAACCATACACTGACTTAAACATCTGAGTCAATGTAGATCTATTTAGTTTTCTCTCAGTTATATGAATCTGTAAAATCACCCCACCTACACACACTCTATAATGTTTGGATTAAAACAGATTCCAAAATAATCATTACATTTTAGTGATTAATTTTGAGTAATCTACACCAAGAGAAAAGAAAAATGCATTATTTAAAATACGTTTTAATGTACTCAAGATTAAACAAAGTATAGCTGGATTACAGTAAAGTATCATATATACAGTTCAATACATTCACAAGTTCCGAAATAAATGGGTGTATCAACCGTACTCAGATCCCATTTTAATGCACTTTATATTCTCATTCAATGCTATCACAGGTCCATACTCTCACATACATCTAATCATACAGACAGTAACTACCATCCAGCACTCCATTATTCCATGCCTCTTGCACAAGAATTATAGATAGGTTAACTGAATAAGCCAAGAATCACCCTATTATGTTCCATACATGTTCAATCAAGAATTGGTCTGGTGATCATGTCAGCCAAGGAAGTTGTTGAACATTCTACTGAGTATGTTGAGTAGTAGAGACATCATATGGCTTCACATTATTTTAGTGAAACAGCATATTGCCTTTCTATTGCAAAAAAAGGTAGCAGAACAGAGCAAACAATATTCTGGACATAGATGATGCAATTTAATATTCCCTCAATAAACACCAAAAATGAACAAGTGTTGTAATTTGTGGCACACCACACCATAATGTAAAAGTTTAGACCTGTGTATCATGGTTGAATACACTGTAAGATATCATTTCCAAGTCACTCATACATACAAATGATTGTCACTTGCGTGAAAGTAGAATCTGCTCTCATCCCTGAACACTACAAAGCATCATTCAACACCTCAGGTGACCTTGTCAGTAGCATAAGCAAAAGTCTGACTATAGTCATGCATGTTTGTAGTCTTGCTGCAAGTAAACAATTCACAATGGTCTATGTTAACACTCCTGTGGCTACATTTGCTATGATCTATGCTGTGGATGTTGTGTGGTATGCCACTGCTGCCATTACAATTGTATTGATCTTGACATGCATCTGTATTACATAGCCATCCAAAATCTAGTCTATGCCCATCATATGTAGCAATTCACTGAAAATATCATCCAGCCCCTTGAAGGTCCACAATCCAACTTCTCTCAAATAGCTCTAACTGAACAAAATGTTTCTGCTGTTTATTTTATTTGTAATTTGCACATGAACATATCTTTAGTTTTAATAGCTAATTATTATGGCAGTAATATCTGGAAACACATTTGAGAGAAAGAAATTGTAAGCATCTGTATGTATTTATGGCCTCTGTATGCATATTTTTCACTAATAAAACTATTTTCATCCATGTCACTTTCAGCACATAAGGTTAATTATCAATATTTTTTCTCCTGTATTAAGTGTCAATTCCTACTTTGTTTTTAACTGCATATTTTAAATACATCCATTTTCTACACCATCATTAAATTTTGTACTCCAAACATAAATCTAAGTATTTTCAGACTTAGTACACATCTAAGGAGATTTATAGTTTGAACTACCTTGTTAAATTAAGTAGGGAAAATACATACTGCATGTTCAAATAAAGCTTTTTTAAGACTGCATAGAAAATAATGTTGTCCCCTCATACATCACAGCTAAACTGAATCACAGTCTTGCTATGGAATGTGTTTTTGCAAATAATGAAATATCAAAGATGACTAACACAATCTCTAATCTTCAAGGTAAGTTTTGGTCCCTTTGGTGTTATGTAAAAAGATTTGTCTTTTTCGACAATATTAATTTCAGAAACTACCTTGCCAATTTGTACAAGTGTAGGTTAATCTCCACTAATAATAGTCATCAATAGAAACTATGCTTCCTAATTTGTAAAAGAATTAGAAGTGAAATTACAAATTTTATGGTTACTCTGCCAAATCTTCCAGTGATCATTTCATCTTCCTGTAAGCTCTAATTCGAAATCTGTCAATCACTTGTTGCTCACTATATATAGTTCTCTGTATCAGTAAGTCCACATAGGGAAAAGAGGGTGTAGGGTGTTTTAATACAAAAATTATGTCAGCATGACAACTCAACATTTGGAGGAAAGCATATTCTGGTATTTAACAGGAGGGGTCAGTTGAGTGACATTTCTGTTACATCCATGTTCGCTATTGTAGAGCACCTAATAAAAAAATCTTCAGATGTGCAAAGCATACCAGGAGAAAATTAATCTTAAAGTACTTGAGACAATCTTCATTAAATCTAGGCAGCCTACCCTGTGTAAATATAAGAAATGGTTGCTTGGACTTAATGTGATCTGCATATAAATATTCAATGTTAGTATATTATTAATGAAGTACATTAAGGGTTTTTTTTTTAGTTGTACATATTTTTATTTTATTATCCTCAATCAAGTTTAGATAAGTGAGAAGTGAAACTAGTTAATTTCCAGTATTTTTTTCCTATTCCGACTTTTTTTTTTATTTTAAACATATCCAAATTCTACACCATCATTAAATTTTTTTATTGCAAACAAAATCTTTAAATATTCTGGTATATTTTCATAACAGGATTATAAATAAACAAATATGGTGTGGAGTTGGGTACTGAAAAGTCCTTAACCCAACCAACTTCCCAAAATATTCTGATATTTATATAATTAAAATACTGATTTTGGAAAGTTGATTGGGCTAAGATCTTTTCTGCACTCCTCATAAAATATTCCCAAATTTACAGCATTGAATTCTGCATGTGGTAAATGCTAACAAATCACATCATATGTGAAGGATTTGCATATGATTGTGAGAAAGAGATGTGACTGTACTGCTAATCATGTATTGCTATCTATAAGACAAACAGCAAACATAAATAGATATTTGCTTGTCTACACTATCTTCATGGAATATACAGTGAACAAAGAACAACTCCACAAACAAAGGATTGTTAGATTAGTCACTGCTCTACAGCAGGCACTCAAAAAGCATGTAAGTGAAAAAATATGCCTGTAAAAGAGAGAAAGGAAAAAATGAGTTCCTTACTGTGAGTGCTAATGTCTCTCAAGAAAAAAAAAAACGGAACATGACTTGATAATGATTAACATTTCTATACATACATACCAGAGAGTGTAAATAAATACGAATCTACAAATAAAAATATAAAGAGAAAAAGATTGTAGTTTCTGGCATGTAAATTTCTATATGTGGCCACTATTGGTCATTTATTGTGTGTGTGTGTAAGAATTAGCATCTAAAAGAAATCTTTTTTAGAACCAAAAATTATAAAAAAAGCAAAATTTATCTCAATCAGTCTCTCCTCCATATCCCAAATTAACATTTGATTGTATTGTATGATGCTACAAAATAAAAACTTTAAATTATTAATTCTTAATCAAACATGTTTTTTATTTGGGCAACAATCTTTTTTTATTAGTCAACAATCCCATTTTACCTTTCTTTAGAAAGGTAAAATGAGATTGTTGACTAAGTTTGCTAAACTTGCTTATTACACATTTAGTTTATGTCTGAACACATCTTATAATGGTACTATATGTCTAGGCTATTATCTAGTGGATTAAAACATTGGTTTATGAATTTAATGACATAATTGTTAGTTCAATTCATATGCTGAGTAGTAGACTTAGATTAAGTAGAAAGAGAGTTAAAAAATAATTGAGCAGTACTAACAAATAAAAACAAGATAAGATATCCCTACACATGGGCAATAAATAAAAGGTTCAGCTTTAAATTCTCTGAAGGTTACCTTAATTGACAAGCACTTAAAGAAAGCTGAAAGGCCCAATGGGCAAAACATTGTGATAATAACAACAAAGATGAGGATAATAGTCCAAATATAAATAGTGATAACTCATCATCCCAGAAACTCAAACAGCAAAGATTTTATTGTAGATAAACTGTTCAAAATTCATTTTGATTGGCTTAGTCATTATCAGATACTAATTATAATTGTTATAAATATAGTAGACAATTGTCAGCTATATCATGTAATTTTCTGGAATATTACATCCCAAATTTAAATGCATATATATCTTATACCATATATAGAGATACAATAGAAAGTACTCAGACAAAAACAAAACAAAACCTGAACTTTTGACAATTTGTACACAATTTTGATTTGCATGAGCAATAACTTCTTCAAAAATTATAACAATTATATGAAAAAAATTAAACAAGCAAATCTTACTGGTTTAATAAAACTTTCTTAAATGAATTCTTGCTGCCTATATATATATATATATATATATATATCCACACACACACACACAGAACTAGCTATATGTTAAAAATAACAAGTTAGCAACTCACAAATATATATATTTTAAAAACAGAAATAGGGTTGTTCCAGCAAGAGAAATTGGTATAGAATAAAAAGTGTGAGAGGCCATGAACGTTTTGTTTAAAGTGTATATTTATTGTGGTTGTTATTATATATGTTATGATACATTAAGTGTCCATAATGGTATTTGTGACACTACACGTGTTTCGAGTCTAAAGTTGACTCTCTTTGGCTGAATAAACTTGTGACTTCACGTATCAAGTTCCTTTTGTTTTTGAAGGCAAAGGTGTTGTTAGTAAATAAGTAAATTAAATGTTGGCCACTCAGCTGAAATGTTTGTGGGATTGGCAGTTTTTCAGATCAGCATGTGTATAAATGGATAAACAGATAAATAAATAAATAAGTGCTAGAAATGCATATAATTGTAGATATCATATTTTATTAAACTTTCTCATTTTAAAAATGCTTCCACATCATGAATATTATATGATTGTGAATATATCATGATGTACAAAATATTGTTTACTGCTATCTTTAACATGAACTTAAATTAAGGATTAAAAAATGTTTCATCACAACACTAATGTTTTCAAATATTTAATTATGTATATAAATTGAAAATACACACAATGCACAGAACTACCTTTCTATATTATCTTTTCTTTTATAGAATTCTATAGTTATAAAAGTATAAATCTTCTTTATGATCAAAAGATCTTAAAGAAATTAAATTACTTTTATTTTATAACTTTCATAAATTTGAACTCATTATGTACAATGAAAATATTAAAACTAGCTCTTTTGCATTGAATGAAATAATTATAAAAATTCTTTTCATATTCTAAATTTCAACTATTGGAATTGGAGCAAATTAAAATAGCAACCACTAGTGAAGTATTGAAAGTTATTCCTTTTCTCATTTGCATAGCATTTTTTGTTAAATTTTTGTTTGTACAATAGATTTTGATTTCATAATCATAGTAGATAAATGATCAAACACTTTTAAAGATTTTGTTAGTTTGTAGTAAATATTGTAACTATGGCAACAAGGACACATTAAAACAGAAAAATTACACAAGAAATGAAATTCCAAATCAGAATTTAATAACATTGAATCCGATGATGATGAATAAAAAATGGTAATGTAATAGTTTTTTTAGAACAGAATTGTTACAAAACAACATTTTTTTTAAAGGGATTAAAAATTTTCCCTAATATAGAGCTGTGAATATTTCAAATGAAATAGTTAATGATCATTAATATGCCAAAAACATGATATACATGGTATAAAAACAAAAAGTAAACAATATCTTTGTCTAGAATATATAAAGAGAGAAATATCTCTGGTTTCAACAACTGACAAAAGGCATATTTGTACAGATTGAAGTTTGTGATACAAATTGTTCCAAGGAATGAACACAAAATGATATTGGTAATCTACTGCAAATACTTTAAGCATTTTTATAAACAAAGTCTTTTTTTATGTTGGACTCTCCTCGATTCTTTATTGCAGAAAATTTTGCATTCATAATATTTCAGATTGTTCATTCTATGGCCATTAATCAACTGTAATTTTGCTTCATGAACCTATCATTGGTCATTATATATGCTACAGACAAACTGCAATTTTCTGGATTAAACTATGCACTTGTTATTTTGAATATTTTAGAAATTCATAGTTTACAGATAAAAAATATTTATATATTTAAGCACACAGAGAGAAAATCTTTTTAAAATTATTATTATAAGTTTAAGTTCTTACATAAATTGTTTTTATGGCGCATCTTAAGTTTCAGGTCTGAACAGGAGTAGAGGTTTCCTGTGTAGGTGTGGGTTTTCAGTTACTTCTAAAGTCTACTTCAATCCTATACTTCTAACATCTCTGCCTAAACTATGAAATCTGATTTACTATTTATTCATTTTCTTCAACAAAAGTACATAGGTGAACCTATTGTCTGGTTCACACTCTCCAGTCTTTTGAATAGGAATATAGATCTATCCATTATTTCTTTTTTAGGTTTGGGTTTCCAGTTCCCTCTAAAGTCTTTTCTTTCTCCTTTGCATCAAGTGACCCCTTGCATCTTAGTAACATTATCACCATATGTGGGGGTGAATTGATTAAAGGAAAAAATCTAAATTAAATGAAATCTCATGCAAGATCTGGACACACCCTTCTAATTGTAATAGTCTCAACCAAACCAGAATATATGGTAAGCATACATATACCACAAATCTCCAATGACCAAATGGACCATAACTTCCATTATCAGTCTAAAGTAAAGATAAATTACCCAATAACAACAGCACTAGAGACAATATAAAGGGCACCGAACAAAAATGAATATCTGTCCTACAATCTCTGTATGTGCTAACAGACAAACTCAGAAAACATTCTATGCAGTATAGAAATTAATATATATATAAAAAAAGCACAAAACTTGGGGTTAAAAAATGAAGGGCAAAAATATAGTATAAAGTAGAATGTTACCTAGAAAACTAACCTATTTATAACATCGCACAATGCAAAGTAATTAAAGGAACAACAGACACTACAGTGAACAAAATTTCACTTGAAGAAGGAACCAGCAAAGAATAAATAAGTAAATAATGATGACCATTCAAAAAGATTCTGAATATTGAAAGAGTTTTATCAATCCTATTTCCTCATGATTTATCTGGTACATTTGATGATTCTGCAGTTTATACATACATTCAACAAAGATCAAAGTATAGTATCAGATATTGTTAGTTTTAAACAGTATTTCTACTTATTTATAACTGACATATCATTCTATTTATTTCAAGAAAGCATTTTATGTCATTAAAAACCAAATTGTAAAATTTGTTTTTGAGTAACAAATGTCCTCTTATTTAAAGCCATCATTTTATATATATATGATAGATACTTAAGTGTTTTTTCCATCAATAACCACCTAAAACTTTGTCACTACTCCTCTGAAAAACCATTATCTACTTTACAACTGGTGAAAGGGGGATGCTGACAGAAGTGGTTAAGACGCTTTCTTTTTTTTTGACTGTTTTTTTTTTTTTGTCAAACTATGCTTGTGGTGCAGTGGATATTGGCTCAGAACGAGAAATCAGAGGGCTGAGTTCGAGTTGAATTTCTTGCATTCACTTAGGCATAAATAATCTTGGAAAAGGTATTTTTTTTTTTTAATCATCTCACCCCAAGCAAGGCATTCCACTGCCACTATTGCGCATGGGGCTACATAGGGGAAGGTAAAGAGAAGGAATGGTTAGACATAGGGAATGTGGGTTGGGAAGAGTGCTTGATAGAATGGGAGCAGGTTAGTGTGTTAGGAGGTGTCTATTGACCTTACATTTAAACTCCTGGAGATTGTAGCCGTCGGGGAAGCAATCGTTTGGAAGAGAATTCCACAGTCGGGAAGTGCGAGGAAAGAAACTGTTGGAGTAGAAGTTACAGCTGCATTTTATCGGTTTCACTGTAAAAGGGTGGGATCTAGTTGCTAATCTAGTATCTCGTTCAAATTCGTATTTAGGGGGCACTAGTGATCTAAGTTCATCGGAGCAGAAGCCATGAAAGTATTTGTAGAAGAGACACAGAGAAGCCACGTTGCGCCGGTGGGAGAGAGACTGCAGGCCGTCTGCCAAGTCGGTATCTATCACATTACAGACCCTCCTCTGAACCTTATCGAGAAGCCCGAGGAGAACAGCAGGGGCACCCGACCAGATATGGCAGCAGTATTCAATGCACGGGCGGATGGTAGATTTATAAATGTGCAAGATAGATTTAGACAGAAAAAACTTCCGGGCCCTACATAGAGAACCGACTTTCATAGCAGCGGATTTAGCAATGGATTTGATATAGTCATTCCATTTGAGGTCCGCTGAAAGTGTGAGACCAAGGAGGCGTAGTGTTTTACTCTCTGGTGGGCAAGCCTGGTCCATGCTAATGGGAGGTAGGTAAGATTGTCGATGATGGTTAATTGAGAGTAGCTTCGTTTTAGAAGCATTAAAATTTACTAGCCATTTCTTACCCCAGTCCGATATGGATTGGAGGTCTTTTTCAATCTCGGCTGCGAGGTTAGCTTTGACGCCTACACCAGATTTTTGTAGGAGGCGAGAGTAAACTGTGGTGTCATCGGCGTACAAACCTATTTGGGCTCTTATGGAATCAGGGAGATCATTAATGTATACCAGGAAGAGTGTAGGACCTAAGATGGAACCTTGGGGGACACCTGCGTTTGTATGTTAGTTCTGAGAGGCATGTCCGTTTAATACCACCTTCATTGTGCAGTTAGAGAGGAATGACTGGATTAGTTGAAACAAATGTCCAGTTATACCATAGCTCCGCAGTTTACATAGAAGGCCAGCATGCCAAACTCTGTCGAACGCCTTAGATATATCCAATGCAACGGTTCAGGCTTCGCCATTCCTGTCGAGTGCCTGGTATATGTACTCGGTGATGGTCATTAGCATATCAGCAGTAGACCTGGTGAAGCGGAAACCATATTGCTTGTCCGAGAGGAGCCTGTGTGCTGTGAGATGCTGAACCACCTCGGCGTTGATAATGGCTTCGAACACTTTGCCAAAGATCGGAAGAAGGCTGATAGGGTGGTAATTTGCAGGGTCAGAGTGTTCTCCAGTGTTTTTAAATATAGGAACTACAGAGGAAGATTTCCAACAGATTAATCTCTTTCCTCCAGCTATGGGTTAAATAACAGGAGAGATTGAGTTCTATAGCCTTGGTTGGCAGCCAGTATACTGCAGAAAGTAATGGCAGCTGATTGTGGGAAAATCCTCTGCCCAGTCAGTTATGTCTCTTTCGAGACATGATCACCCAAGCATGTATCACGTATGGCACTTAACTAACTGAACTATATGCTGGAAGAGTCAATGAAAAAGTTAAGACTTTTCTTAGAATAAGCATCATAAGGATGAATAACTAGCTTTAGAGAGGAATGAGATGTAAATAGCCTCAAGAATAAAGGATAGGTATTGCTGACTACCATTTTAAGCAAAGAAAGAGGAATTAAATTGCTCAAAAAAAAAAAAAAAAAAAAAAAAAAAAAAACTCTCCTCAATGAACATTAGGTTATATGGCTTCTGAAAGCTGAATAAAGTTGAGCATTTTGAATATAGTCTATTTTTATTAACTTTGTGAGCATGTATGTATAGATATTACATAAGAATGCCTCGAAAAGTAATGCTTTTTAGCTTATATTGGCACACAATATCAGAGCCAGATGTTGGCAGTATGGTTGGCTATGGATGAACCTTTCTACCAATAATGATCTTTTTTGCCTTGTTATAGATTATTACCTGAGCAAAATTGGTTCTGGCACAATAGCATCTGAAAGTGCATACAAACCGATCACAGATTCACTCTTTTGAACAGGAGTAGAGGTTTATCCTTTGTTTCCTGTTTAGGATTGGGTTTCTAATACTCTCAAAAGTTTTTGTTTTATTTCTTTCACTCCTGGTGGCTCCTTGTGTCTTTATGGCATTGTCACTGCTTGAAGTGGTGCCTCTTACTATGTAACCCTCTACCTAGAGGGACACCTTGTACATCATCATAAAAGAAGAAAAAAAGAGAAAAAATGCACCCATTAACCTTCAATACTTACTGAACATCTATGGAGAACAATTAGTGGATACAAGCAAAGATAGGTGGTGGTTAATGCAATTCAACAGTGACAGCAGTAATGTGTTTGACAAGCCACATTCCAGTTAGCCTAGCACAGCTGTTAACTCATGAAATGAACAGCACCTTGAAAATGCACACCCAATAATGATAACTATGTGAAAGATTTGTTTTATATCTAATAATTTTAACTATATGTACAAGTGTATATTGTGGTAGTCCTTGAGTCAATTCATTTTAAATAAATCTTATCAAACATCAGTTTCTTTTTAATCCAAGAATTTTTCAGAACCTCCTCTTACATGAATATCACACACACACATATATATATATATATATATATATATATGTGCGATGGATAAATTGTTGTCTAAATTACACAAAAATGTAAATAACACTGACATCTCATTTTAACACATATACTTACCAAAATTACACAAAAATAACCTGAAATACTAAAGAGAAAATTTGACAATAATAAAATTGCAATTGGCTTCAACCACAGCCCTCTGACGACTTCAGAATCTCCTGCAACTCTTCTGGACAGTCTCCTCGTCTAAGTTGGTGAATGCTGTCATAATCCTTGCCTTCAGTTCATTTTTGGTATTACAAACAGTTTTGTTGGTCTCTCACTCAAATGTACATCACACATAATAATTAAGGGGGTTGCAGTCTGGGAAGTTAGGGGGTCAGATGTAAGAGATGATACGATTGAAGAAATTGTCTGACAGCCATAACTCACCATGCAACACAAGCAGGAGAAGCCAGAATTTTGTTGGCAGACATAGGGTCTTCCAGCAGCTACCCTCCTGATTCAGGGTAGCACTCCCTCCTTGCCTATAGACCAAATTGATTTGGGGGATCTTTTTTTAATCATGGCCTGGATCTCCAACAAATTTGGAATTTCTTTTATCAGAATGATCAGAGTAAGTTTTCAAGTTGTTGTACCTTTGTAATCACAATTAGATACATCCAACTTTTTCCAAACCCTTTGCAGTCTTCAGATTGGCACCCAAACATTTTGAAATGTGTATTGGAGCTTCTGATACAAATATCAAGCAGTACAATATGCGGTTTCCAAATTTCTGGCAGAGTGAATTGCATCATGGTGTTCTTTTTCTCACAGACAGTGCCCAACTGACCCTACTATACTGAGCAGTCGATAAAAAGCAAAAAAAAACAACACACATGTGCAAAATAAAAAATGGCGACAATTTACCCATTGCACCTTGTGTGTGTGTGTGTGTGTGTGTGTGTGTGTGTAGATGTACTTATGCACACATCAAATCTTTATAAATTTACTTCTATTTTAGATACAGGATGATAAAACCAGGCAAGAATAAAATTCATAGCCCATAATTCCAACAATAAGATTGATTTTTCAGTTTCTATCTCTAAATCTATCTCTTTATTAAACTTTTTTCTAAGCAATAGACCTTGAAAAATTGTTTGTCTTTGTGTTTAATTCTGATACAGCCATCAATTTAAGCATCAGTACAAAGAAAGCCCCTTCTCAATTTCCTTATGCTACCTGTGATCTTTCCACAAAAAAGAAAGAATTTTCAAAGAAAACATTGGCTTTTTGCTTTCTACATTCTGAGAAATTGTGTTTCATTTAGATTCCATCAAAGGAAAAAGGAAATCATTTTTTTTAATAAAATAACTAATTGCTAAATTGCAGGCACACAATCTATCATAACAATTAAGTTAATTAAAATTAAAATGCCTAATTTATCTCCCTTGATCATGAAATTGTTGAAACATGAAATGTTCTTTTTAGAACTGTCTTTATATTTTGATTAGTGACCTGTAAGTAATAGTGGGTCAAAAAGTGTAATTTGTTGTTCAGAATAAGTATCATTTATATCTGTACAATGTAGAGACTGCTCCCACAAACTGACATTTATTTTATAATCTATAGATAATATACTTTATTCATAAAACAATGTTCTGAGTATAATGTGAATAAAAATTGGACTAGTTATTTGCTGAGTTTTTTACCTTTTCTAATGAAAGCATTTATAAAGAAATTTACAATGTTAAAAGTTACTCTTTTTGGTTTACCAGAACACACACAAAATGTTAAAATTAACCACACTTTATTGTTTAATAAACATTGGTTACCTTAAAATAGGTTTCACCAATCTATTTTCATTGTATTAATTTACCAAGTGGTTAAAATAACTTGTACTAATTCTACTTTAATTCACCTATCTTTAAGAATAAATGACCATAGTGCCAAAAATCTCATTTTAGGAAAAATCAAGAAGAAAAAAAACTCAAAACAATTGAATAAATAAATGAGAAAGAGAAAGTAAAAAAGAAAGTCTATTCTTAATAAAATGTTTCAATAACTCTGAAAGAAAATTACTTTATTTTAATCTTTTAGTGCTATATCTTAGAGGTCAATATTAGAATATATAATGTTAATGTGACATTTCTCACCAGACAGTGACTGCTACTGAAGACATTTGTGTCTTTTAGTTAGAGCAGCCAATTCTCATTTGTAAATAATTTTTCTTTTATGGTATCTTAAAGTAGAAGCAGTATTTCAATGTGTTTTGAATACAGCTAGTAGAAAAAGGAAAAAAAAATATCTCTCAAAGCAAAATTATTCTATTTTGATGTCTGATCCACTAAGATATTAAATTAATTTTGAGTATCAAAACTAATACATTCCACTCATTTATATCAGAATGTATCATTAAAACCTTAAACAATTATTTTTCATGATAGCATGCATGTAGAATTATTCAAGCCTTTTATTAAACTATCTATGTTCTCACTGCATTTGATTTTTTCATTTGAGAAGTCATTGCTGGAGAGTGTTCTTCAAAGAGTGCTTAACAATTGTCCTTCCACAAAAGTTAGTTTAGTGTAACAAAATTAATTAACTCCCAAAACAAACAGATTTAGTAATTTCATCTATCATATAGTACCATGATGTCATATTTTATATGATTATTTATTCAGAGTTCCTCATTTTGAATAATGTTAATGAAACTTTGTTTTTGTATATTGTTTACTACAGTTATACCGTAGTAATACTTTAGCTACAAAGCTGTAGGGATTAATTAGACTTACCTGAATTCTTCATTACTCTTAACATCATACTTGCAAGCAGTCTAAAACAACAGCAGTTAGTTTAAAAAGGTGTTTATTTTGTAAAGACAAGAATTGGAGTTAACAAATGATAAAAAGTAACTGTCAGAATGCAATAATGAAATATTCTATAAATTTATGACTCCAATGCATTCTTTCCTTTATTGTATTGTGATATGAAATGACCAACACTGTCATTACATAGAAAGAAATTACCAAATTAAAAAGCTACTGCAAAAATACATGCAACATTCAGCTTTATATACCAATCTGAAACTATTTTAGCAATTTTATGCAATGTGAAGTGCATCTTGAACAATAAATCTCTCTCTCTCTTATAAATGTTAGTTTCTACCTAACAGATACATATGAACTTCAATGCAGATTTGAAACATGGATCTTCCACTCTGATGACTTGTGCTATGAGCATATGGCATTGGGGACAAAAATTGAAGTAAAGGAAAGAAAAGTTAGTGCCTATCTAAGACTATTGTTGCGTGCACTATAGTCACAAAACAGTATAGCTCTTTACACTAGGATGACAAAACTATCAGCTATGTTTATTATCCCTGATAGAAATATAACAAATTGCAAAAGAATAACTTTATCAAATGCAGAGCAATTTCAACAGTTTGGTAATCTGCAGAAACCAATCTCACTAACAACAAGGTGCATATGACAAACAGAGCAGAGAAATACAGGGATATAAGAAATTTTGAAGGTAGCTTAGTACAACAAAAAACATATCAGAAACAGTGATTCACTTGTAGAAAATAAAACTTAGAAGAAAGAGGAAAAATGATCAGTGAAGGCAATCATCCAAATAAGGTAAGGAGTCTAAATTACATGGAAATTCATGGCCATTTGTTATGAAACCAGCTGTAGTGTAATGGAGGAAAACTGAACTGTTGATCCTGACAACATCTGGTTATCATGCTAGCAAAGCACAAGGCAAAAGAAAAGACAGAAATTAATGTGCATAAACTACATAAGGAATGAGAATTTTTAGACAAATATCATAACAGTACATAAAGCAGAACTCAGTAAGTACATATGAAGACTGAATCAAATACTTGCTGTCATGGTAAAAGAGATCAGAAAGAAATATAAATAATGAAGGAATACAAACTAGAGCAATAAATTTTGCATGAATTAGTCTGAAAACAAAACTGGAAAAAGGCTTGATAAATGCTCCATGAGAAACCATGAAAGATCAATGGTGTGAAGATAGAATATATCCAACATATAACATGTCAAAACACTGATCTAACATAGTCCTACAGAAACAAACTTTCAAAGATTTTAATTCTAGAATAAACTGTGCTGTAATAACCAAACCTGGAAAGAGTACATAATCCAAAAATATTGCACTGTTCTAACCTGAAATAAAGTATGGCTGGAAATACTTCTCTCCCAATGAATTCATGTATTTGGATACAGAGGTTTTGGCAAAACATTGGTTTGCATTGAAAAGAAAATCATGAAAATATGGGAAATAATAAAAAAAGTCTCTCTTGGATTTGGACATCTGGAGAACGTAAGACTTAGAGAAATACAATCTCTAATTCAACTGACACTGACACACATTTACAGAGGATCACCCTTAACACATTTGGTAGACTACTGACAAGCATATTCTTTTTAGAGTATTGTGTTAATGTAAGTTTCACTCAATATCTTTGATATCTATTAGGGTTTGCTACTTGGCTGCTCAAATATTACTCTTCCTTTTACCACATCACATTAATATGTAAAAAAGATAAAAAACCTACTTAAGCAAGTTTTTAACTATTCATTTATTCCATTTACATTTTCTATATTGAAATTTCTTCAATTATTCCTTTTCAACTTTATTCTCACATCATTTTGGAAAATGGACAAAATTAACAAGAACAGCTCTTTTTAATAGCAACACATTGTATAAAAAGTAAGAAATAATATAATTAAGGAAATAATAATAATAATAACCTGGTTACAGGCATACAACCTGTAAAAATTTTATGGGACTTTATAATACATACAGACAGAACAAAGCTAATTGCCCAGACATCAAGATCAAAGACCACAAGAACAGAGTGTGATTTCTTATTGACATGGAAATCCCTGCAGTTTGTAATGTATCCTTGAAGATTTTCAAACATTATTAAAATACAAGGGTCTTGAAGTGAAAATCTCAAAAATGTTGTACATGAGAACATCAGTAATTCTAGTTGTAGTTGGTGCCCTTGTATTGATTGGAAAAGTTTCCAATAGACACAATAAATGGGTTCTTGATAGCCTATGCTTTATAGAAATAAAAAAAAATTGTACTGAAGTAAAGCTCACACATTATGAAGAGCTTTATCTTTGTAAAATGTGTGTGATATTACTTTTTTTGTTATTTTTTGTTTTTGCAAAAAATTTTTTAAATATATATTATCAGTGAAAATGTCATGAAGCTATTTTTGACATTAGGTCTCTGGCTGCAACCCAGAAGGGAATGTGTATATTACAATAACCCAAGGAAATAACAGAAAGAAAGTAGAAAAGTAAAGAAAATAATAGATTTTTTGGAATTAAATATTACAATTTTACCAAATGGGTAATATAAAGTAGTCATCAAATTTAACAAAAATACATATTCTTATTTAATTTTTTGTGTAATTTTGGTAAATATATATGTAAAAAAGAGAATTGTATATTGCCTGGTATAGTTAGGTGTGACTGAAAAGGAGCATAGTTCAACATATGCGAGTCCAGTAGATCAGTTCTTAGAACTGGACAGCTAAACTACTAATATATATAATTTGATTATACTGATGAAGGTTTATGCAGAACCAACCACACATTCTGAAAGAACCAAATACAGAGAACAGGTGCACATAGTATACGACATCTCAAGATTTGAATTTAGTGTTTTTCTTCTAGACTGGTTACCAACCATGGCTATAAGGCCCAGTCTATTCTACTATTTGCCTAGAGCTGAAGAGAGAACAGATGAATTCATACCATTCCTAAGAATATTTATACATGAAGGTAACAACTGGAATTCAAACTCAGCTCTTCAAAAAAAAAAAAAAAATGAATATATATATATATATATATATATATATATATATATATATTACACACACACACATGTGAAAGTCCAAGGCATCATTATAACCAGCAATAAATAATGTTAAAGCAAATTGCTTGAGATTATGCAAACATACAGAACCATGTGTATAGGCACACATGCACCCACACGCACGCACGACTGGCCTGAATTAGGAAGTTGGCCAGTGAATGCATGCAACTTGGCAGCTTTGCAGATGTGACTATTCAATACTAAGTGACAGAAAGGAGCCCACTGCAATATCCTAAAGCATTTCTCACATGAATCCAATACAGCTCTTTCATTATTTTCTAACCTCATAACTTATTTTCTGCTATATCTTAATGATTCTTCTGTGCATTTATTCACAATTCTAGTTCTTTTAGAGAATTTGTCCAAGTGGAACCCCCTAACTCTGCTAATGCTATGACTATATCAACAGTCAGTATTAAGAAGACCCTAGAACAATGTACTAGTTAAGGTTGATGAAGGTAAGAAACCAGCACAGATCATGTACCAGTTGCATGCAAGAAACTTTATTCAACCCAAATTAGTAAAAAAAAAAAAAAAAAGATAAAATAAAATAAAAAAAATAAAAAAATAATAACAGTTCAGTATATAAAGATCTTTTGCACAAATAAGTCTGCATGGAAAATAGTTAATATTCATTTAAAAATAAATCATTCTTTCTTTCCTTTTATTCAATATCAAAAGTTGTATTATAATAAAAATGAAAAGCTGTTACAGTCTGATTTAACAACAGGAACAGATAACTGAATAAGCACACAGCCATTACGAATAATGAAAATAAAATGTTCTTTTAAAAACTGCATGATCATAATCTTTTACAGGTCATGAGGTGGGTATTTTGGGAAAACTGGTGTGTAGCAGTTAGGATAAAGCAAAAACTCCAGGCTAAGCAAAAATATGATGAATGAGTTTTCTATAAATACAGCTATTACTTTTCCTTTTATTTGATCCAACAGCAGTTTTAAACTTACTGTTTTATAGACACCATTTACTCATTAAGAATTCCTATATATATAAGAGAGAGAGAGAAAAAATACTAGTAGATAATTAAGAGCAAAATAGAAAAAAAAAAAAAAACATTCCATAAAATCACTCAGTCTGAAAGATGGTTTTAATGCAGCCTCAGTTCATTCCCATTCATAGGAAGTCAAATAATATGGGAATGACATGATCAGGAAAATTCCATGGTAGATAATCTTGGGTCATATAGACTATGTCTTAGACAGCAGAGTCTACAAGAACACATATGACTACTCTCAAAAGATGAAAAGCTTGAACACCATGTCCAACATTTTCATGTACATGCTAGCATTAGCTCTAAAGTCCTGAAGGAAGAAGTGACATGACCCTCATTGGTCCTATTACCAGGTTATCTCCATGAAAATAATTGTTTTGTTGTAATACTGGTGATGAAGATAAAATTAATTCTACTTCTAATAGCTTCTCATACATCAGAAGCCAAGTTTGACCCTATCTGACTTACAATTTATAAAGACAAGAAACATTTTTGTACTCCATAAAGTCAGCATTTTACCAAATTTTGATAGAAAATGCTTCATTTTTCTCAAAATAGCATATATATATATATATATATATATATATATGCTAAGTAAAAGGTTTATCACTTAGCTGATTGGTTTATCACTCAGCAGCCTGATTTCAGAATTTTGTAGACAAACCTATCTGTCCACTGACCAGTGGGTATCAGCAACTGACTGCTTATACTTCTCAAGTTTTCTTTATTATCTGCACTGATGGAAGTTTTTTCATAGTGTGCATACGTGTTCATGTCCATACACTCGTACGTGTAGGGTGTCATGATTATTCCTTTTGTTGTTTTTCTTCATTTTACATAGTCTTTATACAGAGACAAGACAAGACTTATTCAATAACACTTTTAATGCTTTTAGAAAAATGACTAAAAAAAAAAAAAAAAAAAAAAAAAAAAAAAAAATCAACAATGGCAAGGAATAAGAGATGGATTTATATCATTTCAAAGGATATTCAAATGAAAGTGAATGTAATAAACTTGATTGGAATTTAAACTCAGCCTGCCTAATTCTCTTTTTGAGCCACTATGATACCACCAGCAAATCTATTGGCCTTTAATAAAACCTACCTAAATAAAAATCTGTTGCCAATTACACACACACAAAGAATACTTTTATTTTTAATCCCGCATTTGTATTACTTCAAACATTATTATAGTAGATACTTTGTATATGAAATAGATACCCCATTTTTATTTAATAAACAGTTTGTATTACACATCTATTAGCCTGCACATTCAAGAAATCTTACTAAAAAAAGATATTCCTGCATTCCCCTTTGTATGGAAACCAGTTTGATTCAGTGTCCTTTACCACTCAGCCACAAAGAATGTCACACAAGTGAAGGTTTTTTTTCTCTTTTTTAAAAAAAATCCTCTTCATATCTGCTCAGTTTTGTATATATGCACACATACATCACACTTGCACATATACAACACCCTATATGCACATATAAAGTGCATCTACATACAGGGATATTTTCCTTTTGAGTTGATAATTTTTCAAAAAACTAGATCAAATTCTATAGTCACAAGTAAACCAAATATTTGGTCTGTTGGAGTTTAATTTTTTTATTCAATGACTTTAGATAAGCCTTGAGTATCAAAAAAATCTAAAGGGTGTGATAGCTTTTTATAATTTTTTTAATGGTAGCAACCAATGTAACATTTGTCCTGAACTCCAATGCAGCAGATGTTTGAAAAATGTCAGAAATTGTTTATGAAGATTTTAATCTCTACGTGAAACATCATTTAAACAGACAACTTTTGATAATTACTTTTTCAATGTAGCACCTACTAACAGCAATATAGAAACCAAATGTACAAGAAATGAGTTCTCATTATATAGCTAGTGGGCTACACCTCCAATAGTCTACTTTGAACAAATGAAACAAGGCAAAAGCAGAGCATTGCTAACAACTGAAATGTGTAAATGAAACTTTATACAAAATATTTCCAGCTTTAACAAGAAAAGAATCATTCTTCAACATGGCAATGCACAGTAAACCCAGAGAAAAACAGACATTTTTCACAATCTCCCTTGACCAAACACCATCTGATTTGTATATATTCATATTATGAGCACTTCAGTGAGAATACATTTCAGACTAATGAGGATGTTAGACCAGCATTTAGTGAAGTTGTTTTTTATTCATCAAAGGCACCAGACACTTTGAATGAGGAATCCAAAACTTGTTTTATACTAAGCAAATGGCATTGCTAATGGTGATAATTATACTTTCGATTCATAAATTAGTCATGTTGATATTTAAATTTATTCATAATTCCTATTGAAAATATCTTTAAGACTTGAGTGCACCTTTATCTCTCTATGTGCCCCTGTATGTTTCCATCTCTCCATGTCCCTGTGTGTTTCTCTCATATATATATATATATTATATATACACAGGGCTATTAAAAAGTAACACCCCCATTTTAAAATAATTATAATTTATTAAATATAAGTTTTACAAGAAATGGATATGATTGGAGAGTGTTTAGCATGAAGTTTTATTCAAATTTCGACATGAGCATTAGATTTAACTACCAGCTTCTCAAGCTGCCTAGGAATTGCATCAACTGATTTTACCAGGAACTCTTGTGGGATGGACAATATAACTTCTTATATTCACTCTTCAAGTCCTTCCAAAGTCTTAGGTTTGATATAGTAGACTTGCTCATTTAGCCAATCCCAAAGAAAAATGAGTGTTAAGTGAGGATTCCAAACTTAATAAAAACAAATTTTTTTTTATCAAAATGTTTATATTATTATTAAAAGGAAAGATTTAATTATTTTTTAAAATTTGATAATCCCTTCTAACATGTTCGAAATTTTGATAAGAAATCTTGTTTTGATTTTAGTGAGTGGGTAACCAAATCATTACAATGGAAAACATTACATAACTCAGTTTTTTCTGGTGACAAACACATTAATTTAGAAATTCTTGCAAAAATCAAATAATTGTCATATTTTAATTCAACGTTCAGGACTTATTCATAAATAAATAAAATTAATTTTGAAATTATTATCTTTAAAAAATCTTGGTAAAAGTATTTTTTTTTACATCTGTTACTGCGCCCTTTGTGTAAATTCATGAAATTTTAAGAAATTAAATTTTATGATAATTGGTTTTAGTAGTTAAATGCAGAACTCATTGGGGAATGTAAATTATCTATTTTTTAAAATTTTGCCTCTATTTCTGAAAATCTGCTCCCAATAATAAAATAAAATATGCAATATGACTATGACATTATTTAATTTGATAAGCTTTTAATTGGTTGAATAGATAATATACATTAAGGACATTATAGTCAGAAAAATTATTTTTTTCTGATTAATAATGAAATTCTAAAAGAAATGTTTTCATTTTAACTGTAATAAAGTTTCAAAAATATTTTTTAAAATACTTCAAAGATTTGTTGAAGTTAGTTTAAAAACTTAAGTGAAAATTATATTTAATCAAAAATTAAAAAGTTTAATACAAATTGTTGTGTCTTCCTATTTTTAAAATAATTTTTAATTGTTTTTTGTGTATTTGAAGTTTGTTTTTGTATAATAATTTCTATGTGTAAATTAAAAGGTCATGTTTTCCAGTTTCTTCCCTTTACAGGAAAAAAGATTTGTACAATTATGTCACTTGTGATCATCATACACTTATCTCTAATCTGACAACCTGTCATCACATTTGATATACAGCAGACAGGTTAAAAAGTTCAATGCTGTGTTTAAGAACTAGTTTTATTCTAAATTTCATGCCATAAATAAGTAATACTTGTGTAAATCAGATCAATTTAATATTAAATTTTCTAGTTTTCCTAAAATAATGTGTCACAGATGTAGATTTTATTTTTGCAAAATTTTTAAAACTGAAAATTAACTTTTGTATACAAATGTGTTGATCACTCAAAAATGGCCAAAAAATTGAAAAATTAAAAACAAATCTCAAAATTTTATAGTCTAATCAATATAATTTCTGTTTGAAATACACCTGAGAATTTTGCTTACTGGAAATAGTAAATTTAATCATTTAGCTTTCAATTAAAACTAAAATAAAAGTTTCAAGAAAACTTCTTTATTTTTAAAAATTCAATTTAAAATGTTGATATATATTTTTTATAACAAATTTTCTATAATTCAATATGCTTTGTACATATTTATGCTATTTCTATTAAATATATTTACCTTTTGAGAAAAGGCAAACATTTTAAAACTTCATTTGAAATCCATTCCTCCCTTCCGATCTTCATCCTCAAAATAGCAAACAAAATTACACTAGTTAAATTATGTACTGAACAATTCCTTTAAAAAAAAAGTCTTTTCTATTAATAAATATTCATTAATAGTATCTTTATTTTGGGAATTTTTATCACAGTGCTTTCACATATTTCTGTAATCAAAAAGATAAAAATTTTAATACTTTTACTAACTAATCTTAATTTTGATAAGCTTCAATAAATTGGTGTCAAATCTGGCTACAAGACTATTTTTTAGCACTTATTTCCCATGTTATTTTGCTTAAAATAAGAAAAATTAATTTTTCTCTGTTAAAGTGGATTATAACAGTGTGTACTATCCCTACAGACATGTAATCTGTTTACATCATTTATAACAAATACAGACATAGTATTAATTGAAATATATAAATGGAGATATCTTATCATTCAATCACCACGGCATATCTTTCAGAACATACAAATTAAAAAGCCTATATTTCAAATTATTAACAATTTTCCAGGTAAAGTTAAACTTACAAATTCAAGAAAGCAAAGAATATAACCTGTTTCAGTGCTAATAAACAAATACATTATTTTTATTCTGTTCAAGTCACAGTATGTTAAAAAAAAAAAAAAAAGAATAATCTATACTTGATATAAATGATCTATATAGATGCCAGGGAGACAAAATTAATCCCATCCAAATAAGTTTAAAAAAAAAAAAAAAAAAAAAGATTTTCTTTTGTAATATCTATTAAAATATTTGCTCTTACCTTTCTAGTCCTCTAAAATACTTTTCTAACTCCAGGTCAAATGGTTCACTTCCAGTATTCCTATAAGAGAACTTTCTCTATAGAAAATATAAAAGTATAGAGTTCTCCCTCTACTCTATTCTAACTATAATTCTTTTTAAATGGATAAACTATGCTATAAAATAACAGTCAATAGGTATCAAGTTCAGTTTTCAAAAGGTTTGAAATATACCACTATCAGTCTTTAGTAACCAACAGCTATATGTTGCATATGCACAACTAAAGCAATGCAAAATGTAATAGCAGTAAATCAAATTAACAATAACAAATAAGCCTCCAGTGAGATTTGAACTCTCATTCTTTATCCTCAGAAGCCTGATTGTCCATGTCAACTACTTATCAATTCGAACAACTGATCAGTTATTCAAATTTAACCATTTTTCATATTTTCCAAAAATACCTTATATGCCACCATTTTAGTTACATATGCTAACAGCATTAATTGCAATATTATTTGAATTTCTTAGATGAAGCATTGTAAATTATTCTTAATATTTTAATATTTGTTTCATCTTAATTGCTTTTTATCAGAATTCCCTAATTACTATTATAGGATCATTTATAAACAGTGCAGATCATATATAAAGAAAAATAAACTCCAGTGAGATTCAAATATGCATCCTTTATTCCTAAGAGTCTGCATTTCTACAGCAGTTCTCTTACCAATTAAGCTATTAAGACCAACTGATTACAGTAATTCATATCTACCTATATAGGTGATTTTTTATTTCAAGTTTAACCTTCACTAGAAATCTATTATTTCTAATCCACACTGTTTACTAAAAATTGTAAAATAATGAACTTAAAATTTGTAATAAAAATCAAGTGAAATTAAGATGAAAGAAATATTAACCAAAAGTTTTCTAATCATTTTTCAGAATAAAAATAATATTAAAGAAGAGAATTTTTTGGCAAAGAATACTGCCTTTTGTGAAGATATGAAATTCAATCAAAATAATGTTTTTCATAAAGAATTAAAAAAAACAAACATTGTAAATGAATAAATAACTATTCCAAAACAAAACTTCTCACTATCAATCATATGAATGCCCTTTCCTGCCTCCTATCAGTATGGCTGATATTAACCTCCATGAGTGACTCATTGCATTTTCTCAAGCTTACATTCTCAGCTGACATGAAACAAAGATTATAATGAATTCATTGCTAGGTCTTTGCTAAAAAGATTGGTTCCTTGTGTATTGCTAAAAAAATTTTTGTTCCTGAATCTCTCTTACATATTTATTGCTCCAATGCTCCTGCTTTCTATTCAGAGATTTTTGATAAACTCCAAAGAAGAATCAATAATATTATTGGTCCTGATCTGGTGTCTCAACTTCAGTCACTTTCCCACTACTGTGATATAGCTTCCCTGTACTTTTTCTATATTTTCATAATTGTTCAAATGAACTCTTCACTATGATACCTAAAGTTCATGAACTTAAGAGCCTTACTAGATTAGTGGCAAGGTATCATCAATTCACAGTTGGATTAGCTAGATGTAACTAAGTTCTAAGCTGACAGTTTCTTTTCTCATACTTCTCACTTATGGAACTCACTGCTGACTATGCTTTCCAGCCAACTTTGACTTTCAAAAATTTAAATGTAATTATTTACTGTCTTCTTTATTTACTCTTCTATTGTTCTTGCTCTTTGATAATGTTTTTTTTTCTTATTCTTTCATTCTCTGTAAACCTTTGTGTCTTAGTGACTTTACTGCCTTGCATGGAGTGATATAACTAAAAAAGAAAAAAAAATGTTTTCTGTGTATATTTTTAAAATATAATTTATTTAGTGATCTATTAATAAATTGAAAAGATGCAGTTTAATCTGCATTGGAGATATAGCATAAATAGAAAAAAATAATTGCTATCATCAAAATATAATTAATAATAGAAAAGAACACTCTTTCTCAACATAAAAGCACCACAGAGAGCATGTCAGGTTGGATATTTGCAAGAAAAAATCAAATTTAAAAGATTAGAATGAGGTATTTATAAAGTCCCCTGTAAGTAAGTTGCCTTATGCCAGCCTTTTATAATAAATATTTCAATGTCTTATTTTTTTAACTTTAATTTCTCTTGGTTCCTTTTTACCTTCCTTGTCTGTTTATCACTCATGATTTCACTTATCCCTCTTTGTGTGTTTTATTTATGTCCATTGCTATTAAAAAAAAAAAAAAAAAAAAAAATTTCAGCCCTACCCCACCCCCAATTTGCTTAATTTTAGATAGGCTTTCCCTATCAACACTGAGAACTAAGTTTTACCATACCAATTTTTTTACTTGGTAGTAGACATCAGAACTTATATTAAGTCATAACTTAATATGAATTCCTTCCTATTTTATGTGCTTTCTTTTTTTTTTCTTCACCTCTTAAATAGAAGTAGTAAGTTCTATGTAAGTATATCTTCAGATTAATGACTTTTCTAATACTATCTCAATTTTGGGGGAGGGGATGCATATATACCCACCTTCCCCTGAGCAACTTTTGTCACTCCCACCTCCCAGTGGGTCTTTTAGTACTGATGTATAAGAGTGAGCTTGCCTTGAGACCCTTGGTCTCTGGCAGGTGCAATGCTTCAGACCCAAGGAGGAGTTGTGCTGTCTGATCTCTAGGCAGATGAGACACATGCACTTAAAGTGTCACACCTGAATTTTTTATGGGTTATTTTTCCCCTAATCAAGGGTGTTAAAGGCAAAAGTTTTCTAAGTTTTACATTATCTGTCTGATATTTGAAAGTACAGATCCCTGACTAACTACGAAGGAGGTTATCCTATCAGCAGGTGTATAATATCCAGTCTATTGTACTGCCATTTTGTGAATGGTTTCTGGATCATGCAGTAGTCTCCAGTGGAGCCTCTCAATGACATGATAAGGTGTACTGTTATGGCAGTATCTCTGGCTGAGTCAACCCAGGTTATTTATGCATGCATCTCCATTGGGTTTTTGTGTTACTGGCTGCTAGTCATCGACAAAATCAACCAAAACAATCAAATAGAAAATTAATAAAACTATCAAATCTAACCTTTCAAAAAAAAGGGGGGGGTAGACTCCACATATACCTGTATATACTGTAAGGGCTCTACATTCCAACTGTTCAAAAGTGGAACTCCATTTTCTTCAGGATAAACCTAATATCCTGTTTTTGTTCCAAACAGGTACCAATACCTCAATCCCATTGCAGGTGCTCACAAATCTGGGTTATTCACTAATTATAACAAAATATGACCACCTAAATTGCCATGGATACACACTCAGTGCCTACATCAAGGACGGGTTTCCCTGCAGTAGGGACACAAAAAATAAGGACCCTAATCTCCACATGGCACTTATCCATAGTATCACATTTGTTTTTGCTCTGTATCATCCTCAAGATGTAGGGTCAGTAATCTCGATCAAATATCAGAGAGGAATGACAATATCATTGAATTTCCTTTAAATAATTTTCGCATATGTGGGGACTTTAATGTTCACAACAAAGAATGGTTAGTCTCCTCTAACAAAAGCAATGTAGAGGGCAGATATTGCAGAGACATTTCCATCACTTATGATTTGACTCAGATCATTGAAGAAACCAACCGAGTCCTGGATGTGATAGGACAGCAGAGGAATCTCTGCAATTTTTTCTAGCATTCTGCCTGACAAATGCACAGCAAAAGTTTTATCCCACTTTGGCATGTCTGATAATTGCCTAACCAATGAAATCCCAAGATTTACCATTCCATAGAATGTTTTTTCACTATGAGAAGGTAGATTCAGACAGTTTTTGGTTCTATATGATGGAAGCTACTCTCCCAACCTTCTTCAGACATGCTGCCTCCAAAACTGCTGCCCTAATCTGTGAATGGATTGTTTCTGGAATAGAGTGTTTAATTCTCCTTGACAGACAAGGCAAAGCTCTTTGTCTCAAACTCAACACTTGAGGACAAAGGCCATCCCCTTCCCAACTTCCTATGTCTCACTGAGCACAATCTCAGTAATATACTCATTTCAGTAAAAGAAGTCTCTAGACTTATCAAAAACCTTGACTCCAAAAAAGCCATGGCCTGGATAAAATTCCAGTAGTCATCCTTAAGAATATCAACCCAGAATTATGCTTGATTCTAGCAAAATTATTTAACCACTGCTTGAAGGAGAAATCTTTCCCAAGCATGTTGAAGGTGGCAAGTGTATGTCTGATCTTCAAAAATGCAAGCAACTGATACTCTCTCTCAGTACAGACCTATTAGTCTTATCAGCAAACTTTTTATCAACAAGAAGGTTGTCAAGCACTTGGATAGAAACCCTCTTGTGCAACAAATAGTCAGTGTGTGGAACAAAGGTTTACTATACAAGCTCCCCAGCTAAGGAATCACTGGAAGAGTTTCTCTATTACAAAATCATTTCTAACAGATAGATTCCTGAAGGTATTTATTAATGACCAATCTTCCAAGACTCTGGTGGTGAATGCAGGCATCCACAAGGGGTCACTTTTAAGACCAACCCTCTTTCCGATTTACATTTTTCTGATCTACCTAAAAATATACTCCGATCATTTGCAAACACCTATACTGATGATATGACAATTTACAGGTGCACCTCCAAAAGTCTTGACAGTCAAAGATTGGCAGCTGACCTCTCTTCCAATCTAACACTAACTTCCCAGTGGCAGAAAAACTGGCTAGTTATATTTGATGCTTCCAAAACCAAACTGGTTACATTCCATCACCACCACTCAGACCATAAACTACCACCAGTCACGATGAACAGATGTCCCCTTGAGGCGGTCCTCAGCCCTGAGAGGCTATTGGGCCTCAGACTCACACCCGACCTCAAGTGGAATTCCCATATATTATCCAATGCTAAAGATGCAGGTAACATAATCAGCTCCCTATACCACTCCTGTAAATATCTGACTCCTCATGCTATATCCTCTTTTGATCAGAGCTAGATCAGACCGAAAATGGAGTATCATTACCATATCTGTATCTGTAGTAATGTAGCCTTACTTTCCAGTCTTGATTTTAAAAGCATCTCCAAGGCCTTGTTGAAAAAGAATTACTTTTCGCATTCCAATCGCTCACAGATGGGATGTAGTGAGGCGCTACTACCATGGAAAGTGCTTGGACAAACTGCATCACCTGGTTCTACCAGGCATGACCTTCATTGTTAGGATTGAACATGTCACTTACATAGTAGTGGCAGCAGCAGCAATAAAAAAAATACTCTTCAATCTTCAAACTCTCACCTATAACAGTAAAAGTGAATCAGCAGATTCTTAGGAAAACTCTTCTAATTAAAAAAAATAATGACAAAGTAGGACAAAATTTTGAATGACATGTTTCATCAACACATATGCATGAAGAAGATGGGATGCTAAAATTTTAACTTTTTAAATTTAATTTTCTTTTTTTGTTTGGCTATATAGTTTAGTTCATTTAATTTAGTATATTTTTCTTTTAATCACTTTTGTTATTAAATATCCAACATTGTGATAATATGCTAAGAAAGACGAAATGTAAAAATGTGAACATAAATTTATTGTGGATGAAACTAATGTGAAGCAACAGCAGTCAGATAAAAAAAAAAAACAATAAAACTAAGAATTCTTCCAAGACAATTAGTGATTTCTATTCTTATTTCTTTTTGACAGGCATCAAAAGTTTTGTTAAAAGATAAAAACAGAATATTTTGGTTTAAAATAAAAAAAGTGAAAAGGAATTGGTAGCACCATTAAAAACATCTATATTGAAGGCATATGTTAGTTTGAGAATCAAAATTGGTACATTCTTTCTCATAAGCTTACCAAAACCATTTTACTTAACTGACCAAACCTACAAATTATTAGTTATAACAATGTTCTGTAAATATTGCCAGTTCTTTATTCAACTTCTTGAATCAGAAAACCTAAATACAAAAGAAAAGATGTTTTCAAAATGTACTGGTATCATTTACTTTAAACATGTAAATTTAATATATTTTGACTGTACCAATAAGAATAATCATTCAATAATTATTACATCTTAAAACTATAATAAATGTGCATAAAATTGTCCTTAAGACAAAAGAAAAAAAACACAACCTGATCACTTAGTCATTATAAATTATCATTAGGAAAGTAAGGGTTATAAGGAATTTCATAAATATAGATTGGTTTCAGAATCAGTTCAGTTCAAGTGAATCAATGTTAAATTACTATAGAAAATTAAAATTTGTCATTGAAATAGTACCCACAAATAATATTAAAGCTTGTAAAATCAACCAGTCAATATCCAAGAGTTAATGGTACTGTTGTCCACCAATCTTTGATAGATATCAGTAATTTATTTTGGAAAAAAGACTGGCATTTTTAATAAGTGCATTCCCAAAAAAAGAAATAGTTTTATAGCACTTTCATTCTTTCCACAGAAATGAATATCTTTATTGTAAATAAAAAATCTTTTAGAACAAAAAACAAATAACTGCAGTTCAATATTCTTGAATTTTCTGGTGTTAAAAATTCATTTTTTTCTCCAAGATATTTATCCTATATATAATATACAAAAGTTTATGTTGCTTATAAAAGAATGATTTTACTTGTTCTTTTATTTGTCAATAATGGACATCATAAAATTTTAAATGTTGGAAAATGCACTTAAAAACAAAGCATAAATCTGCAATTTAAGTGATCTTCATTTCTCATCACCAACTTAATATTCATCAAATTTATGATTCAAAAAACATTAACTGCAACTAATTATACAATTCATACCATGAAACCTAAAGCTGATGTTTGAACAGCAATTCTTCAAGCTACAATCAATTAGATGATGTGGCTTGTCAAGACTATAAGACCATCACCAGCAAATGGTCAATTCAATTAACATGACCTTCAACATCACTTTGCTAACAAACCTTTCCAATATCTGTACAAAGATATATCTGTGAAACAGCTGAAATCCTTTCAATAAATAAAATTGAAAAATTATAAACTTAGTAAAGTAAAAACACAATCAAAGAGGAAATTACATTTAAAAACTGATAGGATTCCAATATAGAACAAGGTAAAATTATTATAGATAATGCCATGAGTGTTTCAAGTTGTCATAATAAGAAAGCAGATATGCAGGAAGTTTGACTAGCAACACGTGCTAATGATTTTTACATTTTATATTGTGAGTATTTTATATTTGAGAAAATTTGTAGCATCTGTAGCTGATTGGCCTTCAGTAGTAACTGTCTGACTAGCACAGTGCATATGGTCAAACTTGTTGCAAATTGGGTAAAAATATAAGCCAATCCAAATAACCTTGAACGCTCTACCCATACAGCATGTGCCAAGAAATAAAACTTGATTTAAAAGAAAGAGCCAAAAATTAAAATAGGAAGAAAGCAATGGCAAGTCACAAACAAAAAAGGAAGAAAACCAATACATATGACAAAAATATAAATTATTTATACTTACTTATATTCCTAGACACACAATGAACAAATACATGCATAGGCATTTATGCCTAGGCCTATAATAATGAGTAATTAGAACAATCAGTATTTGTTAACAAAAATGGAACAGAGAAGTAAAACATTAGACAAGTGCATTGTAGAATATCTAGCTTAATAGCACTTACAAACATCTTCATTATCTTTAACACAATTCTCAAATTTAAATATTTGTCTATACTTCTGAGATGAGGTAGTACTTACATTGTTCAGACTGTTGTCCTCATATTCACGTTTCAGCCTTTGTGCACTTCGACCTTCTTCAGATGATTGGAATTTTGAACTGAACCCTTTATTTTGATCACTAGAGTACATAGTTCTCGTTCCATGAGCCATGCCACTTCTGAATGTGTTAGTTATTTACTTTTAACTCAGCTCTAAGTTATTTGTTTGCCACTGCTATAGCTAGATATTGAACTCACAACTGAGTCACAACACTTATCCCCTTTTTACTTTTAACCAACACTTTTATCCACTGTTCCATGTATCCTAAAGGACACATGGAACAGTGGCAATATGCCTCAGTGGCACATGGCAATATACCTCAGTGATTAAAATAAAGAGTTTGGTTGAAAATTTTAATCATCTGAAGAAAGCCGAAGCATACAATAGCCAAAACATCATGAATATGAATATGGCAATAAAGATGACAACAATAATAATGTTAAATGTAAATAATGTTAAACAATAATATCTGACTGCAAACCTCCTCAAAGAATAATTAGTTTGTGTCATAGTGGCATCAACTGTTTTGCTATATATTGTAAATCAGGCACACTTGCAAGTATCGGAAACAATTATATTTTTCAAGTTAAAGAAAAATTACTAATGAATTTTATAAGAGAAAAAAAATGTCTGAAAATTATGCAGAGAGACATTTTTCTTTTTTCTTATAATTCAAAACTGGTCAAAGTGCCTGTTTTGTTTGAGTACTTTCTATGGTACTATGGCAGTACCAGGTGGTGTGCTATAAGGTCATCATCAAGAATTAAATATCACTACCCTTGATAAGATAACTTCATTCTGGCATTCTTTTGAAACTTCATATTCAAATATCAGATAGGGATCTAAACAGCCCTTTTTCTCATTTTTATTAGAAATATTACAATCATTGTAAGATGCACAGAAATATAAAATACTTAATGTTCAACACTTTATAATTCTAATAAAATCAATAATTAAGAATATTAAAATTAACCATAATTAGTGTAGTTTGAATAAAGAGAAGATAGAATGTTGCATACCTCATGATGGGGTAGAAGAAGTGGAGACATGTGAGAATTTCTTTTATAGAAAGATGTTGCAGAAAGAGAGAAGAATTATAGGAAGAAAGAAAAGCAATAAAGCTTGACTGAAAATACAAGTTAGGTGATATTTGTTTGTTTCATATGCGAAAGTTTGCAAGAGAAGAAGAAAAAGATTTATGAGTAAGGAAGGACAACAAAGATTCTGAGGGGAGTGTTTTTTATTTTTATGTTTTGAGCTACAAGCTATTTTGACACTATGGAGTCTGGAATTGTGAGACTGGGTAGAAATAAGATACAACTGTTTAGTGGAAAAGGTGATGCAGTTGTGTATATAAAGATGGTAAAATTGATTGGCAAGCTTCAAAAAGTGCCAGACCTTGCTAGTTTTCTTCCACTTTTTCTGCAAGAAGATGCACTTGTTCCCTACATTGAATTGAATGATGAGGACCAGTTAGATGAGGACATGACAGAGACCAGACTGAAGAAAGTGTTCACTGTAGAGCCCTTTGAAGCTTATGAAAAGCTCAAAAGAATAAAATAGACTTGGGAATTAGAAGACATCTACAGCAATAATATCAAAAGGGCTGGCAGGATATTTGGTGAGAGGAATGGATCAGACAGCAAAACTAGCTTTCATAACAGGTTTCCCAAACAAAATATCCGTGGTGCTGCAACAAGTACCTGGTGTAAAAAAAGATGGTCCTCTGCAAAATGTTTACCAGATGCAAGGCTCTTGGTCAGCAAGAGCCCAGAACAATGGCAGCTAATGCACAAAGCACAGAACCAAAAAAGTCATATAGCATCATCAAGTATTTGGGGCTATAGATGTCAGTGATTGCACCTAATTAGAGATGATAAGGAACAACTGAAATCAAATGTGTTACAATTGCAAGAGATTGGGGTATATTGCAAAGTATTGTCCTTAGGCTCAAAGAAACAAACAGGGAAGTGAGGGTCTTCTGTACCAGTAGCTACCCTGTCAATCATAGAAGTGTCAGTAGGCAGTGTGATAAAGGTAGCTCTTGTTGATATCAGTTGCACAACTACTTGACTTAATCCCAAGCTTATGAGCAGATGGAGTGGGAGTGGCACTGTGAAAGCAGTTGACAGAAGTGAGGTGTAAATGTAAAGGAATCTGGCAGGTGAAATGAAAGTAGGTCGAAAGAGGATAAAAACAGCGGCAATTATCATTGATCATATCATCGATGGGATCAACATCGTTGTCAGAATAGACATAATCAATAAACTGGGAGGTGTGACTGTAAAGAAATGGCAAGGTGAAGTTTGGAGAGGTACATTGTGCCACAGATGTTCAGAACTCTTGCAAAATTGAAAACAAGAATTTCATAGCAGAGTCCAATAGAAAGAAATGCCTGTAGAGTGGAATTGGATAGGATAGTCTCCAGTATTAAAAAACAAGGCAGAGTACTACAAGAATTCCTTGAAAGGAAAAAAAAAAGAAAAGAGTAGAGTTTAAGAAGAAGTAAATAGAAAGATTGATTATGGAGGGTAATCTCTTGCCATGAAAGGGTGAAGTAAAAGGAGTGTAACAGTTGATAGCAGTGGTCTAAGCTACAAAAGAAAAGTTAGAACAGTATTAGATTTTTGAGAGTTGAACCATTATGTAGAGTGCTATACTGGGAGCAACATAACTGATGTGTGTGATGAGAAAGTGGAAGCAGTTGGTGGGAGAAACTACAATCAATTAAGTCAGCCTACCTGCAGTTACATATTATAGAGATACTATGGCAGTACCAGGTGGTGTGCTATAAGGTGAAAACTTACTGCTTGACTTAGTTGGGGGTTCAGACTCAATGCTACACTAAAAATTATGATAGCTGTCCTAAAAACTGTATTAATTAAGGATAATAAGACAGAAGAAGCTACCGATTCCGACATTGATGACATCATGATAGCTGTAACAAATGTAATAATGGAAGAAGTGGTGGCTCATCTACAGTAATTTGGATTGACAGCAAAACCACCAGAACCCTTAGAAGGAGGGTGTATTAGATGCTGTGCTAAAAGGCATTAATCTGGCTTTAAAGTGGCTGCAACTGTTCTCAGTCTGTGGAAAGCTGTTGGAACACTACTCCATTGCTGGATGGCTGCAACTGGCATGTAGCTACGTGAAAAGAAGAGCAATCAAGATATACTGGGAATGTAAAGTCAATGATGAAACTGTCACTGTAATGCAAGAGATCTTAGCTGAGGTAAATAGTGAAGACTTGGCACATCCCTAAAATGAAAACAGGAGTAGTGTGCTGTGATGCTAGCAGTATTCCTATAGGGAGTGTAGAGATTGGTTTGGTCTTGGAAGATGCAACTTGGTTGAAAAGAAAAGGACAACTATAACATCAATGTGGGCGTATTAGATGCTGTGCTGAAAGGCATTAATTTGGCTTTAAAGTGACAGTTAAGAGAGGTGGAAGTAAGAGAAGTTTCAGCCACAGTACTAAGTTGGGTGAATTCTACTGTAGAGGGAAACAGGAAAATATAGGTAAAAGGTGCTGCAGAAATGATAAAGCAGAGATTAGGAATATTAGGAGAATTGATATCCAAATTTTAGTTACAAATGAAAACAGTGTTTGTGCCTTCAGAAAGAAATAAGGTGGATGCACTAACTTGAGTAAGTGGTTGGTCCTCATTGAGGAGGAAGAGGCTCTAGTATGCTGTCTAGGGACCAGAAAACTAGAAGAGTTGCATGGTAGATGTCATATGGTAGTGAACAGGACTCTACATTTGGTGCAAAAAGTTGACCAGCTTATAAAAAGGGAGGAAGGCTATAGGGTGGTCAGGAACTGCATCAGATGTCAATCAATTGACCTTACCCTAAATGTGCATGATCTTGGTGAGATTGAAATAACAAATAATTGGTTGAGGTTATTTGTCAATATAACACATTATTGCAGCAGTGCTATTTGTCACTGATTGACTGAGGGCCTGGGCAACTAGTGGTTTGTAGGGAAATGCTTGCTGAAATAGCAGTTGTAGAAGAACTGGAGATGATGATTCTTGAAAAAGATCCAGTAGAGGAGATGGTAATGGACAATGGCATGGTTTTCTGCTTGGAACTTCTCCAAAAATAGTTTGAAAAGTGGAAAATAAAGTAATACAGAGCAATCATACAGGCCAGGGGAAAATGATATAGTGGAGGGACATCATCGGATCGTGAAAGCAATAGCCAGGAGATATTGCCTGTATAAGTAATGTTTTGGTACAACATGGTGCCTAAGGTTGAACAAAGAAAAGAGACAGTATCGCAAAGGTCAATTTTCACCTATGAGTGGAGATACCCAAAATATATATATATAAATATTGATGAGGAAATGCCAGCCAGAATCCAAACAGGTGAAGAGGTTTGAGTGAAGCCACTAAAGGCACAGTGCACAAATACAGTGGAGGAGTGGAGTAGTAACTGGAGTGCTATTACCTTATAACCTGACCATTGATGGTATGCCACAGTATATTTTGGATTTAAAGGTGAGTGGTCCTTGCAGATGATATGAATGCTGAACTTGGAGGAGATAAAAATGAAATAGCATCAATGCAAAGGCTGCAGAGAGAGTACACGCACCAACCTGAGCACAAGACTATATTGTATAAAATTATCTTTTAAGATCATGGAGGCTTGTAGTTTGAATTAAGAGAAAATGGAATGTCAGTTACCTTGTAGGAAGAAGTGACAAGTGGCAATTTCTTTTATAGAAAGATATTGTAGAAAGAGAGAATTACAGAAAAGAAGAAAAACAAGAAAGCTTGACTGAAAATACAAGTCACGTTATTTTCTTTGTTCATTTAATATGTGAAAGGTTGCAAGAGAGGCAGAAGTTGGATTTACGAATATGGAAGGACAATAGGGATCCTGGAAGATTTTTTTAAATTTTTTTAACTACAATTAGTCAAAAATTATTTATTACATTTTCATGTAAATGAAGATTAAAATTTGCTTTTTGGGTGCATGGGAGGGGGAGGGAGGAAGAGAGAAGCAGTTTTTAACATTCAAAAAATAGTTGATGTAAAATCATAAAATATGATCTCTATTTTATTAAAACAGTTTGTCATTATACGATGACTATATTGTTTTTTAATATCTGACTTCATTAAAAATTTTATTTAACTTATAAGAAACAACAAACAATGAAAATAACTTTAAATAACAGAAAAAATAAACAAGATATGACAATAATAGCCCTATTTGTTTATCGACCATTGGTGAGAAAGCCATTAAACAAGAGAGGAGAGGTGTGTTTAGTCTCATGACCATAATGTAAAGAAATAAAACAAGAAAAAAATTATTCTACAGTTAATTTTGCATCATTAAGATATCGTGTTTTCTTTTCAATGACAAAAAAAAAAAAGGAGGAATAATTATGCTCTCAAATAATTTAAGTTCAATATAAGATTATGAGAAAAATTGTATTTTTTTTTTAAAATCAAATGTATTTAAGCAGACAGGCATAAAAATAGAGGAGTAATTGTGACAATAAAGTGTTCTCTTCTTGTTATCGTTGGCATTGTTTACAAAGAGACGCAAAAAGATAACAGAATGATAGACTGCAGCCAATAGTTGTACTGCAAGAGGGAGATATTGGGTACAGATAAGATGGATTCATATTATGTCAGTATTAATCAAGGCAGACAGAAAATACAATACTGGAAGAATCAGTTAAGTGATGAAAGAAAAAAAAAGAAAAGAAAATAGTTTGTTCTTTTCCCTTACTTATATTGCAGGAAAGAAAAGACTAAATAGAAGAATAGTGGGAAAAAAAACAATCAGATCTGAAAAAGAAAAATAACTGAAAAAATAAATAAAAAATATGCTGAAAAGAAGGTAGAGAAAATGATGAGAAAAAATGCCAAAAGGAGTGTATGAGGAAGAGATAAAGTGTAAAAACGAGAGAAATCAGGGGGAAAAAACAAATGAAAAAAAAAGTTATTAAAAGAAATAAAGGAGTTTGGAAATTACAAGGAAACACAAAGAAATAGACAATAGTTTATTAAAGAAGTCCATTGGAAATTTGAAAGAATTTAAAATTATTGCAAATTTCTGCTTACTATTATTAGTAGTATACAATGTTTCATTTATACCAACAGACTTATTCATTTAAGCAAAATCCTAGGCAAACTATATTCTCAGCTTCTGTCAACAACTTTTTTCTTTTCAATTATTCAGTATTTAAGAAATACTTAAAACATAAAACCCTAATCAAATGATGTCATTATAATCTATAAAATTGAATATATAAGAAACCTAAAAACAGAAAAGCATAAAAATATCACAAAAATGAGAAAAATTAGATATGGTCACCTGAATTTAGCTTTGTAAAATTTAAAAGCAGCCTTAAGTGATACTTAAGAATTTATTGGTTTATCTTAATTACAGCCATAAATTCATAAGTCATTGGTTTAAAATTATGTACACACACAAAATAATGCTGTTATATTTCTGGAGATCAAGTTTTTATCTACAAAATACTATTTTTCCAGTCACCATCATAGTATATGCATTTTTTGCCAACAATGAACAGCTTGTTATATTTTTATTAAACATATACATGCATTTACTCTAAATACTGTGTAAATTGTATTTCTAAGCATAATGCCATGTGATTATATAAGGGTGTAAATTGACACATGCCTTTTTTGCATGTTTTCTCATTTTTGAAATGAGTAAACTGATTTCTGTGATATTCTGATACAAAAACTTTGTGAAGTTAGGCCACAATTTTAAAAAATTAAATCATGCAAAAATGTTGTATGAATTGTTTTTTTTTTTTTATTTCACAAAAAATACCCATACACCAGACACAAATTATGCTGAACACTCAGGTCACCCAAAATCAGCAGTTGTCCCAGAAAACACCAAAAAATCCACACATTTTGGTTGATTGTAAATTGAAGTTGCATGAGATAACAGAGGAGTTGAACATATCAGAAGACAGTATATTCACCATTTTGCATGAACATCTGTCAATGAGAAAGCTGTGTTCAAAGTGAGTGCTACGTTTACTCACAATTGATCAAAAACAACGCGTTGACAATTCAGAGTGTTTTTTGCAACTGTTTTAATGCAACAAGAAAGAGTTTTTGCATAAATATGTGACAATGGATGAAACAGGGCTCCACCACTTCACTCTGGAGTTAAATCAGCAGTTAGCTGAGTGGACAGCAGCAGGTGAAAGCCATTCAAAGTGACCAAAGGCACAAACATCAGCAGGCAAGATTTTGGCATCAATATTTTGGAATGTCCAAGGTATTTTGTGCATCGATTACTATGAGAAAGGAAGAACCATCAATAGCAAATATTATATTGCATTATTGGTGCATTTGAAGGAAGAAATCACCAAAAAACAGCCACAAATGAAGAAGAAATAACGCACCATGTCATAAGTCGATTGCAATGAGGGCAAAACTACATGAATTGCACTTCGAATTGGTTACTCATCCACCCTATTCTCCAGATCTGGCCCCCAGTGACTACTGTTTGCAGACCTCAAAAGAATGCTCCAGGGAAAGTGATTTGGCTCCAATGAAGAAGTGATATCAGAAACTGTGGTGTATTTTGAGGCCAAAAACAAATCATTCTACAAAAAAAGGCATCAAATTGAGAAGCGTTGGAATCAGTGTATCCCCTTAGAAGGAGACTATGTTGATAAATAAAATCAAATTTTGCCTAAAAGTTGTTGTTTTATTAGTTAGGACTAGGACTTATTCAGTGATAAGTTAAAAATAATTTTATAAACAAACATTAACTGTGAATGTTATATTCTGTTTAATTAAACAAGATAGGAACAAAATACATCATCTTAATTAGAAAAGTTAAAGAAATTTCAAGTTAAAGAACTTCATTAAAAACTGAACAATTGGACCTTGTTCTCTTGAAATATAATAAAGAAGCTGTCTATTAGTAATTTGTACATCAGACCATAACCAACTTTGTATGATGAAAAAACTAAAAATCAAACCAAATTTGTATTGTTTTACAGAAATGCTATACAATGAAATGTGTGCAAATCAACATTTCATTGTTCTTGTCCATTGATGAAAATTTTCTGGTAAATAAAAAGTGTGTGTGTAGGCATTTGAGATTACACCTTCAATCTAATATAATGCTATGTGGTAAGTGCTAAATTTTAACATTCTTATTTCACCTTTGGATGTATCAATAACAAGATAACTTCCAATCTGTCATACGAAAAGTCATGCCATGTTTCTGATAGCAACAACCAGTGACAGTAACTCAGAAATTACCAGCATCATCAAAGTGTCCTGACAAATAAGAGGAACAAAATGTTGCCCTGTGCAAATCCAGTATGTATCCATGGTAATGCACACAAAGTTTACATTATCTCTGATCATCCCAGGTATCATGAGCAACAAAAGCCATGCTACTCCACTTCTTCCTGCAGGTGAATGCTACAACCTGTATTGTGGTCAAGCTCTTGATCAAGAGGGTAACTTTACATTCTTCAGGAAAATTCTATTCCTTATCAAGAGTGGCTTGTCTGAGAATGTCTGACCAAGAAATTTAACTCAACATTCTAAAGGAAGAGAACGATTTTGACTTGGGTACAATATAGGATTTACGTTGTGGTGCAATGGATATCAGCTCAGAATGAGAAATCAGAGAGCTGAGTTTGAATTCCTGTTGAATTCCTTGCATTCACTTATGTGCAAATGCCCATGGGAAAGGTATTAATCCATCTCTTCCCTCCAGTTTTGGATTAAATAACAGGACAGATTGGATCCTATAGCATTGGCTAGCAACCAGTCTACCACAGAAAGTAATGGCAACCTACTGCGGGATAATCTTCTGCCCAGTCAGTTAGGTCTCTTTCGAGACATGATCACCCAAATGTGTATCATGTATGGCACTTAACTGACTGACAATACATGCACTCTAAGAGGTAGTAGATATTCTGATAAACTTTTTAAAACCTTTGACAACCTTATTATATAAGAACATTCATACCAAAACACTATCTGCATCTGAGCTATAGACCATGATGCAGGTAGCAATAAGGCTCAATAGGGTTGAGTACAAGCAATTTTCAGGTCACTGATATCCCCACATTCTCCTTTTAATCAATTAAAACTGTTTGAGAAAGGTTGGATTCGGGGCCTTAATGGAGTTGGATTCTCATTTGAAAGAACTAATGTACATGTCGAATGGTAACAGTGATTTTCTACACCAGGAGGTCAAGTTCTGAACAATAATGTAATACAGACACTCACCAAGATCAATGCATTATATGAACAGCAGTGGTGAACAACATAGCATTCAAATTGCAGACCAGATTAAATGTGATATCTGAAGTGTTAACCTGGACTATTGAGAAGAATTTACTTGCAACAATACTATGGGCACATGTGTCTCTAACCAGACTTCCATCTATGCCATACCATCATTGTGTATGTTTCCAGAGATGTTGCAAGAGGGTTACCTGGAGAATTAAATAGTACTCTGGAATGTTTTGTTTTAACTCTCATCTTTAATGTTTATAAGTGGAATATTGCATATCGCTATACATGACCAGAACATTGTTCAACAAATCTTGCTCTCATTCTTACAAATGAAAGGTAATATGCTGATCAAAGTACGATAAAACTTGTCAACAGGAAGCCCAAATTCCTGAACATGTTCTGCACAATATTTTTCTGAACAAGTCACACCTGTTTCCCATTGAACATGTATGGGATGACACTTGACTTGTTCAGCTAATTCACTAATGACGCTTGTTATATTGTGTCAAAGAGTTCAAGTAGCTTGGGATATGCACTGTATTGCAAGATGGCATTCCCCATCTGTATGAGCATATACAGAGTGCAATGGCTAAATTGTTGCAATTTCATATTTTTAATTCTCTGCATGTGTGTTTGTTTTTGTCAACTGCACAGTATAGTAGGATCAGTTTGGCACTGTTTGCAAGAAAAAGAGCACCATGATGTAATTTACATAACCAGAAATTTGGAAACAGCATGCTGTACAGCTTCATATCCATGCAGGAAGATCCAATATGAACATTTTAAAGAGTTTGGGTGTCTTTGAGAAGAGTTGGATGATATATCCAGTCAATATCATGATGTTTTGAGTTATCACTAGTGATGGCAATATCATGCCTCCATTCATCATCCCACAGAATGTCAGACTCAACATAGAGGCCTGTATCAAGTGCCTTGAGGAGGTAGTGCTGTCCTGGATAAAGAGGGTGGCTTTTGGAAGACCCTATATCTGACAACAGGTATCTGCACTATGTCAAATAAGCAGAAGAACCCATTCATGGTTGTCAGATAATTTCTGTGACCAGATCACCCCTTACATCAGGCCACTTAAATCCCCAAGCTGCAAACCCCTTGATTATTATTTGTGGGGTACAGTTGAGTGAGAGACCAACATTTTTTTTTTTAAATCAAAGATAAACTGAGGGCAAGGATTATGGCAGCATTCACCAACTTAAACAAGGAAACTATCTAGAAGAGTTGCAAGAGATTCTGAAGTCATCTCAAGGACAGTTAAAGCCAATGCTGATTTTATTGAATAAATTTACTCTTTAGTATTTCAAGATATTTTTGTGTAATTTTGGTAAATATATCTTAAAATGAGATGTCAGTGTTATTTTCATTTTTGCTTAATTTAGAATGGTGACAATCTATTCATCTCACTCTGTACATACAAGAGTACAGGATATACAATGTATTAATATGGTGCTTAAGTACTGTTGATATATCACATATTCCCAAATCTGTACACACATTGGTTCATGTATATGATCATGTACAGGTAATACATGACCTGCATGTTTAATCTTGGAACATATATCCAAGGTGTTGCAATTTTATTTTCCATTATTATATATGATAAAAATATAAGGTATGCTACATTTGTGGGTTAAAGTGCTCAACACCAGGGATAGAGCATATATAAATATAAAAGTGGACACTGAGATCAACATCCAGGGGCAACAGTCTGTTGCTGGTGGGTGTTGACATCAATATCCACTTATATATATATATATATATATATATAGCAATTGCCACTTCTTACATTTAGCAGGTACTATTATTATTTAGCATGTAATTGACTCAAATGGTCTTGTTCACTTTTGCAGGTTTACTTATATATATGGCAAATAAAAGATTTGTGTATGGTCTTTGAATTTATCTGGTTCTTATGCACTCATAAATCTTCAGACCTGCAGCTGTCCTACTTTGTTGCAAAATGGATATAAATTTCTTATGTTGCATAACCAACCCTCTTTTTTTTTCAAGCCTTAGAATCATATCAACACATGCACATTTGTACATAAGAGATATGAGAGTTTTCTTGAACAATATCTAAAGTTATAATCATCTTTTCCTTTATAATTAGATTTCATATAGAGTGTAATTTTATTAAAATATGTTATAAGCATATCTTCCCTAGTAGTTAGCAAAGTAGACTAATAGACCATCATTACTATTAAGTATTTAATCCTCACCACATGCTTTTACTTGTGGCCTTTTCAGTAAATAACTAAAATTTGCTATAAAATTTATAGGATTTTGAAAATCATGATCATGAATAAAACTTAAAAAAAAAAAATCATGCTCAATAAATCATTGTGCATTTTTTCATTTCCCAATCCCTTACGCAAGTGGTGGACTTCCCCACTCGCTTCCCAAGCACTCCCTTGGGTCATTCCTCACTGCTAGATATATGTTTCACCTCTGCGCCTGACGCCTGTCAAGTCTCGCAGCTTTGCCCTCTCGGCAACTCTGACCACGCTGTAGTCTCCCTCAGTATTTCTTTCCAATCACACTCCCCCCCAGGAGCCCCCTACTTATAGAACCTCCTACCTCTACCAAAAAGCTGAGTGGGATGCCTTTCGCGATTTCCTCTGCAACGTCCCTTGGGGAAAAGTGTTTGACCTATCAGTTGATGACTGTGCCTCTGAGGTCTCGTCATGGGTGAAAGCTGGCATTGATGCCTTCATACCCACCAGGAAATATTGCTTAAAACCTCATTCCTCTCCGTGGTTCTCTCCGGCCTGCTCAGCCGCCATTGCCCACAGGAACCATTACTTCCGTCTATTCTGAAGACAGCCAACTGATCACAATAGGCGCCTGTTCACGTCTGCTCGCAATGAGTGCCAAAGAACCCTAAATGACGCCAAACAGTTGTTTGCTGAGAGAATGCGACAGCACATAGCTGACCGCAAGTTCGTCTCCAAGTACTATTGGAGGATTTGTAAACGAGTGCTCAACAATAGGAAATCCTCAATACCTCCTTTAATCCATGGATTTGAGGTTCTCACATCATCTGCAGACAAAGCTGAGTGCTTTGCCCACAGATTCTCATCCAACTCCACATTCGACTCGTCCGGAGTGCACCCACCCGACTTCCCTATTAGAACTGAGGCCAAACTGCACGACGTATATATTACCCCGACAGTAGTATCCAGAGTAATTTCAAAACTTGACCCCCATAAGGCGTGTGGAGACGATGGAATCTTGGTGATAGTCCTTAAGAGGTGTGCTCCTGAACTTTCCCCTGTCCTCTCTAAACTATTTAACTACTGCCTTTCTGCTTCCTGCTTTCCTGCATGCTGGAAATTCTCTTCAGTCGTTCCTGTCTTTAAGAATTGTGGTGAACCCTCGGACCCATCCAACTATCGCCCTTCTACCGATATTCGGGAAAGTATTCGAGGCTATAATCAATGCTGAAATAGTTCATCATCTCACCGCCCACAAACTGTTCTCTGACAGGCAATATGGATTCCGCTTTGACAGGTCCATGGCCGACCTGCTAACAACCGTAACGGAGTACATGCTACAGGCCCTTGATGAGTCTGACGAGGCTCGCGCGATTGCTCTGTACATCTCCAAGGCTTTCTCCTATGCAAACTATGCGGTTATGGTATTACCGGTCGCCTGCTTGACCTAATCCAATCTTTCTTAAATAACCGCAAAATGAAGGTCGTTCTGAATGGGCATGCCTCTTCGTCCTACAGCACGAATGCTGGTGTCCCAGAGGGCTCTATCCTGGGCCCGACGCTCTTTCTTATTTTCATCAACAACCTCCCAGATGAAATCAAGTCCCAAGTAGGCATCTACGCAGATGACACTACAATATACTCCCGCTACAGTAAGAAACCTGTCGTGGCAGACAGACATAATCTCGCTGCTGACCTTGAGTGGGATCTACACTCTGTGGTGAACTGGGGCAAGAAGTGGCTTGTCAACTTCAATTCATCTAAGACCAAGCTGTTGTCTGTCAACCATTACAGGCAACCTCTTCCGCCTCCCATAAGAATGGACCAAGTGATTCTCCCTGAGAGTAATACACTATGCCTCCTCGGACTTACCCTGTCCTCAGACCTCAAATGGAACCACTATATTGAATCCATAGCAAAATCTACTGCTAAGAAGATTGGGTCACTATGTCGATCCAGGATGTTTTTTCCACCTGAATCCATCCTGCATATATACAAGTCAACCATCCGTCAGTGCATGGAGTACTGCTGCCATTTATGGTCAGGTGCCCCTGCCGTTCTCCTCAGCATTCTTGACAAGCTCCAAAGGAGTGTCTGTAATGTGATAGGGACTGATCTGGCGACTCGACTGCAGCCACTTCCCCATCGTCGAAATGTGGCCTCCCTTTGTCTCTTCTATAAATACTTTCATGGCTTCTGCTCGGATGAGCTTAAGTCACTGTTGCCTCCTCAACAGGTGTTTACTCGTGCAACCAGACTGGCAACTGGGTCCCACCCATTCACAGTCAGGTTAGCCAAATGCAGACGACAATTCTACTCCTGCAGCTTCCTCTCTCGCACTTCCCGCCTGTGGAACTTACTCCCATATTCTTGCTTTCCTGACGGCTACAACCTCCAGAAATTTAAATGCAAAGTCAATACTCATCTACTAACCACTGGACTCTAGCTCTCTCCCCTCCCCTGTATAACCTTCCCTTTCTCTCCACCTATGTATCTGTCATCGCACCTGTTTTCTCAGCTTTCTATTGTTCCTTTCTAACTAGTTTGTACTCCTCACTCTTTTCTAATTAATCTTTTTACATTTATGTAACCCCCTGCACATCAGTGGCGTTTCCGCCTTGCTCGGGGTGAAATGATTAAAAAAAAAAAAAAATATTCTATATTAAAATTTGTCAAACAATGGAAGAACTATTTTAAAATCACAGCAATAGCCATCTTAGAAAACCGGAATTTTAAAAAAATCCACAGAAAGCCTCAAATTTGATAACTCTTTAAAAAATATTCACTGTAAAACTGCCATTTGAAAAAGATTTGATCATTTTAAAAATATATCTACTTTCCACAAGATTTTTAACCAATTTCCTACCACAATTTCTACAAAATGGTTTGTCACATCGGCATTGGTGGAAATGTCTGCTAAGCATGACTCTTTAAATCAAGTGATTCATAATTGAATTCTCCTTCCAGTCAATATTTCATTTCTGTTATCTAATTTTTTTTAAATTAAAATTAAAAATCACTAAACATTTTTCTCTTCCCAACCCAAGTGTCTGCTGACAGTCCCCTCCCTCAACATTCAGATCATATGCACAAAAAAGACAGACATCTCTTTGTGCTAGAGAAGCAATAGTTGATGCAGAAATTTCTCCAACACCAACAAAAGTCCTAAATTGAACTGTTGATTTTTATTGTTTTGAATTTCATTATTATGCATTCCTGAGACATTCTCTGCAGAGAGAAGGAGCAAGAGAGAAAGGTATGGAAGTTAAAGTAAGAGAAATGAATGAGGAACAAAGTAAAGAGAGAAGTCAGAGGAGGTAGATAGAGTATAAGAAGAATGGAAGAAGAGAGTCAACAAAGAAAAGCAATAAAAAGAGGCAAAGGAATCAATAAAATAAGAAGTAAAAAAGGCAAACACTGGAGGATAAAAAAAGAAATGAGATTAATCACGATGAAGTAGAAGAATGGATAAATTAAAAAAGGAAAAAATAATGTAAGAAAATAGAGAAGTGAAGAATGAATTGAATGTGGAAAAAAAAGAAGGAAAAAGCAGGAGAAAAAAAATGGAAGATTAGAAAAACATGCAAAAAAGAGAGAGAAAAATCAAGGGAGGTAAGAGCTATTTAAAAATAAGACTAACTTTTCATATTTTTAACTTCAACAAATGCAATATTTTCTATGGATTAACATTTTTTATTTTTTACCTCAACATTTTCCAACCATCTTCAAAAGCCAAAAAGAGTTCTTTCTAAATTGATCATTCTATGGTAACTGACAAACTTAAAATAATAATAAAAACTAATAAGTAACTGTTTTCCATCTGGGCTTTTTTTATTATTTTTAGTAAATGAAAATCATTTTATGCAAACTATGAAAAAATAGACACCAGTGGATTACATTTTACTAGTATGGTTATATTTATGAATAGATTTAATTAAGGAGAAATTATCATGCCAAGGAGGATTTACAGGAGCATCAATGTTTTGCTTCCACAAAAACTCTTTCTTTCCTTTTGCAATAAAGAAGACTTTAGTACATGAATTTGCAGAAAAATAGAACATGTTCTTGTATTTCTTTTACAGAGTAAAATAAAAAAAACAAATGATTGAATTTTTTAAGAGTTACTTCAACCCTCATCATTGTAAAAAAAATTTCTAAAATAATTTTATTTTTGTTACTTTGAATGCCAGGACAGACTTTGCACTTAGGGACCTTTAGCAAAGCCAAGTGCAGGGTTAACTTGAGGGATGATCTCCTGGTCATTGTGTATAGATCCATAAGATTGGTAAAGCTGAACCTGATGTCTGCTTACATAGAAAAAAAAAAACAAAAAAACAAAACATATGACAAAGAAATATATAAAATTCAACCTGAGAGGCAGAGAAGACAAAATGTAGACTCCACATTAGGAAAAAGCCTCAGAGTTTCACACACACACACACACACATGAAATGTAATGTTACAGTGATTCAGTCTTGTTATTTCATTAGAAGTTACAATGACTATTAAATTTGTATAAATCTTTATATAAGACAGAAAATATTCTTAATTGAATTATATATTAGAATTCTATATCACCTAACTGCTAATGGTTTTCATCAATGATCAATATAAAAACAAATGGCATGTCCCTTTTCTTATTGCCACCTAAAAGCTAATCATTATATATTATTGATATTCCTTTTGATAAACAAATGGTGAAATTTGTCTTATGCAGAACTGCTGTACATATGTGGCATTAGTACTGCAGATTAATTAAATAAAAAATTGGTTGTTCCAACAGTACTACATGTTATTTTTTTTTTTTCACAAAGCAGTCATAACTATAGAATTATCAGGACTCCAGGCAGATTAACTTTATGTAAATAAATATATTCAACTGTATGTAAAATTGTGCCCTTGAAAAAACTGCCCATCTTGTGTAATTGCACATTTGCCTCACTGTAGAGAGCATCAAATATGCACCATGTTCACAAGTTTCAATCAATTGCACAATGCATAAATAATAAAAAGTACCAACTATACTATAAGGTTGCATTTACAATGAGGTTATACAGTTCAGCTAGTTTATTACCATGACACAAGTACCCATCTGTATTCCTTCCAAAAATAAAACCAAACTTACTCACATAAGAGCAGCCAATTTTCTCTTGTTTTAGTCTGAGCTTTGATCTGAAAACTACAAATTTTGTATATCTATAGTGTGAGATGAATAAAGCTTATTTAATATAACTGTCTTGAAAACAAAGTTCAAAAAAGAAGGTTTTGCCATTGGTTGTCAGTTGTTATAACAGTGAATATAAGTAATTGTATTAATCCATAGGTTGGAGATTGAAGTCTGTTCAACTAAGAAGTGATACATCAGTGCTTTCCCTTTGTCATCTTTGGGGGAATTAAAGCTTGCATATGTAGTACATAATTGTGAAAAAGATTCAAACAGTATCCTCCCTGACCATTTCCTCTGACAAGCTTACTCTTATGTTATACCAGAGACAAGTTTACTGTTAAGATGGACAGTGATGAGACTTGACACAAAAGTGGTTAGATTCCTGTCTTTTCAAAATATATTAATTCAAAAGAGACTCTAGCAACCATGACCAGATTTTGAACTTGACTGACTGGCTTGTTTTCTAAGTGCAAAGTTAGTGGAAATGAGACAAGCAACTGAACAGTACTAAATACTAACAAGGCATGATATCCTTAGATATGGAAAATGGACAATCTAGCTCCATAGATGGAATAAAATTTGAAATTCCCTGAAGGTTATCCAGATTGACAAACACCTGAAGAATATTAGAGGGCAAAATGACTGAAACATTGTGATAATAACAGCAAAGACAAAAGTCTAAATGCAAATAATATCAATTATTTTCTAAGATCTTATCAATAAACTAATTCATACCTTTAAATCTATAAAATTGAATAAGAAAAATTTGTTAATAAATGATAAACTTGAAGACAATTTTAGTTTTGTAAATGAACAGTAAAGACAGAAAAATTGTTAAAAATCAACAAAATGCAATTGTAGAACACAGAATTGGAAAACGGTGTTGATTTTCTATCAATAAAATAAAAAAATCTTTTTTTCTGGGATTAAAATACAATATTTATTTCATTTAAAAATGTTCATAAATTAACTATCAAAGAGTAACTCAGCTGGGAAAAAAAAATGCAGACGGGCATCATTTTAAGCATTTACTATAAAAAGATTAAATTAACTCTGACAACCTGATAATCAGACATCAAGTTCTAACAAAACAACATTTTGTTTGTTTGGATTTGTCAACAAATTAACAAGTACCTCATCACTTTCTATGTAAACTACATGTAGATATTCACTGAAATATTGTACAAGAAAATACTTGCTTGATATATTTATAAAACATTTTTCAAAACTTATTTAAAACATTACTTTTGGAGTTATAGACTCAAGAAAAAAAAACAATGTTTTTTTTAGGTGGAAGGTGTGGGAAGACATTTTAGGACAGTCTCTACTTTCAACTTGATGCACACACAGATTAGTTCTTAATATCATTCCTCATTAAGTTCTTCTATCTAAACATAATGTTTGATTCAATTGGGCTCATTTAGTTTGCAGGTTGATTCTTAAAATAGTTCTATTTCTATTAGTATATTTAGTACTGGTTCAATAGTATAAACAATCTATATGCTTAATGCTTTCTACAATATCCAAGAATATGCTGAATCTGCCATAACATATTATGACTTATGAATCCATTCATGATTCTACAGGCATTAAAAAAATCTTTATACTATTCAATGAATACTTAAATTTCAAAATGGTTGGAATATACTTATCAGCATTTTACAATTTAATGTTGCTTTAACCACACAACCAAATATAAGATTTATATTGAGTAATAAAAAAAAAAAAAATTGGAATGATAGAAGACTGTTTTTAAGTTATATCTTCTTTCACAAGGTTTTCTAATCAATTTTAACTGTATTTGTTTTCATATTCACAACAAACTACAGTACAGCTACAATGTTTTCAAAATTGGGTGAAAAGGAGTCATAAAAAATATCTAGTTTTAATCAATGTTAACATGAAAAAAACACTTTAGTAAAAGCATCCAAGCATTGTTTAATTACGTAAAATGCTATTTCTTAATTTTATACATAACATGTTTACATCAATTTCAATTTCTTTACTGTGAAATTTTTAACTTTAAAATAAAATGCAGCAATTCTATTAAGAGTAAAAGCAACTACAGTTTCACTTATGTTTAAAAATATTAATTTTTCTGGCATTACTGTTCATTTACAAAACTAAAATTGTCTTCAAGTTTATCATTTATTAACAAATTTTTCTTATTCAATTTTATAGATTTAAAGGTATGAATTAGTTTATTGATAAGATCTTAGAAAATAATTGATATTATTTGCATTTAGACTTTTGTCTTTGCTGTTATTATCACAATGTTTCAGTCATTTTGCCCTCTAATATTCTTCAGGTGTTTGTCAATCTGGATAACCTTCGGGGAATTTCAAATTTTATTCCATCTATGGAGCTAGATTGTCCATTTTCCATATCTAGGGATATCATGCCTTGTTAGTATTTAGTACTGTTCAGTTGCTTGTCTCATTTCCACTAACTTTGCACTTAGAAAACAAGCCAGTCAGTCAAGTTCAAAATCTGGTCATGGTTGCTAGGGTCTCTTTTGAATTAATATATTAATTAAAAATGAACTTACAGAAGATAGTAGTAAAAGAATTGTTTTCATTTTCTTTTAAAAGATAATGCGTATTCACTTTTGGCAGTAAAACTGTTTCCAATTTAATTTGATAAATACTGCTAGAGTTGATGGCAATAATTCACAATTTTTTTCTGAAATTTTGTTAAATAATTCAAAGCATAAATATCTAATTTTTTTATACCATCAGCAGCTTAAATCCTAAATAGAAAAATATAAATATTTTTAGGAAAGCTGCTACAAATGTGCACATATATCTTTAACAGCAATGGAAGACAATGCACCCATGAATAAGCTGTGTCATACAGATGACAAAATTAATGAAAGTCATGACCAAAGACAATCTAGTTTCAAGTGCATAGACTGAGTGAAGACATCACCCAAATACAGGAGGAAAATAAATTGATGAAAGGACAAATAAGTGATTTGACTAAAAAAATTCAATAATTGCAAAGACACCAGCATTGCAGTTTATCAAGCAGCAGACAATGATACAAGAGAAAGTCAAAAGGAAGGAGCGATATCTGTTACTACCACAAGAGATTCAGTGACAGGAGCATAAAATGCACAACTTGTGATTACAAGTCCAGGAGAAATGAATAAGCCAACAATCATCATTGGCAGGACACACTGGCATTTCAAACTCAAGATTCTGCCATATAATCAACAAAAATTCAAAAACAATATTCCTGATTGATAGTGGAGCACAAATATTGCTAATCCCAGCTTCCCAGTCAGACAAATTAAAGTACCCAAGAGAACTCACATTACGAGCAGTAAATGGCTCAATTATCCACACATATGGACATAAATGCAGGACACTTAATGGTTGCTACAGCACGATTTCTAATGGTCTTTCATCATGGCCATCACCACCATACTAATTTTGGATGTGGACTTTTTGCACCATTATGATCTGTTAATAATTAAGCCAAATGAACAACTCTGGGATCCTACTTCATTTGCAGATATGAGATTGACAATGTCTCAAGTAATATTTCCTAGACCAATTGACCCATGTAACATGTGCCAGAATCACTCAAAAACTGCAACTAAATGTAAAAGGCAATGCAACCAAACCCTTACAACCAGCTTACAGAGGTTCTGACAAGATAGCAAAACATACAGAGAAACACTTCACAGCTACAATTAATAATAGACAAAAGAATATTTCCATTGACTAAACGGGCACATTTAGAAAATACTAGTGATAATTCATTAAAAACCAACATGCAGACAACCTACAACTGCAAAGATAGCCTCAAAAACTATTTTTTGTCTGACCTTTATCTTTCTTGAGATTGTTGTATACTATCTCACTTGAAAGGGGAGGTACTGTGTAATTCTCTTGAATACCAGTAGCAGCTCTTAATAGCAGCAGCAGCTCTCAAATATAAAAAACATATGAACCCTAAGATAAACCTCTCTTCTTGGTTTTTCTCATTTAAGCTAGTGACATGAACTTTCCACACTAAAGCTAAAAGAGCTGTGAATGCTTCACAGTAAAAACACACCAACACTGTAAGTCCCACTCAAACATATTTATGAACATTTTGTTGTGTATGCAATTTACTTCTAGGAAAAGAAACTCATTTCAAACTTTCATTTTCTTAATTTTGTTTTAATAAGTATCATCTTACATTGTAAATCAATTGATGTCATTTTGTGCACATACTCTTTCACACCATCATTATTTCGTGTACCATAAAATATTCCTGTAAGAACCTTACACATTTAATTACTGAAGTAGCTAATCACTAAACCTATTTGAGTCAAAGAAGTCATCTGGCTGGCATATATTTTTGTGTAAATGAGCTGGCATTTTTAAGTTAGTTCATTATGAATTGTTTCAAAGTTTCATATTTATTTTTAGCTAGATATAAATTTGAATGTTTTTGAATTTACTCAAACAGCTATTAGCTGAAAATTCTATTTAAATCTTGTGATCTGTTTGCTATATTCATAAATTTCTAATCTTATTTTAGATTTTATTTTTAGCAACTTTTTCCTGGAACCTGCTATAATACAAGTTGCTTGGGTTTTTTATTGCATCTTTACAATTTATTCTTCTAAAATTGTATGAACAATTCCTTCACTCACTTAACCATAGGAAATATAATTTGTAAGAACACAAGAAAACTGAACAAAAAAAAAAAAAAAATGAGTGAGAGAAAAAAGGATAAGGAAGAAGTTTTCAAATCTTTTATCCTCTAATGTTACAAGTAGTTTTAAAGGTGCTAATGAAAAAGAAAACTCTTACTTAAAATTAAATTTGTAAAAAAAAACAATCATTTTTCGCAATATAAAAAATACAATATAGGCCTTGCTCAAAATTTCCCATGTGTCCCACAAATTATCAAGGCTGGTTAACAGCTCTTTGCAATACAAATCTGTTTTCTTAGAAAACAAGTTAATGAAAAAAAATCCCATAACTGTTTTTTAGAGCAACAGTTCATATAAATCAATTTTGTAGCAACAAAAGAAATTTATTTACAATGAAAAGTTCAGAATTCAAAATATCAAAGATTTAAAATCGAATTGGAGGAGAAAGAGTTGACCTAATCCCAGTGAAGCTAGTTCTGTCCTTTAGACAAAATATCCTGATTTTTGGAATAGACATTCTCAAATTCAAATAGGAGAAACTCTCATGAGTCTAAAAAGAGCATTTGAATTACATAAGCTCTTACAGGTTTAGAAATTACTTTCTCAGGAGATAAAACTCCTATATGTTTATAAAAGATAAACAATTTTAATATCAATCAATGCCATACATGATTGGATAATTATGTCTCGAAAAAGACATGACTGACTGGGCAGAAGATTTTCCCACAGTAGGCTGCCATTATTGTCTGCGATAGACTGGTTGTCAACCAAGGCTATAGAACCCAATCTGTCCTGTTATTTAACCCAAAACTGGAGTGAAGATACATTTCTCAAGGATATTTGCACATAAGTGAATGTAATGAATTCAACTGGAATTTGAAATCGACTCTCCGATTTCTCATTCCAAGACAATATCCATTGCACCACAATACACATTTTAATATTAGTTTTATTAAAAATAATATTTATATAGTCTATAATATTTATGGATCCATATCTATAAATGTTGATTGCTTTTTCATGTGGCATTTTTTGACATTCTTTGAAACTTACATATATTAGATAAGAAATGGTCATAAGACAAGGATGTGTCTTTTCATCAGATCTATTCAACTTGTACAGCAAGACTATTCTGAGGAGGTTATTCCAAGATTCGTCATCACAATCTGAACAACATAAGATGCGCAGATGATACAGTGCTGATAGCTGACATGGAAAGAAAACTACAAGGTCTCCTAAGAAAAAAAAAAAAAAAAAAAAGAAGGGACTACAAATAAATTACAAGAAAACAGAATGTATGATCATCAGTAAACAGAGGAGCCCAAAATGCCAATTACAGGTTGGGTATACTAAAATCAAGCAAGTATAAAAATTTAAGTACTTGGTAAGTGTTCTAACGGAAGACAGAAAATGCAACACTGATATCAAAAGGAAAACTGGAATAGTCAAGGACGCATTCCAGAAGCTGAGCAGAGACAGGAAAATTTTGGTAGAAACAAAGAGTACTGGATTACTATGTGATGTCTGTCCTTCAATACGGCAGTGAATGCTAGACAATATCAAAGATGAATGATAAACTCAAAGCAACTGAAATGTGGTTCTACAGAAGGATACTGTGAATATCATGGATTGATCAGGTGAGCAATGATAAGTTATTAGAGAAGATAGAAACGAAAAGGAAATTGATACTGTGCATCAGGAAGAGACTGCTGAAGTTCTTAGAACATGTAATGAGGAAGGATGGTTTGGAGAATCTGATACTCACAGGTCAGATAGACGGGAAAAGAGACAGAGGAAAGCAGCAGATAACAACATATTTGAAGGGCCTGAGCAGGTGAATGGCAGAGTGGAGTTTGGGTGTACTGTAGTAACAGGAGAAAGTGTGCTAAGAGACACCATAGATAGAGAGATGTGGAAAGCCATGATCGCCTACGTCCTGAAGAGACATGGCAAATAGAAGAATTTCAAATTGAAATTCTTCTATTTGCCATGTCTCTTAAGTTTTGGATAATACTGCATCACTAAACAAACACAAAACGATTTCTTAGCCATGGCTAGTAAAAAAAAGTATGTACTACACTACAAGTACCAATAATAATATTCACAAATAATATTCACAAAGCACAAGATGGTACATTTTATTTTATTTTTTTATTCTCTATGGTTTAAAAAGTTGCACTGTATTGCCAAGCAAAAATATTTTACAAATAAGCCGGCTTCTTTGTTATTTCTCAAACCTAATGACAATCGATAAGCCACATTTTTGAGAATTAAGCAAAGAAGTATTATCTTTTAGTAGAGACAAAAAAGATGCAAACAAGAATAAGATTAGAAGCCTGGCGAAAAAAGTTCAGTTAACAGGAACACTAACAGTAAAAAAAAAAAGTCATACATAAACAAAAAAAATGTTCAATGCAAGATGTTTCATAGCTCATCTAGTAAAGACAGTCAGCTAGTTCGTTTCAATAGATTCAAGTTTCTTTTTTATCCTTATGTCAGTTCTTGGAAATTGCATTAAAAATCTATCTGCAAAAACAGAGTCATTTAAACAAGATATTAATAAAATGAACTATGATCAAGTGAAAATAATGAGCATCACTTAAACAAAAAAAAGATTAGTTGCAAAGTCAAAGAGCACAAAACAGCCTGGCTGCATTTTTGTTTTTGCATTGTTTATTCTGGGCCAGAATTGACTCCAAAATAACTCTAAAGTGGAAGTAAAGAAGCAAACAAAACTAAAAACGAAGAAAGAATGTACTTGATAAAAGAGAAAACAAAGGCGTTGGTTAGATGGGTGGGGGGCGGTAAAAGTATGCAAATAGTATACAATTATTAATTTTGCTACTAAGTCAATCAGTAGTAATTTTTAAAAATAAAATGTTCAAGGAGAGTAAAATCGAACAGTTTTCAGAACTTTCCCACAAGAGTTCTATCATCAAATTTCTAAGGCTGCTGATTTATGTTTTTATAATTATACAGAGTATTCATCAAATTCGGCTGTAGTGTAGTATCCACTAGAAAAAACTTGCAATAGCTTGCAAGATTAAAAGAAAGAAAAGCGGTAAGCAATCAAACAATGAATGATGAATGACCATTAAAGTCAAAATAACTATTTGGGCTGAAATTGAAAAAAAAATGTATGAAATAATGTAATGAAGATTTATTAATTTAAAATCAAGCATTTTTAATTAATTTGTGAAATCTACTGGGGGATACATTTCAGTTGCTAAACCTTTAAAAATTGTTTATCTGCAACAAGTGTAAACAAAACAAAAAATTTTTTACTAATTTTACCTTTTTTTTTGTATAAAAAAATGTGAATTGCGAAAATAGGTGGGGAGTTAATTGGGAAACATATTTTTTTTAATATACAGTAGATAAAAATAGATACAAAGTTTAAAATACATTTGGTTTGGCATTTCAATAATTTAATTAAAATTTAATAATAATTTTAGTTTTTATTATTACTCTAACTCCCTCGTGTACTGTTATGTGTGCGAGAGAAGCATTTTTGTGCCTCATCATGTCACCAAAATTAATTTTGATCCCAATTAAATTATTAATTATTTAGCCCGACAGTAATTTTTTCTTAATTGATTTAATTAACATTTTTTATTTTGTTCATGAATAGCTTTTTGAAATGAAAATGTAAACATTTTAGAGAGATAGGTAAATTGAATTAAAAAAAGAAAAGATAATAGTCATAATACCAACACTACAGGAAGAGAATGTAACTGACAAGACAAAACAACAGATGCCAACAATACTTAACAAAAAAGAATGACTTAGAGAGAAACCAAAATTGATAATCTTTACTTTTACTACAAATACAAATTTTGGAAAATTTGTTAGCAATCAAAACTTGTGCATAAAGAGATCAAATTTGTAAAAATAAAATTTCTCTAACAGGCCTGGAAAAAAAAAAGTATTTAACAAATACAAAACTAGTCATTTTTTTTTTGTCTTCGATTTCTTCCTTGAAATTTCTGTACTACACTCTTGGTAATTTTTAAAAAATCGATTTAACCCTGAACATAGAACAATAACGCTGCTTTATCAACCCAAAATAAGAAGTCTCCTCTGTTTTTGTTTTTTACTTAGAAAAAGTTCAGTGATCACAATCACATACTTCACAAAGTGCGAGTTTTTATTTTTAAATCAAATTCGTCAAAATTTTATCCTAAAGTAGAATACAAACAAAAAAAAAATGTAATAATAATAATAATTTAAAAATGTTAACTTTTTTTTTTTACTTTTTTAAACTTCTTCAAGAAGTTTGTTTTACAATGTTACAAACTTCCATTTTTAAGAACTTTTTTTTTTAAAAAGTAGGTTATTTTTAATGACTATAAAATGTTTAAAGAATAATTTTAGAAAAGCATATACTTTTTGTGTAAAAACGTTATTTTTTTTTTAATAACATTCCTTGTTAAAATAAAAAAAAAAACAATAAAAATATCTAGGAAAAGCGAAATGAAATTGAAAACTAAAGTTGTCAGAAATTACGTTTCCAGTTTTACGTTTTACTTTCAAAAAAAAAAATAAAAATAAATAATAATAAAGCAAAGTGAGATTTGATTTGCGTTTTCTTTAATTTTTTTCTTTTTTTTTTCCTCAAAGAAATTTGTGCCGTTGTATTCACTGCATTAATTTAAATTTCCTATTTAATAGTCCACTCCAAAATTAGGTTAGTGGATTTATAAACCTTGTACATAAAAGAAATAACTCTAGTTAGTGTCTGCTTTGCCTCTTTTTTATTTTATTTTTACGAGACATAGCGAGTGAACGTAGCACAACAGGCCTTAAAACTTCAGGAAGCATTTTAAAAAATCCAATATTGTTTTTGTCTACAGAACATTTAAGAAAAAGTCAGTCACCATATCACGTGACCTGACCCCACCTCGTGCCCTAATGTTGGTTTCTCAGCTGTTCCAGGGTTTATTGAAATTGTTTAAGTTTTCCTCGATTTTCTGCATAAGAGAAAATGATGTTTTTCTTTTAATGTTTGAATAAGTTCGAAAATGTATGTTGTCAAAAGTTTTATATTCGCAATATGAAGTGTGATAAACGAACGCTCTCTCTCTAAATTAATTCGTAAATCTTTTTTTCTTTCTTTTTTTTTAATTTTTTTAAATCGTCTGGGGATTTTTGTGACATTTTTGTTTGTCTCTTTTCTTCCAATTTACAAACAAAACTAGTGTTTAAAAGCAGGAAAAGAAAGATAACAACATTAATGACAATTTCTTTGCACGCATTTGATCCAAATAAAAAAAAAAAAAATGAAAAATCCCTTCGCCTTATTTTTATTTCTCTCCTTTACCTTCTAAAATTGGCATTCTCATTCCCGTATCTATCATTTCCATTTTCCTACTCTTTTAGTAAAAACATCGCCCCTTTTTTACTCTTTGTTAATAATACATTCTCCTCTTTCCTAAATTCTTCACCCTCTCTCTACTTGGCACGAGGCGCTCCTACTCCTTCTGTTTACATCAGCTACTCTAACTATTGCTCTTTCTTCTCTCCTCTTTCCACCTTTTTGCGTCAATCTTCTCTATCGCTATGCTGTTATTGCTTTCTAGATTAAAAAAAAAATAACTAGCAATTTTGATAATGCGACAATTTTTGTGTAAGCCAAACAAGGAAATCAGGGAAAGACAGGTGATTTGCAATAATGCATCCGTCCTTACCATTTCGTAGCTCATGGGTGACGGTCTCCAGGTTAATTTTTGCCGAGTGTCCAGCGCTAACAGGCTCTTTTTTATCCACAGCTGTGGAGCTGGCTGCAGAAGCTGCCATGTCGGAACACGACAACAAAACTAAAACGAAAAAGAGCAACAAGAAACAGAGAGGTAGTCGGAGGAAGGGAACGTTTGTAGAGATTAAAACCTAAATCTGTAGCAGTAGGGTGAGTTTTAAACATGGGTTTATAATCAGAGGGGGATGAAGTTTAAGAAAGTAATAAAGTCTACTTGAGAGAGGGGAGTGAAATAAAGCGCATGAAAAAGAAATATAGTATCAAATCAATGGAAATCGAGAAAAAGTGAGTGGAGAATATATTAGGGAAGTAGATAGAGGAAAAAAGAGATGATAAAAGATCAGGAGAAGGAGGAGGAGGAGATTTTTAACGAATAAACAAAAAAAGAAAAATACCTAAAAAGTGGCAATAATGAGATGAAAACGATAAAAACTAAAAAATCAGACAAGAAGAAGGAAATGTATTAAAGAGAAATGCATTTAAACTTAAAAAAAAAAAGTAACCATAGAAAAAAGGATTTGCGCGAAAAGAGAGAGAGAGATAGATAGAGATGAGAAACAATTTGAATTAAAAATAAATACAACGGGACGGTGTCAGTTTTTTTTTACAATTATTCTAATTTTGTAAATTTTGTATTTTTTATGCTAAGGAAAGCGTACACTAGTTTCCCTTACTTTCTCTCTTATTAAAAAAAAATGCAAGCATACCTATATATACTGAAAATGTTCCCCTTTCCCAAAGGAAAATTAAACGATTGTCTCAACTCTCAAGGAACACCTATTGCTACGAATTAAGAAAAAAATTTCCATTTACTTTTGAAAGTAAATGAAATATTTTTTATAGAAGTTTCAAGTAGAAGTTATTTTTTCTACATTATCTCCCCTGCCTTTTATTTAAAAAAATATTTTGGGGGGGGCATTGAGCTAGGCTTCTTTATTTTAAATTTTTATCAGGAAAGTTAATTGAGTTTTAATTCAGTGTTTTTATGCTTAACAACAATTAAAAGTAAAACAATTTAATTTGAAATTATGAATGCACATGTAAATGAATTAATATGGTTGCACTTGATTGATCAGCTACTATGTAAAAGTACATTTAGTTAACTGGAGTCTGCTTTTGTGCAGTCAATACATTAAACAGCAAAATCAACTACTGTGATCTTTGTCATTTAGAAAATTGACTAGAAAATCAACACAATTTCTTTTTTAGATTATTGTTGTTCTGCTATGTTTAGTGATATTCGGGAGCCAAGTTTGAATTCAAGTTCAAATACCCTTGGAAAAGGTATTAATCCATCTCTTCTCTCCAGTCATGGGTTAAATAACAGAACAGACTTGGTTCTACAGGCTTGGCTGACAACCAGTCTACCACAGAAAGTAATGGCAACCTACTCCAGGATAATCTTCTACCTAGTCAGTCATGTCATCTTCGAGACATGATCACCCAAACATGTATCACATATGGCACTTAACTGACTGACTGACGTAATCTGTACTACCTAGCCCAGGGATTTAACTCACAATTATTATGTGACTAAACTAACACTTATATATTATTTATTTCTAAAACAATTTTTATTGGTCACTTTTGTATTATATTGGATGAGTAGATGAGTTGATCAATATTGAAAAAGTACTGTCAACACCAGCTCTCTGTATATGTACCATGTCTAGTCTTCAGGATATAAATGATCATGGTTTTTCACATCTTCTTGTTTTTGTTACTTTCAGTAATAATTTACTTATATTACTTTATATCTTCCCTCTTTTGTCTTTGTCTTCTATTCATTTTCTCAAACTTGTCAAATAGGTTTCTTGCTGCTTTCTCCTGCTTCTCTTTTCTATGTGCCTGTAAGTGACCTGTGACTTTTAAATTCCTTCCTTCTTCCAAATTTAACCTGTCTCTTTTCTATTATTAACATCACTTTCTTTGGAGTTCTTAGTCACCTTAAAGGTTCTTCATTATCACATGGTCTATCCATAGTATTCCCAACATTTATTGGTAGAACAATATCAGGTCATTTCTTCATTTGTGCCAAATACTGTCCCACATATACTGCCATGTAGGTGATAGATATTGCATAGCAATCCATAATTCTTTACTTCATTTTCTTTCATGTATTACTCAGTTTCTGAAATGTATATTTTACTATTCCTATACATTTTCAAATTTGTTTATCACACTTTTATTGTTGATTATTAAACTCCTCCAAAGTTGAATTTTTGCACCTGCTTGATTTCAACCTCCCCAATGTGTAATTCACTTCATGGGCTGTCCTTTTTTACTTACAACCATGAAAGCAATCTTTTTATAATTAATGTTTAATTCTTTCTTCTTACTTTCCTTGACTACCTTGTTTAATACTTATCATCAATCAAAAGAAACATGATTGCCCAAGTGTGTATCACATATGGCAATTAACTGACTGAACTGATACACATTGGTACCAAAAATGGCATACACCTAGATATTATTAGATAATGCAATCCATTTCAATTGAACTCCTACCTAAATCTGACAATCATTTCCTCTATACCAAATTCATATACTATTTTGAGAGGAGTCTTTCTGACCATTTTACTTTTGTCATATATCTAAAAATATATATTTTTTATATTAAAAACTCTAAACTATGTAGTGTTTAAATTATAAAATTTGACAACATTAAATAAGGGGGTTTCTGAACTTATGACAGAGTTCTGTTCTTATGATGTGTTATAGCACGATTTTCCAGGTAAGTCAGAACATACCCTCGATTTTCCTGGAATAAGCATTTACGTTACTCAACTATGGTAATGCAATAGGAAAGTAGTAAACTAGGACATAACAGTACATTTCTATGACATATGTTAACATAATTAGGAATAAAAAAATACATAAATATGTATGTGTGGAGGACGTCATGTGTACAAGGCAAAAGGCATAAGTCAAAACAAGATTAATAGAGATTGTCTCATAACCACTAATCATCATAGATCGTGACTGTTGTAACGTGGAAACTTAATATAGTTCTATTTCTGATGCATTGAAAGTTATAATTCATCACTTTGGTAATTTGAAAATGTGACTTAAATATTTGATTAAAAACTAAAAGTTAAATGAAACATCTTATTTCATACATTAATCCTGTTATATAAAATGAAGGTAACTCTAAGGACCTATGTAATTAATTATATTGTAGGTAATCTTGCCTGTAAGTAATCAATTAAGAAACAAAAAGCTAGTCATTTATTAATATTTCAATGTTTATTCACCTGAAGATAAAATATATAACTATATCAAATCAATCATAATTATTTTCATTACTGAAATATTGATAACCTACAAGCATTATACAAGGTTTTAGGATAATCATTTACTTTTTATAAGTCTTCTGTTTGATAAGATTTTTCATTATCATTATGTCAGATTCAGTGCATCATAGAACAATATTTGTTCAGTCTTTCATAGTAATTATTGATTCATATTTGTGCATTTTTAAATTATTCAGTCAAACTTATAGCCAAAGGCAAAGGTGTGAATTATATCTTCTGGCTATTTTCTGAATTATTGTTAACAATTCCATTACTAAGTGGCTAACACTTTCAGTTTGTTCTATTTTGAACAAACACTATTTCCCTCAATTTAATATCACTTAAATTTCCAAATCTTTTAGGGTCCTTAAATTTAAAAAGATGCACAAATTTTACCCTTAAATACATTTGCATTAACCAATCAAAAAGTGATTTAGACAACACTTATTGAAAATCATTTAATTAACATTTAACTAGCTTTATTTATACTAAAATGTATGTAGGACATTTTATAGAAAAAAAAATTTAATCATAAATTAGATTGTATAAATTAAGCTCATAAGGGCAACACACAGAATATTCAGATCATTAACATACACAATAATGGATAACCTGGTTTGAATAGTTATTTATAAATTCTGTTAATTTAAAAAATTAAAAAAACAAAACATAGACAAAGATTGAAAACAGTAAACATTTTTAGCATGAACAAATTACTTTTAATGGTTTATGAAAACTTAAATATTTTATATTATCAGATCTTTGACCTTTTAAACTGGAGAATCAATGGCAGAGAGATGCAAGAATTATTTTTTATCAAAAGTATGTTAAAACAAACCCTCTAAAATAAATTCTTATTATTTCAGATATTTAATGTCTTGCTTTATATATATATATATATATATCCTCAATGATGAATCATATAAGATCATCCACAAGGATGAATTATAAAGACAAACTTATAAATAAAGGATTTGATTCAAAATTCCAATCATCTGAAGGAGGCTGGAACATATAAAAGTAAAAACATTGTGAATATGGCAACAAAGATGAGGACAACAGTCTGAACAAATATATACAAACTTATTGTAACTGTGATTGTTGTGATGGGAATTTTTTAAAATAAGTGTGAACATACTATGTTATAATTATTTTAAAATGTATCCATTGTAGCTATGGATTTTTTTGCAAATTAAGCATCCCAATATCAGGGAGTTAATGATGATCTTGGAGGAGATTGAAAGTACTTGGGTAGGAAAAAACTATGGCACCTTCCCTCATGAATTTCATCTTAACATCAAGAAACTGATGATGGAACTAGAAAAGATTATTATAAAATAAGTAGACATTGTATGTCTATATTATCCAATGAATCATGTTTGAATGAAAACATGCTGTGTAAATATAAATTATATATATATATTTGTGTGTGTGTGTGTCTGTGTGTCTGTGTCTGTGTTTGAAATATACATTATATATATATGTGTGTGTGTGTGTGTGTGTGTGAGATGTTGTTTGAAACAACATCATATATATATATATATATATATATATATATATATATATATATATATATATATAAGAAAAATTTAGGCAGACGTTATTTCATGGTAAATTGGAAGTATAGGCCTATTTCAGGCAAACTATCATCAGCTTTCATTTGTGTAAAATCTTCTGTACAATAAAGACGGAAGCTGATGATGGTTTGCCTGAAATAGGCCTATACTTCCAATTTACCATGAAATAACATGTCTGCCTAAATTTTTTCTTATATTTGCAGCTCTCTTAGAGAGTTATCCTACCACTATGTACAGGATACTTCTTTGGATTCTTCTATATCTACACCACATGCTTATATATATATATATATATATATATATATATATATATATATATATTGAGTGTATATAGGCATCAAATATTCATTTAAACAAGTTTTGTTAAATAAAAAGGCAAGTTATATGTATCATATATTTTTAATAAGTTTTTCTTGCTGCTAGATTAGTTTTTATATCTTGGTGCTGATGGCGTAAAAGAACTGTCTAAAGTTTGTTAATTCTTGTTAAGCTTCCAAGCTTTTGATTGGCTTCAGTCATTATTAAGAAAGAAAGAAATTAGATGAAATTCAAAGTCAGTATGGAGAGGATGTTTTGAATGATTTTGAGTTTTGCATGTTTGTGTTGCCACATAGGTATGATGTTGTTTTGAAATTCTGTGATGCTATCTGACCATGACATGATGCGTATTCTAAGAATTTAAGTACATTTCAGTATGCTAAATGCAAAATCATAGATGATTTTGTTAATTGTTGGTTGTTTTAACTTTTTATGGATAGCTTCTAAAATTTGAAATCTTTGTTTACTGTTTCTTTTGCTGAGTATTATTGTGCTATTCACAAGGTGCTCTAATATATCAGTCAATAAGTCCCAGGCCTGACATATTGATGGTGCTACTAATAAAAAATCCACATGATATTTATGAAATACTAGCCTTCAAATGGCATGTGACAAATTTTGTGCCCGATCAGATTATTAGTTTACAAATTACACTTATTTAAGTAAAGCTACTATTGCAAATTTTCAAAACAATGGAAAAATCTGAATTTCATGTGTTGATAAAGCATTGCTTTCCGATGAGAAAAATACTGTTCAAGCAAAGCAATGGCTTGATAAGTGTTATTCAGACTCTGCTTCGTCAGAAACAACAGTTAAGAGGTGGTATGCTAACTTTAAACACAGTTGTACAGACACAAATAATACTGAACTTTCAGCCGCAAATGAAGAAGAAAAATGTGATCTTTCACCAAGACAACACACCGTATCACAAGTCGATCACAACAATGACAAAACTATATGAATTGCACTTCAAATTGCTTCTGGATCCACCCTATTCTCTAGATCTGGCCCCTGGCAACTACTGGTTGTTTGCAGACCTCAAAAGAATGCTCCAGGGAAAGAGATTTGCCTCCAGTGAAGAAGTGATATTGGAAACTGAGGCATATTTTGAGGCCAAAGACAAATTGTTCTACAAAAGAGGTATTGAATTGTTTGAGAAGCATTGGAATCAGTGTATCAACCTAGAAGGAGACTATGTTGATGAATAAAGTCAAATTATGCCTAAAAGTTGTTGTTTTATTAGTTAGGCCCAGCATTTATATGCAAAAAAGTTCTCAACTCAACTATAAAAAGATTTTTAAAATTCTGGTGTTTGCTTTGAGAAGTGGATCATGCTGAGAACTTTTCAGTACCATCTTGTATATATTAGGAAAACAAATATTTAGATATGATGAGAAACTTTATAAAACCATTATTTTAAAATGAATATAACTCTTAAATTTTATATAACAGTATAAAAAGTTCTAGAATATTCCAAGTGGGTAGGAGTTAACTGAAGTCATACACTATATCAACTTCACTTGATGAGGTGTTCATTATTATGATAAATGTAAAGACCTCACAAGAACAAAAGAATTAAATATTCATTCTAAAATTTTATGCCAATAAATCATTATTTGGTTCATAAATATTTAGTTGTTTAGAAGTTTGAGATCAGTCTGAAGTGGTACATTTTTATCTGAAAATGCAGATGAAATAAAACAAAATGCAACGAAAGAAGCTTCCCAATATTTAAGAAGTACTTAAAATATCAGTTATCAAAAAACCTAGTAGCAATTGAAGTGTGGGATGTATGACTCAGCAGATTTCAGAAACCCTCCCCACCACTACTGCATGCTAATAGACTTTAACTGGTCTCTGTGTTTTCTTTGGGTATCCCTAATGGTTTTCTGTTGCATAAGTCTTTCACAAGCTCTAAGATACTACATTTTGGCAATAAAGATACACTTTCACATATGGAAAGATGCAGAGGCAATGATAAAATAACTGGCACAACTGAGCATCAAAGAGAAAGTCAACCTGGGTGAATCCAGTTTGCTTGTCGAGTGAGTTTCTGCATGGACATGAGAAAAGGAATCTAAGCTATTCAGAGAGTGAAACATGCAATGTTGATGACTTTAATGTTGACTTCTACTCATCCAAATTTTCAACAAATCTGATACCTTGAATGTATAACATTAATTTGAGCTAGAGAAAAGATGTCAGTACATAACTATATTCACCACATGCAAGGTTGTACCATTGTAAGAGGTTAATATTTGATGTCAACACAACATCCCAAATCTTCCAAAACATAATATCAGATCTACTAAGAGACATTCCTGGAGTAAAGAATCTCTCTGATGATATTATAATTCACAGGAAAAATCAAGAGACACAAAACAATAGCTTAAGGATGATATTGAAATGTCTCCAGGAATCTGGAGTAAAACTGAAGAATGATATTTCATTGATGTTGATTGATACTGGCCTTGTTTTTACAGTTGAATCAAGGTATTTACTGCTAATCCTTTTTAGAAGAAAGGTAAGGTGATGTTTCAGCTGGCAGCAGATAAGAGAAAGAAAGTGCAAATGATCCTTTGCATGCTCCAGATGAAGAATAGAACAATATTGTAGAACAAATTTGAATACAATTTGATAACAACAATAGTAAGAATTAAGTGAAAGAGAAAAGTGTTCTTAGAAATGTTAGAGTTGATAGAAAGTCTAAAGAAATAAAATTTGGAAAAACAAATGTCCATGTATGTACAGATGTGTGCAAATGATATATATACAGGGTGTGATAGATGAATTGTCATCTAACACAAAAATGAAAATAACATTAGCATCTAATTTTAACAAATATTAACTAGAATTACACAAAAATATCTTGAAATACTAAAGAGTAAATTTATTCAATAAAACTCCAGATTCCTTCAGAATCTCTGGCGTCTCTTCTGGATGGTCTCCTTGTTTAAGTTGGTGAATGCTGCCTTAATACTTGTCCTCAGGTCATCTTTGGTGTTACAAGGAGTTTTGTTGGTCTCTTGCTAAACTTCACCCAAGACATAATAATTTGCAGTCTGGGGAGTTAGGTGGTCAGATGTAAGGAGTTATATGATTGCAGTAATTGTCAGGCAGTCATGACTTGGTTCTTCTGCTTGTGTGGCATAGTTTTATTTTCAGGCATAGAGTCTGCCAGCAGCCACCATCCTGACCCAGGGCAGTGCAACCTTCTCAAGGCATGATGTAGGCCTCTGTGTTCACTCTGAGGCCATGTGGGAAGATGAATAGAGAAATAATGTCACCATCACTAGTGATCAATTCAAACACCTTCATAATCACCATTAAACTCATCCAATTTTCTGAATACTCTGCATTGTTCTTAGATTAACACCTAAACTCTCTGAAATGTTGGTATTGAAGCTTTCAGCATGAATGCAAAGCAGTACAGCATGCCATTTCCAAATTTCTGGTAGAGTGAATTGCATCATGGTGCTCTTTTTCTCACAAATGGTGCCCAACTGACCTTACTATACCATGCAGTCAATAAAATAAAAAAACAAAACAAAATGCATGTTCAAAATTAAAAAACAAAAATTTAAAAAAATAACATTTTCTTTTCTTACACTTCTTGCTTCCGGTTCCTTGCTTTCCAGCCAACTTTAATCTGCAAAAATTTAAATGCAGTGTCAATTGCTATCTACTGTATTCCTGATTACTCTTCCTCTGTTCTCACTCCCTTGAAATTGTTCTTGTTTCTAACTCTTCCACACCCAGTAACTCCTTGCTTATTACTGCCTTGCTTAAAAAAAACATGTAAATATAAAAGTGAGCACTAACTGGTGTTGACCTCAGTATTCACTTTATATATAAAAGGAAAAAAGTTTTTTTATTAATAAATCACATTTTATTAAACATTATTTTTAATGGATATTCATATTTGAGTAGATGCTCTGTTTATTTATTAAACAATGTACTTATTTATTTTTGTTTACCTACCTGAATATTTGTGAAATCTTATTAGAAAAAGATCCAAACAGAGTTTGTTAACTTCAATCAAAAGGATTTGTTTGTTTAATTTCTAATCCTAGCACTCTAAAGAAATGCCAGGATATAGCCAACAAAATCACTCATAATAAGACTGCCAAAAATACTTGAACAAAAACAGAAGGCAATGCATGAACTTCATCCAGTTTATCAACAATTTTCGTCCTGATATGCAACATCTTATTTGAAAATTAGAAAAATATAATAAAACAGCTGATTGACATTAGTTAAATGTAATAAAAAATGTTTGGATAAATTCTTGCTATCTAAATTTGATGTTTGATCAGATTTTGGGAAGTGGGTCAAACCAAGACATTTTCTGTACTATCTCATGCATATCTGTGTACATGTATGTACGTGACACATTTCACAGATCACACTGACACTACACTGATCCTAGGCAGAAGTTGATTGATCGATTGATTGATTTGTTTGTTATCACTTATCAACCCATTGTGGGTTATTATTTAATGCCAAAATACATTTTGGATTATATGAACATCTTTTTGTAAATAAATATTGTGTTAACAATTTTTTGAGAATAACAATTATTATATTACAAGTCCTATTATTTAGCCCATAGCTGGGGTTTCTATACCTTTCCCAAGAGTATTTGCACCTAAATTAATGTAATGAACCTTAAGGGAGTTTGAACTCAGCTCTCTGTTTTCTTATTCTAAGCCACTATCCACAACACCACCTACACATGCCTCTCAGCAGAAGTACTAGAAAGCAAACTCTAATACTAAGTAGAGCATACAGATACATTCATTAATGAAAAAAGTTCCAATTTGTATATTAGTAGTACACTTTTCATTTTTGAATGGGTACTAGTTTTATTATATAAGATATGCCAAAACCAATATCCAAATTTACTAAACTTATTTTAGTAGAGAAGGTGTGATTGCTTTGAAAATCAGAATTGCAAATCTTAGGTTTCAGCTGGATACAAATATTGACCCTCAGCACTAGTAGAAAATATTTAACTAACTAGACCACCAGGTGAAAGCAAAATATATATAACTAAGATATAAGCCATAATTAGAATGAAAGAGAATTAAAAATATTAGGATGTTTATGTACTTCACCCCTATGAATTATAAGTCAATCAAACTTATGAACATTCACTTTAGAATTGAACACAATGTTTCACAATGTTTCAATGATAGTGTGTCAGGATAGCTTGATTCATACTTTTCTCGGGTGAAATTGACATCAATGGCTACAAAAAATAAGATTGCAATGCCCTGAACATGTATTTCAATTTACTCAAAACTAACTATACTGCTGGATTAGAGTAAATGATCATGAATACAGATTAAAATCTGCCTATATTTCTGAGAATAAACATTGTAACTATTTACTATTTACACTATATACATTGTTTAGTTCGTTGTCTTTACCTTTATTATCACATTCACAATGTTTTGACCATTGTATGCTCTAGCCTTCCTCAGCTGATATTTATGATACACGAACTATGCTGAGGAAGGCTGGAATATACAATGGACAAAACATTGTGAATGTAGTAAAAATGAGGACAATAGTTTAAACAATGTAAATAGTGTAAACAGATCAATATATTTCCAGATTCCAAAATAAGAGATGCAGTAACAGTACTCGAACTGCATTTAACACATTGTATATTCTCTACAGGCATTAACACAGGCCATGTACTCTCATACAAATGAAAAATACATATGGCAATACATTATTCCAGGCCTCTTACTCATATTGATGTAAGGGTTGTAGGTGGGCTAACTGAATGAGCCAGGTGTGATCCCATCATATCCCATAGATTTTCAATGGAGATAGGCCTGATAAGTTGCTAAATCTTTTGTAGAGAATATTCAGTAGTATTGGCATGCAAGCATCATCATTCTGGATGCAGGCATAGCAGCAAAATGAGTCAAACAATTTTTTTTTTTAATCATATCCCCACAAGCAAGGCGGTGACACCACTGATGTGCAGGGGGCTACATATGAGTAAAAATATTAGATAGGAGGAAAGTAAATAGAAAGATGAACCAGTTAGAAAGGTGCAAGAGAAGGATGGGAATGCAGGTGTGATGACAGTTGCAAAGGTGGAAGGAAAAGAAAGGATATACAAGGTGGTGTAGAATGAACTAGAGTTAAGTGGTAAAGAGATGAGTATTGACATTGCATTTACATTCCACGAGGTTGTAGTTGTCAGGAAAGCAAGAATATGGAAGTGAGTTCCACAGGTGATCCTACTATATATCTTGAGATTCTTGACAAAATTCAAAGAAGGCTCTGTAACGTAATTGATCCTAACCTGGCATCTCAATTTCGGTCACTTTCTCACCAATGTGACATGTATTTCTTCTGTCTTTTCTACAAATATTTTTATAGCAATTGTTCTGATGAGTTGTTCTCATTAGTGTCTAAACTGCATGAATTTAAGTGTGCTACTAGATTGGCAACTAGGTCTAACCAATTTACTGTTGAGCTAAGTAGATACAACTGGATATTCTATTCTAATAGTTACTTTTCTCATACTTCTTGCCTGTAGAACTCTCTTCCAATTTTCTGCTTTTTCTGCTATCCACAATCTTTGGAAATTTAAATGAAATGCTAATCGCCATCTTCTGTCATTCTGACAAGAAATGAACTCTGTTCATTTATTGTCCTTTCTCCTCACTTCTCCTTACTAAAATCTCCTCATTTTCTTTCACTTCCAGTAAACCCTTGTGTCTTAGTGGTATTATCCCTTTGATTGGGGTGAAATGATTTTATTATGAAAACATTGACTTACATGATAAAATCTGACATAAGTTAATTGAAGTTAAAAATTCTTTTGGTAATATGTATGCATGCATGTGTGTGTGTGTGTGTGTGTGTGTGTGTGTGTGTGTGTGTGTGCAAAAGAGGCTGCTGAAAATTTCTCATCCTGAATTAATTATGGAAATCTGACTAAAGTTCTTTTTGGTTGGGTCAATAACTTTTCTGCACATCCCATATGTATTAGGTTGTTTAGAATGTACTATCATATTTAAAATATGCAAATTTGAAATAAACTATTTTGAGGTTAATGTCAAAGTGTAAAAAAATTAAATTCAGAATTAATTAAACATCTGTTCAATCAGGCTGTTTATTGTTTATAGTTTATCCACATGTTTAACTTTCATTAGAGTCAAATGCTTTAATGAGTGCCATGTTCAACATAGCATGCTGAATTAATTTTATAATAGCAGCAATGTATCAGGTTAAAATGACTTCAAAAAAGCATCTTTATTACATAGCCATTCAGAATCAATAGCTACAGAAATATTTATTTGACCACTATTACTAACATTAAATGCACCACCATTTTATTAATGTAATGTAGCAAGACTATTCAACCTAAATGAGGCCCACAGTATGATACACTCTCAAACACCCAAAATTGAACAAAAGGAACATGTGTTTGGCTTTACTGCATGAAACCTTGCCTGTCATTCGAAAGACTAAAGTTATTTTCAAAAAGTGACAGCTAAATTATATATGTGTGTGCAAGAGAAAGAGATTTAGAAACGTGCCAATGCAAAGCAGGTTATACCCATTAGGTAAAATTCAGCTAAGTCAAGAAAAAAATGAAAGCAGGAGTTCTTTAGATAGTAATGCCTTTCAGCAAGCAGGCATTGGTAAAATCACAACAAAAATGTGGTATGAATGGCTTCAAGGAAGATCGTAGCAGGGAAGAAAGTAAATCCAAAGCAGAAAATGTCTGAGTGACATACACAGTTTTGTTGGCATTCTCTCTCAGATCAAGATCCACTGAATCTGTCAATGAGTTCAGCTTTTTCAATGTGGTTTTTACTTCAGGTGTTGTTGATCTCTTACAAAAACAAAAGCAATTGCTTCTATCAGGTTCTTTTGGGAACATGCTAAAATGTTTTGTAATTAATGTTGACAATATTTTTTTGAAGTGAGAATATGTGCAGTGTGTGTGTATGTGGTGTTACTACCTGAAAAGATGTGTACATGATTATATATGCATACACAGTGTGGGTGTATTATGCTATGTAGAAAGATAGTAACCTTTTTATAACTAATATTTCCTTGTGTTTGTGCGTTTGAATACATAAAGTGGATATGTGTATGTGCGTACATATGTGTGTGGTGCATTTATGTATCTATATAAATGATGAAGGGAGGAAATTACCCACAAATATATTTTATAGTTATTATCCTTCATAATACAATATTATCTGAAATAAAGGTATATGTATATTGGTACACATATTGAAGTTTATGTATGTATTGATATATACATTTGTATTTACATAAATTAAAGTAAAAAATTTAAGTCTAATATGTAAATTCACTATAGATAATGTTAGTTATGCTACATGGTATGGAATCTATGAGGTATTGGAATTAGTTGCATATATATCTATTTAATCATATCCCAGATCTGGCTATAACTGAGTCGGGTTTGTGGTGATTAGTTATAAAACGTATTGAAATATACCTTTTCCTCTTTACGAATGGAATAATGGTGAAACTCTCTCTCTCTCTCTCTCTCTCTCTCTCTCTACACACATATTCTTTTCCTTTTTTTCTATAACCTGGACATAGCTTATTTGATCAAGTGACATCATGCAAAAGCCAACTAATCACTAATGTTCTTGCCAAAATCAAAGCAGAAATGCATAGGTGTGAAGAAGATATAAAAGAACAGGAGCACATGTATAGTACTCTTCTCTCTTTGCCTTGCTCTTAAGTGGCTCACAGCCTGCACACACACATGTGTGTGTGGAGCCTTGCGACATTGCCGTCGGAGATTCAACTGAAATAATATTCACACAAAAAAGAACATACAAAAAAACAAGAATGAATTCAAGAAACAATCCACACACTCAAATACCAGAACAAATTATAACATAACACATGCCTAGAACAACCTGCTACGACATTACACTGGACACATACATAAAACCAAATATGATATATTCACGTGAAACTCTTTATAACCTCAACACCAAAATACACACCACATAATGATAACTATTCACATATAACAAAATATGTAAACTAATGGAGTCAACAACAAAAATAAAACTGATGGTATAGTTAATAAAACTTGGTCTTCTCTCATTTATGATCAGAATGTACAACTAAACCATACTGGTTACCCCAATGTTCAACTATACTATATGTTTATTGGGTGAGGTTACAAGAGGTTTAGTGAGTTCTGCAACATACTTATGCATGCTCAATATGGGTTTGAATCTGGTAAGAATAATAGACTACCTAGAAGTTAACTAAGGGTTCCTGGAACTCGTTACATGTTACCTACATGTGATATTATTATGTTGGAATAAACAATCACTAACAAGAAATATGATAAACATATGATCTGTGTGTATCACACTTGCTAAACTAAATATCAGTTTCACTTATGGTCCATCCTGGATTGATTATCTTATGTGGCCATACAAATTCAACTGTCTGCCTTAAAGTGCAGTATATATGACTCATATGGCTAAAAGACATGATACCTGTCTTTTAAAGACAAATGGTGATGATCTCTAGCTCCTGACCTAGGTAAAGAGCCGTAACTGATTGTATCGTGTTAATGACAGTATTCTTAATGGCCAAAGAATATCAATCTTTATAGAATACAGTCTATGCTGTAGAGAGCATTGTCTGATAAGTTGGGCAGCTTTAAACTGAGATATGATTTCTTGTAATACTTCCTTTCACTGACTGGATATATTTATTGTCAGTTACCAGCCAGTCAGTCAGTTAAGTGCCATATGTAATACATGCTTGGGTATTTCCCAAGGGTATTTGTACATAGTAAATGCAACGAATTCAACTGGAATTAGAATTTGACTCTCCAATTTCTAGTTCCGAGCCAATATCCACTGCCCCACAACAATTATACCTGTGATTTTAAAATATTGCTAATATCTGTCTAGAATTAACGTATTCTTAGTACACTCTTGCTACTGTAGCAAAACAAAATCAGTTGCTCCAACAACCCCTGTGATTAAACACTATTATTAAATTCTATCCACAACTACACTGTTACAGTTATACTATCTCTCCATTAATTACATCATAAATGTTATCCAGCTTAGTTACTTTGAAAAAGTCAGTAGATATAACTATCCAATGTACCACTGTCCCTAATTTTTTGACACTTCAGTTTATATCCAATATATATATATATATATATATATGGTAATATTTTTATTATAAGTTTATTATAAAAACATAGTTTACTGCAACACAAGAGCTGTTGTGTTTTGTTTCTATATTATTAGCACCTAATCAGACAGTGAGACATTTTTCTGTTAGGAATCATTATATATAGAAACTTAAAAACAACCCAATTTTTACCATATCCAGACAATTAAGTGTGGTGGGAGGTATCCTATACTTTCAGCTTTATACCACATCTAAGCTGCGCTTAGAAAATCACCATTCATTCTGCAACCATGGCAAAGACAGCTGACTTGACAAGAAGCTCCAAATTAAAATAGTGGATACGTACAAACAAGGTGATGGATATACAACACTTTCTAAGCATTTAAATGTTCTGAGATTAACAAATCATGACATTATGAAGAAGTACAATGAGACTCATTGTTTGAGAATAAATTAAGGACTGGCAGAAAACAATTTCTGTGAAAATGTTAGGGATGTTTTAAAGAATCCTCACTTAATGACAAAGGACACTGTCAATGATGTAAAGGCATCAGGGTTGAACATATTAAGTCAGTCACTAGATGCTTGTGAACTAAAGAAAACTTTTTGCTTAAATCTAAACACCTAAAATGCAGATTAACTTATGATAGAAGCCATCTAGAACATGGGAGTAAACATAAGAACTCTGTTTTATGGTCAGATGAAACCAAATTAAAACTCCTGTTTTATATGAAGCTCACAAACCAAAATATACTCTCCCTACAATTAAGCACAGTGGTGGGAGAATTCTGCTCTGGAAATGTTTTGCTGCTTCTGGACCAGGAGAACTAGTGAGTGTACAAAGTGCCATGGATAAAAAGGAGTATTTGGATATTCTTAAAAATAATATAAAACAAAGTGCTTGAAAACTGTCTTTGGGGCATCAGTGGACAATCTGATATGCCAATGGCTTGAAACACATGCCCCAAAATGTTACAAAAAATTTAGATGATTTAAATCCTATTAAAGATTTATGGGCATATTTGAAGAAAAACGTAAGAGAAAGAAGCCTTTCAAATTTTAAGAAAATAGGAACTGTTGTTAAGGAAGAATGTAGCAAAATACCTATCAGTATGTGTAGTGATTTTGCAAGGAACTATCAAAAATGATTAAGGGCATCAATCAAGAATAAAGTTTGCAGGAGGGTATAATCCAGTGTTCTGTATTAGATTCTTTGAAATTATACCCTCCTGCAACACAGGATTATATCCTTCTGCAATACAGGATTATACCCTCCTGCAGGTTCAATGAATATAATACAGAACACAAGATTATACCCTCCTGCAATTGCAAATCCAGAGAAAACTCTCTGGTTGAAGGTAAATGTAGATCTACAAATGTGATCTACCAAACTACTATCTCCCCTAAAGAAAAAGGAAAATGTAATGTGTATATCAGAATTTCAGCAGGGATTTGGAAACAGAGATTTTGTATGCATAGGCACTCCTTTACTAACCCTATGTTAAAGTATCAGACAGCCCTCTCCCAAAAATACTGGGAATTGAAGGAAGAAGGTCTAAATCGACAGGTAAAGTGGAAGCTGATAGACATGGCACATTTATCACCTAGACATGGTCTAGGTGATAAATGTAATCTATGTTTAGCAGAAAAAATTAGGATTTTAAAATTTCAATATCAAAATGTACTTTTTAATAAATGTAACAAATTTATTAGCATGTGTCGTCACCATAAATTTAAATTTCACTAGTTATCTCCTTCTTCCATTTCTTCATAATATGTTTTACTTCGTACAAAGATAAAAATTTAAATTTGATGAATCCGAAGTCTTTTCCTACCTACAACCCCTGAACCAATAGTCAAACTACCTGCCTTCCACTACCAAAAGAAAATTACTATTACAATTCTCCTAGGCTTGAACCTATTGTAACAAAAATTCCTCACCCCTTCTTTTACTAACCCTTGCATCCAGTTTAAGCATTTTTCTCTATTCTTTGCTTGACTGATGTTGACAATGTATGTCTCAAACTGACATGTTGAAATAGCTATTTCCACTAAATGTGATATGAATTTACAGATAAATTAATGAATATATATATATATAAGGCAAATATTATTAAAAACAGCAAACAGTCTAAGTTGATTAATTTTAATAAATATGACTCTTCAAAATTATGAATAATCCTTCTTAAACAAGGAGGAAATTCTGTCAGAAATTGTTCAAAGTTTATTCTGAAAGAAAAGTAAAAAAAACTGTAGAGACATGAAACAGACAGAAACATTTATAAATTTATAATGACTTTTGTCATATGTGGTATATTTTCTTTCTTCTCTTAATTCTGTTCTTGCTAACCTGGGAACAACTGAAGCCCTGTGTAGTATGATCAGTTTTGATCATGTCCAACTCAGTGTGTGGTCTCTGAAAGAGTTTGTAACAATATTTCCGATGAATATTCTTCCTGTTTCAGTAAGTATATCTTTATAAGTGTATTATCTCCTCTTTCTGATATAGGACAATGGCCTTGTAAATAAAAGTTTAGATTTAGTAGTGGTGGTTGTGAGTTCAATCTCTGGAACAGGCAGCGACAAAAAGCAAACATGTCTTCATAAGGAAGAATAAATTAATACAAACCATCCCCTTTCAGCACAGGAACAACCTTTCCTAATGGGCTAAATGAGGTCTTGGTTTGAAGTTCTAAAACTGTGAATATAACAGACACCTGTGGAAGGCTAGAGGGTACAGCTGACATATTGTACTTATAACAATCAATATGAGGACATTGGCCTAAATAGATCAATGTGTAATAAAGAAAATGCTCACTGTCCTAAATATATCTTCCATTGTCACCTGCACTCAAACATTAATTCTTAATTGCTGTTGTTCCCAGGCCCACCCTGACTGGAGCGGGTAGCACTCGTTAAGGTCCCACCTTTTGGCAAATAGTGAACTACTAAACAAAAGCAAAATGTTATAAAAGAATTAAAACTTCATTTATGTTCTTCTGAATTCTCTTTTGTTTTTTTGTTTTTGTTTTTTTCATTTTAAATATTTGGGTAAATATCTATACTAACAAGGCTGCCCATATATATGTGGTAAGATAATGCAATAGTTTTATTTATATCAACTATTTTCTTTGTTAACTGAAAGAATTTGATCTTCCTTAAGTTCTGTTAGACATGGGGAGTACTGAGCCTTAGTTTTCCAATCAGGATCATGATATATTGGCAAGGGGTTTGAATTCAGACTTGTTCTTTTCTTTGATTCATTACTCTCCAAGACTAGGGAATCCAGTCTGATTTATTATCAACCTATAGTTGGGGAAGAACAGATGGATTCATGTCTTCACAAAGAATATTAATGTAAATTATCAGCTATTAGAATTCGACAATTCTGTTTTCTACACAGATAAGCATTATGCCACGCGCATATGTATTCTGTGTGTGTATGTGTGTGTGTGTGCATGCCTATGGTAAGATATATATGAGGTTCTGCAAAAATTCAGATATAACTAAAAATATATCTGTAAAAAGATAATATGAATAAAGACAAAAGAAGAACTTTTCTTAACTGATACATTTCATCTTTGATGGTCTTTATCAAGGCAAATGTTAGGATTTTATTTTGCCATAAGTAAAAATAATAATTTTGAATCAGATACATATAAAATAAACTGTCACAGCTGTTTCCTACAATATATTTGGGAAATTTGCAGAAACTGGAAAAAAAAAACTTATCTAAGAACACAAATTGCATCTTATACATAACAATTAATCAAATGCATTCGTCAAACATAAAAATAAGTTCAACCCCAACTTCAATCTAAAGAATGCCATACTTAATAAAAATAAAAATAACTTACTTAAATGGAAAATTCTTGACAGTACTGCTATCAAATCGTAACAAAATATAAATCAGCACGTCAGATTTTATTCAAATATTGCTTTTGCTAAAAGAAATACCTTTTTCCAAAGCCAACATACATGACTATAAAAAATTACAAAATTAAAAAAAAACAGTTAAATTCAAAATCTTTTATTATTTAAAATATACAAATACATAAATTAATTTCTCAAAAAAAAATATTTACACTATAACAAAATCAACAACAATAACAATATTACTTTTGTTTAAACATTATATTAGACATCCTCTATAGTTGATTTTGACTTTCATTTAACTTGAATCATATTTATGAACATTCTTAAATTTCAAAATTCTGAAAAACTAATGCCATTTTTACTTCAGACTATAAATACTTGTTGCAAAATAGAATTATCACATTTGCTTCGATAAAATCCATCAGAGAATAAAACATGTTGACTAAGAAAAGTTTTCCTTTTGTCTTTATTCATATTAAGTTTTATGCACACATAAATAGTTCATATTATATTTATAAATGTTTTCATGTATGCTCATCATATTAACATTTATATATGCTTGCCAAACACTTAACCATTGTACTAACATTTCTGCCACACATATCTTACACAAAAATAAGTAGCAAGATGACCTTTTAGATGCACCCTAAGAGATTAAAAGTTCCTATTTTCTATATTCCAAGTGAAGAACAATACTAGATGTAGAGGGATCAGCCTACTTTTTAAAAGTAATGCATTAGTTTCAATATCACTGACTGTTTCCTGTTTAAGATGAAAATGTCATCGATTGGTCAACAAAGAAGCTGTTGATTTCAAAGTTGAGAAAAGAGGCACAGCCAGTTCTTTTCTGATCCTAGAAGTTGTCAGCCATGTTGGATTTATTTTGGTAAGAAAGATGTCCAATATATTTTCTTTGATAATCAACCCACCAGATGCTATATTCATAATAAACTACTTATTCACTGGTACTGGTATTATCCTCATCTTGTAAACATGCAGCATTACAAGTAATATGGCAATGAGTTGCATTTCACCATATTGATTCAGATCTAAACATTTTTATTCTTAAATGAAGAGGAGAAACGAATTGCCAATTTTTTCTTTACTTATTTTTTTATTTGAGTCTTTATGATGTTAATAAAACTAGGATGATGGAAGAAAAGTGCTGCATTTTTTATTTTAAAAAAATGTCTTCAATTACTCTAAATCTGAAAATAGTAACATAACAAATATGACATTAGTGAAAGAACGTGTTTGAAAACAGCAGACATTTAGTTATCAACAGATATAAAATCTTTATATATGTTCAAAATAAAAGCTGTTCTCAAAGATGAAATATAAAATTCAAAAGAATTTTGAGCAGCTAACATTACACAGTCTAAACCAGAAAATCTGTTTTCAAACAATATCAGTAACAAACAAAAAAATGTCAAATAGTAAATGAAGACATGATATTAGAATACAAGTACAAAAAAAAATTTACAAGCAATAATTTCAGAAACTATTTACTATGACTTATGTGAACTTGTGTGAGCACTGGTAAGATTTCTGAAAGCATACAAGAAAAAGGAAAGCAAGAATTTGAAGAAAGAGTTAAATGATAAAACTACAGAACTGAATGCATAAAAAAACTAAAAAAAAAAAAACGAAGGCAATTTGTTATCGCTTAACCTGCCAAAGGGCCCACCAGAGAATTCTGACTAAATAAACTGTTATGACAATTAAGTTCTCTCATTCGAATCATTACCTTGCTATTAATCTATTTTGAGTATCTAACAGAACAAGATGTCAAAGCTAAATACAAGTCAAATACAGGAGAAAAAGATATGGAAGGCAATCAAAACATTTCTCTTTACCCACATTAGTTGTTCTTGTCACATTCTAAACAGAAGTTTGCACTATTCAATGATTTTTTCACTGTTTAAAGTTCTGTTCTTTGTTTCAAGGTTGAAATGTTTCTACATATGATTAATAAAAGCAGAAACATTGTCATCAGTTCCCCTACTCTTATCTTTTTCTTTTTTCAAATGTTTTGAATATTTATAATTCCAATAAAATTAAAAGGTTCTTCTAATACTTTTTCATCTTCTCTTTTTCAACACAAATGTGTCAGTTTTACATTTTTAGAGGTCTTTTTTAGTATTTCTTTGGTGTACCAGGATGTTACAAAATATAAAAAAAATATACAAGTGGTGAAAAGTTCTTTGTCTAAGCAAGAAGCCATTCCTCCAGATGTCTTATTTGGTCATTCGGTCAGATTTTAGAAGTTGATTAGGAGACAAGAACTCTTCAGTAAGTCCTTGCAGTTCTATTAATTAGAAACTAAAATTACATCACTATAGAAGTGTGTACAGAATGATGGTAAGTAGCATTTATATATGAGATATCTCAGTTATATAACTGGTGTTAAGCAATTATTTTTCACAATGTATCTTAACATCTTCATGTTTATTAAGCTATAGTAGAAGGTGGCAACTGTATGAATTACAAGAAATTTTTCTGAGAATTGTAATGTTTCTTGCTGAGAATGACGAAGAAGATCATCTTTACAGCAGTGATTCTTCTCACAACTTCTCAAATGGAACATCCAGTTTTTCCTGTAGAAAAATAACTTTAAATATAATAAAACAGGAAAAATATATTCTTTAAGATATTTCTTTCTTATATATCATAACAAACTCAAAAAATTATTATTTACAGATGAAAAAGTAGAGATAACTGAAAAAATTGGTGCAAAACAAAAATGATGCAGTCTCTTAGATTGATAGAGCTTCTTAACATACAACGTTTGCAATTCTTCTCTCAAATGACAATAATTGGCATAAACCAAATTAAATTGTACATTTAATAAATTAAAAAATGGCCTCCAAGATTTATAATTTATAATGACCTTAAGCAATATGAGAATCAAAAATAAAAATTCAAATCTAGAAACAATCAGTTAATAATATGCACCTGATGATTACATAGTACATGAAACACTGAGTCATGCTATAGATATAGGATAATATGTATATTTATTAATATATATATATATATATATATATATATATATATATATATATATTAGGACCTTAAATAAGTTCTCACTGTTTTCCAACAGATGGCATTCCCAGAACTGTGAGCATGTAGTTGCAGATGGTAATACATGTATAAGGAAGTACTATAAGCAAGTGCAAAATTCAGTGTACGCCATTTCACCAAAGTGTAAACAACCTTGTTTTTCATAGCATTAAACATGTTGGATTTCATGCCAAAAATGTATATTTGCAGGGAATTTTACTGCACTACTTTATTCAAAAGAAATTTGAAGCTGAAGTACACAAAATTCTTGTTGAGACTTATGGAAACCATGCTTTGTCAGAAATAACATGCAGAGATTGGTTTAGACACTTCAAAAATAATGATTTTGATGTTGAAGAATGTGAAGAATGCCCTGGTGTATTCTTCACATTAGAGGCATTAATTCATGAAAACTCTTATAAGGCACAAGCCGAACTTGCAGAATCATTAAGAGTTGATCACACAACAGTTTGAATGTTTGAAAGCATTAGGAATGATTCAAAAGCAAGAACATTAGATGCTGTATGAGTTGAAGCCAGAAAAAGCAGAAAAGGAAAGGTTTGTTGTATCATATCATGACTGGCAATGAAAAGTGGATATACTATGATAACCCTAAGTGTTGAAAATCATGGGGTAAGTCTGGCCATGCATCAACATTGACAGCAAAAAATATCCATGGTTTGAAGCTTCCTTTCTGCATTTGGTGGGATCAGCTCGGTGTAGTTTATTATGAGCTGCTCAAACTGACTGAAACCATTATGGGAAATCACTATCAACTACAATTGATATGTTTGAACTAAGCATTAAAGAAAAAAACAGCTGCTATATGAGCAAAGACATGACAAAGTGATTTTGCAACATGACAATGCTAGGCCACAGGAGAAAATCTACTTTGAAACACTTAAATGGGAAGTCCTACCTCACCTGCCATATTCATCAGATATTGTCCCATTCAATTATCACTTGTTCCAATAAATGGTACATGACCTGGCTGAAGATCACTTTCATTCTTACAAAAATGCCAAAAATTGGGTTGACTTGTTGTTAGCCTAAAAAGAGATGTTGTTTTTTTAACATGGAATTCAAATGCTGCCAGAAATATAGGAAAAAGTAGTGTATCATAATTCGATGAACTTATATTAAAAAATAGTGAAGAACAATTTAAATTAGTTCATTTTTTAAAAAATACATTACCCCAACACAAAATTTTTAAAATTATATATAAATATAATAGTGCAGTACTATGACTTTCTGGAGCCTTCTAGAATTTTTCTGGAACTTTCCAGAACTTCCTGGAGCCTTCTAGAACTTGTTTTTGTTTATTTGTAGGTTTGTATATTATGCTATAGCTATAAACTGCTAAATGCATTTAAAAATACATAAGTACTACCCAATTGCATCATTAGAAAACTGCAAATTTGCAATTTCTGTTTATTTGTAAGGTTGTATGTTATGCTAAAGCTATAAACTGTTAAATGTGCTAAAAATATATATAAGTATCATTAGTATATATCATTAGCAAATTGAAAAATAAAGCTTTTGAAATATTTTGATATTTAATTCTTATTGGATATGTGGTAAAATCAAATTTTTGATGTGATATCACTTTTTTCAAGATCTAAAACAAATTAATGCCTTTTTCATTACATTTGAACAAAATTTCATTGAATTATGACACAGGAATATAAGGTTACAAAACATCACAACCCTGATGTATAAATATGTGTGTGTGTGTGTGTGTGTGTGTATTAATATTTTTATTATAAGTTTATAATAAAAACATAGTTTACTGCAATACAAGATCCATTGTGTTTCAGTACTATCTTATTAGCACTTTGCCAGACAGTGAAATATTTTTTCTGTTAGGAATCCTTATATATAAAGTTTAAAAACAACACAATTTTTACCATATCCAGCCAATTAAGTGGATGGGGGATTTTTGGAGGGTTGGTCTTAATGAATCAATAAAAAGTCAGGTCATGATGGATAGGAGGATTATTTGATTGTAAGGGTAAGGGCAGTGGGTAGAGAATTGAAATGATATGAAAACCATGACATTTTCAGTGTCAGTGATGAAATAATTGAATGTATGCATATGTATCATTGGCATGTCTGAAAAGTTACTGCATGTCCCTGTGAAATGGTTACAGGATGTTCTTTAAGTCATTTTTCACTTAAAGTAGTGAAAAAGTGAGAAAGGCAGGAAAGTTTTTTAAAAATACAATGCACGTCAAACATATGACTTAGTGGGATATCTTTTCATTAATCAAAACAAATTAATTATCAGAAGATGGGTGAATCAATAAATTTATACTGGGAGCAGATTATAGATTATATAGTTTTATTATATTAGAAAAAATTAACTATACTTTAGGGTATATCATAAGCAATGATGACAGATGAAAGTTATACATTTGTTTAACAAGTTTAATTTTCGGAATTTAATAATAAAGTTAGACTTCCTAGATGTAACACTTGATCTAGTCAATAACACTTACTCAGCCTACTTAAAAACTAATGCTAATCCTAAAGACATCCACCATAAATGTAACGACCCTCAATCAATCATTAAATATATACTCTTCTCTATTGAAAATAGAATTAGTAACAATTCCTCTAATGAAGATATATATATATATTTAGTGTATCGAGACAGCAGATAATTTTCTAAACATATTCTGTTAAATATAAGAGACAATGGATGTCCATTATATTTAATTATGAGTTGTTCTAAACATCGTATTTTGGCTTTAATTTCAGGTGAAAATAAAGACAAAAATTCTCCAACATTTGGATAATTTTTTATTAAGTTGGTGGATGTTTTTATGTTAACGTCCCTGTAACCTCTCTGAAGATGGCTCATGTGAACCAAAAGCTTAGAATGAACTTAATAAAAAATTATCCAGATGTTGGAGAATATTTATCTTTATTTTCATCTGAAATTAAAGCCAAAATACGATGTTTAGAATGGCTCATGATTAAATATAATAGACATTCATTGTCTCTTATATTTAACAGTATATGTTTAGAATATATATATATATATATATATATATATATATATATATATTATTTTATAAAATGGATTTACTCTGACATATTTTTAATTTATTTGTTTAAACATTATTTTTAATGGATACTCATATTTCAATATTTATAAATAAACAGTATATTTATATATATCTACCAGCTGAAATAATTGAGAAATCTTGTTGGAAAAATATGCATTCTCCAGCAGGATTTGAACCTGCATCCTCTAAGTCTAGGGGAGACCATCAATTGATCGGATGTGTCTTAGACAGATTGACCATGAAGGAATTTGCAGTTAGACAAAGCTTGAATAAATACATAATCTCCTGATTTTATGTCATCTTTATATCTTTTTTTTTTAATCATATCACCCCAAGCAAGGCGGTAATGCCACTGATGCGCAGGGGGCTACGTAAGAGTGAAAAGATTGGAAAAGAGAAAGCCGGAAACCACATCCTAAACAGGGAACAAGGTATGAGCCTCTTCACCTGTTCAATAGACGTGGGTGGAGTGTGAACCGGGCGATAGTTTAGTCTATCTACTCCAATTAATCTGCTCTGTTTTCATATCCTAATGTAAAGAAATGTAAACAAAGACAATTTTATTTTATGAAGTGTTACAAAATGGAATTATTCTGACATATTTTTTATTTATTTGTTTAAACATTATTTTTTTCAATATTTATAATCAAACATAGCCCTTGCTACTCTGTACATTTGACCTAGGTAGACGCTTTAATTTTGACCTTTTTATTGTGTTCCCTACACACTCTGCAATTCAATTTCATTTAATTTTTAATTACTCTAAAATTTTTTTTAGTTATTATTATGCTATGAACCTAGTTGTAATACACTTAATAGCCATTTTATGCTTTCATAATTTGCAGCAAATCTCAGTATATATTTTTTCCTTTTTCTCGAGATTATTAGTATTTTGTGAAACTTGTGAATGTTGTTACATGTACTCACCAATATAACCAATATTGCCCTTTCCAGAGGGAGAAGAGAAGGAGGTGGAAGTCTGCCCTGTACCAATCATGTTATGACACTAGCACCATATTGCAATGCCAGCACAAGACACTGTATTTGACCAATCATGTCATGATACCAGCACCACATCACATGCAAGCCTCCTGTTCCTGTATGGCACCAACCAGCTATTGTTGCTGATAATGTTCCTGCTCAACACTGACCAGCTTCCTGTTTACATCATGGTCCCTCCCTCTGGCATTGCAGTCCCTTCTTCCTCAATTGGTTGATCTGCGTTAACAGACCTGTGCACAACTGCCCCAAACTTCTGGTGTCATATTGGCTACTTGTGACATGCACATCATCTCAGAATCTAACCCGTGTACTACAGTTATAATTCTATGGGAGGTTCACTACTAGATCTGACCAGCATCTACACTACACCAGCATTGAACTTGACCAGCTATGACTCAAAACCAGCAACTAGACATTGGTTTTGCCTCGTAACAACTCAGCCTCTTCTTTGGACTCACATACTAGCCTATAATGACTATGGCCAGCATTGTGAATAAATTTGTATTTATCTTAAATATCCTCGTTCTGTTGCCCATTTTTATCCTTCTGTTAGATTTCACGCCTTTATTTCAAAATCATTAGTGGGCTTCTTGTGTCCTTAGCTGAAATGGGGTGCTCAAGCCAATTCGTATCACACACACTCCAAAGGTGTCCACTACAAACAGTTTATTTATATATAACTATTGGCATGAATAAATGAGAAATCTCGTTAAGAAAATATGCTTCCTCTGGCAGGATTTGAACCTGTGTCCCCTAGGACTAGGGGTAAATGCGCGACCACAAATGTTTGAATTCTGCCTTTTCTTTACAAATTATTCAATCAATTAGATTTTGAGATAACAGTAAAAACAAACAGAAAAGTAGTCCAATATTTAGATGTAGAATTAAATTTACAAACTGGCAATGTCTCTTCATGAAAGCAAACACAAATTTAAAGTACATAAAAACAAGATCCAACCATCCCAAAAGCATAATCAAGCACATTCAAAAAAGGAATAGAGCACATGCTATCAAAAATTTGTCAAACAAACAATATTTGAGGAAAAGAAAAAAAAACTATGAAGATGCACTAAGAAAATCTAACCATAAGAACATTTCAGAATACAATCCTCAACCAAACAGACAAATAAAAACAATGATAGAAAAGGAAATGTTATGTTGTTCAACACACCATTTAATGTAGAAGTAAAAACCAAAATAGGACAAATATTTTTTAAACTGATAAATAAACACTTTCCAAAAAGCTCAAAACTGAACAAACTTTTCAATAGGAATACAATCAAACTGAGTTATAGCTGTACTAGTAATTTAGAAAATTTCATAAAGAAACAAAATGCCAGAAATTTAAATAGCATTGCACAAAACAAGATCATTAATAAGGAATGTACTGCAAGGACAAAAATAAATGCCCATGCCAAGGACTTTGTAATACAAAAGAAGTCATTTACAAAGCAAAAGTACATGACTTAAATGATCCAAACAAAACATATTTAGGTTTAACCAAAAACACCTTTAAGACCAGGTGGTTCAATCACAGGTCTACATTTAAAATAAAAAACTTAAAAAATTGTACAAAATTGGCTAGGTACATATGGAAACTGAAATTAAAATATGAAAAAACTCAGATATAATGTGAAGTATAGTGAAAACAGCTAAGCCATACAACAGTTGCAAAACATGTAGACTGTGCCAGGACGAAAAGTTAGCTATTATGTTATTCCCAAACAAAAATGAATTACTGAATGAAAGAACAGAAATTATGACTAAGTGTAACCGTACCATAAAAATACCTTTTAGGATCATACAACCATGGATGAAAATGTTATGACTTCTAATTTTGAAAATTGCGCATTCAGAAAAAAATCTCTGCTATGTGAGCATTATTAAAAAAATGGTAAAAATCAGTTATTCCAAATCACCTGAAGACATCACATGGTAGGTCACATAATAACTTGTTTACAAATGATATATATATAATTCTGTTTGATTATAAACTGAATAATCAAAAATAATGTTCAAACAAATCATTTCATATATATATATATATATATATATATATATATATATATATAAAAGCTAACAAACAAATACACACTTTCTGGTCCCTGATCATCAGATATGATGTGATAATTTATTGTCTTTCTTATCCTCAAAATCCCAACACATTTTCTTTACACATCATTCTGTTTTTCATTCCAACCTTAAGAAGCCAAACCTAACTCATGTCTGTGAAATGCATTTTTAAAAAAGCCTTTTCACTTTGTCTTATATTTAAGTGTTACCAAAAGTAAAATTCACAGAAGGAGCAAAAGTTCAAACTCAGTAAAAATTAGTTCTTTACAAAGATTAGCATTGCAAATACTAGTGACAACACTAACAAAACATTTTGTTAGCATGAAAGGATTCCTAAGAATTGAGAAAAAATAACTGTCTTCTTGCATATTTAATTCGTATTTATGTTCTGTGGTATCAAGTTTATGTTTATATGTATATATAACATTATTATTATTATTATTATTATTATTATTATTATTATTATTATTATTATTATTTAGACAGCAGTCTGTCATTCAAGCATTTTTCATTAAATGTGGCCAACAAGGAAGGCTTAATTAAATTTTTCGACAATCTCAATGTCTTTTTGTTTTGTAAAAGTTAAGGACTATAAAAATAATATATATATATTCAATAATTATCACTCAAGAACTTAAAATTCCATCATGCATGAAACTCAAACTTGTGCTACTAATGAGGAATATATATATATATATTAGAAAGATGAAAGTGTTTATACGAAAAATTATATATTATGAAATCACTTAAGAATAAAAATCTATTAAATAAATGTAATGAAATAAATGTCATATGTAGACATTGCAGAATGTTCAACTTAAAATATGGATAAAAAAAAATTATATTATATAATACTAAAAATAAAAATAACTGTAGAAAAAGAAAGATAATTTGGTTTAACCATGCATACTGTAAACTAACAAATATCAATATTGGTAAATATTTTATCAAATTAGTAGACAAACATTTTAATAACAACAATCCTCTATGAAAATTTTTTAATAGAAACACTCTAAAAATCAGCTATTCTTTTACCTCAAATATAGACAACATTATAAATTCTCATAATAGGCAAATTCTAAAGAATTTATGTAATACTGACTCTGAGTCCGAAATTTTAAATAAATGCAATTGTAGCTCCGTGGATGCCTGCCCGGTGGAGGGCAAATGTAAATCCACACAGGTAATTTATGAAGCTCACATTTCACCATTCAACAACAAGAAAAATGACCGGACCTATATTGGTATATCCACGGGACCTTTTAAGCAAAGATATTACAATCACAGGTATTCTTTTTCGAACCCAGGTCAAAAATGCCAGAAAGCCCTTTCACGGAAATTCTGGAAAATGAAGGAAGGGCTGGACCCTGTTATTAGCTGGAGACTGATAGGTTCAGCCCGAATTCCAAGGAATTTTTGTGATAGGTGCAATCTGTGTCTGCAAGAAAAAATACTAATATTAAAGTACCCAAACCAGCACCTACTCTTGAATTTTAGAAAGGAATTCATTAGTAAGTGCTGCCATAGGGTGAAATTTGTGAACATTTAAAATTTTAAATTCTAAATTTAGTTTTTAGGAGAGTAAATATAAATTAAATTGTTTTTAATTTATTGATTAATTAATTAAATTTTTAAGTAGAAATTTTGAACCCCTCTACCTTCCTCTTCCTGTCTCCTTTGAATATCTACCTTTTATGAAATAAGGATACTTACACTAACTTAACCCCCGATTTTTTCTGCAAGTATATATATATATCTTTTTCACAGCATAATTTTTTTAATAAATTTTTTTTAAATAATTTTTTAGAAAATTTTTTAAAAAAAATTAAATTTTATTAATTTTTTATTTTTATTTTTATTTTTAATTTAAATCTAGATTTATCATTAATTAGATTAATTAAATTTAATTAAATCATATATCAGCTTTTCCCCCAAATAATTTTTTTTCTAAAAATCTTTTTTCTAATACTTTAACCCATTTATAAACACTAGTTTTGTTGACACATATCTAGCATCTCTAAAATAAAGAAAATCTTTCTTTTCTTCTTTTTTCTTTTCTTTTTCCTTCTTCTTCTTCTCCTTTTTCATCTTTCTCTTTCTGTTTTGTTTAACCCACTTCTCAATCAAACCCCACTTCCTATTCCATCTGTTAACACCCTTCCCCTTTGTAATGCTAGACAAAGCCAAATTTTTAAATTTTTCACTTACAACTTAATCTAAAAGTAAAATTGTCCAAAATCTAAAAATAGACATTGATTGCTAACCTGCTTTTTTTTTTTTGTGACGTAAATTTTTTAACTTCCGCCGGTGAATTCTTAACCTTCAAATTTTTTTGTTTTTATTTCTTTTTTATTTCATTTTGAAATGTGGTAGTTGCCAATGAGATGTGAAATCTCTCTTAGGCATTTCATGTTGAAATGATCATTCAACAGTTTTGAACATCAAAATTTATTTTATTTTATATATATATATATATATAACTGATAGGAAATATTCAAATAATGTAAGATGGAGTCTATGAAAACCAGTTTAAATACTTTTATTCTTTTGCCACTTGCTCACTTAGACCATCAGAACAAGTGAAAATTAAGGAAAAGCTCACTACCATGGCATCCCATCTGAGGTTAATTTGAAAACTTTTTGGAAAAATTCAACAGTTATTAAAGTTACAAAAATATTTATGAATAAAATAAGTCTCTGTGAACTGTCAATGAGTTTTATACATAAAAAAATATTTCAAATAGATATATTCTGGGAAGTTTCAGAGATTAACGAATTGGATTAACAATGCACAGATATTTGTTTGAACATTATCTTAAATAGATACTCATAATTGAGTAGATATTGTTCTTAATTCGGCTTTGTCTACTGTCAAATCATCCATGGTTGAACAGTTAAGACTCATTAGATCAATTGATGGCTTCCCTATGTTGTTAAGAGTCACAAGTTTGAATCCTACCAAATGAAACACATTTTCCTAACAAAATTTCTAAAAAAATATCCAGGCTAGTAGAATAAACGTACTGGTTAATTAAAAGCAGATCATCTACTTAAATACGAGTATCCATAAAAATAATGTTCAAATAAATAATATATATATATAGTATTGAATTATAATGGTACTTAGTACCAAAATTGCTGATTTTTCAGTAGTTTACTGATAGGGAAGCCTTTTTAGAGATCATGTTTTTTGTTGTAAAGTGTTCAATATCAATATAGAGTATAATAGAATCAATGTAGAGAAGTTTTTCACTTAAGTGAGCAGTGTTGTTTCAGTCATACTGACTCCAAACTTTTATGAAGCATTATTATGATATCTTCTTTTTTTAGGGGTCCTGCTAAAACTGCTGCTGCTTCCCAATGTTTTTTCTTATGTATGTGTATTTTGGTGTAATTTGATACCTTACTGTGTGAGTGATTGTTTTTGCTTGCTGAATTTGTATTTTTTTAATGGTGTAGGTAGTTAATTGTTTTTAATTGCTTTTCATTGTTCTGATTTCTTAGCATTCTTGGTTGATGTAGGGTTTACTTTATAATGTTGCAGGTGATTAATTGTTTTTTTATTGCTTTTTAAATGGTTCAGGTAGTTAATTGCTTTTTATTGCATTTTAAGTGATATAGGGTTTGTATATGGTTAAATCCTTTTTATTGTATCTCTTTTTAGCATGCCTAATTGTGTTAAGTTGATCTCTTTTTGTGTGGACTTCTTTTTACTGTGTTAGGTCAACCTTTTTTTACCATGTGAGTATATGTGACCACTTAAATTTAAGTGTGTGTGTATATATAAGCATATTGGTTGTCTTTGTGTTATTTGTAGGCTTGGTGTGTAAGTTTTTTCATTTAGCAATTGTTGTATTAGTTGGTTGTTTTTTTTTATCATGATTGAGTGTTATATATTTATGTGAACGTGAGACACTATTTGGTTGCTGGTAATTAATAACAATTTTTAATTTGAATATACCAAAATATATACTGATAAACTTATCATGAAAAGGGTTAAAGATATAAAGAATGAAACAATTTGTCCTCAGAGATTTAAAATTATAAAAATGAACCAGATGGCTGGCTGGGAACAATATTTAATTTGTACAGCAGACAAGGTGTTGCCAGTTGGTTGATAAAACTGTAAATCCTAAATGCCAGTTAAGAGGTGAAAAGGTTACTTAACAAAGAGCCATATGTCTGACTCCAGATGGGAAGAAAATATAAAGCTGACTAATTTGTTTTTATGAAAACAAATTGCAAACTTTTGACAATTTGTTGAATGAACATTTTCCTGAGAAAGACATTTATTGTATTCAAATTTCAGATTAGAGAGGTTAAGGAAGGAGGATTAATTGCCTGCACCTACTGAAGAGCAGCAGGCATAGACTCACCAAAGAAAAAGCTGTCCATGCTGCTGCGAGTACTGGTGGGAGATGCTAAGATAAGAGGAAGAAGCTGTGGGTGAAGTAATGCCTACAACAATCACCCAAGAAAAGGAGGGAATTTCCAAATTGAGAAATAATTATTTTTTCAGGGTCAAAGGCAGTGAAAACAGCAGGTGAGGGAAATACCAATTTCCAAACTGCTTCATAACCCCTCACCAGTTTTGGAAGACATCAATAAAAATGAATGTGTGAAACAAACTAAGCAGAGATTGGACAGAAGATTTTATGAGAAGACAAGAAAGACAGGCGATCACCCAAGTTCGCTCCAGCCAACACAACTAACTTCCAAAGTGTAACTCTGATATCAGCCTTAAGCCAAATTTACCAAATCAATGAAACAAATTTCTCTAAATACACAAACCAACCCTTATCAGCTGAACCAAGTGTCACATCTGATTTGGGGACAATTTAGATTGGCAACCTTGCATGTAAACAGCTACTAACAAAACACTGTACACAATACTCAATATAAAAATAATAATATATTTTTCTTATATTACTGTGAGTGTTTATTTTTATTATTGTACATCTTTGTTCTGTTTGGATCAGCCTGATGTGGGAATACTGATGATGAATCAATCTTGGCCTATTTACAATCAATTTAATCACAGCATGGAGTAAGGCAGGTCAGAATTAAAGAGATCAATCCATTCATCAACCAAAGTACTGGACGTTTTGGATGAACGAGGAGAAAATAAAGCTATGCATGCTCCTGTGAACCATAAGCTGACAAAGAAGGTGTCACAATAGTTCTGGGGTTGTATTTTGTGTTTTGAATTTTGTATTATGTTTATTTGTTATTGTTGATATTTAGGCATCAAAGTAAATATTTGTTCGAATGTCTATATTTTCTTTATTATCTCATTTTTGTTGTCTTTACTTTGGTTTTTAAAAGTGATTATTGCTAATTTTTCTTCTAAACATAGCTTGCAGTTTCTACTATTGCTGTTGTGTGTGTGGTGGGGCTCTTTTTATGACTTCCCATTTAATTTTAAAAATGATGTCATTTTCGTTTAGGCTACATATATGTGTGTGTGGTCCTAATACCAAAAGCAGAAATCAAATTAGGTACTTTTTATCGATAAAGTTGAGTAAATTTTCCTTTTGCCATGAAAGAATACATTTAAAAATTTCCTTGCCATTTTGGATAAGCCATTTTTGAATGTTTCCTCTCCTTGACATTCATGCAAATGCACACATTATACTTTATGAAGCTAAGAAAGAGGGCATTTTGTACAAATTATGCGCTTATATATTTGTGAGTATATATGTCTGTGTGTCATTGAATAAATAAATTAAAGAGGATTAAAACTATCCAATCAGATGTCTTCTAAAATCTGGTTTTGATCTTACGCATGGGTTTTCCTCCATGCAAATTTGCATATCAATCAGGAAGCAGAAAATCAAGGCAGCAGATCTGGTCTTAATCCCAAGAGCAACCCAAACTCATGCCATTGCATTAAACCTTGAAAAATGCAGATAAAGGATAAATGAAATCTTAATAACACAGAAAAAAAAAAAAATAGAAGATAAAAATTTATTGAGAAAATTAAATTATAAAGTTAAAGATTAGAAAACTAAATTTTTTTTGTTTTTACTTAATAACTTCCTTTCCAATCTTTTTATATTTTTCTTTCATGTTCTCTTTCTTTTCTTCTTTCTGCATCTTATATTTCTTTTCTTATTTTTTCTTTCATTGCATATTTTCATTCATCATTCTCATTACTTCTTTTTTCTCTCTTTTTCTTTATTTTTTCTTTTCAGCTTTTTATATTCCTTTTTTTCATGTTCTGTTGTCTTTCTTTTCTTTCGATTCCTTTTTCTTCTTTTTCTTTTCTATCTTTTTATATTTCTATTTTCTTTCTTTTCATACTCAATCTTTTCTTTTGCTGTTATTTTTTAGTTCTATTGTACTTTTTTTTTCATTTTTTCATTTATGATTTTTATTTTTTATCTTTATTCTAATATTTTCTTTTTTTTTTCTTGCTTTTTTTTTTCTTAATTTTTTTCCTGTCCTTATTTGCCTTTACGTTTTGGCCTTTTCCACATATTCTTCTTATCCCATGTTTTCTCAGTTTTCTCTCCTTTTCCTTTAGGCATTTCTAAATATAATTATCAAATAAAAAATTTAGATAAAATAATGAAATCAAACAAGAAGCCAAGCAAAATATAAGCTTAATATGTACAAAAATTGTTCACAATGCAACAAAACCAATGAATATCAGTATTTTCAGCCAAATAAGTTACTAATTCAATCAAGTTGACCTTTTAGCTGCTTAACAACCACAGTCACATATGAAAAAAATACTGCTTGAAAATATTGATTTAATGATTAATTTATCAGAACAACACATTTTCTTATTCATTAAAAAGTTTGGCTACAGTAAAAATACACACGTTTAATAAAAAGAGTAATGTGCTTCACCTTTTACGCAGAAATACATACTATGGAACCTTTATCAGATTTTATTATGCAAGATGTCACAATAAAATTGTTAAAGATTTCAAGATATGTTTATATGAGTTTTAACTTATAACATCAACTCTTATTAAAAAATATTGATACAAATTTTTTGGTGGATGTCTAACAAGGTACATGCAGCATAAATTTTATTTATAAATAAATCCCAAAAGATTTTAACGATATAAACATATATTCGATTAACAAATACCTGAATAAATTATTTTATTATTTTGATAGTGTAGAAGGGAATTGCTGAAAAATTCTTATCCTAATTAATTTTACAAAAACAATATTCTTTGGTTTTCAGTATGTATCAGCTTAGTTGGGTTTGTTCAGTTTGGGGGCGCACTCTAGTTTGAAGGATTTGTCTTGATATAATCAGTATTCATTTTCTTTTGGTCATAACTAAAGCTTAATGAGTGTTTAGTCATGAAAACTCATTTTCAACAAAAATACTAAAATTATAATAAAAATTGAAAACTATCTTGGTTTGAGACATCAAAATTATGTGAAGTGACTGAAATACTCATTTTCAGAAGTGGGTTGAGCAAAGAACGTTTCAGCACTCCCTTCATCACTTTTTCATTCAATGATTTTGTTAACTTTTTGACTGTTTCAACTATAACATTACTTGTAGTAGATTTTATTGCTTTTCAAATTTATTTTATGCTGTAATATTGTTTCTATTTTTGTATACATATATTTTAATACTGGACTACAAATTTTTTATTGAATCAACATTTGGAGACCTTGAAAACCATTCCATTATTTTGGTGTTTATGAATTCTTTTTTTATTCCACTCTCACTGTTGTCTTCTAAAACCTATTAGTTCTTTATTTCTATAAAGAATTCAAATTCTAACTCACTTCTAAAGGCATCCAATATAGTTCATTGTTAAAAATTACAGTTGTTTCATTTCTTTAGGCAATTTTCTTAATATTCTTAATAGAGAAATTATAAAGGAAAATCTAACTGGAAACAAAGAAAAGTTTGCTGGATTGCTATGTAATGTCTGTTCTTCTGTATGGAAGTGAATGTTGGACGATCTCATCAAGGATGAAGGAGAGGCTTGAGGCAGCAGAAGTGTGATTTTACAAAAGGATGCTGAAGATACCATAGACTGAGCATGTGAGCAACAATGGGGTGTTGGAGAGGATGCAAAGGAGAAGAAAACTCATACTTAACATCAGGTAGAGACAGATGAGATTCCTGGGACACGTAATGAGGAAGGAGGATCTGAAGAATTTAATAGTCACAGGTTGGATAAAATGATAGAGAGACAGGGGAAGGTAGCATGAGATATACTTGATAGCCCTGAGAAAATGGATTGTGGAGCAGGGTTTGGGAGAGATACCAAGAGGCAAAACATTAAGAGCGACAAGAGACAGAGCCAAGTGGATGTCCATGTTCACCTACATCTTGAAGGGATACAGCACACAAAGAAGAAGAATAATAGAGGAATAAACAAATAAAAATTTCACCAATTTCTAAAAATAGATGGAAAATATAGAATCGTCAGGCAAGCAAAGCTATAGTTCAACCAATCAATCAGAAAGCTTTCACAACCAAAATGTAAAAAAAGAAATAATAACAAGGAGACCAGAATTGCTCCATCTATAAAAATAAGTAATTCAACAAGCCAATCATAAAGCTTTCATAACTAGGACATAAGGCCGTAAACCAATGAGAAATAAGTGTCCTTTTCAAAGCATATCTATAGATATGTATACAAACAGATGGAAAATCAACCAAAAAAACAGAGTCGATAAGTTATTTTTGTTCATTTTTCAATGCTGAATTAATCGTAACATACACAGAGACATTTGCACAAAAAGCTTGTAACTTTAGCCAGCTAAACTGTTGGGGATCACCTTTTTAGTGCACAATAAATGGACTTGTCTAAGGTGTACATATAATCCTGCCTACAGAGAATGAAGGGATTATCACAGTGAGTGTTAGAGAGAGTGTGTGGCAGGAGTTGAATAGTTGGACCGTCGCTTAGTTGGTCAGTAAGAATATTACCTGGACTTACGTCTTCTTTACAAGATTGTATATACTGATTCCTACTAACAGTATTCCTGGTATTCCTGTATTTACTAACCTGTGTTCCAGGTTATATATATTTTGTTCAATATAACTTACATTTTATCCCTCCATATCTGTTTTTGTTATTATTTTGTGTAGTTTCTAAACAAGAATCCACAACATAAACTGTCCTTGATACATTGAAAACAAATATACCTTCCTTCACCATATGGTCAAACAGTGACTATGTTTGGAGATATACATACATACATATACATACATATATTTACTTCCTCCCAGACTCTTTCTCTTTATCTTTGATATGTGCCAGGACTTTTACAATTAAACTCTTAAAACTTTAACTTTCACCTTATCTATCTGTATTATTCTATTTTGATATATAAAGATTTATTTTGTATTTTTAACACTTCAAACATTATCTTTTAATCATTACACAAGACTAATATACACTGAAACTGAATATACCTTACTACCCTTTTAATTTTATATTTTTATGAGATTCTTAACCCATTACACTTACTATCAAAACTGATATTAATAATAAAAATAAAATTCTGATATTAATTATACATTTCTAAAAAAGCCAATATTAATTATAGGTCTATAAAAATATATAAAAAATATGGATGTGCATTGTGGTGCATTGGATATCAGCTCGGAATGAGAAATCGGGGAGCCAAGTTCGAATTCCAGCAGAATTCATTGCATTCACTTACGCGCAAATACCCTTGGGAAAGGTATTAATCCACCTATTCCTTCCAGTTATGAGTTAAATAACAGGACAGATTGGGTTCTATAGCCTTGGTCGGCAACCAGTCTACCGCAGAAAGCAATGGCAACCTACTGCGGGATAATGTTCTGCCCAGTCAATCATGTCTCTTTTGAGACATGATCACCCAAGCGTGTATCACGTATGGCACTTAACTGACTGATAAAAAATATTCAGTATTAACTATTGATTACTACTTATAACCCATTAAATCCTGCTTTCCCAAAAAAGGATAAGCATTAGTGGGTTAAAGATATTTTATTTCTTATCTTGCCAACTTCATTCTTGATAATTCTATGATTTCTGTTCTACTCTTTTGTAATTTCCAATATTGTGGCCCATCACACAATAACTTTACAATATCAATATTTTTTGTGGTTATATCTTTTTGAGGTTATTTATTTCATTTTTTGAGATATCTTTCTTACAACACAATGTAAAATAAATAGCAACAATATATATATCAAAACAAAAGAAAAACGTATTTACCAGTGTGTTTAATTCCTTGATGGACTTTAACAGGGTAAATGTAAGGATTTTGTTTTGCAATTTGTATTTATAAATAGTAAAAAAAAGCTGTATTCTCATACAGTAGAAAAAATATATTGTTAAGTTTTCAAGATTTTAAAATTAAGAATACTTTGAAATATTCTTAAATCTAACAGTGTAAGTAAAATTAAACTATGGAGGATGCTAACTGTTGTAATTTAATGCCTAATAAGCAAAAGTGAATAAATGTTGTTAATATTGAATTTTATCTTCTTATTTGTTAACAAAATTAGTATTTTATTTTAATTTGAGAAATTATTCAAGTATTTATTCATTTTAAATAATAGAAGGTCATAAATTAACTATTTTCTTTATATTAAAAAAAATGTCTATGTTGCCTTGGGGAAAGAAAGGAGTTATCTGAAAAAATTCAGAGTGTAAGTTAAGAAGTTAATATGGCAAGAAGTTTTTGTTGTTATTCATAGACTTTTTACAGATATATTTTATTTAGATCTGAATCCCCCCACATATACATTAATTTATTTTTTGGGTACCTCCTTTTCTTTTAAACATGTTTCATTGAAAATGATAGAGAAGAAAAATTTAATTAATTATTTAGTTTTTCCAAAAAAATTATATTTTTTTTATTTGCTGGGAGTAAAAAATCATCTGTATGGTCCATTGTCCCAAGCAATTTTTAATGGGTTTGTTTTAGGTTCTGTTAATTTCTCTTCGTGCTTGATTATAACTTTTTGTATTGTTTGAATACTAGTAGGAGTGTTTATTCCAAGCTTCACATGTTGGGCACAGCTAGAATTTGAGTGAGTGTCTTTCTATTTTTTAAAAATAACTTTCAACACATCATTCCCACTGTTAAATGAGATGAGGTTAATAGTGGGAGCGAGATATATTATATACAGGGCCTCTTTCACAATGAAATGCTTCCAGTAATGTGACTTACATAGAACTTTAGTGTTTTCAACCAGAACTTTTTTTAAGGGTTCATATAAATTGTAGGTAGCTATATATTTTTTTGATCAGATAAGTGATATATGAGGTGTCTACTCAAGGAGGTGGTAGTATGTCTGATATAGGTAGTTGATTTATGACAACAAGCACAGTCTTGTGCTGAGCAGTGAAATTGATACACTGTATTGGCTATTGCTAGTTTAGATTTGATGAGGTTATTTTCTGTTATGTTTTACACATTTTTCAGGATTTATGGCAGAAATATGGTGTTTAACGTTGTATAGCGAATTCATTCTGCTTATAATTACTGTGTATCTAGTTGCAGTAATATATATTGAATAATATAAACATATTGTTTACTTAGTTGTCTAATCAGTTTCTTGATGTTGAGATGAAATTCATCAAGGAAGGCATGATAGTTCTTTTTATACATTAAGAAAAGAAGTTTTATCATTGTTAAGTTCATTTGTGAAATTAAGCACAGAGATTTTCTGAAAGATGTTTTTGTAGTTCATGTATTTTATCTATGTTTTTAACTAAGATAAGAATATCATCTATATATCTTAGGTCACTGGAAGGGTTATGGTTGCATTAAATATCTTATTATCAAAGTTAGTCATGTAGAAGTTGTTAAATGTTGGTCCCAGAGCTGAACCCATGGAAATGCCATCACATTGTATGTAAATGGCAACCTCATTGATACAAGTCAAACAAAAGTAGTTACTGTAATATATTAGGTTTGATTTTTAGTGGAGGAAGAGATAGATTGTTGTAAATATTCTTTACAATTATATCAATCATTTCTTTAACAGAGACATTGGTAAATATATACTAGACTATCAAAGTAATAAGTCAAAACCTCAAATTCTCAAGGTTCTCTATGTCAAAATCAACCAACTAACACTCAAAAAAATTATTACAAACTTAGCGACAACATACTAAAGTGCATATAACATTTGTATATTAATACCATTTTACATTTCTACCCATTCCTGGTCAGCTTCTTTATACTGAAATGCTTGTTTTGTAAAAAGATCCATAACTACAATGAATAAATATAAAAATTCTAAAATAACTATAACAGAGCATGTTCATGCATGTTTTTATAACATAGCATGATTATCTTTATAATTTACCCCTGATGATGATGTTAGAAAAGATTGAAAGTACTTTGGTTAAAAAAAATATGGCACCCTCCTTAATGAATTCCATCTTGATATCAAGAAAATGATTAGACAACTGGAAAGAATCAGTATAAAAATAGACACATTATGTATATATTATTCAATGAAATATATTTGAATGAAGATATGCAGCCTATTGTGTATTTGGGCAGCAATCTCACTTTTATGCAAGTTTCATTAAAAATGACAGGCAAGGTATCATAATTTTTTTTCTTTTATGTGCTATGTCCCTTCAGGACGTAGGTGATCATGGTCTTCCACGTCTCCCTATCTCTGGTGGCTCTTAGCACACTTTCTCTTGTTACCCCACCCAAACCCCGCTCTACCACCCACCTGCTCAGGCCCTTCAAATATGTTATCCACTGCTTTTCTCTATCTCTCTTTCCCTCTATCTGCCCTGTGAGTATCAGATTCTCCAAGCCCTTCTTCCTCATCACATGTCCCAAGAACTTTAGCTGATGCTCAGTATTAGTTTCCATTTCATTTCCATCCTTTCCAGAACCTCATCATTGCTCACATACTCGATCCATTATATCTGCAGCATCCTTCTGTAGAACCACATTTCAGTTGCTTCAAGTTTTTCTTTCATCTTTGATGATATTGTCCAGCATTTGTTGCCATACTGAAGGACAGACATCACATAGCAATCCAGTACTCTCTTCTTTGTTTCTAGTGAAATTTTCCTGTCTTTTAATACTCTGCTCGGCTTCTGGAATGCGTCCTTTTGTCATGCCAATTTGCCTTCGGATCTCAGTGCAATACTTTCCGTTTTCTGTTAGAACACTTCCCAAGTACTTAAATTTTTGTACCTGCTTGATTTTAGTATCCCCAACCTGTAATTGGCATTTTAGGCTCTTCTGTTAGCTGATTCGGTTTTCTTGTAGTTTATTTGTAGTCCTTTCTTTCGACTTTCTTCAATCTAACTTTTTAGGAGGTCTTGTAGTTTTCTTTTCATGTCAGCTATCAGCACTGTATCATCTGTCTATCTTATATTGTTTAGATTGTGACCACCGATGACAAATCCTGGCATATCTTCTAGGGTTCTCAGAATAGTCTCACTGTACAAGTTGAATAGCTCCAGTAAAAAGACACATCCTTGTCTTATGCCCCTTTCTATCTTTGTATCTGCTGAATTCATTTCCTGTCTGTATGCAGGTGGTTTACTGCCAGTAGAGGTTCTTGATTACTCTCATGCTTTTTCCCAAATATGTTGAGGTTGCTGAGCATTTCTATCAATTCTTTGTTTTGTACTTTCTCAAACGCCTTTGCATAATCTACAAAACATAGGTAGACATCCGTTTTCATTTGTATCACCTTTTCTGATAGTATCCTAAGCATAAATATCGCATTCCTTGTTCTAGCATCCTTGACAAAACTGCACTGTTCTTGTCCTATCTCCAGCCTGATTCTGCTTCACACTCTATTTATCAGGATTTGGACAATGAGTTTCAGTTTGATCAGCCACATAATGAAACACATTGCATTATAATTAAGGTTTTTATATAATTTTTCATTTGATCATATGATTTTTTCTTTTCAGAGCATATGTTATATAAAAATTGTTGAAATGTTTTGTTTTTCTGAGTGCTTTCAGCTATACTTTTAGTCATTATCAAGGATGAATTTTATTTTACATATGATTGAAGATGCGTAGTGTTTATGTATGTGTATGGAGTCATGTCTGTGTGTATTATATTCCGAACATGTACTCCTGTACTTGTTTTGGAATCCACCCTGGTTGGGTTGATCCAGCTTCCTCCCAAGCGATGAAGAAAGATTCATTGGGATTTGTTTAAGGGTAGGGTCCCAAGTCCTACCCTGTATAGACCTCAGGAATTTTAATTATTCTGAACATAGTAATCATATTGTTCATAATTGATATTATTAAATGTTGGATTTTATTTTTTTATTCATAATGCTTCCATTATTATTAGTATTTTTTACATGTGAATGATGCTGTTATATTTATATTATTAACAAGTATGTTACCGATAGAGATTGGTAGATCTCTGTGTGTGTTAGATGAGATTAAATTGAACTATGGTCTGAGAGATGCAACATGAGTTTTCTTGTCAACCAAGTCGTAGAGTGTTCAATGATATATATATATTATTATTATTTTCATGGGGTATAAGGGGTGGCTCTGGGTAGAGATGGATCCTTTTATGTTCGGCAAGCTGCATTCTACCTGGCATCACTGGGTCTCACCCAACTCTTAAATGTCTCACATGTTGGCTCCAATAGTCATACCCTGAGAAACTGATTCAGCTGGTGGGCTAAACCATGTGAGTGGGTCGTGTGTTCACACAACACCATTGGGTGTATGAACCGCCTTGATTCAGGTCATGGCAGAAGAGTTCCAAGAAGAACTTCAACAGTAACAGCCAGCCATTAGATTATGGCCCTTGAGGGTATCTCCAGGAGGAGAAAAGGCTATAGGAGTAAAACCAGAAACTAAATTCAGAGTAGATCCCCTGAGGCAGTTGGATGTCACAATAACTTCTTTCTGGCAGCTCCTGCAACCAAGCTGGTGCCAAATGTATTGCTTGCTCTGCTCTACTTTGGATCACATCAGTGAGGCTGAGAGGGTGATCCTGATGTCTGGAAAACCCAGGATCTCTATACACATTACTCAGGCCTGCACCCTTGAGAAGTCACTTCAGTGTCACTGTTCACAGCATCAGAAACAACACAGGAGACAGCAGATACAAGTTATAAGCCAGGACCAATTGGCAAAAGCCCAGGTGCTATGTGTTATCTCTGATGGTTAGCAGAACCATTACAATCCCACTGGTTAGCTACTGCCCACCTTAAGGGGGACAACCCTCAGTCAGTAAGGTGTTAACCCACCACAGACTACCTGCTTCAATAGGTGCTTGGAGCTAGGGAAAAGACCAACAAGTAGACTGGAAACCCTGCACCAGGCAAAAATAGAAGAAAAAGAAGACCACAAATCTTGTGATTAGCAAACTGGAATGTCAGGACAATGTGCTCTAGCATCTCTGATGATTTACAACAGGTCATTGACTCCAGATAAACAGCTATCATCAAATATGAACTCACAAGGCTCAACATCAACGTTGCTGCACTGCAGAAAACCAGACTTACATCAAACAGCAGCCTCAAGGAACAGAATTACATGTTCTTTTGGCAGAGCAAGGAACCTGAGAAACCAAGACTACATGGCATTAGGTTTACAGTGAAGAATTTTCTACTGACCACTGTAGAACCGCCATTTAGTAATACAACCCAAATCTTGTTTCTCCACCTGTCAACCTTCTCAGGTCCAGTGAATATCCTAAGCATTTACACTGCCACACTCTGCTCTTCAACTGAGACCCAGGATCAGTTCTATAAGGAACTTGACATCATCATCAGAGACATCTCTGTCATGAACAACTGTATCTGCTTGGCAACTTCAATGCCTGAGTGAGTTCCAACCATGACTCTTGGCCCAACTGGATCAGCCACTTTGGTGTTGGCAAGTTGAATGAAAATGGACAGAAGCTCCTTGAGTTATGCTCCTACCATGACTTCTGTATAACCAGCATATTCTTCCTGACCAAATCGCATGGTTGAGTGTGCTGGAGACACCCCAAATCCCGCCACTGGCACCTCCTGGACCTCATCATCACAGAAAGACTCTCACTGAACTGTGTTCTCACCACATGTACAGTGCTGACTGTGATGCTGACCACTCCATGGTTGGCAGTAAAGTCCATCACCAGCCCAAATTAATACACAGATCCAAGCAGAAATGTTGCCTTTGCATTAACACCAGCAGGACAGCAATACCAGACCTGTGTGTGCACTTCGCCAACTCCATTGAGGATGCCCTCAAAGACTGCTCTGCTGGTAACACTGAAGAGAGGTGAGGTCACATCTGCAATTCCATTTAAAATTCTGCAGTGAGCACCTTTGGCAAGAGAGAGAAGCAAAACCTGGACTGGTTCAAAGCTGGCATTGCTGAATTAGAACCAGCAATCAAGACTAAAAGAGCAGCCTTCATCAACTACAAGAGAAAGGCTTCTGAGAAGACACTCGCTGCACTCAGGAATGGCCAGGAACAATGCTCAACAGATTACTCAGCACTGTGCTAATGACCACTGGCTCAACTGTTGTGAGATGTCCAGCTCTCTGCTGATTGCAGCAACATTCATGGCATGAATGACGGCATGGAGAAAGCCTTCAGCCCAAGTGTAAACAAGATCATGCCTCTGAAATCAACTACTGGCGACCATATCAGACCACAGAAAGCATCTGGAAAGGTGGGCTGAACACTACCAGTAGCTCTACTCAAGAGAGAAGGTGGTCACAAATGCAGCTGTTGAGAGCACCATCAGCCTGCCTGTCAAGGAAGAACTAAACATCTCACCCTCCGTAGTAGAACTGAGCAAGGACATTGACTCCTTAGCCTGCAGTGAAGCTCCAGGAAAAGATGACATCCTACTTGAAATCATAAAGGTGCAAAAGAAGACTACTATCTTTCACCACCTGCACCAAATGCTGCAGCAGTGCTGGGAAAAAGAAACAGTGCTCCTTGAGATGCACAACACAAACATCATCACTCTATAAAAGAACAATGATGACTGAAACAACTACTGTGGAATATCAGTGTTGTTGGAAAGGTCTTCACCTGTGTTGTCCTCAACAGGCTGCAGTTGCTTCCAGAGTGCATATACTCCAAGGAACAGTGTGGGTTTAGAGCAAAAGACCAACCTGCTCTTCTCCCTATGACAACTAGGAGAAATACTACGAACAGAAGCGACCACTGTACATTGCCCTCATTGACCTGACTAAGGCCTTTATCCTTGTCAGCAGGGAAGGATTTTTCACTTTCCTGGAGATGATTGGATGTCCCCTTAAGCTCCTGAGGATGATCACATCTTTTCAGGAAGAGATGCAAGACACCATACAGTATGACAGCTCTTCCTTGGACCCTTTCCTAATCAACAGCAGGGTGAAACAGGGGTGCGAACATGCTTTGACATTCTTCAGCATCTTTTTCTCTCTGCTGTTGTCTTATGCCTTCAGCTAGTCAGAGGATGGAGTGTACCTCTACACCAGAAGTGACAGCAGCCTCTTCAACCTTGCATGCCTTCAAGCTAAGACCAAAGTGCAGAAGATACTCATACGCAAGATGCTCTTCATTGATGATGCAGCGCTGACAGCACACTCTGAAGAAGCATTGCATTCGAGCAGACATGCAGAGTGTTTGGCTTGACCATCAGCCTAAAAAAAACAAACATCCTGGGCTAAGATGTAAACAGTACCCCAAGCATCATCATTGGTGACTACACCCATGAGGTCGTTGAAGACTTTACATACCTTGGCTCCACCATCTCCAGCAACCTCTCCCTGGATGCCAAACTCCACAAATGCTGTGGTAAGGTAGCAACAGCCATGGCTTGCTTCACAAAGAGGGTCTGGGACAACAAAACACTGACCTCCAACACTAAGATGATGAAGTACTGGGTCTACATGCTCAGCACACTGTTCTACAGCAACAAACCATGGACCCTCAACTCCTGCTAAAAGCACAGGCTCAACACTTTTCATTTATGCATCCTCAGAAGAATCCTGGGAATCACCTGGCCGGACTGTGTCTCAAACAAGAACATCCTTGATCAGGCAGACATCTCTAGAATGTTTGCTCTGCTCACCCAGCATCAACTTTGGTGAATGAATGATGAGAGGATTCCCAAGGATGTTCTATTTGGCGAGCCCATCACTGACTCCAGACCTGCAGGAAGACCTGTCCTTCACTATAAGTATGGCTGCAAGCAAAACATGAAGTCAGGTGGCATTGACCCAACAGGCTGGGAGTAGGTGGCTGAAGACCGCAACAGATGAAAAAGTGCTGTGAAAGCATGCTCCAAGAGAAGTGACAAGACAAGAGACCAGCAGTAGAAGTAGAGGAGAGAACACAGACAACAGAGGGCTGCATCAGTGCTCTCAGAACCAGGCACCACCTACACCTGTGGCAACCGCCGATCCAGGACAGGCTTGTACATTCACAACAGATGCTGGAACTCAGAAACAGATTGATCTGAAATTAATAACTCCATCTCCTGAGGCAGAATGATGCCAACATATATATAAACATATTCTGACATTTAAAACACCACAGTTATAAATGCACACTTCTCAGAAAAACACTTGTTGAAAATACATGTATACTTTGACAAGAAAATAATAAATGAAAATTCAAAATCCTAGAAGCTATCTACATCAAACCTAGCTTAAATAAAATAAAATTTGATATCTCTACTAACATACTCCAATGCCTGTAATCGACAGGAGAGGTCATAGTTACTACACTTACTCCCTCTACCCATAGCAGTAGTAGCTCACAGACCAATCCCCTCATGCCACTATACCCTCATGTGACCAAGAACCATACTACCACCATCTTGTCGCTGTCTTCGGCCATCCGCCATGTTAAAAATGGACTTGTCTCTATGTTTAATTCTCTTTGTTTAACTCTACTTTGTCAATAATTTATGTTCACTCTTTGATAATGGCTTATGTAAGCCGAAAACTCAGACCGGATAAAAAAATCAACAACTACTGTGATTTCTTGTTGTCTTTTAATGATATTACTATCAAGCTTATCAGACTATCCAAAAGGATCCTGCATAAAACAAATAGACAAAACTTGTCTATATTATTTAATGAAACCTGCATCAATGAAAAAAATGCATATATATATATATATATGCACACACAAATATATATATATATAGTCATCTGCAGACAGATCTGTTTCACTGTATCACAGCTCATCAGTACGGTTAGACTCCAATTGCTTTTCACCCAGGATTGAAACCCAACTGTATTGGTGTCAGTCGGTGATTCTACCTCTGGGCTGTGGACGCTCAGTAGAAGAAGGCAAACTTTTTAGCGCATATATCATTATACATGCCCAATAGCCAGAGTGCTCTAATTCATTATTGAATGAGTGATGCGTACATGCCAAAGTAGCTACTGTTTTTCAAAGTTTCCCATTCTTCCAGAATGCTCAATCAGGGTGTGAGAGTGTAAATAGTCATCCGCAGACAGGGTTATGAGTGCTCCGTAGAAGAAGGCAGACTTTTTAGTGCGTATATTATCATTATACATGCCCAATAGCCAGAGTGCTCTAATTCATTATTGAATGAGTGATACAGACACATGTATGTGTGTGTGTTTGTGTGTGTGTGTGTATGTTCAAATTTTAGATAAAGTTTATCTGTAAAAGAACAATGTGAATATAGAAAAAGAAAGACTTAGCTGATATGTTTTGTCCTCTAAGTGGCTTTTAAGGCAAATGTAAGAATTTTATTTTGTGACAAGTATTTATATACAAAAGGAAAACTGTTATTGTTTTTTTTTAAATACTTAAAAATTTTGAAAAGCCAATAACATTTTTGTACTTGTTCATAAATACATGTCCGAAAATAAAATCCTTACATTCATCTTAATAAAGTCACTCAGATTACAAAATGCATTGACTAAGATAATTTTTTTCTCTCTCTATATATATATATAATTTTTAGAATAATATGGTATATATATATATATATATATATATATATATATATATATACCATATTATTCTAAAAATTATTTTTGTGGATACACATGTTTTAGTAGATACCATATTTTTTACTTAAAAGTGTGAATTCTCTACTAGCTTATATATTAACAATATGATAAACAATCCTCAAATTGCATAATAAAATCACATATCATCAAATAAAGTGTTGTAAATATTTCTAATAAAAATTTATATTATAAGCTAAAATTCACATGGTATATTTGTAAGTTTACCTTAAAATAATTATCATCATCAGTTGATTAATATTTATCTTAGTGGGAAAACATTAACTTGCATAATAAAATCTGACCTAGTACAGTAATTCTTGTGGGATCAATTTATAACTTAATAATGATAGATAATATAACCCCTCTTTAAGTACAATACAAATTTACATTAATATTTAATGTAAATATATTTTGAAAATGTTATCAACATCATTTGGTTAGTTTTTAATTTTATTGAGAAAACATTGACTTGCATAATAAAATCTGACATAGTATAGCTAAATATCAAGGTCTACTGCCACTGGTAATTACATGAATTAGATTTGCAAAGTAATATGAATGAACATTTATTTACAGGGACTATGAATTATAAAGTCTGCACATATAGCAAAGCAGTTATTAATAAGGAAAGCAGAATCTGCATGCCAAGTTTAAATTCCAGTCAAGGTTACTGCAGTCACTTTTGAACAAATACTCGTGGGAGATGTATAAATCCATGAACACCTCAGACATGGATTAAACAGCAGAGTAGATTGGGCCTTCTAGTTTGTGATTGGCAACCAGTCAAGAAGGACAACTCTAAATTGAAAACCAGGTGGATATAGGGCTAGCAAATCCACCCTGTAAAAAACCTATTTGCTACAGAAACAGCAACGCCTACAGTGGTGAGGATGTGGTCCTATTCACCAGGGAAAAGCACTATTGAGGAGGAGGTCATGAGAGGGAGTGGGAGGACTAAGATAAATGATAAAATGCTTAATCTCTAAATCAATGTTGTCTCCACTGAAACATTCCACATAAAACTCATAAACATTAGTACTGTAACCTTTACATGTTGTCTTCAAGAGCGCAGCATCATCTTTAAGTAATATATTGAAATCTAGAAGATGGATGCTTGAATTTCTATTCACTGTAAGCATTTAGCTATTGAACAACATGCCACATGACCTTTTATGTTTGTCTTAACCACTAAGGCACTAACAAATACATTTCTCTAAATAAAAAATTAAATTCAAGATGGCTATTATTTAAGTTGATAATGGAGATTTTTCACTCTTTTTTTCTATTCGTAAAGTTAGAAGCCACATCAATGATACTTGTCTTTTTGTTTGTTTTTTTTTGTAAATATCATTAAGTCTGTCAGCTCAACATGTATTTAGCATCTATTTATTATATATTTTATTTCTCTTTCTTTTTTTAATCTATGTTTACTATATATTTTACATTGTTTGTTTTCTGAGCTTATCAGGTGTGAGTTATTGTGCTTAGGTAGTAATCTGAACATGTCACTTAGGGCTTGAGGAAGCCTCAAAAGAAATGTAAAGGTAAACATGCGCATATGATTATGTCACTGATGGGAGTATTTTGTAACAAAAGAATTAAAAATAAAGTTGATGTTTTCTTAAAATTAGACAAATGTTTTTGCTATTTTGCATTGACAGAATGAATGACAGAAAAAGGAAAAAAATGGATAAGCAAATGAAAAAAATTTCAAAAAATGAAAGGAAATTAAAAGAATGTGTTTAAATGTGTTAATATTTAGAATAAGAACAAGAGAAAAGAAACTGAAAAAACTGAATGAATGATTAAAACGAAAAATGAAAGAAAGGAAGAAAGAAAAATGAACAAAAAGTGATAAGAAATAGAACAGGAAATAGGAAGAAAGAAACAATGAAAGAAAAAAGTAAAAACTGAAAGAAGAATTAAGAATGACATAAACAGAAAAAGAAAAAGAGAGTAAATGAAGAAAAGAAAAATATTAGAAAAAGAAGAAAAAATTTTGAATCTATCTATCTATCTATCTATCTATCTATCTCTATATATGTGAGAATATGTGCATGTGTATGCATGTATATACTTTTCATTGAATATGTGAATTTATAAATGCATATAATTATATATACATATGTACACAAACACACACACACACACACACACACACACACACATACATATATATATCACATGACTGGAGTGACTGTAAATTTCTCAGTATCGGAAAGACATGCCCAATATCCATAGGAATGAATAAACAATATATTTATATCAATATGTCAAATCTAAGATGCAATGTTTTTAGCAATGATCCACATAACAATATATTCTGACAAATATAAAATAAAAAAAAGCATGGCTTCATGAAAAGAAAATGGTGTATAGCATCTGGTCCCAACTGTAGCTATTGTGGAATGTCTTGACTTTCTTTTAAATTAGAGTCTAGTAGAAGAAGATATCTATTTCATAAATATCCTTATAATCCCTGGTCAGAAATTGAAAGTCAGGAATTATTAGAGGTTAGAAAAAAGAATACAGAACTGAAGTAGGAAAAATGTTGGGAAAAGGATAAATGTAAACAAAAATTAGTAGAAAACAAAAGAATCAAATAGAAAGAAAAAAAGTGAAACAAATCTGAATTCAAAGCAGATAAAGGATTTAAAAAATGATTGCAGAAAGAATTGAATGGATTCTGAATGTAAATGAAGAACAACTACTACAGATATCTTTTTTTCTATTGCAATACTTTTACAGGATTAGAGGGTGTTTTTTATGTAGGCAAAGGACAATGACCTATGTACCAAGCTTGTGTCTACCCTTGGAAAATATGAAGAGTAAAAATGGAGGAAATCAATGGATAAAGAAAATAAAAAAATAAAATAAAGCCCAATGAATAAAAGGAAAAAAGAAGGAAAAGGGAAAGGAAAAGAATAGAAGATTAAAAAAGAGAAAGAAAGAAAGAAAAATGATACAAAAAATTATAAAATCTTAATCTATTCATAAAATAAGAAAACTATGTTATTTCCAAGCTTTTTTATGAGACAATGCAAAAAGAATCAATGTTTTTTAGTGTTTTTTGTTTTTTGATTTTTTAATCATTTTAAATTTTGCAATGTTCATTTGTCTTTATTTTATCATCAAATTTGTTCTTTACTCATCAGTTCCCAAAAATGTTTTACATTATTTTATTTTTCACTCTTTTGCAAAACCTGCAATACAAAACCTGCAATTCTATACATGCTTTATTTTGCCCCTGGATTATTTTTTTTCTTGGTTTCTTTTATTTTCTGATTTTGTTTGGAATCATTTTCTTTTCTTCTCCCATTTTTTATTATTTTCTTTTTCGTTGTCTATATGTTTTTCATTTTTCCTGTCTTGATGATTTTGATTTTTTTTCTTTTTGTCTCTTTTTCTCTATATCATTTTTCTTTCTTCTGTGACTTTCTATTTTTCTTTTTTTTTCTTCAACTTTTCTCTCTTTTTATCTTTTTCACCTCTCTTTTTCACTTTCTTTTTTTGTTCTTTTCTCTCTACGATTTTTTATAGTATATTTATATTTATCTTTTATCTCTTGATCTCTTTCTTTCTCTCATTGCATCTCCCACTCTTTTTCACTCACAAAGCAACTTTATTTCCCTTTTGTTTTTTCACTTTTCTTTATTCCTTTACTCATTTAAGTCAATTCCTAATGTCTACAATGACATTTGCCACACTACTACCAGAAAACCAAGCCACCCCAGACCTGCTGTCTCACCTCAGAGACACCGCCACAAAAATTCAATTAAGAATTCAGATCAAATCAGCAGAGGTTTATTGATATCAGACAAAATAAATGAAAGCTGTAGTGGAAAAATGGTAGATCTTCATTTTAATGTTTGTTTAAGATGGCAGAAGAAAGGATATACAATTATTCTACAGAATAAAACAAAAGATTTTAGCTAATAGTTATTTGATCAGCTTAAAATGAATTACCCATCTCAATAACTGTGTCATGCTGAACAATTTTTCTTATACATTTATAAGTCTACCATTCATCCATGCATTGTATATTGATGTCATATCTGATCTGGTGATTCTGCTATGATAAAATAAATGAAGAATCTGCAATGTTATTAGTCCTGGTCTGTCATTTTGGCTTCAGTTACTTTGCCATCACCACAATGTAGCTTCCCTGTGCCATTTCTATAAATATTTTCATGATAATTATCTTTATGAGCTTTCCACTTTGGTAACTAGACTTTATGAATTTAAGCACCATGCTAGATCTGCAGCAAAGTCTCATTATCTTACACTTGAGATGGCTAGATGTAACTGTAACACATTTTCTCTTAGCACTCTATGCCTGACCATTTCTCAGTTCTGCAATCCATTCATACAAGCTTACCAGGTAAGTGGCTTGCTGCCTTCCCCTATCTCTCTTGCCCTCAATACGCCCAGTGTGGGTTGAGTTTTCGAAGTCCTCATTCCGCATTATGTGTCTGAGGAATTTCAGCTGTCTCTTCTTGATTTTCAGAATCAGTGTTCTTTCTGTTGCCATTTTCTTTAAAACTTCCTTATTGCTTATTCATTCTGCCCAAAAGATTCTCAGCATCCTTCTGTAGACCCATGTTTTGGATGCTTCTATTTTTGTCAATGATTAATATAAAAATAAAGAATGTATGAACAAGCATCTATTTATTAGTTTTACCCTTAGATTTCTTTTTAAACTGAAAAAGTAGTGAAGAGATTAATTACAAAAAGGAATAAAGACAAACTATAGTTTTAATAGGAAGAAAAATAAAAACAGTATTTTTAATATCACTTAAAGAAATCAGAGTTTTTTGGAAAAAGAAAGAAGAATTCAGAACAAAAGAGAGAAAAAATAATTAAAAAAAAGAACGAAAAAACTGGAGAAAAAGCAAACAAAAATACAATGCAAGAAAACAAAATATTCATTTGCTACAAAAACAGGTTTATGCTATCTGTATAGTCAATAATATTCACAAATAAATTAGACTGAAACAATGTTGAACAATAAAAAAAGGAAACTTATGACTGTCAGTCTTAATTTATATCATTTATATCCACCATTTTTTAGATTTAAAGTAATAATTTTAAGAAATATAGATATGCAAGCAATGTTTTTATTTCTACTTTTAATAAATGTTTTTGAAAGCTTTAAATTGACAATATTAAATCATATTTATGATTTTATTTAAATCTATTCACAAATACATCTCTCACTCACTCTATCTATCTATCTATCTATCTATCTATCTATCTATCTATCTATCTATCTACACACACACTATCATCTGATGCCTGCATAGACAATTATATTTCTTACAAACTTACATACATATAGAATTATTTATGGTTATAATGCACATGACACATGATTGACAAATGAAAATCAAACAATGCAAAATTGAAAATACCAAAATTTCTGTTTTTTTTCACTTTTTTTAAATAAGAAACAAGTATGAAAACCTTATTTTATCATTCCATTCTGTTGAATTTAATTCAGATTTTTAATTCATATATATATATATATATATATATAATCATTTCACCCCCAAGTAAGGCAGTAAAGCCACTAAGACACAAGGGGGTTTCTGAGTGTGAGAGGATATGAGAAGAAAAACAATATTAAGGAGAGAGAACAATAAAAGAACAGGTATTAAAAAAGAAAATTGCAAATGATACTGCATTTAAATGTTTCAAAATTAAAGTTAACAGGTAAGGAAGAGGCCAGAAGTGAGTTTCAAACTTGAGAAATGCGAGAGAAGAAACTGTTAGCATAGAACTTATAGTATATATATATATATATATATATATATATATATATATTTTCTAAACATATACTGTTAACTATAAGAGACAATGAATGTCTATTATGTTTAATCATGAACTGTTCTAAACGTCATATTTTGGCTTTAATTTCAGTTGAAAATAATGACAAAAATTCTCCAACATTTGGATAATCTTTTATTAAGTTGGTTCTAAGCTTTCAGCTCATATGAACCATCTTCAGAGAGATTATAAGGACGGTAACACAATAACATCCACCATCAGCGACGTTTTTATCTTGTGTTGACATAAAACTCCGCTAAGCAATGATAATAGTTACCAAAAATAACAAACGCAGTTCACAAATTTGCAATGTGGTTCTATGACGTTACACCGCGTGATAGCGCGAAATAACACATTACATTGCATTTGAATACATGGTTCTGTTGTCATTTCGCGCTATTTGACGTCATAGAACAGCATCGCAAATTTGCAAACTGCATTTGTTACTTTTGGTAACTATTACCATTGCTTAGCGGAGTTTTATGTCAACACAAGATAAAAACGTCGCTGATGGTGGATGTTATTGTGTTACCATCCTTATAACCTCTCTGAAGCTGGCTCATGTGAGCCGAAAGCTTAAAACCAACTTAATAAAAAATTATCCAAATGTTGGAGAATTTTTGTCTTTATTTTCAACTGAAATTAAAGCCAAAATACGACGTTTAGAACAGTTCATGATTAAACATAATAGACATTCATTGTCTCTTATAGTTAACAGTATATGTTTAGAAAATTATTTGCTGCCTCGATACACTATATATATATATATATATATGGTATCTATGTTATTATAATGACATACTGCAACTTGATAGCTATAAAGTTTTAGTGTTAAAACACCATCATCAGGCAGTGAAATGTGATTAATTTATTTTGTAATATACAGATAAGGAGATTAAAAAATAACACAACATGCCATTTAACCAGATGGTTAATACCAAGTTAGGCAATAAATTCCTTAATCTAGTTCAAGACTACTTTCCAATTAATAATCCACTGAACAAAATTTTTATTAAAAATACACTGCACTGATGATCTCAATATGTTAATAAAAAACACAATAATGAAATTCTAAAACAACATTATAGTATTAATAAGAAAGGTGAAAAAAATAGAAACACGCAATAAGGAACTACAGAATTTCTTATCTGTCTACTGTATCACACGAAACACAAACACTAATGCAGGAATGTCTCTTGAAGAGTTAATGTTTGCAAGGAAGATCAAATCAGTTTTTGATAAACTGAAACCAAATAAAGAAAAACAAATATGAGTGACAGAACTAAGTGCAACGGCAAATGCCTCTAGCCTGGTGACAATTTATTGTAAAAATTACAAACTTATTGTCCTTTTAAAAACGTCTATAAATCGTTCTACTGAAGCCGTGTCCGGGGGGGGGGGGCTGGTTAATGTTGCTTTAATTTGGCCTTGTGTCAGACTTAACCAAACTCCCTACAGCTTACAAGATTTTTCCAGAATTATCATCAGAAGGTTTTCATCAGAAAGTTTTCATCAGAAGGTTGGTTGATTGTCGGCAGTTTGGAATGTGTGGAATTGTATGAATAAGTTTAAGAATAAAATATACATTTTTCAAGTTAAAATAGAAATTTATTAAAAGAAATGAATAACAAGAATTCGTAAAAATTAATGTTCAATTAGAAAGTTTAGGGTATCAAGAGTTGTAGAAAACATTCGTAGTAGTAATGTAGGTACTTCAAATGTTCGCAGAAGTTTAGAGTTCATGGTTGTGTAGTAGTAGAATGTAGTATTTGTTCCTTCCTCTTTTTAATAGGTCATGACAGGTTAAGAGAAAGAGAAGGCAAAACAAATAAAGAAGTTGTACTTAACGCGTTCAATGTTGCTGTTGTCCTCTTTAGCAGCGTGGTGTGAAAATGAAGAAAAAAGAACGTTGGAAGAAGAGGTCAAATGAAACTGTGGCGTGACCTATGTCCGGGTTGGAATGGAGTGAAAAAGAAGAAAAGAAAATTGGCAGTGAAAACGAGCCAGCTTGAAGTTTCTTCTTTACATGGTGAGATGCTGTCAGCTACTGCTTCCATCTGACTGGCCTTGATAGGTTAGCATCGTGGTTTAAACAATGAAACTTCTCATAATGTGAGAAGTTTCAGTGAGCCTTTTCACATCTTGGCGTGAAAACATGTCATATATGAGTTTGCTGTTTTTAATCCAATCAGGATTCAGAATTTGCTTTTTGCACTGACTTGTGAATTTTTCTTAGTTTGGTTTTTCCTCAATGATTTTAGTTCTTAATTTCTTATCTCTACACTACCAATTCGTTAGATCTTGGATGGTAGGGCACAGATGTCAAATGAGTCACTGTTTGCATTTTTCAAAAATTTATGAATTCCATTGATGAGAATTGCATCCCGTTGTCTGATACAATCATATCTGGTACATCAAATCTTGCAAACAATTCGTTTAGAAATTCTGTTGTGATTTTAGTTGTCGGTGATTTTCATCTGAATACTTCTGGCCATTTTGAAAAGCTATCCACCACAACAAAGTAGTATATGCCCCTTATCAGCCCTGCATAATCTATATGTAGCCTAGACTAAGGTTTTTCGGGTATGGAAACTTTGTAATATTCTTTTTGTTAATAAAGCCGGAATGACCTCCCGTTCACTATACAATAGTATGTCTTGACAAATTGAACAAATATTTCCTTATTTTCGTTTTTTTTCCCAATAACTCTTTCTTTTTGTGAGTTATAAACTTGTCAAATTTCGCTTTAATTCTAATCTAGTCAATTGTAACAGGTAATTTTCTCACAGTGTTATACATAACATTTTTTTAGTATTTGTCTATATTTCTGAGATGAGGTAGTATTTACAGTATTTACATTATTCAGACTACAGTATCTACATTATTCAGACTATTTTCCTCATCTTTGTTGCCATTTGTAAGACGTTTCGGCCGTTGTACATTCCGGACTTCTTCAGGTGCTAGGAATTTCGAACCGAACCCTTTATTACAATCACTGGGGTATATCATTCTTATTCCTTGCGTAGTAGTAATGCCACGATTGGAAGTCATGAGTTATCTCCCTCTAACCCTGCAAGTTACTTGTTCACCACTGCTGCTATATTTTTAAAGATAAATACTCCATTTGAAAGGAATAGTTAAGTAAGATCTTTGCAATCTGTCTGCAGTATGCGTTGGAATACCTTTCTTCGAGCCAAAATTGTCATCAACGGACGGTGATCTGTTTGAAAAATAAACTGTCTGTCTTAAATATACATGTAAAACTTTTTTTTACAGCAAAAACCACTGCTAAACCTTCTTTTTGGGTTTGGGAGCGTTTTTGAGACGTGATAAACAGCTTTTAGCTTTTCATCATCTTTTTTATGAAGCAATGCAGCCACTAACCCAAAGTTGCTAGTGTCACTTGCTACATATATTTCCTTGCTCAAGTCATAATGCGTTAACGATAGATCAGAAATTAGAGCCGCTTTCAATTTCTGAAATTATTTTTGCATTCGTCAGACCATACCCATTTTTCATCTTTTTTCAACAATTTATTCAAAGTGCTCTGAGCTCATTCATGTTAGGAATGTAGTTACTCTAGTAGTTAATCGTAAGAATTAACTAAATAATAAAGGTGCAATATTTGTAGGTACTAGCACGTTTTTCATAGCACTTGTTCTGAGGATCCGGCCTTCTACATTTGTCATCAATAATTTGACCTAAATACTTAATTTTTGGTAGAAAGAACTCACATTTTTCACTATATTGAACTTAAAACCGCAATCCTTTATTCTTTTAAACATCTAGTTCACGTGCTTCACACTTTCATTACAGTTTATGCTTTTAATTAACACATCGTCAAGATGTGCCATAGCATAATCCAAACTACTTAGCATCGTGTCCATTGCTTGTTGAAAAACTTCGAATGGTAAACTGTTACAAACCTAAACAGACCCTTGTGCGTATTTACAGTTAATATTTTTGAACACACCTCGTCCATCAGAATTTTTGTAAATATGCTTCTGACAAGTCTCGTTTAGAAAATATTTTTCCTCCATTCAGCTTTGCAAATATATCTTCTGCCGAAGGTAAATGGCAATTATGCAGTTTCAGGCGTTCATTTAATCCTGTGGAGTAGTCAGCGCAGACTCAGATTTTATTATTTTTTTTCCCTTATGTACTGTTGGACTCGCCCATTGACCGTAATTTTTTTTTCTATAACGCATAATTTTTCTAGACGTTCCAACTCTTTTTGTCTATGTCTTACTCTTCTAGTATAGCGAATGGTACCGGTCGCTTAGGTCGAAACACTGGAGTTAACTTTTCTTTTGACTCTAGCTTTGCTCTCTAACCTTAGAACAAAATCCTAGGCCTTCAGCAAAAATATCTGGGAATCTTGCCTTTAAATCCCTTTCGAAATTTTCTGTGTAATTAGATAATCCAACAACATTGTTACAGAATGTGTTGATAGAAATATTGAATAAATTAAACTCCTCCATCCAATCAGTTACGAAGAGATTCTGAGTTTGCTGCATGATACAGGCTATTAATATTTCAGCAAAACCAACGTTTAAATAAATTTCACCAATAAATTCAATTGGGCGTCTATGAATTTTCTTTTTCTTGTGACTTTTTCACCTATCGTATAACAAACCATATGATTTTGTTTTCTTTTGACTTTTCTTTTACAAAAAGAACTTTTATGTCCCTTATAACCTCAATTGAAGCATTTCTTATCTTTGAATGTAACTGACCACAACTGTAGCAGGGATTTATTTCAACTTTCCTACTTTGTGGTTTTACTTTTCTAATATATGACATGTCCCATTGTTCAATATTTGCAGTATCATTTTTTAAGTTTATAATTCTCTGACATTCCTCAGCCAATTTTTGTAGAGTTATTTCCTGGTCTTGTTCTAACTTTACATCTGTTTCGTTTGGTGAGGTTAAATCTTTGTACAAAAATTAAACACTTGAACATATCCGTGCTTAATTCATTCAGTTGGAACTTTTTGCACTCATTATTCACATGCGTACATTGGGTAGTCTTCATCGTGGTTTTTTGATAAATTTAACGCCATCATGTGTTGAATAAAGAACTATGTTCTCCAAAAAATTTAGACAATATCTGGATAGTTTCTTCAAACGTAATTTCTCCAGGTTGTTTGGTCGAATATAGTTTCTGTATGTTCCGAATCACCAAACTTACTTAATAATAAACAAATTTTCTTATCTTCTGTCCAGTTTGAGCAGTCTTTAGCAAATATCTCCTCAAATTTGTGATAATAAGTATTACATGTAACCTTCTCTTCAGGTTTATATGAAAAATTTCAAATTGATTTAAACACAGTGACATGAGAAAATGTATATGGTTTATCTGGGTTTGTTTTTTCTTTTTGAGAAAATTTCCAATAGTATAGCAAGTTGCTTTACTTGCTGTTTTTTGGCTAATTTTTGTTATTTAAAAAATTCAAGGAAGGATTTCTGGAAGTCCTCCATTTTTAAATTTGTTGTTGTTCTTGATTATTTTGAAATAGTTGACAAACTGTTCGTTTTCGTCAGTAAATCTATACGAATGTTTTTGGGGCAAAACTGCTGTCCGACTTTTCGACGCCAAATCTGTTATTATAGTTTTGCTTGTTTGAAATCTATGTAGCCAACTCTGTTGTATATAGATTTTGTTTGTTGATATTTTTGTTGTCAATCTATTGTTTCTGGCGTAAGTTATTTTTCGACGTACTGGTTTCGCTAATTGAAAAAAAACAAACAAAAAAACAAATCTTTGTCCACCACTTTTATAATAAATAATGAATTTTCTTCACCACCAATCTGTTGTATTGTTGAGGTGGTAAAAGATGTGTGCTGAGTAACTACAGCACAATATCCGTGCTAAGAGATATTAATACAAATAAGACAAACACCAGAAGACAGAACAATAAATAGTAGAAGCATGGGGTCATTAGAGTCCCAGAGAGCACAGTCCGATATTAATCATCAATGACTCTCTGAAATCCCAGACTACTATTAGTTTTTATTTTTATAGCTACTCCGGTTCACACACCATTCCATTCTTGAGAGTGCTAGAGAGATGTTAGCTGCTCTACAACAGTCTGGTAAAGACAGATTAGATGCTTCCTATATAAGACATTGCCATACCATCCACAATCTAACGTGAAAACAGAGAGAATGGTGCAAACTGTGAAAATGACTTTGAAGATGTTTTCACCTATTAATGAGAGTATTGAGATATTCTTGTGAAAAATGCTCCTTGGCTACAGATCTGCTTCACATGCAGGAAGAATTTTGAGCCCGTCGGTGCTAATGGGAAGGCAGATCAGAGCCCTCATAATGATGTCTTTTGCTGAGGGAGACTGTGAAAGGTGTGGTATAAGAAAAACAAAGTGACAAGTTCAGAAGAGGTGAATTTCCTGTTACGGAAAGGAAACAACACAACCATAATTGAAAATAAAGGGCAGTGTATTTTTGCACATGCTGACCAATTTAGAAGTAAGAATGTGTTGGAGAATACGGAGATGAAAGATCAAGAATGTGAAAAGGAAGGAAGGTGCAAAAATGAGGCAGAGCAGAAAATGAAAGGGCAGGAACAGGGAAAGACAGAGAGCTGCAGAAGTGAGATTGAACAGGATATGGAAAACAGATGAGTCTGAGGAGGAGGATGTAGAAAAACCAAGGTTATTGTTAAAGAAATGACAAGAAGAGTGAACAGAAGGACAGTACATAAAAAAGGTAATTAGAATGAGTGACAGAAAGAACAAGGGTGGACAACTACTCCAGTTCAGGGGTCCTATGCAAATCAACCTGGTACTTCTTAAGTAGTAAGTAGCTGACAGGCCAAGCCGCAATTCATTATATCACACTTGACAAGGACAGCTATGTCATATCTATTGCTACACTCAGAGATACATTATGACTATTGCTACACACAGAGATATACGAAACTCAATAACAATAAATTTTATATAAAAAAAGACTGAGGCCTTCATGTTCCTTGCAGATGAAATGATAATTGGTATTCTTTGAAGCAGGTGAATAGGAGTGTTTCTACTTCATGGATTGTCTCTTTGTTTCTGGTTCAAAATCATGAACCCAACACTCATCCTGGATTAAGAAATATTCAAGAAAACCATCTGGATCAGACTCACACAATGTCATAATATAATCAGCCTGTGCACTTTTGATCAGATGTCAAAAGATGTCACGCCAAGTTCATTGTGAAGAATATTCTCAACCCTCTCACAGGATATGCTAATAGCATTGGCTATATGATTTATAATCAAACACTTGTCATCCATCACCATGTAGTGAACATGATCAATGTTTTCCTTAGTAGTGACAGTTGCGGAATGTCATCTTCAAGACTCTCTCTTCTGTACCTAAATTCAGCTACCAACTTCTGCACTATTGATAAAGCTGGAGCATCATCCCACAATGTAGCCTGAATGTTCTTGGGGAATCAATCCTTTTTCTGCAGGTACTACATAACACCACAATGTCAAATACTGTTTGTTTTCAAGAGAATTTGCTACTAGTTACTTTGGATATCTTCTTTGAACAGTCAGATGCCAGTTTACCTGGAAAGAAACAATGCAGTTATAAATAAGAAGAGTTGAAATAATGGATAGAAGATTTCACAGCTGCAGCATCACTTCTTCATAGTCAGCCTATGAACTTTTCATCCCACCTTAGTACATTGTGTCAACTTATAGATTAAGCAGAAGCTGCAGTTTTGAATTTGGATGATTTGTGCAATGTTCTCTTTCATTTTTTTCCAATATCACCATTCCTGACAGAATCACTACCTTCCCAAGTTAACATACATGATTATAAAAATATTTTAAAAAATTGAAAGAAAATGGTGAAATTCATAATTTCATGTTATTTAAAATATATAAAACACAAATGAATCCCAAACTAAAATAATTTATTTGCTAATTTGCATGAAAATAAAATCAAGAACATCACTTATTCACTTTCATTTATTCGACATTGAATTGTGTTACTCATGTCCTCCATAGTTTTTTTGACTTTTCAACCAAATTGATGAATATTTATGAGCATTCTCAAATTTAAAAATTTTAAGAACCAATTATATTTTTGCTCTTGTATATAAATACTTGTTGAAAATAAAATCTTTGCGTTTGTCTTGATAAAGTCTCTCAGAGGATTAAACATATTGTCTAAGATAAGTTTTACTTTTGTGTTTATTCATATTGTTCTTTTACAAATATAATATATCTGAAATCTTTACATATATGTGTGTGTGCGTGTGTGCATATGTGTGTGTGTGTGTGTGTGTGTGTGCATATGTGTGTGTGTGAGCAAGTTCTAAGACTAAAAAATGAGAACTTAGAACTGCAAAAATGGGAAATGATTTCATAGCTACAAAAAAAGCCTTTTAAATTCTAGAAATCTTCTATCAAATAAAACATACGATGATGTAGATTAGATAATTTATATAAATATTGCCTTAGGAAAAACATCTGCATTTCAGGTTAAAAATCAAGTGATATTTATAAACAACAGACTACATTCTATTTAGTATATAAATAAAGCTCGGCTTAAACAAGGTTCTAAAGCATTTCTAAGATCTTTATTTATTATGAAACGCAGAAATTTTATTCTAAAATTATAAGGATGCAAATTAAGAGAGCATGATATACTAAAAATGCACTTAAAATTGTGTTTGTTTATTACAGGTACTGCCTGATTTGCAAAGTCAAAATAATATCATTTTCACCTTGAAAGTACAAATACATTCTAATATTAGCTTAAGTTAATCCTGATTATATAAATTAAGTCTTCATCAAATCTTATCTATTACAGTGTAAAATCTTTAATTCTATCTAATCCTGTTGTATTAAGTTGATGCCAGCTCTTTTTAAATTTTTTGGCAAAATCTTTTATTTGTATAAATTTATGACATCACTATGCCATCATTAGATTATTCCCCTTGGTTTTCTATTACATTACATTGCCTTTCAAATAGTGTATTGCATTATAAAAGATCAATTCCATCTTTCATTATATAAATTGTTGAAGGATTTTTTTTAATATCTTAAACTTGTGGAACCAGAAAATGGGTGATTTGCATGAAATATATATTAATCAGGAGGGGACATGTTTCATATATAGGCAGCATATGAAAGATCTTTCCATCCTAGTTTCAATATTATTTGCTTCATTGTATTTGTAATATGAGAATAACCATTGCAAGATATATAGCTTCTTGGAACAAGAAAACATCTTTTTCTTTCAATGCAGCATTCAAATAAGCCAATTCTTAGTAATGTATAATAACAGTTTCTCCAGGTTCCAGATCATATTATAATTTAGTTCAATTGTTAGTATATGCATTATGCCTTGTCATTACCTCAGATAAATAATGAAAGGAAGAATATTTCAAAGAGGATAGTCATGTCTTTTTCTTCATTATTTAGCAAGTATGTTGCACATTGCCAATATCTTAAAAATAATGGACTATTCCATTCTGTTCATCAGGAAAGCCAGAAAAGACAGACCAGAGATGCTGCTTGGTTTCAGTGAAAAAAAAAAAAAACAAAGAAGGGAAGATAGAAGCAATAATATGCTTAATGTCTTTTTCAGTAAAATGGAAAAAGTTGTCAATTTCAAATTTTTTCTACACCCTGCCAACAGATAATAATAGACTATTCTGTTTTGATTGCAGGGAAAGATAGAAAATATATATCAGGGATCTACTTGATTTCACTGAGAAAATGTGTTTAATGTCTGCTTCAGTGAAATTAAAAAAGTTGTCAGTTTCAAATCTTTTCATTTGTACTTCCTTACTTCTTTAAATAACAATCAGAATTCATATTTATGATTGTTATTGCAATATTTTGTTAGAGTTGTTAAGCCCAAATATTTAACAACACAAAATGGGAAATTCTACAGATATTATATTGCTGTAGAACTTGCCATGAGCTTATTCAATCATTAAATTTTCACAGATTCTAAATATCATGTCTAAGAATATAACAATTATTTATTTTCTTATAGGAATTAAAGAATCAGTTAGGATCAACTAAAAAATTTAAATATCAGACATTAAGGCTCAGTAATTGTCTATTTGTTATTAGAATAAATGGATAGATGGTAGTCTTTAGAACAATCCGAGATTCATTATCTTACCCTGTTCAAACTTAACAATTTATGATGCCTTGCTCAGCCAGTGTTCACACAAACTCACCAGATGCCACAGCACAAGTGATATAGGTTTAGGCATGTTCATGTTGTCAAGGTACAGTGGTACCACTTACCATTACTTTTACATCATAAGACTGGATAACTCATGACTTTTGGCACATCAATGTGAAGGATCAATCAAAACCAAGCTATTAAATAATATTCTTATAGACAATGATGTCAAAAGATAGTATTTTTTGTTGAAAGTATTATCTGAAATTATTGGTTTACTGAAAATACAAATATTAACACTGAAAATAAAAATAATGTCTGTTGTATGGTAAATTCTGTTTCTTTTGTTTTACTAGAATTGTATTTAGGTGGGTAAATGTAATCTTCAATATCTCCATTCTTTGCAGCTTTAATGCTTCTGGCATTATCCAGTCTCATGATTTTGCTTAAAATGTGTCACAACAAATTTAGACAAAAAATATGCTTGCTTCATGTATCTTCTAATAAATTTGTTTATTTATTGTGTTGTGCATTTTTTCTTGTTTGAAGTATCTTGAAATTATCTTTATTCAAACAGAAAAATCAATGTTTTCTTCTTTGCTTTATTTCTTTTGTAGTTGCTATGTGCAACTAAATTTTTTTATTCATTATGAAAATTTATATGCATATTCAATATTTTATTCTTTTTAAAGTCTGGAAATGTACTGTGCAAAGAGTCTTTCTTGCTTGCACAGGACTTACACAAATATTTTTTTTAAATTATTTAAACTACTGAGTGCAGACAATTAAAAACAAATCTTCTCAGTAGACCTAGCATAGAAATAAACACCATTTTGGAGTCTCATATCCTACCACCTGTGCATAAACATTATTTAAAGCTCTAATATTACAAAATTACTGGACTGCTTTTTATTTTATTGTTTTTTGTTTTTTTTTAGTGTGGAAAATAGGGCAGTGAGAGATTTGCTACATCGCACCTTATAGAGTTAAAGTGTGGAAAATAATTTTTCTCCAACAGTGCCTTGGAGAGGCTTTTGAACTTTATCAAAACTGGAAAATGAGGTCTAGGCAGCTTCTACCCAGATAGAACAATGAAGTTTGGTTAGATCTGGTTCTTATTAAGGTAAAAGAGAGCATAATGAGTCAGGTACTTACTGGAGTGGTATAGGAGCTGATTATTTTACCTGCATCTTTAATGATGATTCATGTATAGGAATTCCACTTGAGATTAGGTGTGAGACCCAGTATCCACTCAAGGCTTGGAGCCTCCTCAAGGAGACATCTGTTCATCATGACTGATGGTAGTTCAGGATCTGATTGACAGTGATAAAATGCAACCAGTTTGGTTTTGGAGGCATTGTATGTAACCAACCAGTTTTTCCCATACTGGAAAGTTAGTGTTAGATTGGAAGAGAGATCAGCTGCCAATCTCTGATTGTTAAGACTTTTGGAGGTGCACCTATATATCGTCGTATCATTGGTATAGATGTTTACAAATGATCAGAGTATATTCTTGGGTAGATAATTATGTAAATCAGAAAGAGGGTTTGTCTGAGAAGTGACCCCTGGGGAACATTTGCATTGACTGCTAGGTCCTCAGAGGATTAGCTGTTAATAACTACCTCCAGGGATCTTCCAGTTAGAAAGGATTTTATAATAGAGAAACTCTTCCAGTGATTCTATAAATAAAGAGACTTTGTAGTCAACCTTTGTGCTACATCTTGTCAAAGGTCCTCAAGATATCTAATGCTATGGTCTTTGTTCGTCTTCAGGTACTCAATGATCTTCTTGTTAATTATGTACTCAAAAAATTTATTGATGATACTGAGGAGACTAAATGGGTTTGTACTGGTAGGGATGATCGACTGTTCATGTTGAAGACAAGACATATGCTTGCCACCTTCCACGTGCTTAGGAAACAGTGGTTAAATAATTTTGCTAGAATCGAGGATAATTCTGGGTTGACATTCTTAAGGATGACCACTGAAATTTTATCCAGACCAGTAGTTTTTTTGGGGGGGGTCACGGTTTTTGCTAAGTTCAGAGACTTTCTTTTACTTAAATGAGTATATTAATGAGATTGTATTCTAATGTGAGATCTGGAAGTTGGGATGGAGTTGGCTTTTGCCATCTAACATTGAATTTGAAGCAAAAACCTAGGCAAAGAGCTTCACTTTGTCTGTCGAGGAGGATATGAGCTTGGAGCCATTTATAATAGTAGACATAACAACTTTGTCTCTATTTATAATTTAGTTGATAATCTTCCAGAATTCACGAGTTTGAATTTGTTTCTTTTCAACCTTGGCCTGTACATGTAGATGCACTTTGCATTTTCCAGAACTCTTTTACACTGATTGTAAGTGGTTTTGAAAAAAGTAAAGATCAGACTACACTTTTTCCTTGTGATAGATTTTGAAGTATTGGTTCTGGTGAGCTATGGCTGCAGTGTATTCAGGGTTGAAGCAAATGATCAGACATGCCAATGGCAGGAGAACTTTCACTGTGCATTTGTCAGGGCAGGATGTTGGAAAATGGCAGAGGAATCTCACCTGCTGTCCTGTCATATTTGGGACTCAGGTGAGTACTTCAATGATTTGGGTCAAATCATAAGTGATGGAGAAGTCTTTCCAATATCTGCTTTCCTCATCAGTTTTGTTAGAGTGGACAAACCACTCTTTGTGGTGAACATTGAAGTCACCACATAAGTGAAAGTTGCCTGTGGGAAATTCAGTGAGGATATTGTCAGTCCTTTCTGATATTTAATCGAAGATTATCAAACATTCATCCTGAGGATGATACAGAATAAAGATGAATTTGATGCTATGGATAAATTCCACATGGAAACATGTATACTGGAGAGTAGGGTCCTCATTGTTTTTGTCCTTGCCGCAAAAATCCCGTCCTTGATGTAGGCACCGAATCCATTTAGGTGGTCATATTTTGTTATAATGGGTGAGTAGCTCAGGATTGGGAGCTCCTGCCATGTAATTGCAGGAAGAGGAATGTAAGTTCAGACTGAAAAAGATGAAGTTTTACTTCTGGAAAGTTGTAACATAGACCCCTTACATTGGTGTAGGAGATGGTATATTTGAGATTTACTTTTCATTTTTTTAATATTAGGTCTGATAGCTTTGTTTGTTTAGCCTAAATAAAATAAATTTCGACACCTCTACTAATATACTTCAATGCCTATAATCGACGGGAGAGGTCATAGTTATTATACTTACCCCCTACACCATAGTAGCAGCAGTTCCCAGACCAATCCCTCATGCCACTATACACTCAACTGAACAAAAAACCCATTACCACCATTCCTTCTTGGCCTACAGCCATGTGCAACACAAAAAATGAACCTGTCTAATTTTTTCTGTATAACTCCACTCTGTTAATAATAATTTAAATGTTTTATGTTCACTGAACATTAAATGTTCATCCTTTGATAATGGCTTATGTAAGCCGAAAGCTCAGACCTGATAAAAAAAATCAACAATTATTGCAATTTCTTGTCGTCTTTCCATGACAACACTATCAAGCTAATCAGATCCTACGAACAGATCTTACACAAAATAAATAGACAGAACTTGTCTATATTATTCAATGAAACCTGTATTAATATATATATATATATATATATGGCATATGAAACAAAATTCCAAAAATAACACAGACATTTAAACATTTTTAACAACAGATGACACAAGGCAATGTAACTAACATTGAATTTTATAATTGTTTCATTCTTTAAACTTGATTTTTTTCACTTTTTTTATGGACAGCTAAGCTTACTTGTTTTCACTAGTATTTTGGCAAAAAATTCTAGCTGACTGAAATATAGCTCTTATTTCAACAGCTAAAATCTCACACTTGATAAGGGTTATGGTAGAAGGGAAATCTGGAATCACTCACTTGCTGGTGAAAGTTCTTTCAATTGCTGGTCTATGTTTCATTTTTACTTTCTCTTTGGCTTCAACCAAGGAATTAGTCATTTGCCAGTTACCAAAAAATAACAAGTAACCCACAAACAAAAGCCAAATTTGTTTCATTACGTACATGTCTTATTGTATTAAAGTATTGGTTGAAGCATGAATGTAAAAGCATAAAATAATGATAATGCTCAATCCCTTTAGTTTCAAAGTGACTGCAGCCCTCAAACACTAGCTTGCTCTAACCAAACCTATTTTCTACCTTTTTTCCCAATCTTTGACACTAATTTCAACAGTTTTCAGGTTGTTTTTAACAACATCCTTGAAATGTTTCATGGATTGGGTTTGTGTCTAGGGTACTTACAAAGAGTGAACTCTCTGTAAAACAACTATTTAGACAATCTCTCATTTTCCATTCTCCTGAGATGCCCTGTTTAGTGCAGTTGACTGTGAATGAGTAGTTTCTCTATGTTGGATGTTTTGGCCTGTTTCAGAATAACTGTGTCTGGCGTGAAAGACTGCTGCTTGATGCATAATATATTAAAGCACTTTTAATTAAATATTTTCAAGATTTTGACATGATGGCAATATATAGTCCATGTCTAGTACAAGAGAGAAGTCCAGTAACACAATTAGTAGACACTAACTTTAGTGTTGAGTGAAATGTCTCTGTCTGACTAGACCCTTTTTCCAGTTTACTAAAGGTTTTGCTTGCTTTTTTTATTCTGTGATTGATTTCAGGATCCAAAAGCACATCTCAAGTAAGAGAACTTTCAAGGTAGACAAAGATATCAACAACTTTGAGCCTCTAACCCTAAACAAAAATGTTTAGCTCAATATAGTATTGACCTGGAGGAGTGGGTACATAACCTCAGTCTTATTATGTTGATAGTTAACCTGAATTGAGTGTAGGTTCTTGAAAAATGGTTCATTACGGTTTGCCTGTCCTTTTTGGAATGAGCAACAAGGTTCACATTGTCAGCATAGAAAAACTTGAAAAACTGACTGAAAAGTTTTTGATTTAGTCTTTAACCAAATCAAGTCAAAGACTTTACTTGTAGTCCTAAAACAGAGATACACACCAACTTCACAATCCAGGAAAGCATGTGTGAGAGCTGCAGTAAAGAAAATAGAGAACAAAGTGAGAACAGGAATATCACCCTGCTTAAATCCATTGTCAACAGTTATAGATTCCAATAGAGCCCCACTGAGATTATATCACTCTTTCATCTCCCTATGAAGTTATTTGAACATCCTTACAAAGTCTAGAATAATATTTGTCTTTTCACTATAACCTGAATTCACTGTTCTGATATCTTATTACACAAACTTGTTAGGTTGGTTGCTGTTTCTCTATATCACTCATACTTTGAATATGTCTTGTGAGTGTTATAGACTTCAAGCCCCCTTTTCCTCTCAGAAATTGCAATCATCTCTTTCTGATTCTAAGTGTGTTCTTTTTGTTTCCATTTTACTTAAGACTTCCTCATTGATCACATGTTCTGTCCTTCGTATTCTCATTATCTATCTGTATAACCACAGTTGACTTAAATCTTATTTCCATCTGCAAAGAAATTGTTCAATATTCACTGCCATATAGGAAGATTGATATTACATAGCAGTTCAGGACTCTTTTCTTTGATTCTAACACTAATTCTCTTTTAAAAAATACAAGAACTGATACTATAGTTTTCTTACTGTTTTCAATGTCTTTTTGTTTATGTCAAATCTTTAAAATTTTATTTTCAAATTGAAGTTGTAAAAATATGCTAGTCAACCTGAATAATTGTTTCTTTCATTTTTCACCTGTTTCTGTAGGCGACCTCAACAAGCACTTCAAGTATTTTAAGCTCTTAATTTCCTTCTGCTATTTCTTCAATTCATTAGTCTCTTTTGCAATTTCTTTGCACTCAGTGGTTGATTTTAATTTGCTTTAGTTATTTACTTATTCATTGTTTAATTAAAAATCTTAATAGCAGCTGGTCCTACCAGAAGAAAAAAACAGAATAATAAAACTAAAAGTAGACATTTTTACCATACTTCATATTACAATCATACACTTTTTAAAAATTTAATGAAAACCTTTTGAGAGATGCATTTGTTGTATTAACACCACAAACGTTTGTTGCATGTATGAAAATAGCAAAGACAATGAGGAAATGGAGGCAAAGATGTAGAATTTATCAACGCCAATTTCTATTATGATAAAAACGATGGGTAAACAGTCAGAAATAAGGAACAGCCATAGGCTGGAACATCAGCAGTGACTAGCAGGATCAGCTCAGGGTGGAACATCATCAGCAGTAACATCATCAGTGTCTGGCAGGAACAACACAAGCTGGAAAATCATTAGTTTTTGGCATGAACAGCACAGGCTAGAAAATTGTCACTGTCTAGCAGGATCAGCTCAGGCTGAAACGTCCTCAGCAGTTGGCAGTAAGGTCATCAGTGTCTGGTATAAACAGCACAGCTGGAACATTGTCATCAGTTGGCAGGAACATTGTCAGCATCTCGCATGAACAGCACAAACTGGAAAGTCGTCAATAGTTAGCAGTCTCTACTGCAATTAAATATAACATGTGTTCGCTCACAGGCAGATATGTGCACACTTTGGCCATGGGCTGGCACATGTTTAGCTTTGCAGGATTCAACTGTGGTCAAACGGGATCACTGTGAGGTAGCATGTACAAGCCATGGCAGTTGGACTTAAACAGTTCTTGTCTTCTTTGCCAGATCAATTGCAGGTAACAGGATCTCAGCATGCTCACACCACTACCAAATGTGACTCAAGGTTAAAGGTTAGAGTAAGTTTACTGATAATACCATAGGACAATTGCCTAAGCTCTGTGGCACTTCCCCTTTTGGGGACGCCTTAGAAGCCAGGCAATAAACCCACAAAAAGATAAAGTTTCATATAAAAATGTATATTGTTAGGGGATGCAACTTACTTTTCCCAATAAAGGACGATAACTAAAAATAAAATTGAGTTACATCTCTTGTCTGCTAGATGGATGAAACACTTTTGAAATCCAACATGGTGATAAGGTGATATGCAAGTGGGAGTTCATGGTTTTAATTCAAATGACCCTTGCTGTTCTCAGGTATTAAATGAATGAAAGTTATTTAATTATGGATTAACATACACTTATCTTTTATTCTCATTCATTTTTGTCCATCCCAACAACATGGGATATAACAAATTTTTGGCAACAATGATTTGAACTTCAAAATCAATATGGAAATTTCACTATAGATGCTTACCAAGATATTATGACAACAGCAAGAACAGTTTCAAACATGTTTGAAAGGTTTGAGAAAATAATTTAAAAATACTGATCTTTTCTCTTAATAATAACAAATATTTTGATGATGAAACTGTTTTTATTAAGACTGGAGCCTTTTAACATCATGATTTGCTGTTTTTCAGTGGATTAATGGAGGTTTTTTTCTTCTTCTTCTTCTTCTTCTTCTTCTTCTTCTATGTGCCATGTCCTTTCAGGATGTAGGTGATCATGTCCTTCCTTCCACATCTCCCTATTCCTAGTGGCTCTTAGCACGCTTTCTCTTGTTACCCCACCCAAACCGTGCTCTGCCAGCCACTTGCTCAGGCCCATCAAATATGTCTCTCTTTAGCTTCTATCTGACCTGTGAGTATCAGATTCTCCAAGCCCTCCTTTCTCATTACATGTCCCAGGAACTTTTCCTGATACTCAGTATTAATTTCTTTTTCATTTCTATCCTTTCCAAAACCTCATATTCTCAATCCATGATATCCACAGCATCCTTCTCTAGAACCACATTTCAATTGCTTCAAGTTTTTCCTTCATCTTTGATGAGATTATCCAGCATTCCCTGCTGTATTGAAGAACAGACATCACATAGCAATCCGGCACTCTCTCCTTTTTTTCTAGTGAAATTTTCCTATGTTTCAATACTCAATATTCAATACCTGTAATTGGCATTTTTGGCTCCTCTATCTATTGATGATCATGCATTCGGTTTTCTTGTAGTTTATTTGTAGTCCTTTCTTTCCACTTTCTTCAGCTACCTTCTGTAGAAGGCCTTGTAGTTCCCTTCCCATGTCTGCTATCAGCACTATATCATCTGTGTATCTTATATTGTTCAGACTGTGGCTGCTGATGATGAATCCTGACATAACTTCTTGGGTCCCCAAAATAGTCTTGCTGTATAAGTTGAATAGATTGAGTGAAAAGACACATTCTTGTCTTATGCCCCTTTCTATCTTTGAAGATGCTGAATTTGTTTCCTGTCTGTATGCTGGCGGTTTGTAGCATACTTTGTCAAATGCCTTTGCATAGTCTATAAAACATAGGTACATGTTCATTTTCATTTGTATTGCACTTTTTGATAGTAACCTAAACATACATAGTTTAAATTAGGTACCCTCAATAAGTTGCTGAAAAAACAACATAGCATGAAAAAAAAGACCCCAAACTTAATAAAAACAAAGTTCTTCCATCAAAATGTTTATGTTATTATTCAGAAGAAAGATCAAAGTAATTTTTCATTATTTTTGTAAATTTTTTAACTCCTTCTAACATGTTTGAAATTTTAGTAAGAAATCTTGTTTTTTTTTTCTTCAGCTGGTTACCACACTGTTACCAAAGTTTACTGTGGATAATGTAATATTACAGAACTCATTTTTTTCTGTAGAAAAATACATAATTTGAAAATTTTTGCAAAAATCAAATAATTGTTAGATTTTAATGAAACTTTCAGGACTTATATACAAATGAAGTAAATTATTTTTGAAATCATAATTTTTATAAAATCTTGGTAAAAATACTTTTTGTATTTTACATCTGTTATACCTTTCCACATAAATTCATGAAATTTCAAGAAATTAAATTTTGCATCCATTGTAAGAGCATTACCAGTCACTTCTACAATGATCTGTGAAGCCACTGCTTCTGATCCATCATGCAATATGGCCAGAAGTATGCACTGACAAAAAAATTCAGTCATTCTTTCAGTGTCAATCTTCATTATCAAAATTCAACGGCTGTCCTATTTTGCAGTACACATGATTGTCCAATCTTCATTACATAAAAGAGTGATAAAGCAATTCAATTATGGTCATCAAGGTATTAGTTGTAGGAAATTCCTAGCATACAGCTATGTTTATTGGTCAAACATGGACGAGCAGTTAGAAGAATTGATAAGTTCATGTTCCAATTGCCAATTGACAGCAAAATCATCTAGGAAAGCTACACTTCCTGACCTGTCCCTGAGTCACCCTAGTTACACCTTCACATTGACTTTGCCAGACCCATCAAGGGGCAGTATTATTTTATCCTCATTGGTGCTTACAGCAAATGGCAAGATATTACATGTATCGCATCATCTCAGATGAAACAATTTTTAAGTTAAAACAAATCATCAGTTAATTTGGAGTCCCATGGATACTAATTTCTGATAATGGTACTGAATTCACTTCAGCAACACATTAGGGTGCCACCTTTCCATCCACAATCAAATGGACAAGTAGGGTGTTTTGTAAATACCTTTAAGAGAGCACTCCTCAAACTCAAAGGGAAAGGAACCACACAAGAAATATTCCTTGGAAGTTACAGAGCTACATCCAATCCAAACTCACCTAATGGAAATTCACCAGCAGAAGCACTGATGAACTGTAAAGTTTGTTTACACATCAATGTCATCTATCCAACTACAAACCATTCCTTAAAAAGGAACACAGTGATGGAAGAACAATTTAACCGTCATCATAAAAATCATCAAAAATTGCAAATACCAGATTAACCTGTACTTGCAAAAGATTACTGCAACAGTAAAGAAAAATGAATTCAAAGACACATTATATGTCACTTTTGAAATGTTACATATGATGTGAATACAGTCTTCAGTCACCAAACCAATTATGACCATCAAACCTTCCAGAGTTCAAATTAAATTCCACTTTAATGCCGGACATTCTATTGGAAACTTTTAAACTGCCTCAACAAAGTTCCTAAGTAAAGCCAAGCGACAAAGGTAGGACACCAACAAAAAGTGCACCAAGGAAATTATATTAACTACAAAGTATGCCACACCCACTGCCATTAAATTCCTGACAAAAGTCATACAAGCACAAGGCTAAAAAGAGGAGGTGTTATGGGGTGTAACTTACTTCCCTCTATAAAGTTACATTCCTTGTCCCCTAGGTGGATCAAAACTTCTGAAATTGAACATGATGATAAGCTGGTATGCATGTCAAAGTTCATGGTCTTAATTTAACTAATCCTTGTTATTCTCAGACATTAAATGAATAAAATTTATTTTATGTGTTAACATGCACTTATCTTATTTTATTCATTTTGGTTCATCTCAACAACCTGGGATATATCATAAACTGTAAAGTTTCGTATAAAATCCATAAAGTTTCGTATAAAAAATATGAGATAGATTTTCCTCTGAGTGAGTGTATATTCAGGAAATTACTGAAAAGGAGAGACATATTCACTCATATAATGTTTTAGAAATATATTTTCTATTTTTGCAATAAAAATTGATAAATAATTTTTATATTTAACTTTATTTAATTTTTGACTTTATTATTTTATTTAACTTATTTTGAAAATATTTAATGTTTAAAGATAAAAGGTATTATTCTACATACATTTACTAAACTCAGGAATATGTTTGTTTCTGTAACAGTTCTTCATTAAATATACTTGACGACAAAAAAGAAATTAGTTTTTCTGGTTGTTTTCTCTTATTAAAATAAAGATTTGCATCTTTTAGTTTTTTTAAAATTTCATATTTACATAAATTATAAGTTGTAACTGCAATGTGAAACAAGGAAAAGATTGCAGCTCTGGACAACTTAATCCCTTGATTAAAGCAAATAGGATTCACTTGTTAACAGATGAATAGAAATTTAAAGAAAAAATTGCATAGCTAAAAAGGAGAAAAAGTTTTGAATAAATAATTATGCAATTTTAAACAACCTCAATTTTTCCTTTCCTTTGGTATGAAAGATAATGACAGTGGCTCATTGAAAAAGAATATTTTTTCAGAACATTTTTGAAATCACATGTTTATATCATACGCAAACAGAATCATTCATGTATGTAACACTCACTAAATCTTTCTTCTTCTATGTGTAGTGCCCCTTCAAGACATTAGCAATAATGGCTCTCCACAATTTCCTATCCTTTGTAGCTCTTAATAAATTTTGTCTTTTTGTTATCTTTCCTAAAACTTGTTCCCCAATTCATTTATTCAAGCTTATTAAGTAAATTATACATTGTCTTTCTCTGTCCCTCTTGCCTTCAATATATCATGTGAGTATCAAATTTTCCGAGCCCACTTTTCTAAAATTTTAACTATAAATGTCCTTTTTGTTCCCATTTTCTCTAAAACTTCATCTTTTTCCACATGTTTGGTCCATGGAATTCTCAGCATCCTTCTGCAGAACCACATTTCTATTGTTTCAAGTCACTTCCTCTGTGAACATTTACTACCATATAAGAGGACTGATATTATGTAACAGTTCTGCACTTTTTTCTTTATTTCTAATTAAATTTACCTATTTCTTAATATTTTACTTACCTTATAGAATCTCAATACACCTTTGGATTTCAGTGTCATACTTTCTATTCTTTGTTAAAATGCTTCCCAGATATTTAAATGGTTGTACTTGTTTGATTATGTTACCTCAATTTGTAATTTACATGTTGGCTGTTTCTTTTGCTAACAAACATGCATTCTTTCTTTCTTCTTGCAATTGAGGATTAGTCCTTTCTTCTCACTCTCCTTCCCAACCTTCTGTAAGAGTTCTTGTAGTTTCCTTTCTGTGTCTGCTATCAACACTGTGTCATCTGCATATCTAATGTTAAGATTGTGGCCGTGAATAATGAATCTGGTAGAACTCCTAATTCTTTCAGAATTGCCTCACTGTACATGTTGAATATGTCTGGTGAGAAGACACATCCTTCTTTGAAATTCTGCAAATAAATTTAAATTAAAATGTATTTGCATCTTTAATTTATAAATAAATTTAAAGATTTAAATTTTCTATCTTTGTAATTATTATCTTCTTAGAAATCTATTTAATTATACTTGAAAAAATGATGTGATATATGTTTGTCAGGACAGATCTGAGTCAAACCTAAAATAATTTTATATCAACTGATGTTCTTTGTAATAAAAACACAAGCAAAACTTGAATTATGATGCCATGGAAGACAAAACAGAAGTTTAATAGATTAAAGAAAAGACTAGAAGACATTTTTTAAAACAAGCAGCAAATAAAGTTATTTCTGTTAGACCATCCTATATACCTAGGTTCCATAGTTTAATGATGAAAAAACATTTTATACAAGAAATATTTATTTTTAACATAATCTCTTTCGTTGTTACAGCATTAATAGTTAAGTTCACCTATCATCCAACTGACACTCCTCCCTGATCTTTTGAACAGAAGTAGAGGATTATCCTGTGTTTCCTATTTTGGATTGAGTTTCTAGGCTTTTCTGTAGATTTTTATTCTGTTTCACTCCCATTAGCCCCTTGCTTGGGGTGAATTGATTAACAAAAAAAAGTTTTAACCTAATACTTCATTAGCTAAATTTTAATCTGAAATTTTTACTGTTTAATCCTTGATCTATATAACAGAGTAAAACTTTCAGATAAAAATTCAGCTAATAACTGTATTAGGCTATAGACTTTTTGATCCATTCTTGTATATAAGTAGTAAATTTTCTCTACAGCTGCAATATTTCAATATTTTTGCCAATACAGTTGGTAGTAGGAAATGTATCCTCTACAAATTCATTAAAAGTAGAAAAATTTCATAACTTCTCCTTATGAATTTGAAAAAAATAAGTTTGAGTTTGTTATAATTGGTACATACCAAATGGACTGAATCAAATTTAATGCAAATAAGGAACTTTTGTTCAAAGAGAAGCTGATCTGTGATGACCAACAGTATATACTGAACTCACCCTAGATGATACCAAAAAGGACTTTGCACTCCAGAGTACAAAACAGTATTTGCATATCAAAGCATCAGCAGAGCAGGGGTGTATCAATGAGTTTACTTAAAAAGTGATCAGGTGCAGATTCATGCCTCACAGTCATTGGCTGCCTGCTACATGTAAATAGGTGGTCAACCAAACTTTGCTTAGGATAGATACATATCGGACAATTGGATAAATATAAAATATATAAGCAAGAGAGAGAAGTTATGGAGAGTCTCTTACATTCTCATAAAAAGAGAAGAATCCATGTCCAGAGAAACCCCAAAGCTATATACCCACTGACTGTTATTGACAAAATCTGAAGACGAATAAACAATTTTATAAGATTTAGGCTTGTACTCTTAATTGGCTGTACAATGATAACATTATAATTTCAACAATCTTTTCAAGAAACAATATTTTTGGATTATAATTAAACAAACTTTTACAGAATCATTTAATTCTCTAATCCTGTTAACATATTACTACTATGAGTACTACTCACTTTGTCTTGCAAGAGGTTTTTTGAACAATGTCTCTGTAAATCATACAATGCTGGAATTTTTATATGCTTCCAACCTAAATTAATACATGCTATCACTATGTACACTGAATAAGCATTCCTGACAAAACTTGAGCTTTTAGTGCATCGTTCTGTCTTTTAATAATGTTTACATAATTAAGTATTTCTTATTTTATGTGCTGTGTCCTTTTAGGATGTGAACAAACATATCTTCTTAAAGCTTTGTTGCTTCAATCTCTTTTTAAGACATGAACAACCAGGTCTCTCCATAACTTTCTATCTTTTAATATTTCTCTATACTTCTGAGATGAGATAGCATTTACATTATTTACATTTTTTGGACTATCATCTTCATCTTTATTGTCATATTCATGACATTTCAACCATTGTACTTGCCAGCCTTCTTCAGGTGATTGAAATTTCAAACCAAATCCTTTATTTCAATCATTGGAGTATATTGTTGTCAGTCTATGAACCATGCCACTTCTGGATGTCCTTAATTATCTCCCTTTAACTCTAAGTTATTTGTTCACCACTGCTTTAGCCAGATATTGAACTCACAACTTTTTTGGGTCAAGTCACTATAACTAACTAACACTTTTATCCACCGGGTCATGTGTCAAAACATATGGTTCAGTGGATAAAAGCATTGGTTATATCCGGAATTGGCATGGTTTATGGATCAAGAACAATATACCTCAGTGATCAAAATAAAGGGTTCGATTTCAAATTCCAATCACCTGATAAAAATCATTGTGAATATGAATATGGCAATAAAGATGAGGACAACAGTTTGAACAATGTAAATAATCTTCCTATCATTTGTTGCTTTGAATAACTCTTGTCCCTTTACTAAGCCTGTCACTCATGTGTTTTGAATAGTGGAACTGGACATTATGTAATAGGAATTTGCACACTAAAATTACTCACATTATTTTTCACATAGGAAGGATTTTTGGTGGTTGAGGGTACTTCTTTTGCCATTGGTCCTTCTCTTTATCACTCCCATTTGTTTTTTGTGGTTCCTGCTTTACTCAGCTTCATTAAATAAGTTACTGTTATTCTTTTACCTTTAATATGCCCTTTGAGTGTTAAATACTCTGAGCTTTCTTTCTTCATTATGTGTCCCCAAAGTTTCAACGGTCTCTTTCCTATCATTAGGAGCAGTTTCTTTGTAATTCCTATTCTCCTTTACAACTTACTTATTACTCACATCATCTGTCCATGATATACTCAGCATTTGTCAGTAGAACAGTATCTCTATTTTTCAAGTCTCTTTTTGATCTCTAAGAAAATTGTCCAACATTCACTGTTATTGAAGAGATTAGATATTGCATAGCAGTTCAAAGCTCATTTCTTTGTATCTGAGGACATTTTTTGATTCCTTAATAATTTTTACTTTCAGATTTCTAATTCCCACTTTTTGTTATCTGTTACTACTCTACACAGATTTTCTGCTTTGTGTGTGAGCAGGCAAGTGAATCTTATCATAGTTTAAATTTGTTACAAACTGCCATCTTTTCTAGATCTAGTTGATTTTGACATACCCATTACGCAACACACAACTTGGGCTATTCTTTTGTTGATCACTATGCATCATGTCTTTTTACATTTCTTTCTTCTTGCTTTCTTCAGCCATATTATCTAATTCTTTCAGGGATTTTTCTTAATCTGCTATCAGTACAATGTCATTTGTTTGGCATATCTTAAGGTTATATCAGCTGATAATAAATTTTGTTAGGTCTTCTTGTCTTCTTATAATTATTTCACTGTACAGATTAAATAAATCCAGTGAAAAATCACATCCTTGTTGTACTCTTGTTTTTATATTTATGTCTTCACTAAACTCTTCTCTATTCGCATGCAGTATATTTATTCCCAGTAGAGGTTAATGATTACTTGAATATCTTTTTGGCATAAATCAATCACTCCCAATATTTCAAGCAGCTCCTTGTGCTATATCTTGTCAAATGTTTTTGTTTGAGTTTGAGTTTGAATTTGTTTAATGGCATATCAACCTCTGTATTTTATTTAATGCCAAAAAGGTGGTGTTTTAAGGTATCTTTTTTTCATGTTTAGTTATAGTGAGAAGGTTGATTTTTTCAGATTTTGATGAAAATTTTTTATTTTTTTATCTTATTTTAGAAAACTGAAGATGTCTTCTAAGTCTGTATTCAAAAATGTATTGCTTGTGATATTTTTTTTCCTTCAAAATGTATTGTGGCAATAATTTTTTTCTTTCAAAAATGGGTTATGGTAATAGTTTTTCCCCTTCAAAATGTTTTGTTGGTAATATTTTCCTTCAAAAATGTATACTTTTCTATAAAAGTCTATTTTTATGTATATATTTCTATAAAAATTATATTTTCATACCTTCATATTGATTAAAAGAGCAGTAGAGAAAGAAGAGATAGCTGACTGTGTATAGCTGAGAGAGACGGAGAAACATATAAGAATGGTCTGGGGATTCAAGGGAGAGTTCTCTAGTCAGTGGGATATGTTCTGAATTCAAGACAAGACAGAATGGGACTGAGTCAGATGAAACCAAGAACCAGCCAATTTTATTGGCTAGGAAGAAATCCCAGCATGCATTTGTGTGATTTTCTTATAAAATGAGGAAAAGGAAGTATCATTCCCAAAACAAGATTTGAACTAACATCTTCAAAAATTTAAATGCAATGCCATTTGTTGTCTTTTGTCTTCTTAATTCTTGTTCTTTATTATTCTCCCCTTAATAATGAGGAAAGCTCATCAGAACAATTACCATGAAAATATTTATATGAACATCACAGAAAATTATATTATGGTGATGGGAAAGTGACTGAATCTGAGATACCAAGTCAAGACTGATAATATTGCAGATTCTTATTTGGATACTTTTCAAGAATCTCTAAATACATAGTAGAAGCACCAGATTACAGCTGACAGCAGTTTTCAATGCATGGATGAATGTTAGACTTATAAATGTATACAATAGATTATGGCGAGAAAATTTATCTAGCATGACTACTTTTCTAGCAGCGGACCTAACAATTGATTCAATATAACCTTTCTACTTTGTGTCAGTGGAAAACATTACCCTGAAAAAGACTCTAGGAGTCATTATTTTGAAGGTTAGCATCATCCACGCTAATGGAAGGCAAAAAAAGTTCTTTATAAGAATTAAAAGAAAGTTGTTTTGTTTTGGAGTCCCTGAGCAGGTGTCTGCAACAAATATTATCTAGTTACCTGAATAATATCTATTTTTTGGAACCAATTGTAATGACAAATATATCATCCTAACTTTTAAATACACATGGCACTTAATAATAAATTCACAGTACACTAACATTCAATAATGTTCAAAGCAACAGGCAATTTCACAAAAACATTACCAAAACATAACTGAAGAAATCAAAGGAAGCATCATTACCACAGCAAAAAAAGTGATTTAAAAAGACAGTGGTCAATTTGAAATTTTTCTAACAGTCCATAGAATTTCCTTCAACAGAACAAATCAATTTCTAATGTACAAATGTCACTGGTTTACTCATGATTATATTTAAAAACTTTATTGACTGTTAAAAATTATTCAAATTGGCCATAGCTTTTTTTAAGTAGCAGGGTTGCCAAAGTAATGACTAATTTTTCTTAGCTTTTTATCACTCATGTTTTGATAATGACATTGGTAATGATAATCCTAGCCATTTTCTTATATGGAAACATATGGCATTCATTGACCAAGCAGCCAGTGCTATTTTCAGTTGAAATTTATAAAATCTTTCTTTTAAAACAATTTTTCAGGAAAATAGTTTTCTCAAGCCTACTAGCTGTTATTGCTCTTTCTAGTTGGCATACACTGACCGAGCAGCCAGTGCTATTTTCAGTTGAAATTTATAAAATCTTTCTTTTCAAACAATTTTTCAGGAAAATAGTTTTCTCAAACCTACTAGCTGTTATTGCTCTTTCCAGTTGGCATACATTGACTGAGCAGCCAGTGCTATTTTCAGTTGAAATTTATAAAATTTTTCTCTTAAAACAATTTTTTCAGGAAAATAGGTTTCCCAAGTCTACTAAGTAATGTTAAAGATCAACACCTTGATGATGTCATTATTTTCTCTTCAAGTTACATATGACATCTATTTTAGTTGCTGCTGGGTTTGAAAGACTTCAAGTGAAGTGATTTCTGTTATTTGATACAGTTTTTTGTTTGTGTTACTGTAGCACCAGTCTACAATATTTGAAGAAAGATGATCCTCTCTAAGACCTACAAGGTTCATTCACTGAAAGTGCTCTCATGAAAGGAAAAAAAAATAACAGCATAGAAATATAAATTTTAAATATCTAACAGGTTTTTACATAATCCATCTTATATATGATGTGTCATAAAATGTTGAATGTAAATTTGCTAATTGTCATGTTTGCTTTTGTTAAGTTTCTAATGAATAAAAATAATTAAAATGTTTACAATTGCTGGTTAGTTTTTTTTATTTTTTCTTTAATCATTTTACCACAAGCAAGGCAATAAAGCCACAAAAATGCAAGGTGTTACTGTACGAGAGAATATGAGAAAAAAAAACATTATTAAGGGGAGAGAACAATAAAAGACAGGATTAATAAGACAAAAGATGGTATTGCATTTAAACATTTTGAAGATCAAAATTAACTGGGAAACAAAAAGCCAAAAATAGAAGAAACTGTTAGCATATAATTGACAGTTACATCTAGCCATTTCAATTGCGAAATGATGAGACCTTGCTTGCCAGTCTAGTATTGTGTTTAAATTCATAAAGTCTAGATATAAAAAAACATTTCATCAAAGTAGAAGCTATGTTGTGGTGGTAGGAAAATGTCCGAAGCCAAAATGCCAGGTCAGGACCAATAACATTGCATATTCTTTGTATTTTATCAAGGCTCTCTAATTACATAGCACAAGCACCAAACCAGATGTGATACCAATATTCAATGCATGGCTGAATAGTAGACTTATAATCGTGTAGGATAATACTTAATCTATAATAGTATAGACTACTTTCTTGTTTTCTAATACGGAGGAAAAGTTATTATAAAAGACAACAGGTAAGTGACCTGTAAATAAGAAAGAGTGTCTGTTGTATAGATATGTAGATAAAAGATTAAACAAAGTAGCAACCAGCAGTTCTTGACTTTGTGTGCACATGCGCGTGTAAAGTGCTGTCTAAAAGTGAAGGGAATTTGTACGGTGCACGTGAACTCTGTAGTAATGACTTGGTCAGCAGTATCCTTTGTGAGCAAACAGCACAAGGAGAATACTTCAAAGGAAATAGTGGAGACAACTTAAGGGTAAATATATTTATCATGATCAAATTCTTAATACATTTGTGTAGAGCCTTGTATTTTCCCAAAGTGAAGAGCTCCAGTTGAAAAAAAAAATAGAAAGACAGAGATCAAATCTAGTGTACTAAATTTTATCATGTAAATGTTTTAAAAGACTGTATATGAGATTATTACCAAAAAAAAGAAAGAAAGAAAATTAAGAAAATTAAGAAAAAGACTCAGTATGAAAGAACAAAGATTCAACAAGAAAGAAGAAAAGAAAGATTCAATAAAAAAGAAAAATTTAACAAAAAAGAAAGAAAGAAAGAAAGAAAGAAAGAAAGAATGATCGATCCAACAAAAAAGAAAGAATGAAAGGGATGAATAAACACTTGAATAATCAAATCCATTTTAGTTAATCAGGTAAGGAAATAATTCAACCCTACCTGCCCCTCAAAAAGACACTACTACCATCAAAGCTGTTATCTAAGCATCACTTTTAAAATGGCAGGTGTTGATACATCAAGTGCTGTGTTTACCTGATGGCCTTCCTCTTTTTGCAACAGAGAGATGAAACAGAGATTGAAACTGAGGCAACTTTAATGTGATAAGCAGCAATTAAGTTCAACAAGTGAAGAGGCAGGAAGCAGTAATAATCTGTTCAAAAGAAATGTGCCAACCACTGAGTATGAGGGAGATAAATTGGATTCTAACTGAGTTCAAGATCAAAGGAATGTTGTCAGGAAGAAGAAATGGGTCTAAGAAGGGCCTACTTAAATTTAAAGCACTTTACTATTTCATTTTTATTTGATTATATTTTCATTTGACTTTTTTCATCTGATGAAAATATATTAACATTAAATGTATTATATTGTATAAAAATCAGTACATATTGAGTAATGAAAGAGATTATTTATTTCACTCTTTCTCTCTCTCTCTCTATATATATATATATAGAGAGAGAGATAGATAGATAGATAGATAGATAGATAGATAGAGTAGGAATATATATATATAATATATAATTAGGGATATGTATAGAATTATGGATAGAGAGATGACATATAATGTAATAAGACAAGGTTATTTTTCAGAGCCTTTTTTTCAAATGGATCATAATGGTGTTTATTAATGTGAAGTTGTAAGCTATTATTTGACTTTCGCTAAAAGTTGAAATCTTCTGAAGATTACTGTTAGCAAGAAAAGATATTTATTGATATCATCACATTGTGTGAACCCTGACATAAATTCTTTTCAATGTTGATTCAGCAAAATACCTAAGTAATAGAAGATACCATGAAATACTTTCTTTGTTTGTGAAATAATTGAAGTAAACAAAAAGAAAAAGGATAAACTGAGTAAAAATGGAGGAGAGTACTGAGAAATAAAATAAAAAGATTAATTTCAGCTGCTTTTAGGTAAAGCAATGGAGTTGACAATATTCATTGAACAAATTAAAGCAAACACTATATTTGCACTTTTACAAAAACTGAGAAAACCTACACAGTTTTTATTGACTAAAATGGATAAGTACAAAAAATAGATATAACAATTCTATTAAGCTTAATAAGATTTTGCTTGATTGTGTTGAGTAGCATATCAACCTATATGGTTTATTTAATGCTGAAATCTAAATATTTTGAACACAATTGTATGCCTTCAACTGCAGATAAAATGTATTGCTGGTCATTTTGGTTTAAAATATATTGTTGGTCTCTTTTTATATAAAAATGTATTGCTGGTATTTTTACTATAAAAATGTATTTTTATACTTGAATAGTGTTTTTCTTTGCAGGTTCAATATTTGCCCATAGCTGGTAATATAACAGGTGCTATCAACCCAGGTCATGATGGAACTGGAAACAACAGCAACTAAGAGGTGGTTCCATGCTTCTTGAAGCCTTGCAATTTTCTGATTAGAGGTCTTGGTGCCAGATGTAGTTTATTATCATAGGACTAACCTTAATAAGTTATTTTGTTAATTGCTTAGTGATTTGTACACACCCTTTTGTTCATTTCCTTCCCTTTTTTTAACTACTGTTCATCATATACAGGATTTAAGAGCTACTTACTGAAGGAAGTTGTTGTGTGATGGGTAAGAATGAGAGGTAAAAAGTGTAGTTTATGAGGATATGTGGGGAAGATAACAGTTAGCCTTAGACTTGAAGCGGTTAAGAGAAACTAAAGCTAGTAGGATACTGAATAAGATTGTTATATGAACAGTATGAGTAAATAGGGCAGTTTACAAAGATATGTGGGAGAAGATAATGGTTAATGTTAGACTTGAAGTGGTTAAGAGCCACTCAAGGTAGTGGGTTACTGAATGAGATTGTAGTTTGACCATTAAGAGTACGAGGTAAATAATGAAGTTTATGAGGGTAGGTGGGGAAGATACGATAATTTTTACTATAAAAATGTATTTTTATACTTTCAGTGTTTTTGCAAGTTCAATATCTATCCATAGCTGGGAACCTAACAGGTGCTACCAACCCAGGTCAGAATGGAACTTCAAAGCCTTCAATTTCCTGATTGGTGCCAGATGTAGGAATAAACTGATTTTAAAAGTTTTTTTAAATTTTTATTATTACTGGGAGCCTTGCCCTTGTTTGGTGTTAGCCAATTGCATAATATCAGCAATACACTTTGTTACTTTGAGTTTTACACAATTTGTATGCCAGTAGAAATTTCTTGGTGTGCCACATGTGGTACATGTGCCATAGGTTGCCAACCCCAAGTTTAAGAGATAGTATAAAATTTATAATTTTTAATTTAAGCTAATACAAATCTGTGCACAACTGACATTCTAATTAATTTTTTAATCATTTCATCTCAAGCAAAGCAATAAAGCCACCAACAAGGCATTACTGAATGTGAGACAATATTTAGTTATTATGACATAAAATTTCCAGTTACATTTTGCCATTTTTACTGTAAGATTATGAGACCTAGCTACCAATCTAGTAGTACACTTAAATTAAAAACATCAAGGAAAGAGGAAATTTCATCAGAACAATTAGCATAAAAGTATTTATAGAAAAGGCACAGTGAAGTTACATTAAGATTGATAGGAAAATGACTTAAGCCAAAATGCCAAGACAGGACCAATAACATTGCAGATTCTTTATTTTAATCAAGAATCTCTAAATAGATAGCAGAATCAACAAGCCATCATTAAATAATGTGCATTACACTGAAGAAATAACTTGCAGTTAAGAGAAATAGTTTTAGATAAATATCACAATTACTTCTTAAATTTCAGAATAGTGTTAATAAATGCTGTATTTTTATATCACCAATAAAAACAAAATTCATTAAATAAAAGAACTAAACTGGATATTAAGTACAGAAAAAAATGTTTTTTAATTAGTCAGTCTTTTTCATTTTTTTATGAAAATTTTTATACTTGTTCAACAGATTCTACAAAATATTTCCTCAGAAGAAAATAAGACACCCAGAAATATGTGAGAAGATAATTTGAAAGCAAAATGTCTTTTGATTTATTAGAAAATTATGATTTATTGATATGTTTCATATTTTATATTAATTGATTCAATGATGTTTCCTGTAAAGTATAATTTTTTAAAAGGAAAGGAATTTTCTGATGAAAATGAAAAGATTTCAAATTTGAACTGGTTGTACTTATGCAATGATATGGTTACATTATTGCATTTGATTTCGCATGTTTAGGTTTCTGGGTAGAATACAGTTCATTCATAAGATTCATAAGATGAAAAAAGGCAAATAGTAAGAAAGAGTAGAAGATATAAATGAAGTAAATAGAAATAAGGATGAGATAGACAAGAGAGAGAATCATGAAGATAGTGAAACAGAGAACAGGAGAGGAAAGAAAGAAAGCATAAAAAAAGAAAAGAGAAACATGGAGAATATGATCAAGAAGGAAAAAAGATAGAACTGAAAAAAATGAAGCAGTTAAAAGGTGAAAAAAGAATAAGGAAAGTGTAAGAAAAAGGTGAAGAAATAAAGAATAATAATATGGATCAACAATAATGACTAGATGAGAAAGAATATTTGAAGTAGAGTGAAATGTGAGAGAATAAGAAAACAATAATAGGCTACAAAGTGTGAGAAAAAGGGTGAAAGAAAAGAAATCTGTAAAGAGATAGAGAAAAAAATAAAGCTGCAAAAAATATGAAAGAGAAGAGAATGCTATAAAAATATGGTAAAGAGAAAAGTAAAAAGTTGCACTCAAATATGGAGGATAAACGGATGTGATAGAAAAAACTAAGATGGAAAAAAAATAGGAAATATGAAAAAAGTGAGGAAAAAAAGGAAATGAAAGTGATAGTAAAATATGAAGAGAAGTAAAAAGTCAAAAAGCGGATTTAATTAAAAATCTAAAAAAGACAAAAAGTCAAAAATCAACAATAAATTTTGCTGTGGGTTTCCAAGTCAGCTATTGAATTGAGTCATTTTTAAGTGTTTTTGGTTAATTTGAACATTTTAATTTTCAAAAGTTCAATTAGAATTTGGAATGCTGAAGAATTTCAATCTAGATTTCATATTAGAATAAGGATTATTCAATAGAATAGCATTTTTAATTTTGCTGATTACTGCACTCATATTTAGTCCACGCAGTTCACATATGTGCACATATATTTTTCTTTGTGTATATGAAAATATACACAAAAAAAAAACAACTCCTGAAGGAGCATGCTAGAATAGAGTATCAAATAAAAGTGGCCAAGACTGTAATGGCAGAGCATTTCTATGTTTTTCATAATAATCCAACATGCACATGATCAATCATGAATGCAGTTTTTTGTGCATGCCATTGAGTGCAGTCTGCTCCTAAGGTGATATGGTCATTTATAATCCCTTGGATAACCTAAAATGTTACAATAAACATAGCTGATAAATTCACATGATGTAATCACCAACTAAATTTACCATATAGCAAATACCCATATCACTAAAAGTAGATTGCCAAAAAAGATTTTTGACAAAACAAAATTCTCCCTAAAAAACAAGAACAAACTTATAAGTGTATCAGAAATCTTTGATAGTGCTGGACATTGGTGCTAAAGGAGCATAATGTAAAAATAAATTTATAATATTGTCCATATTTTGTGTGCAGGAATAACTAATTTTAAGAGTATTTTTATTAAAGATTTTGTGTAGTGGATTTTTGGTATGGAAATGCTTGCTTACTAATTTTAGAAAATATTTTCCGATATTAATTTTAGATAGATTACGGAAAGGTGGGGGTTAAACAATATTTTTCTACGTATATTTCTCACACTAGAATGGCTCAGAATTACTAACTGGTTGTTCATATACTAATCTTTACTTGAAACCGCTTTCCTGTAGGGCTTTATTTTAAAAAATTATATTATTTATTACTATTCCCTTCTCTTTCATTCTTTCCCTTTCTCCTTTTATTCTTTCTTCTTTCTTTTTTCTTTCTTTCTTCCTCCCTTCCTTTCCCTTTTATTTTGCTATGATTTTTCTTTCCCTTATTTTCTACACACTCAAATAGATTTTTGAATGACCCATATATGAAATATCATCAACAATATCGAATCTTCCCCCACCTTCCTGACCTGCATTTCCTCCTGTCTGCAAATTTAACAAACCTTTTTCCTTCTTCTTTCTTCCTTTCTCCTTCCCCAGATTCTTCTTTCTTTTTTCTTTCTTCTTCTCTTCCTTATCTTATTTCTTTCACTTTCTATTCACTATGCTTTTCCTTTTCGTTTTCTTTAGCAAGCTGACTTTCGTTATCTTTACCCACACAGACACTTAAGTAAATTTTAAAATTTTTCCATAATATTAAAGATCGTTGATCATGAATTCAATTCACAAAAATGATCATTGGATCATAAATTTTGAATTTTTTTTTTTTTTTTTGTAAAACAATACATATTGGCTCTGTGAATAACTCTTTATATTTATATTGAGCCCTTCATTGACGGGATCACTTTTAATATTTAATTTTAAAAATATTAATAAGATCTTCTTTGGCATTTTACCTTCAAGTTGCTTCCTTTTGGAAACACACACACACACACACACACACACACACACACACACACACATAAAACACAGGGTGCTATGGGTAAATTGTCACCATTTTATATTTTTCGCACATGTGCATCATTTGTTTTTGATTTTGTTGTCTGCACAGTATAGTAGAGTCAGTTAGGCACCATCTATGAGAAAAAGAGCACCATGATGTAATTCTTTTTGCCAGAAATTTGGAAACAGCATGCTGTACTACTTGGCATTCTTTCCGAAAGTTCAAATACAAACATTTCAGAGTGTTTAGTTGTCGATCTGAGGACAGAGCAGAGAATTCTGAAAGCGTTGGATGAGTCTAATGGTGATTACAAAGGTGTTTGGAATGATCATCAGTGATAGCAACACTATGCCTCTATTCATCTTTCAACAGGGCTTCAGACTCAACACAGAAGTCTACATCAAGTGCCTTGAAAAGGGAGTGCTGCTCTGGGTCAAAAGGGTGGCTGCTGGAAGGTCCTATGTCTGGCAACAAAACACCACACCTTGCCACACAAGCAGGAGAACCCATTCATAGCTGTCAGACAATTTCTGCGATGATATCATCTCTTTCATTTGGCCACCTAACTCCTCAGATTGCAACCCCCTTTGTTATTATGTGTAGGGCACTACTGAGCAAGAGACCAACAAAACTCCTTGTAATACCAAAGATAAAATGAAGATAAGAATTATGGCAGCATTCACCAATTTAAATAAGGAGACTGCCCAGAAGAGATGCAGAAGATTCTGAAGTCATCTGGAGTCTGTGGTTGAAGCCAGTAATGATTTTATTGAATAAATTTACTTTAGTATTTCTAGATATTTTGGTGTAATTTTTGAAAATATATCTGTTCAAATGAAATGTCAGTGTTATGTTCATTTTTGCATAATCTAGCCAACAATTCATCAATCACACCCTATATATATATATTTAGTGTATAAAGGGAGCAAATAATTATATAAACATATACTGTTAAATATATGAAACAATGAATGTCTATTATGTTTAATTATGAGCCGTTCTAAACAACATATTTTGGCTTTAATTTCAGTTGAAAATAAAGACAAAAATCCTCCAAGATTTGGATAATTTTCCATCAAGTTGGTTCTAAGCTTTCGGCTCACATGAGCCAACTTCAGAGAGGTTATAAGGATGGTAACACAAAAACATCCACCATAAGCGACGATTTAATCCTGTGTTGACATAAAACTCCGCTAAGCAACAGCAATAGTTACCAAAAATAACAAAATAAGTTTGCAAATTTGCAATGCAGTCTTATGACATCACACCACATGATAGCACAAAATGACAACAGAACCATCAAATGCAATGTAATGTGTTATGACCAGATTTAAACGTGATTTTATTAAGTGTGGGTTGTTTGGATTTAATGTAGATGGCCTCCAATATCTGAAGGTTCTTTTTACTGTGTGTATGAGTGAGGATTATTGTATTGTTGACTAAAATCTGTCTGATATTGAACTGCATTTGTTATTTTTGGTAACTAGTATATATATATATATATATATATATGTTAAGGCTATTGTCTCGCAAGATTTGGATAGGCTTAGCTTTCTCAGAGTCGTCAATTTAAATAGAGCCCTGGGATAAAAAGCTTAGAACTAACTTGATGGAAAATTATTCAAATGTTGGAGGATTTTTGTCTTTATTTTCAACTAAAATTAAAGCCAAAATACGATGTTTAGAATGGCTCATGAGTAAACATAATAGACATTCATTGTTTTGTATATTTAACAGTATATGTTTAGAATATATATATATATATAAAATGCTGTTTTCTACATTTATGCATAGATTTATACATATAGCTGTTATGTGTTAAGTGTAACAAAAGAAAAAAAATGATTGACCAAAACTCAGAGTTAAATATCACGTACAAATATTTAATTTACCAAAACATTAAATAAAAATATTTACAAATATACAGTTTTTGCATTCAAAAAGAAAAACAGAGTTTACTACTGACAGGCAAAGTGTTACAAAGGGAAGGAAGGTGTCAAATATCTTTACCTAGTTAAGATAGCAAAGAAGTTTAAGTGCTATACTTTTTGGAAATCCTCAAATGTGTATATAAAGAATAATTATTAGTTTGGTCAATGAAAGAGTCAAAAATATCTATTTACCCATATAGTTCCATGAGGTTCTCTTTCAGGTTTTAGTTGGTCGGCAACTTTTCTTAGAGATTCTTTCAGCTGGATGCACAGATCCATGAATTGGGCCGGAGTTGATAATGTCAGCAAATCCTGTTAAAAACTGACTACTCTCTTCCCAAAACGTATTTTAAAGTGGCTAACACCTAATTTGCATATTCTAGAATCCTTTAGAATTTTCTAGGTTTTACTTGAATTTTTTCAAACATTCTAGCATCTTCCAAACGGTCTATTTCTAATTTCCTTATTTTTATGACTACTTCATGTATTAAAACGTTTTTGTAATAACAACTAAAACTCAATAGAATCCCTTACTATAACCTTTTATACAGTATTAATATTATTTTTATATATAAATGCATCCTTGTAACAATAGCCTTAACATATATATATATATATATATATATATATATATATATATATATATATTATACTATTTACGCTTTCACTCCCTGATTGAGCACTCTGGAAGAATGGTAGACTTCGAAAAACAGTAGCTACTCTAGCATCTACGCATAGCTCATTCAGTAATGAATTAGAGCACTCTGGCCACTGGTGTATGATACATCATATGCTAAAAGCCTGCCTCCTTCTACCAAGCGCCCATAGCTCAGGGGTAGAATTGTCGACCAACACCAATTCGGTCAGGTTTCAATCCTGGGTTAAAAGCAATCAGATGTCTAACCGTACTGATGAGCTGTGATACAGCGAAACAAATCTGTCTGCGGATGACTATATATATATATATATATATATATATATATATATATATATATATATTGTAACTAAGTTGTTGAACTCGTAGGTTTATTTACCTTTTTGTTCATGCATTTACTTTTATAAAGAGTGCTCGATACAAATGTAGAGCGTTATACTGTAATGGTTGTTACAATGTTTTTAAATTCATAGTATCACTACACAAAAAATTTCTCATGTTTCGAAGCCAGCCCATTATGTTTTGGCTTCATCCTCAGGTGATTTTTTTTAGAAATGAGAATTATCTAGTTGAAAAGCCAGTTTATTTGTGTTGGATTTGTTATTTTGGGTGTTAGAGAGGTTGGTCTGTATTTTGAGTTCCGTTGACCTTTTTACTGGTCTTAGAGTCAAAATACAACATACAGCAAATTAGATATAGTCGACAGGATAGATACAACCAGTAAAAAAATCACAGAGATAAGACCTCAATAATCTATCAATGCAAGATAATATCCATCGAAAATCCAACCATAAATAAAGTGTATATCGGATCAACTAAGAATACTTTTAAGCAGCGCTGGTACTTGCACCTAACCTCATTTAAAAACAGCGTATACCGAAACCAAACATCCCTTTCCACATACTTTTGGAAGCTAAAGGATTCAAAACAGAAACCCAAAGTAAAATGGAAAATCCTAGAAAAAACTAGAACTTGCAACTCACTTAATGACATCTGCCCTTTATGTCTAAGTGAAAAACTACACATTCTCCAGTACCCTAACAGCAATGATTTACTAAACCGTAGAGACAAATTAGCAGTCATATGCAAACATCGCAAATATTTCTCGCTAAAATTTAAGTAAACAAAAAAAACCCCAACCAGAACCCCCCCCAAAAGAAAACAAACCCTATACAATACCAACAAAAAATAATGCAGTTGCAACAGAATAGTAGATAAATAAATAAAAAAATATATTTTATATTTATAAAATATGTTGTATAAAGAATAGATTTTATAAAAGAAATATATTTCTTGAATATTATGAAATGTTATATTTTATAATATTATAAAATAGCTTAATATTATGGAATATTATAAAATATTTTTTATGAAAGATATATTTTGTAAAGAATATTTTTTATAAAAAACAAAAAAATAAAAAAACAGCAAAAAGCACACACCCCAATACAAAAAAACATACATTAAATTAAGGAGAAACCAACCCCAAAACAAAACAAAACCTACCAACCCCTAAACCAAACAAGCTAGGCGCCAGCACCACCAGCCCTTTCAAGATTAATAGATTAACCTATCATGAACTCTGCCAAAAACAAACACTTGACCCTAAGACCAGTAAAAAGGTCAAAATACAGACCAACCCCTCTAACACCCAAAATAACAAATCCAACACAAATAAATGGTTTTTTCAACTAGATAATTCTCATTTCTAAAAAATATCACCTGAGGATGAAGCCAAAACATAATGGGCTGGCTTTGAAACATGAGAAATTTTTTGTGTAGTGATACTATGAATTTAAAAACATTGTAACAACCATTACAGTATATATATATATATATATATATATATATATATATATAAATTTTATACAAAAATACATATACAATATAAGCAGAAATCTATATAAAATTACATACAAGTATGTATATATATACATTTATGAATATTTATATGCATATATATATATATATATATATATATATATATATATATATTTGTATACATGCATAAATGTAATAAGTATTTTTATTTTTAATCAAATATATTTAATGGTACGTTTTATACATTCTTTTGAAGATGAAAGCAAAAATTGTAGAATTTAGCTTTCAAAGATCAACCAGAGAATTCACTTTTCTAGTAAGATTTACAAAAAAAATTCATCTTTCCTTTAGATTTCAAGATGAATCAGCAGAAATATACCACTCTCAGGTGGAGGGGGGACTGCTACAGCAAACTGCATTTTGAACTGAGTGTACCTTTGTGTCTCATTTTTTTCTTTTTCATTCCCTGTGCCTGTTATTTTTTAGGCAACCAGTGACAATTCTTATGGCCCATTTGTCAGAAACTATGCTTTTCTTTGTTTTTTGTTTTTGTATCTCCCCTTTGTGCTCACCATCTTTTGGGCTCAATGTTAGGGAAGAGTGGGAAAGGGGTACATGAACTTTTACAGCTGTCCAACTCAAAACCAGAAACTGAAAGAAAAAATGTCTATGTGCATGAAGAGATCTGTAGAAGTAAATCAAAACTTCCAATATTTTTCTGCAGAAAAAGAAAAGAGAAAAAAAAGGAAAGAAAAAAGGGGAATGAAACCAAAAGAGAAAATTGAAGGAAACTCGAAATAAGAGATAAATATATGATGAAGATAAAGATAAAAAGTAGAAAGAAAAGTGAATTATTCTAGAAGAAAAAGGAAAATTGTTAGAAAACATAAAATAAAGAAAAAACAGAATAAGAAAGGAAAAAGCAATTACATAATTTTTAAATATGTAGGAAAAATAGAAAAATAGAAAAATATGAAGAAATGAAAAGAAATAGCAAGAAAAAAAAGAGCGAAGAACAATTTTTCAATTCTTTTCTGAATTCTTGTCATTGTATCTGGTTAACAAACAACTGCCTAAATGTCATATTCTCTTTCTCTTTCTATGCATTTCTGTGAACACTAAAATTTCAGAAATGGCACAGCTATTTTTCCAGTAGTTTTACATGAAAATTCATAAAGCATTTTGATAGAAAATTCCTATTACTTTTCTGTATAAACATTCTAAAATCAAAGATGAAAAGTATTGAATATTGTAAATAGAAAAAAAACATTTTGTGCTGCATCATTAAAATGATCAATTGACATGAGCAGTTTCCTCTTGTCTGTTTTCCTTTTCTTTTTTCTATAAATGCAAATTTATTTCTGACAAAAAGTACATCTATCAAAAAAAAATTACCTAATATATAGAGTAATCTTGAAGCAATTTTAATTTGGCCAATTCCAAACGAATTTCTATATAGAAAACAAATGTTATTAACAACATTTTTATAATCTTACAGTAAATTCCTCAAATTAATGAGATTTGTATAAAAGTTATTTTTCTTTTGGAATTTCTAAAATGAGGAATTATCATTATTTACATTCAGATTAAAGTTCTCATCTTTGTTGTTATTATCCCAATTTTTTATCTGTTTTTCCATTGATTTCTTCCAGATCTATGTTGATCTAGGTAACCTCCAGGGAATTTTAAACTGAATCTTTTATTTAATCTATGATGGTAGATTTGTCCTCATTCTTCTGTCCACATCTAAGGATATCTTGCCTCTTTCTTATTTAGTACTGTTGCTATTAGCCCTGTTTCCATTGAGGTTTGAACTCACAATTACTATGATTCACAATTGCTATGCTCCTAAATTCTTAAAGCAACATTTTAATCTGCTAGCCTAATGTAAATAAAAGTTTTTTCTTAAAAATGGAAAACATTTATTGAAAAATGTCAATAATACCAACGTTTAATTTGTACTCAGCAACTAAATTTATAAAATAAATATATGTCAGCATACAAGGTAACCTTTTAACCTTTAAACCCCCCCCCTCAAATAGGGAGCTATTTTAAACTCCAGGTATAAAATGTGAACCTTAAATCCTGTGGTTTATAGTAAGTTGTTAGCATGGAAAATAGATGTCTTGTTAAGCTGTTTAAAGATCGTATTTAAGAACAGTGGAACAAGTAGATGATTAGCATGGAAAAGTCATTCAGGCTATTATAATAGCCTCCTAAAAAACACAGCACCCACTCATGAGGTAGATTATGGTAGTTAATTAACAATAGCTCCCCACTATCTTTTTCATTAAAATTTGAATGAAAAGAGCGTATATTCTTATTGAATTTAAATAATACATTAAATACGATAGAGTTTAAAATATGACTTGAGGATTGTCTTTAAAATATGACTTGTGGTGAATATAGCCCAAAACCTATTTTAATTTGAAAATTTGGGGGTTGTCTTATATACCCAGTTGCCTTGTATGCCAGCATATAGAGTAACTTTCTTTTATATCAAGAAATCTTTTTAAATAAATAATAATTTCTAATAGATTGTTGTGGAATATTTTCAAATCCAAACATTATATTAATTTCCTTTTAGTTTGCTGAAAGCAATTTAACCTTTTAACATTTTCACTGCTATTTTGTTGCAATTTAATTAGTCATATTGTTCTAGTCCCAAAAAACACTGTAATTGACTTGAATTTTGAGTTTTTCTTTCATTTTATTTTATGTTGATTTTGTATTACAATGTTCTATTGCTCATATATTTTTTAACATTCTGCAACTGTTAAATAAGTAACATGAATTGAGATTAAGGAATGAAACTTCTACTGTGATTTGAACTTGCATTTCTATCCTATATAACTTGTCATACCAAAACAATACCTCACTGATTAGTCTACAAAAGCTCACCAACAAACATTATTCAAATTTAGTCATATATCTACATTCTTCAAAATCTGATTTTTAATCCACACAATTTGGTTTGTTTACATCAAATAGTGCGGATGTGTGTTGTGGGCCAGTGGATATCGGCTTGGAATGAGAAATCGGGGAGCCAAGTTCGAATTCCAGTTGAATTCTTTGCATTCACTTACGCACAAATACTCTTGGGAAAGGTATTAATCCATCTCTTCCCTTCAGTTATGGGTTAAATAACAGGACAGATTGGGTTCTATAGCCTTGGCCGGCAACCAGTCTACCGCAGAAAGCAATGGCAACCTACTGCGGGATAATCTTCTGCCCAGTCAGTCATGTCTCTTTCGAGACATGATCACCCAAGCGTGTATCACGTATGGCACTTAACTGACATCAAATAGCAATAGTATTCATAATAGTCTAAAGTTGTCTGAATGGTCCTTATTAATAAAAAAAGAAAAGAAAAGAAAAACTAAGCAAAAAATAATGAACTTTTTCATCAATGAAATTTGAACAAGTTATATCTATAACATGAATACTATTTCAAAACTAAATATGTATTATAATAATTTTATTATCTACAATAATTTTAGAACAGGAACAAATTTAATAAAAAATAAGCTTTAAAAGTCAACCTGTTGGTTCAACTAAAATTGTACACAGCAGTAAAAGGGTTAAATAAAACTTCCTAGAAATAAAAGTATACCTTTGTCTTTTATTCATCTTATTACCTGCAAAATCAAGATATTACCTCTAGAAACTTCACTCTGAGTCTGTGCAAAAAAATTAATTCAAAGAACTGAAGCTGTATTTGAATGATATACAACCAAGATTCATGTTGGATACAAATGTGCAGATAGTTTATTGATCACAAGATCATTTCAAAGCTAATTATATAATTTCAAACCTAATTATGAATTATACACATGCAAAACTGTTGCCTTTTTTACTGTTGGGAATATATTTGCTGCTGTGGATAATATCAAATTTTGTCATTTTTGATCATCCAGAATTTAGCTATCCTTTGAGACACTTATAAAACTAAGTTTTCATCACATATGACTGAGAAAGGCTGACTCAATACCCACATGATCTTTGACCTGAACTGACAGATAACAGACACACACTAAACAAAATATTTTCTTTTGGTTATATTTTAAATAAGAAATAGTTTTTTTTAAAACCCAGTTAAGTAATCATCAAATTAACTAACTTTTATTGAATCCTCTATTTCTATAATAGCTACTATATTTTTGAAAGATTTTAAATTACAGAGTTTAAAATTTTCTGTTAACAACCATCAATCATAATGAATTGAAACTCATTTTGGATTACTAAAATTGACATTAAAACAATTTAATATATTTTAAATACACAAGAGTAATTTTATTTTTATGATTATTTTTGTATTATTTTCTTGCAAATAAAAGTGTTATATTAAATGTTTGGTGGCAGAATTAAGAAGAAACAATGGAGGTTTAAAGAAATAGACAATTGTATTAATGAAAAATACAACAAATAGTAAATCAGTGTAAATGTCTCTCATTGAAAAAAGGGATAATTAGAATCATAAAAGTCAGATGCAGAGACATATGGCAGGAGAGGGAGGGTGAGTTATGATTTACTATGGCAACTGTCTTTAGCAGATATCATTTGGAGATGGGAGGTCACTTCCTGATGAGTGTTGTGAATCATGGCTGCCAAAAAGTCCCTTTGATGATTTTTTATTTCCTTTTCTTAAGCTGAGATCAGCTTCAAATATTATTTTGTTTCTTTAGGTGGGAGTGGGTGCTATTGAGGAGAATTCTGGATTGTATTTTTCAAGGAGTGCAAGCTATGTGTGAAGCTTATGTAGCACTGACAAATTTTTTAGTTCAGTCTTGGGTTTCGAAGTGTTCATATTCAGCCAATGGTGGAAATTTGATAACATGAATCAGAAGATCTGGTTTTAGAAAGATTATGACAAAATTAAAATTCAAACTTCAAAGAAGATATTTAAATTACTACAACACATTTTTAAAATTTTTTAATTGTTACAACTTGTAATTTTTTTGGTACCTATCTAAATGAGGAACATGTAAATCATGTAAATTAAACTGTTTTATATGGACATATTTAGGAATTATATATGCAAAATATAAAAGATGTACCTGTTCTACACTCTTAGTTATGAACAAAAAGTAACAAGATGTGTTTTATGCATTACAATGTAATTTACACTGGCTTTTATATTTTTAATTAATATTTCATAGATATGTGGTTATAAGTCTTTCCTTAAAAGAAAATTCAAATTTCTAGGGCATATAATGAGGAAAGAGGACTTGTAAAATTTAATGCCTACTAGATATATTGAAAGAAAAGGAACAGTGGAAAACAGTGAATAACCTACTTAACAAGCTTGTGTAAATGGTTGACAGTACAGGGATGAAGAGAAATAGCAAAATGACAAACATTGCTAAGAGCTAAAAGGAACTGAAAATTGTGGAGAATCATGATTGTCCACATCCTGAAATGACATAACACACAAAAAAAGAAGATGTTTTCAGTCATCACATTTATAAAGTTTATATGCAGACAGCAGATGACATGATACATAGAAGAGTTATTAGTTAAATATTTTTTCAAAGTTCTAAGCCTGAAATTCATATCACTGATTGCCAACAAACAAAAGAAAATTATCTGAAATGTAAGTATTCATAGCAGTTGTGGATATCAATCTTCAAAATATAATGAGTAAAAAATCTTGTAAACTTGTTGAAATGATTAAAAGACTTAAATATTAGCTAAGGTATATGTGCTATTTTACCACAAATTTTATAAACTCAGAACATGGATTAACTTTTCCTTTCAGATTAATAAAAATAGCATTCAAAGATTTCGATGTTCCTCAGAAGGTTTCTTTAATTACCTTAAAGAATGTATTGAGTCGATCCCACTTTTGATTACAGAAAAATTGAATGCTTTTTGCTGGGCATTATATCTCAGCCATTGATTAAATATTTTTAGAGCATTGAATGTCTAAAGATTGGTTGGGTAATAAATGTGGGTCAGTTTTTTATCTTATTTCTTACTAAATAATTTTGTGCTGATTCATATTGATCCACTTATAAATCAATCAATAACCTATAGTCTATTCCCATTTACTTTTCTATATATATGTATTAATTTATCTTTATATAAGATTCAATGGTTAAAGAATTTGATTTTGAAATGTTTGATAGTGAATATATGGTATTTACAAGGGGTATTGGTTATGGATGAGCTGTTTATCTTATGACATATTTTTCTACCAAATATGGCTATAACTGATTTGGGTGTAGTTGTGTAATGGTTAAAAGAAAATTCACAGTGTTGATAAATACAAAACACATCTTTATATAATTCAGTATAATAAAAAAAAGGATAAGGTAAAAGTTGAAGTTTCAAGATTTCAAGTCTAAAAGTCCTGGTGCATACAAGAAATAGAGACAAAGAATTCAGGAGGAAATGTGTGTATGTGTATATATATATATATATATATATATATATATATATAGCCTTTGAGATTTCACTCACCGATCGACCCAGTCAATTAAAAACTTAAGTGGGTAATTAAAGTTTATAGCTTTACTTGCCTGCGGTCGGGTCGGTCGATTAAAAATCTCACAATGAAACATGTCTCTTCAAATATAGAAAAAGGAAATCTGCTTCCTTTTACAACCCAAAGGTATGCCATTGAAGATTCACCAGCTACTTAGAATGATCCACAATGACATTATTGAATTCTTTGGTCTTATGCATGGTGCCTGATTTACATCAAAATGTGTGGTTAAACAAAAGACAGTGACATCCCACAATTATCAAAGCAAGATCTGACAAATGGAATTTAGATTGACAAGCTCCTGTCTTGCTTTTATCGTCCCAGTCAGTGTAAACATTCATTTAATTAATGCTTCCAGAGTAGAGCCAAAATGCCTCTGTTACCCAGATTAAATTTTTAGAAACTCATTTGGAGAAAAATTTTCCTTGACTCAACATCTATATTTCCTGACCGCTTACGAAAAGTAAAAACGAGCATTTAAAAGAAAGAAAAACAAAAATATGCATACTTCTTTCAACTATGCATCAAAAAACAAATTATACAAGTAATTTTTTAATAGAAAATCGTTGAGAAAATCAAATTTGTTATTTTTTATCATCTATGAAATGGAGGTTGTAGTCAAACAGAAGAAAGAAACTATGAATTTAGGTACCTCCACTCAATTGTCAAAAAAAAAAAAAACAGTATATCATGATGTTTTATCATGATATGCTGTTAAACTTAATAAAACAAAGTTTTATCATCAAAATATTTATGCTATTATTAAGAGGAAAGATTGAATTTTGTTGTTATTATTTTTAAAACATTTTAAAATTCTTTCTAACACGTTCAAAATTTTAATCAAAATTTTATTTTTTGTTTTCTGTCAGTGATTCAAACTACATTTACGTAAGACAACTATTAAGAAAATGGAGTCAGTCTCAGTAGAGTAAAATGATTTGGGGCAAATAAATTTTCCCTTGCTCTCGACTGCCGGTTGAGTGATTGCTTTTTCAAATCTCAAATGCTATATATATATATATGTATTCAAATGTAGTAGCCACTGCTTAGACCACATGTTGTTAAAGGAAGATATATTTGTTTCCAATTTAGTGAAGCCATTTTAGCCATCACCACTTAGATATGCAAATATCTGGATATGTTACAATGACTGAAGCATCAAAGAATGGACAAAATTAATTTACTAACTCAGATTTTGGTTGATTTTCCATCTGTTTATATACACATCTATAGAGCCACTTTGATTGATTTCAATGTCTCCTTTTATATTTACATATGCTCTATCTTTGATATTTTGAAATTTAATCCATAAATATAGCATACCTTAAAACTATATATTTATATGCCATACTCCATATTAGATCTCTTTCTGATTCATTGTACATGTTGTCCGATATGAACAAAGAAAGCAAAAATAAAAAGTAATTTTCTCAGCATCACAAAAAATCTTTAAAAAAAAATAGAATATAATATTAAAGGAGCCAATCATGAAAAAAACATTAAAGAAAAAAAAAACAATGCAAAAGAAAAACATAAAAAAACCAATGATCCATTACATATATTTTTAAGAATGCCACCACTGACACTGTAAGAAAGTCAGGATGGGCAACCTGTCAAAATTACTACCATTGACCTCAGGCACTGTTTGTAATGTTGACACATGTTTCAACTACACATGCTTCAACTACCAACATAAACCTTCCTCCAAGTTGCTTCCCTTACCCACAAGAGACATTCCATTCATGTCCTCTGTATTGGTAATACAAAGAATACTTGTCTTCTTTTCTTTTCACCTCACCAGACATTTTTGTTTGTTCTCTTCAATCAAAATTGGAATATATATATTATCTCTTTATTGTTTTATTTGTTATTATTATTATTTATTATTATTATTATTATTATTATTATTATTATTATTATTATTATCTATTATTAGTATTGCTAGTATTTTAGATAATTTTTAAGATTGCATTTTAATAAATTATATTTTCTTATTGGGAGGTATTATTTTAACTATAGTTAGAATAAATTACTACTAGTGGTTATAATGTAATTTATGTTAGGATATATGATTTATTTTTCACCATAAATATTCCCTATAGTAGGTATATTTTAATCTAAGGGTAAAAATCCCTTGTTACATTTCTAAGAATGAATTATATACGTTGGTTTCGATCTAGTGTTTTTTTAAAAAAATTTAATTATTTTAAAATCTGTTCTATCTGATTTCTTCTTTTTTCTTTCCTTCTTTTTGTGTATTTCCTCCTTCTGTTAGGTTTATCAAATTTTTCCTGTTTCTATATTTATATTTTTTAATTTTTTTTTAATAATTATTTTAACAATATTTTTTAAATTAGCATTAATTTTTAAAATAATAGGAAGAGCAGTTATTTTTTCAAATTGTATTAAAATTATGATGTACAATTTTTTTTGTACCTAAATATATCCCAGTATATTTGAAATTAAATTTCATAGTTAAATTTTTTCCATATTTTTCTAAGAGAACAGCTAGGTGGTTTGGGAAGCTAAATGGTGTCAACATTTATTTCTTGTGATACTGTATTTCCTTTTATTGTATCTCTTTCTCCTTTCTTTTTCTCTTCTTGCTTTCCATTCAGTTTTTTTTTGTTTCCCCTTTTTTCTTTTTTCTTTTTCCCCTTTGTTCTTTTCTTTTTTTCTCTTCTTTACATTAATCAATTGTCTATCTTTTCTTTATCCTTGCTTTCTTCTTTCTTTGGGATTCTTTTTCAAATGAGCAAGAAATTTTCATAGATAACAGTTACAAATGTCTATTCTAATATGAATATGTGAGTATCTATGTAAAATTAAATAAAAGAAAAGAAACTTTTTGGTGGGGGGGATTTTTTGAGGACCAACTGTTGTACAATTTGAGTCTGACAAGCTGCCATAATAACATCAGTATGTGGTGAAATATGTATTACCCATTGTAATAATCTAAAATCTTTTATAAATTATATATATATATATATATAATGGGTGTGTCACCAAGATGTTAAAATGCTAGTGTTCCAACCATGAAACCCAAGTTCAAATCTCACCATGGCTGATTTGTCAAAGAGGTGACTACTTGATAATATTGAACTTGAGAGGCAATTCTCCCACACAGCACCATTGGGAAGTGTCTGATGACTATTGAATGGTTTTGTTCAACCATACCTGTTAAACTGAGTAGACAAACCTGTTTGAAAACTATTGATAGTTGTGTTAGCAAGAAGTCAAACGTTATTATTCCTTGATTGATCATGTCAGATTGTGCAGCCTTCCTGAAACTATAACTCAAGACAACATTGCTGTAATATTAAACATTTAACTTTTTTATGATCACTGTTGATGTCTGCAACAGAGATTAACTAGCCATCCTAGTAACTAGGTGTGTTGAGAATTGAGTAGCTAGCTAATATATATATATATATATATATATATATAATTAATATAAGTAAAAGTTTGTCACTTACATGATTGATGTGGCTTTCAGCATTCCAATTCCAGAGTTTCATAGGTGTCCACCAATGTTAGACTCCGATTGCTTTTAACCCAGGATTGAAACCCGACCAAATTGGCGTCAGTCAGTCAGCGATTCTACCTCTGGGCTATGGGTGCTCGGTAGAAGAAGGCAGACTTTTAGTGTTTATATTATCATTATACACGCCCAATAGCCAGAGTGCTCTAATTCATTACTGAATGAGTGATGTGTACATGCCAGTGTAGCTACTGTTTTTCAAAGTCTACCATTCTTCCAGAGTGCTCAATCAGGGTGTGAGAGCATAAATAGTCATCCACAGACAGATCTGTTTTGCTGTATCACAGCTCATCAGTATGGTTAGACTCTGATTGCTTTTAACCCAGGATTGAAACCCGACCATATATATATATTATATATATATATTTTAATCATTTCACCCCAAGAGAGTACAGCCACTGGTGCACAGGGGATATAAGAGGAGAGTGATGAGAAAGAGGAACAAGTTACCGAAGGTGTCAGAGAATAAGTAAGAGAAGGATAAGAACACTGGTGTGAAGAAAGCTGTATCAGAGTAGAGTGGAAAGGGAGAAGAACATGGTACAAAGATTGTCAGGGAAAGGATGTGAGTCAAGGAGATTGCATTTAACTTCTTGGATATTGTAGCTGTCAGGAAAGCAAGTATACAGAAGGGAATTCCACAGGCAGAAAGTGCAAGAAAAGGAGCTGCTATAGTAGAAGTTGCAGTTACATTTGAATGGTTTCACTGTAAAATGATGGGACCTAGTTTCTAGTCTAGTAGCTTGAGTAAATTCATGCAGATGGGGCACCTAGGAGCTAAACTCATCAGAACAGAAGCTGTGAAAGTATTTGTAAAAGAGATGAAGGGAAGCCACATTATATTGGTGAGAAAGTGAGAAAAATTTCCTGGCCCTACATAGTGAACCGACCTTCCTAACAGCAGGTTTAGCTATGGATTCAATGTAGTCATTCCACTTGAGGTTGACTGAGAGAGTTAGGCTTCGGTGGCACAGTGTTTAGCTTTCAGAGAGATTAACCTGATCCATGCTGATGAGGAGGTGGGTAGGAGCAATTGTCTATGGTGATTAAAGGATAGCAGCTTTGTTTTGGAAGTATTAAAATTTATGAGCCATTTCTTTCCCCAGTCCACCACAGATGAGGGTTACTTTTCAGTATCAGCAGTGAGGTTTGCTTTGTCAGTCTTGGCAGATTTCTTATTGAGGCAGTGTAAATAGTTGTGTTGTCAATGTAGATGTCTACTTGGGATCTGATTACATCAGAGAGATCATTGATGAAGATCAGAAAAAGCATAGGATCTAGAATAGAGAGCCTGGTATATATACTCTGTGATGGTTGTTAGCATATGAGCAATAGACCTAGTGAAGTAGAAACCATACTATTTAACTGAGAAGAGGCTGTGGGCTGTGAGATGTTGAACAACTTCAGCATTGATAGTAGCCTTGAACATCTTGTTAAAAAATTGGTAGAGCAATAATTAGAGGGGTCTGAGGCTTTCTCCTGTGTTCTTAAATACAGAAACCACAGAGGAGGACTTCCAGCAGGCAGGAAAGCAAGGCTTGCTGTTTTTTAACACATTTTTACAGAGTCGCTAGTAGTCTTTGGAGCTGAACTTGTGGAATGCTATATGCTGCTTCATTCTATCAACAAACAACAGCTTAGCATCATTACAAGCAGAGGTCAGTTGAATGGTTCTGATAAAGCCAGAAAAAGTGATTCCTGTGGGCAATAACAGCTGAGCAAGCAGAGGAGAACCAGTGGGATGAATGGGGTTAAAGTCATAACTTCCTGGCTGGGATGAAAGCATTGAGGAGACCAAGAGGAGACCTTGGGTACACAGTCTTCAATGGGAAGACAATAAATTTTGTTCTAGGGGATTTCTAACAGGAAATCACAGAATGACTCTCAGTCTTCTCTTTGGTAGCAGTAAGATATTCTGCTGGTCAGAGGTTTCTGAGGAGAGGGGAAGTTAACTAGATTATTTTTTCTGATAAATCCTTCCAAATTTGATTTGATGATTTAATGTTATTAAAACTGTTTGATAAATAATAAATAAACAAAAATTAATCTTATTTTATTTCCAAAATTATCAATAATAATTTTTCCATAAGTATTTGACATTTGATGGAAATATAAATTTGGCAGAAAATAGGTCAGAATTAAGCCATTCTCATACTCCCACCTTTGATGCTCAACATTACTTTAGAAGAATGTTATAAACTTATTTTACAAATTAAGCATCCATCCATTTTTTAAATCAGGATGAAAACAGAAGAACCTTCATAGAACCTGAAAAAGAAATTGTTTGAAGTTATTTTATAAGGTAATAGGTTGTTGGTTGAATTTGAGGTGTTGCGTTGATAAACAAAAACTAAAAGTGTTGAATTTGTTGAGAAAATGGACAAACAAAAGATGGAAACAAACTGAGATAGAATTTTTTATTCTATTGCTAACATTTTCATGCATAGAAATTTTCAAGAAACATCCCTGAAAAAAAGTGCAAATTCCAGAAATGTTCATGAGTGTCTCTGTGAAAATGATAAAGAAAAATTTAAACTTACTTTGTTACTGAATTAAAGAGTGAGTGTGGTATATTGTCTATGCCATGTGCTTTTCTTGCATTGTGCATTAATTTTAGTGTCCTATCCCACTCTCACCCAATGTGAAAAAGAAGCTTGCCTCTTCAGGTTCACAGCATACATACTTCCAGTTTTTTTCCTTTTTACAAGTGCCCAAAAGTTGAAAAGCATTACTGCTGCTGATAGAGTTATCAATACCTGTATGGCTCATGAAAAGATTTAACTTCTGCTACAAAGCTTATTAATCTAGAGAAATTTATAAGAAAATTTCCAAGTCATTTTCTCAATTCATTGTATTATCAATCATTCATAAATGGAAAGAAATTAATACAGTATCAATACTAGGAAGTCTAGGTTGTTCAAGGAATATTTTAATCACAAGGGAAACTTCAGTCAACCCAAAATCAAGTATAAAGAGTATCAAGATCTGAAGAACCATGAATATATGTCTCAACAATGTGTAGAACATTAAACTGCTGCAGTTGAAGAAAATATATAGAAAAGAAAGAATATTCCTTAAAAACTTAAATTGTTATTGGAAAACAGTTATTTCATCAGATGAAACAAACTTTGAAATTTTACTACATAATCAACATTTGGAGAAAGGAAAAAACAGACACAGAGTGCAATGTAAAAATATTATCCCCACAGTAAAACTGAATGGCAGACACAAAATTTCTTGGTATTGCTTTAGCATGGCATATACTGGAAAACAGGATTGGAAAGAATGGATTCACTAAAATATCAGTCGAATCTTTCAAGAATCAAGAATCTTTCAATATTTTAATCTCTGCTATTCAATTTAGACTTTATAATCTTCAACAAAGTAACAACTCAAAACATGTAAAAAGACATCTTGGAATAGTTTAAGACAAATAAGTTTAGTATAATGAAATGGATTATTAAATCACCTGATATAAATCCAGTTACGAATTCACTGTATGACTTTTATATAGTTGTTTCTAAATAAAAGCCATCAAATCTGAATAACAGTGACCAGCACTGAAAAAGCTTCAACTATATATTGGTTAGGAGGATCAAATACTTATGCAGAAGCCATTACAGTAAAGCCATTATAGTAAAGTATTGATAGAGCAATAAAATGATAATATTCTCTCTTATTTAGTACCAATTTGTGCATTAAACTGTTTTATTCACATCAATTGAATAGTGAAATGCTATCAAATCAAATCCAGAATAATTAATCAGAATTTATTTTTTTGTATGCAACTGTATATATATGGAAGTGAGTGTTAGAAATATTTTTGGCCAAATCAAAAATAAATTCTACCACAAAATTCCATGTTTGATCATTTGCCTAAAAATTTGTGAAGTGAATTGACCCAAGAACTTTTTAGCATCCCCTCATATATACTTTTGTTTCCACACACACACACACACACACACACACACACACACACACACACACACACACACACACACACACACACATATGAATAGAAAACTATATATATATATATAGTTTTGTATTTACATATATACTTCTACATTCCTACACACATACACACACATACACACATGTGCATATGTGTGATGAAAGCTCTTAGAAGAATGATTTATTCTCCCTGTTACCCTTCTCCTGTTATAGGCATATGAATGAATAACTGAAAGGAAAAAAAATGACAAACATGCTTTATTCCCACAGAGACTTTTATATGCTATAAAATGCACAAAACTATACATATATACAAGTGCCTCACAGGGAGAAATACATATCGCATATATCTACCACAAAGAAAAGTATAAGGAGGAACAAAAGGAGAGGTCATACATATAGTTTGAAGAAACGCTTGAACTGGAGAAGCCATTTTTCGGACTCCAGATATAAATAGGCTTAGTTCATTTATGTCCCAAAGGGAAATGACACCATGTGCTTATAAACTACTTGGGGGGGGGGGGGGCAGATTTAGACTCAGTCTGGGCCAACAGGCCCAGGCTAGAAGAAAGTAACTTTCTTATTTGGTTGCTGTTCATGAACTGAAAAATGACTGGCACTTGGGTCACTGTATGGAGTGACATCACAAAGTGGGCATCATGTGACCTGCATGACTTACCTCATCCAAACAAAGATAAGCTCCTTCTGTATCCCAACATATATATATATAAAAACACATTAACACAAACATGCGCACATATACAAACACTTATATTAACATACATGCATATAACATCTTCTCAATAAAATCTTCTGCTAGGAAAATATATAATGATTATGCAAAATTAATAAAAATTGATTTTCTTCAAATGCAAAAGTAAAAACATAAAAACTCATATTCCAGAAAGACAGACATGTTTTTTTTTCTTTTTACTCTTTAGCATCAGAAGGAGTCAAATCTCTGCAGGAGACAACAAGCATTTTATCAGAAAGAAAATGTTTACCTGCTATTTATATTCAACCCAACACTCTTCTTCTGGATTCGACTCTCTTTATAAATGTTTCTTATGCTACAAATTTTCTTGATAACTTGATAACTTTGGCATAGATAGATAGATAGATAGATAGATAGATAGATAGATAGATAGATAGATAGATAGATAGGGACAGACTAGCTTAGACAATATCTATCTAACTAGCTACTTCAGCTTATTCATATTTATCTGTCTGTCTCAGTCTTGTCATATTTTTGTTCATATCTGTTTATATATCTCAGCACTGTCATTATCTATCTATCTATCTATCTATCTATCTATCTATCTATCTATCATACTCCGTTTATTATCTACCTATCTATCTATATCACTCTGTTCATATTTATCTATCTTTTCATTTTTTTCATATAATTTATCATACTCTGTGCATTATCTATCTATTTCAGACTGTTCATATCTATCATAATTAAATGATAAAGATTTAAGTGATTAAAGATAAACACAAAATGCTTATCATTTCATTTATTGTTTTATTTCCTATTTGAATATATGATCAGGCAAAGATAGTAAGATTGAGTCAGAGAAAGAAAACAAATAAATCTTAGTTTTAAAGATGAAAGCAGTGAGTAAAGATAGATATATTGATAAGTACAAGCAGGAAAAAATAGACGTAGCTAGTAAATTATCTATGTATCTATTTGTGTACTATGTATCTATGTATCTATCCATTTAGATAGATAGATAGATAGATAGATAGATAGATAGATAGATAGATAGATAGAGAGATAGATAGATAGTAAGTATCCTCACATAAGGTGTATATTGATATTTGACAGTCCACAAACCCAACATAAAAGGAGAATCTTGTAATAAAAATGACATAAAATGATGTAAAAAAAAGAGTGACAGATGTACTGAGCCTCAAAGAAAAGAAACATACTGAGAGATAAGTAAATTTTTAGTGTCTCTGTAACATCCCTGGAAGCATGAAAATGGCTTCTTAAAGATGAACATCAAATAAGAATAAGAGTTCTTTTAAGATAATGCAAACCTTGAGGGAAAATCTATAGTTTTTATTTTTTCTTTACCTATTTTTTAATCAGACAAACATTTTGATTTTCCACTCCAAGTATTAGTAATAGACTGAACTAAGTGAACAAATTGGGCTAAACTAAGTGATGTAATGTGAAATTTTAGTTTAACAGAGATTAAATTTTTCCCTTTATTTCTTTAATGATAGAAAAAGGAAAATAAAACCTTCTTCCAGTTCTATCAATATATTTGCTTTTTATGATCAGAAGATCTACACATATGTACACACACACACATATACACATACACACATACGCACATGCATGGATTTGTGTGTGTGTGTGTGTGTGTGTGTAGTAAATGGAAATGATATGAGTAATGTATATTTTAATAGTATATAAATACATTTTTTAAGCAGCAGGATTTGAAATGAATATAGTACTAAACTCACACAGCCAAACTCAGATACTAATACCAGAGAAAAACACTGTCAATTTATCCAAACTATGGAGGAATATATAAATGGAATAGAGTAGAGAGAGAGAGAGAGAGAGAGAGAGAGAGAGAGAGTGAGAGACTTATAAGCTTGAAAAGCAATTATATTCATTGATTTATTTAGAGATGAACTAGAATAAAATATAAAATTGGTTCCACTTGTCTATTGCATATTTTACATGCACATAAATGTACTACTGATGGTAAATTTTTGTAAGATTTGAAAGTAGTAGACTTCCAACAGAACAGAGCTTACCTTGTTGAAAAAATTAGCATTTGAAAATTTGCTTTATTACAAAGTATCACACACCATCTATTTGAACTAGTGTGTAAGTCACCAAGCATATCAGATAGATTGAAACTGAAACTGATAGTTAAAGAGACTGTTAAAATAGTAATAATAATAATAGTAATAATAATAGTAATAATAATAATAATAGTAATAATACATTGATACAATCATTGTTCAAATGCAGTCAAGATTAGAGAAACATCAGGAATTCCATGATTTTGTTGATGACTGTATATTAAGTTCTATGTCAGGACTACATACAGTTTTTAATTCAGAGTTAACTTTCTCCTGCTATTTAACCTATAGTTCTGGAGAGAAGAAATGGCTTCATACCTATCCCAAGGGTATTTGCATGAAAGTGAATGCAGCAAATTCAATCAGAATTTAAACTTAGCTTACCCATTCCTCATTCTGAGTCATTAACCATTATGCTACCTTACATCCCAGTTAACATAAATGGAAAATAAAAATTTATTGTTTATCTTGGTGTTCCAGTTCATCTCATAACCTACAAGATCATTGAGGTGTCATGTCAAGTAATTACTCTCCATGGCACTTCTTAGGGAAATAAAAATTCCTTGACAGTGTCCATTTCCTCTCTAAGCAACATGTGACAAATTAATACCAGCTTACACAGTACAAGCAGCAAGGGTATAATTCTTGAGCTGACCTATTCTTGAGAAAGATAATTATGTGGATTCTTGTAGCATTTTTTTTCTTTTTTTTAATTGATTTCATCCCAAGTCACTAAGACACAATATGTTTCTGGGTGTGGAAGAATTAGAAAACAGAAACATTACTAAGGAGCAAGAACAAAAAAAGAGTAATCAAGAGGACAGTACAAAGTGATAGACTTTGCCTTTAAATATATAAAGATTTATAGTATAGATGAGATTGAGATAATAAATGCCAGGTTTTATTAACTATACCAGCATTTTTTATTTTTGACTCCATAAGGTTACATCTTTTATTATATGTGAATGATTATCATTTCTGTCTTTTTTGTATTTTTTCTTGGATATGTTTCCTGTATAAGTCATTGCGGTATTCATGTGAATGTTCATTATTATATATGTATTGCTGTGTTCAGGTTATAAAGAGTTTTTCTTTCATGTATATATATAGATATATTCATGTAAATATAGCATATTTGTTCCTTCATGCATGTGTCAAATAGAATGTAGTATCAGGTTGCTGCTTGTGCTATGTTGCATTATGTTCTGGTATTTGAGTGTGTAGATTATCCTCTTGAATTCATTCCTTGGCTTTCTGCATATTCTTTTCATGAAAATTATTTAAGCATATCTCTGGTTTGCATGGCGGTAATCTTCTTTTGTCTGTTTGGCATGTTGACAGCTACCTGTTGGACAAACTGGGACCAACTGCAATGCATGTGTTCACTGTTCATTTTATATTTACTTAGCACCTGATTTGATTTTGGTGGGAGTGTTAGTCATTGTTAAAATTTGCATGACATCACTTGACCAAATAAGCTATGTTCAGGTTAATATCTAGGTTATTAGAAATGTGGATGAATAGAAAGAGGGAAAAGGATGTATGTGTTGAGAGAAAAAGAGAAAGAGAGAGAGTTTCTCTGTCACTCTATTAGTAAAGAGGAAAGGGTATATTTCAATACGCTTTACTACTATTTATCTATTCACCACAGATTGATGTTGGCTAGAAAGTATGGAGCCAGAAGAGAGTTCAACAAGAAGTGTGAGAAAAGAGACTGTTAGCATAAAAATTATGATTGCAAATATATATATTTACTGTAAATTGATGAGACCTCATCACTAGTCTAGTATTGCACTTAAATTCATAAGTAGTTGGTACTGTGGTAAATATCACATCTGAACATTTGCCATAAAAATATCTATAGAAAAATCACAAGGAGTCAACTTTACAGCAGTGGGAAAGTGGTTGAAGCCAAGATGCCAGGTCAGGACCAACAATATTGCTGATTCTTCTTTGGATTTTATCAAGGAGCTCAAGGTAAATAGCAGGAGCACTGGACCATATATGACAGCAATATTTGAATCATGGATGAATGGCAGACTTATAAATATGTAAGATAGATTCATAAGAGAAAAGTGTCTCGTACAACACATTGAACCAACTTTCTTAGAAGCTGACCTAGCAATGGATTCAATATAGTCTTTCCACTTCATGCAAACTGAAAATGTTGGTCCAGGAAGCTGCAACCCTGTTTACACAGCTATTTAAGAGATGAATTCATGCTTTTCCCAAATGAAAAGTGAATATAACTAAGTCAGAATTTGAAATCATCTCAATGATAATTTTTACTCTACCTCTACATCTTAACTGTGAGAACAAACTTCCTCAAGTTTAATAAATGTGAATTTTAAAATGAATATTATTGTACTAATAAAATCTATAATACTCCAAAAAAGAAATATTTACATAAACTTGTGGATTCAGCTCAAGTGATAGAAAATAAAGTCATGGTTAAAAAAATCTGTAAGTAGATAGCTTGATGGTCAAATGTAGATAATCTGAACAAGATATGTATTTGTTTATTTATTTAGTGACATATCAACTTCTTATGGGTCATTTAATGCTGAAATTTAATTTTCTTGAGAGCATTAGTAATTTCTTTTATACAATGTATTCCTGATTTTTTTACTATGAAAATGTATTGCTGAACAACATCAATTAAGAAGTGGTTCCATACTCCTCAAAATCTCCAGATCAGAAGCTTTGCTACCAGATGTAGTTTATCATCATACCCAGGACTCACAAGATAGGTAAGTTGGTGGTTAGGTATATAGGTAGCAAGATAATATGTGTAAATTTAGGAATCAATAATCTTTTAATGCCTCAAAGGTTGGCAAATTCTGGACCAATTTTAGTTTCCACTTTGATATTTGGCAAGAATTCCGATATTTTATCTTTTCTTCTTCAAACAATTTCACACAAAGAATTAAAATGACAATCACAATAAATACTTGACTTTATGATGTGAAGTTCTTGACAAGAATTGCAATCAAGCAAGATATGCGTCTGCACCACCCCTCCCTGCTTCACCCCAAAATGATTGGACCAAAGGAGGCTAACTCCAGACACTAACAGCCTTTGTAATATTTAGACAGCTAAAGATACTGATTCATTTTAGACTAGATAGAAAGCACAATGATGAGACCTTTAAATATGGAGGAGAAAGTCTCATATACAAATTGCAATAGTAAAATGCTTAATAACATAAAATATATTGTTTTCAAATCAAAAATATTTTTCTCATTGTAACATGCCAGTGTCAAAAGAGAATCATGAGAACTCATGCCTTTCTGACATGAGATTGCTAAACCAATATGATTAGTACATAATTATTTATGAATATTGTATATTTATAAACATCTATTAATCTATATAGAAATATTCTCTCACTTTTTCAGTCTCTCACTTATTTGTGTGTGAGCGTGTATGCATGAAAATTTATATTATGTAGATAGATAGGTAGGTAGGTATGTATGATAAAAAAAGGTGTATATGATACTTTTTTCATATTAATCATTATTATATATTCATTTATATAACACACAGGCAATATTTTATCATCTGCTAATAATTAATATCTAACATTAAGAATTTCATGATTTTTCTACTCTGTCCAAAATATATATGCAAAAATATTTGTATTTTTATATACATACATACATATATATATATATATATATATATATATATATATATATATATATATATTTTTTTTTCTTATTTTTTATTTTTGCTAAAAAATTATTTGCTTTTCTTTTATATATATATATATATATATATATATATATATATATATATATATAAATCAAGACAAGTAGCACAAAAGTAAGGAGCCAGCTTGGTACTTCTGGACTGAAAGTTGGGCTTACTTCCAGAGCCGATATGATGTTTAAAAACCCGAAATCAGTAATGAAGGCAGGACATCTCTGAAGAGCTCCTTTAAGCACCAAAAATGTATTTATTGTTATGGTGAAACACATCTATTCCTCAGATAATGGCTTCCTCCTATATTAATAAGAGTTAACAGGAAGTTAACAGAAGTACTTGGGAAGTTCATGGGAGTTCTTTAGACTTCTATTGAAGTTCAGTAGAACTACTAGGCAGTTGATATTAGTAGGCAGTTAGCTGAATACTAAGGAGTCAGCTTTTCAGTGGCAGATTAACAAGTTTCTAATATTTAGGGTGCGTTAAGTCGATTAGTAACCAACATAGCACCATTATAACTTTCAGTGCGAAAACTGCTCCACAACATTTATGAATGATACATATTTATATATTAAGAGGGAGAATGAGAGAGAGAGAGAGAGAGAGAGAGAGAGAGAGAGAGAGAGAGAGAGAGAGAGAGCGAGAGAGAGAGAGAGACCAAGAAAAAGATTCTTTCTAAAATCTAATGTTTGACTATTTAATCATATTTTTGGAAATGGGGCTTTCTGAGAATTTGTCAATAGCCCCTATATATATATATATATATATATATATATATATATATATATATATATGTATGTATGGAACTATGAAATTCACAATAACAGGCCTAAACTGAAAAATTCTACTAATGAAAAATTGTGCCACCAACAAAAATCAAACCTGCCTCCCTTTATCCCTTTCTTTCTATCAGAGAAAGAGAGAAAATGTATGGACATAGGAATCAACACTGCATAGTGAGTCATGTTTATACCTCAATGGAATCTTCAGACATTGATGTATGAAACTGACTGTCACCATGCTTTGCTGTTATCTATGTACATACTGTTCATATCTATCCACATTTCATATCAAAATGGAAACAAAATATATATGTGTATGTACATAAGTGTGTATGTAATGAGTATGTAAGAACAGACTGAATAGCTTCAATAACCATTGTTATTCCTATGAGAACCCAAACCATTGATTAAACTTGTCAGTGATGGTCATACTCATTCAATGATTTGACAGCCATCATGTATGTGTGTATATTATTGCTGTAGTTGTTTTTGTTATTATTTATGCAAAATGTGTTACTGAATGTTTCCAATGTTTTTCCCAACTCTACCACTAATGTTTTTCTATTTTGCACTTTCAAAATAATATACCATAATTATCATCCTAATAAATCTTGTAATGCCTTTTTTGGGAGCAGTTGTGTACCTTTTTGGTTGATTTGTGCTTGTAAACATCTTCTTGCTCACAGCATAATTACAACTTTTTGAGAGCTAATCAACTTAATTCGCTCAGGTTTGTCTATCTCAAAAAGCCAGCCTGAAGCAATCAACACCAGAATATCAAAATGAAATTAGGATCGGAACGAGGCTTTAACTGCCTGGATTTTCAGCACTTTCTGTAATTTCTGAATTTCTCTCTAACCCATGTTTTCTTTCCCCAGTTATGTTCTTTTCGAATTAACAGTTTGTGCCGAAAGACAGGATTCTATCTGAAATATCTTTGTCAGGCTGATTAGCACCAGTTATGGCTAAAGGAAAATGGATTGTCACTTTGTTAGCATCAGATAATCAATTACAAAGAAGAGCTGAGATCTGCTTTTACATTGGTACACATACGCACCTGCATACACACACACACACATGCACCTAGACACACACTTCTTTTTAATACATTTTTATTACTTGCCCATATGTGTGCAAGCACTAAGAATGTATTAAAAATAAATATTGATATACTTCTTTTTTATTAATATTTACATATGTTTATTTATCAATATCCTTATTACTACATCAATACACTTCTATAAAGATCTATATAGGTTTTATATATAAACATACCTTGATGATGGTTTAAGAAAGTCGAAAGCTTGAACCATATTTCTTGTACTTTCATTCCAAAATGAACTTTGGACAATTTTTGACAGAACTACTTTCTACTATGAGAAGTCGATCATTAAAATTAAAGCACATGAAATATTTGTTATTTTTAATAGCATTTGTCTTAAAGTATATATGAGATGTATGTCTATCAGAATGCTTACAAAAATAAACAGCAAAATCACCGTTCAACTTTTTTATTGCACCAAACTTATAAAAACACTATCAGGTTCTCTGAGCATCCACTGTATCTGTGTAGTTGATCTCAGAAGTCATTAATATTAAAGTTAAAACTAATACTCTGTGGGTAAGATCCTTTGTGTGGCAGGTGATGCAACCTTTCTGTGCATGTGTGAAGATTTCCACATTGGTAGACCACGTCAGTTCCTAAATATTATGCCTAGAGGACAGACGTGCAGTACACGCTCATTGGATTTTTGTTTTAATGTAAGATGATTGAATGCCCCTTGTATATTTGATTACTACAATACACCATATACCCAATTAAATTATGCTGACATATTAATTGTGTTTGTTGACATTCTATATCCTTCATCAATTTTTCAACTAGTGATTTTTTTATATTTTCTACTGTTTTGAATTTAATATTACTTGCAGCAGTTTTTATTACTTCCCAGAGATTTTCTTTATTTTGATCTTTTTAAATTTCAAAATTGTATTTCATTCACTCATTAAATTGTTTTTCTTTTAGGATTATATCTTCTTCATGGCACATGGCAAACTTTATAGATAAGTAATTCTAAAAAATTGGTACTAATAACTATAGAATTATCTCTTTATTTACAATATGATGAACAACCATCAAGTTGCTTAATAAAATCTCACATCATTGAATATGTTATTGCAAATATTTCTAATAAAAAGAGATATAATTTGAAATTCACATGATATATTTATCATGTGACAATAAGTATATCCGGACAATTTTACCATTATTGATTGGGTAATGGTACTATTTTTATTGTGAAAGCATTGACTTGTATAATAAAATCTGACTTAAGTTACTTATGCTAAAGTTAAATATCTTTTAGATAATGTGTGTGTGTATATGTGTGTGTGTGTGTGTGAAGGGAAAATGTTGAAAAGATTTTTTGAAAGTGAAAATGTTGAAAAAAATGTTGAAAAAAATTTATTCATGTATTACCTCTTTATGTTGTTTAGTAATGTTATTGTGAGTAATTTATATCTTTTCCTTACAGATTATAAAAATACTATATTTCTTCCATCAAAAACAATAAGATATTTGAGAGGCTTATTATATATATATACAACAGTCTTTATTATAATAGAGATGATATATATATATATATATATATATATATATATATATATATATATATATATGTATTCTTCATCACTTGATGACATAATTATTGCAAAAAGATAAAATAATAAGGCATTGTTAAAAATCAAACATGTGGCATAAGCTTTCCTAACTGGTAGTAAAATTTAATAACTGGTAGTGAAGAGAATGGACTAAACCAGCACTGCCTCACTATTGTCTCTCTGATATAGTTTGGAACTTGTCTGTATGTTTGTCCCCACAAAAGAACCCATTAGAAATGTTTTACTATATGAGTTTCCTTAAGGTGGCAATGCAAATGTAGCAGCAAAATCTATCCAGCATGCTTATAGGGTCAATGCAATGAATGAAAGTATTTGCAGGAGGTGATTTTCAAATTTCAAAACTATGAATTTTAGTCTAGAGTGCAAGCCAATAAAGATAGATTAATATATATCTATACTAACCCTTCAAACTTATCTGTGGTGTATAGGGCCACAGCCACATACTTCGGTGAAATTGCTAGCCTTGCGCCCAAACAGGTTTGAATTCAGAGTTGTTCTTCTCTAGACTGGTTGCCAACCAAGCTTGAAAGCTTAGTCTGCACTGGGAGGAAGAAGATTTATAAAAAAAAGTTTGAACAGTGGCTTTAAGCATAATCCTTCTTGTCAAGTTAAAGACATTGTTCAAACTTTGGTTAATTGGCAAAGGCAAGTCAGTTAAGGCATGTCAGATATAACAATGATTTCCCTTTGCTCAGTAGGACATGGGTTTGAATTCTGCTAAAGAGCACATATTTTTCTTTAATAAGATTTCTCAAATATTCAGTCTGATAGATGAAAATAAATAAATATACTGTTTAATAAAGAAATGGAATGTTTACTCAAAATATGAGTATTCATTAAAATATAACATTTAAAGTGATAAAAAATCTATCGAATTGATAAATACAAATCCATTACTTTAGAAAAATTATATGTATATATATATATATATATATATGATGAAATAATTTACTTATCTTATCCAGACTTTGAGCTTCATAGATACCTTTGTATTTTCAATCTTCAGTGGATTTTATAGTAAATTAAAGTTATTTTTATATTCTGACTAAATAGAAAATAACTCTGATGAGCACTAAGTTGGCAAAACTTGAAGTCAATCCTAAGATCAATCATATGAATGTTTCCATATCATGTTGATATTGACACATTTATTTTTTATTTCTTTATGCACATACACATAATTTTTTAAATGTCCCTTTCACAGATTGAGTTGAATCCATTTAACTATCTCCCTTTGTCCTCCTGCCATAGTTAATCATAAAAATAGTGAAATCTCAAAGAAGTAAATGACACATAGACTTCATTCCAAAGGAAGATGACATGCTTCTTCAAATGTTTTGTTTTCCCTAATCACTTTCCACTAATTTCTTACTCATCCCAATATCTGGAAGACAGAGAGGTCAGTGTGAACAATCTAAGAACTATTAATCATTGTCAATAGGCCTCTGAAGTGTGCACTCACACACAGATGCACAGAGAGAGAGAGAGAGAGAGAGAGAGAGAGAGAGAGAGAGAGAATTGGCTCAGGTGCCATTACAATATAATGTCTAAAAGGAAGAGTAGCATAAAAAAGGAAAAAGTATTGACTGTGAAGAGAAAGAAAGAGAGCATGATAAAAACAGTAAGAATAAAATAATGAAAGTGAAGTTACTAGGTTTTTACAAAAATAATGGCTGATTTCAAAAACAATTTTATTCTTGAAAGATTTACTGTAGAAATGTTGAATTAGTAAAAAAATACAAATCTTGCAAATCTATGCACCTCGATAGACAAGATTAGTTATTCCTTGTTGATAAAAAGTTATTGGTTGTGATGCAACAAAATCTTTTAAAGCTGATTCCAAGTTTTGTTTGGACCGAAAAGTTTTACCATTTAAAAATGTGCTTAAGTGCTTAAAAAAATGATACCCAGTGGGTGAAAGATCAAAAGAATATGGAGAATGTGGTAAACTCTCACTCAAGTCTGTGAGTTTTTGCAATGTCATCCTTGCAACATGTAGCTGAGCATTATCATGGAGCAAAATTGTACTACATTGATTCACCAATGCAGGTCTCATTTTTGCAGGTGTGCATGCATTTCAGCAAGTTGATTGCAGTAAAGCTCTGCATTAATGCTCTGATTTGCTTCCTGAAAGCTGTAATGGATAGCACCAATTGCGGACCAACAGTCACCATAACCTTTTGCTGATGCGACTTTGGCTTTAGAAAATGTTTGGGAGACTCATCATGATTAAACCACTGACTTGATCATTTACAGCTATCATAAAGGTTCCACTTTTTATCACAAGTGACTATTTGATCAAGAAAGGGATCATTGGTGTTGCACAGAAAAAGCATCAAGCACACTTCAAAACACCTAAGTTTTTGATTTTCATTGAGATTATGAACAATCCATTTATCAAGCCTTTTCACTTTGCCGTTACTCTGCAAATGACATGAAACTGTTGCAGCACTGACACCAAGTGTCTAAGACATTTCTCTGACACTTTGACATGGGTTTTGCTCAACAACTGCTTGCAATTGTTCGTTGTCAAGACTGCATGACCATCTTCTATCTTCTTCATCTTCAAGGCTCTCATCTCCAGTAGAGAATTTCTAGAACCACCTTCATACTGTCTGATCACCTGGGGACCCAACTCCCCATGCTCTGTTGATAGTGGCAGAAATTTATGAGGCACTGTCCCCAAGTTTGAACTCATGTAAGAAAAGTAAATGAAGATCATGTTTTGACATGTTCAGAATTAAGTGCTTTTATGCTTCAAGTATATATCTGTAAGAAAATAAGTTAAAAATTATTAAAGAGCTTATGTTAATTATTATGTATACCAAAATTCACCTAATATATATTGTGAATACTTTGTTAAAATGGCTTTTCAATATACAACACTTTGAGTGGCCATTATTTTTGTAACAACTTAATAAAGGCAGGAAAATGAAAATAATAGGAAAGAGAGAACAAATAAAAAGAGAAATTAAAGTGTCTAGAAAAAAAGAAAACCAAAAAACAAAATGAAAAAACAATGAAGTAGAGTAATTTTCTTTTCAATCCAGAAGACTGAAGAAATATCTTGGCAAACAAAATTTTATATATTTGCTTCTTTTTGACCTTCAGTCTTTCTCTATTCTCCTATTTTATGCATCAATTTTCTACTTTTTTCCTGATTTTTTCTTTCTCTTTTTCTACTTTAGCTACCTCTCTATCTTTATTCTTGCTTTTTCTTTCATTTTCTTCTTTTAATGTTCCTCTTTTGCTCTGTTTCCTCTCTCTCTCTCTCTTTTGCTTTCAGTCTCTCTCTCTTTCTCTCTTTGTTTTTTTCTTTCTTACTCTTTTTTTTGCTTTCTCTTTTCTTTCAGACACTTTAATTTTGCTTTCTCTTTGTTCTCTATACTATCATTTTCATTTTCCTTTCTTTATTGCTAACTTCACTTTCATTATTCTATTCTTACTGTTTCAATCATGCTCTCTCTCTCTCTCTCTCTCTCTCTCTCTCTCTCTCTCTCTCTCTTTCTTTTCTTTTACTTCCTTAATCTCTTCTTATCACAGTCAATACTTTTTCCCTTCTTTTTCTTTCTTTTAGACATACTTTTCTTTGCCCTTTTCTTTTTCTCCCAAGCTATTTACTGTCTCACTTTTTTAATTTGTTTTTCTTTGCATTAATTTTCCTCATATATTTAGTTCTTTTTTCTGCCTAGATCTCCTTTGTGTCTATCTTTCCCTCTTTTTCAATTTCTCTATCTTCACTATATTTTGCCCCCCTCTTCCCTACTCTGTGTTATTTTTCTTCCCTTTTTTCATCTTTGTCCCTTATCATTGCTTCCTTTCAATTTGTGATTACTTAGTTTTGTTTTCTTGTTTTTGGCACCAACAATCCATCCATCCTAATTATCTTCATCTTCTAAAGGTGGAAATATATTTCACATTAGTATTGTTCAAGAAAGAAATATAGAATTGATTTTATACATCAGCACAATTTGAGTTGTTATAAGAGCAATAGTAATGATGGTGTCAAATATTGTTAACCTGACACAATGATGACAACACTGGTTGACTTTGGTTAGCATTGACTTTGTTAAGCACAAAAAGAAACCTTTTATATAAATTACCAATAACTGTTTTTTCAAAGGAAGCAAAACAATGTCTTTGCAATTATACTTACCATTAATTTCAGTTTCAGCTTGACTCAAATATAAATAGCTTATAGTTGCAACAAACCATCAATATCTATTCATGGAAAACCATTGATATTTATTCCAGGAAAATTTAGCACAAAACAATACTTGAAAAGTTAAATATCACTCATTAGTCGAGCTGGAGTAATGGGTGCATCAAAAAATGCTTGAACGAGTATATCACAGCTGATAGACACTCCAAAAGTAATGCCTCCAATTTATTTCTATGGAAGCTACAACAGATACAGGAAGTGTAATAATATCATTGGATAGAGCAAGTTTTCAGCTACACAGCACTATTTTTTCACATAATCACCACCATTATCTAGATAGACAAATGTGTAGAGTATAGGAGCAATTACTTTTAGAACCACCCTCATAATTGTATAGATATAAGTTTGATTGTCCCTAACCATAAAAGATTTGTTCCACATCTTCATCTTACATCAGTGACAGCAAACTCTGTATATCTAAACACCCATCCATACACACACTAGTTCTATCTATATTTCAATGTTTTTCATAGACAAAATAAAAACCTTAAAGAAATTTTCAAAGGTCATTCTTTCTTCCGTTTTAATTATACACCAAACATCAATTATAAAAACCATTTCCTTGATGTCTTCATAGATTTCAATTGCAAAGCTCTAACCATAAGATTATATATAAAAAGCTTGTATAATTTTTTTTTATATATAAGCTGTTTTTTATATAAAAAAAAACTTATATATAAAAAAGACACCAACAAACCTTATCTCCTTAATAAGTCAGTGTCCACAGATACAATTTTTTCAATCAATTCACCCTAAGCAAGATGATAATGCCACTAAGACACAAGGAAATTCTGGGAGTGAAAGAGAAAGAAAAGACTTTAGAAGGAACCAGAAACCCAATCCTAAACAGGAAATAAGGATTAGATCTACTACTATGAAAACAAATAAATAAATAGTATATAAAATGTGAAGATGTTAGAACAGTGTTTCCCAACCCTTTTAAGTAATGGTATATCTAGGAACAAATGAAAATATCACACAACACTTATACAAAAGGGTATATATTTAAATGATATGAAATAAAACTATAAATTTAAAAAAAAATAAATGCATGCACAAATATGAACTTGTTTTATTTCAATGTTGTGCAGTTTATTTAATAAAAAAACCTGTGTCTGGTGTTTATTCACGACTTTTTGAATTTTTGGTCAAATGTGAGACAAAGAGGCCTTCATTTGTTCTTTAGTTGAGCGTATTCTGTCTCACTTTTTATTTTTGATGTTATTTAGGGTTAAGAAGCCTAATTTACATAAAGAATAAGAAGAAAATTGCAATAAAACTGATAAAACCTTAAAACATAGGATGAAAAGTTTAATACTTATTCATATTCATTTATTCTAATACTAGGGCTGTACCATTACTACTTCCACACATAAAAATATATATGTTGCGAAGCCACAGTAAGGAATGGGTATCAACCTCACAAACTTTTTGTATATGGAAAAATGGCAAAGACAATGAGGAGATGGAGGCAAAGATGTAGAATTTCATCGTCAGTTTTTATTGTGACAATGTTGGAATGTTGGCAGCAATTGACAATATCAATTCAGGCTGGAATGTTGTCATTAGTTGGTGGGAACATCATCAGCATCTGGTATGAAAGGCACGGGTTGGAAAGTCAGTGTTTGGCAGGAATGACACAGGCTGGAATGTTGTTGTCGGTCACTTTGTTTGGCCATGGGATGGCTCATGTTTTGCTTCCTTTGCAGGATTAACACATGTGAAAGCCACATAAATTGAACTTGAACAGTCATCATCTCCTTTGATGGCTTGACTGCAGGTAATAGGATCACAAGTGGACTAGATTGTTCCACCTACAAACCTAAAGTGGGACCAGCTGCTAACTAAAACGTAATCACTCCAGGAATCAACTATGGGTAGTGAGATCGCAAACAGAGTGTATGCCTAGCTGGAGGTGGCCATAGAGTGAAAAATGAATATTTGAGAACGAATATTACACTTTGATCCTACCCTTCAGACCAAAATGGGCTGGTTTTTTTTCGTGAAAGTGACACTCATTATAAGGTTTCAGCTGTTGATAACATTTCGTGGCTGCTGATTTTTGCTGGAAAGGGAAAACAAGGTCAAGGTCAAGGTCACTCTTTGTTAAAATCATGACAAGTGGGAGCAGTAGGCTACAACATATATGTATGCCATGATAATATTTCAGTGCACACCTAAGAAGATCATGTAGCACTCTAGTGTGCCACGACATGGTGGTTGGGAATCACTGTGTTAGTAGTATAGAGTTGAAGTAGACTTTTGAAGTAACTGGAAATCCAGTCCTAAACTGGAAACAAGGAATAAAACTCTACTCCTGTTGAAAAGAATAGGGAGGATAGGTAAACTTATGTACTCCTACTAAGGAAAAAATAAATAGTAAATAAAATTGCTGAGATCAGGCAGAGACATTAAAATATTTGACCAACAGGGACCACTTAATTTTCTTTTCTTGGACTCTATTTTATAAAAAAAGATACAAAAAAACAACAACAAAGGTAAATTAAATGACTTTCCAAATTATGGAATTCAGGAATAAATAAAATTAACTTCAAAGAAATATGAATAGAAAATATTAAAAATAGCAATGACAAAAATAATATAGTAAATATTTTACCACAAACAAATTAATAATATACAAGAAGAAACAACCATGAAAAATATAATACATAGGTACATATCATCTAATGCTAGCAATAATTATATAAAATTAGCCATTTAATGCTAGCAATAAACATAAAACTAAGCATCTTTAATAAAAAACTAAAAGAATTTATGCCCATTTCAAATATATATTAAATTGTATGAAACAAAAGAAATTCAATAAAAAATTATGAAAATTGTCAGTGTTCTTAAATCATACCCTCTTAAATCATATATATATATATATATATATATATATCAGAATTTTAGATAGAGTATATCAGTGAAAAGACAGTAGGAATAAAGACAAAAGGAAATCTTATGTTAGCCGATGTTTCATCCTCAGGAGACAAAACATGTTTTCCTTTAGTCTTTATTCATTCATATATATATATATATATATATATATATATATATATATATATATATATTTCATTTGTAAATGAGTTATATTATGCAACCCATGTTTCTACCATCTGGTGTCTTCAGCCAATTTACAAGTTATTGTAAATTGCCTAAAGACACTAGATGGTATAAACATGGGTTGCATAATATAACTTGTTTACAAATGAAAAATATTCAAAAGTTCTATAATATAATTGTATTGAACACTTTTTGATACTACTGTGTACTGGTATAATTTAATTATTACCAAAAACTAATTATTTAAAAGAAAGAGTATATATATATATATATATATATATATATATATATAGATAGATAGATAGATAGATAGATAGATAGATAGATAGATAGATGTAATGTATATAGAAATCAGCACTGCTTGATGACTGTAAATTTCACACCTAAACTTCAGAACATGTGTCACTACTTTCACTGGATCTATACATAGGCTACTATTAAAGAAGGAGGGAGAATAAGAAAACTGATTGAAGTACTGATAATAAGGGCAGCAATAACATAATAATGATGTTGATTGTGAACTGATTATGAGTGATGCACAAACATAAATGAAGATAAAGATTTTTATAGTGCTGATAATGGTTTTGGTTCTGATAATAATGGCTTTATTAGCAAATGATACTAGTGATGAAAATATATAAGGGCAGCAATTACAAATGATGATATTGATGATGATGATTATGCTACTTATATAGACAGCAATAACATAAATGATGATGACGATTGATATACTGATATTATTGATGATGATGATGATGATGATGGTGGTGGTGGTGGTGGTGGCAGCAGTAGCTGAAATAGTGATGGTGCTGATTCAGTTACTGATGATATAAATAATTATGTTGATGGTTATGATGTTGATGGGGTAAGTGCTACTGATAATAAGGGCCACAATAACATAAAAATTATAGTGATGATGTTTGTGATAATAAAGACTGCAATAACATAAATAATACTGGTGATGATTATGTTACTGATAGCATAAATTATGATGGTGATATTATGGTTGTAGTACTGATAATCAATAAATGTTGGTGCTGCTGATGATGATGATTGTGGTACTGATAATAAGGACAACAATAACAAATGATGACAGTGATGATGATGAGTGGGGTACTGGTAATGAAGGAAGCAATAAGAAATGGTCATGGTGATGATGATGGCTGTGATTCTGATAATAAGGGCCATAATAATAAATTTTAATAGTGATGGGAGATAAATAATAGTGTTAATGACATTGACTGAAATAGCATTGTGATAACTCTAAAGATGTTGATAATAATAATTATGTTACTAGTAGTTTGAATGCTTGTAATAAAACTATCAAAAACTATCACCATCATGCTGACATTAATGCCAGTGATGCTGATGTTCGTGAAGTCATTGTGGTATCTTGTGATAGCAGCATTGGTAAGCAGCTATGTAATACCACGGAACTAGTAATGGTAGTGATGGATATTTGGCAGTTGCAAATAATACTAGAAATAACGATGGTGTTAGTAATGGTACACAGGAAGATCAGCTTCCTTTCCTTCCATACTGTTCAATTCCTTTTTCTCCTACCCATTCCCATCTTTATCGGACTCCTTCACATCACTCCATTGGTAGTACTAATACTTATTTGGTTTTTCAGCTTCTATCTCATATTGAAATTGGTTGTGCCCAATCACAACCACAAAACCCAGTCTCGGCGGGGAGAACTCAACAGCTATCTTGCCAGATCAGCCCAATCTTCTATCTTTCGCTTTTCACTTTCCACTTTAATACCTTTCTTTTCTTTCTATCTGTTTTGGTCCACCTTTCTCTCTCATTCTTTCTTTTCCTTCATTTTTCCTCATTCCTTTTCTTTTCTTTCCTTCATTGCTTTTCTTTAAATCACATTCTTCTCTTCTGCTTTACACTCTTAATTTGTTCCTTTCTTTCCCCACAATCCTTTCTTTTCTCCTTCTATTTATCTCTCTTATTTTTTTCTTTGCCTCTTGTATCTCACATCCTTATTCTTTCTGTTTCTTTATTTCACTATCCATTTTAGCCCTCTTTATTGAACCTCTTTCTCTTCTACCTTCTTTTTTTATTTGTTTTCTTTCCATTCCTCTTTCCCTCTTTCTATTGTCCCCCACCCCCAAGCTCTTTTTCTCCTACCTTTTCATAATCCTTAAAATTACATTTTTGCCTTTTTTTCTCTTCTTATTCAATCGTCTAGCCTCCCTCCATTCACCCACCCATCCAGACCTGAATCATATACTGACTCATGATAGTGAGCCAACACTTCCTCAATGCATTCACTCAACCAATACAAAAAAGGAATCCACCAGTGACCTAAGACAACAAGAGCCAATAGCATAACTGGCCTTTCTGCTTATATGCTATCATTGGCCAAACATTTTGTTTATTCTTAATGACAGTAACCAATCAAATGAATCAGCAATCAATAAAGAGTTTTTCACGAATATGACTTCTTAACTAAACATGATTCTCATCTTGTTTTTTTTAATTTTTAAGAAATTATTTTAATTTGCCCTATGAAAACATAAACAACAGTCCTTGATAACTGATTTTAATTCTTGTTAGGAATCTCTCTTCAAAAGTTTATAAACCTATACATACCTTCATAAATATACCTTCATATATATATATATATATATATATATGTAAGCAGGGTACAATGGATGAATTGTCGCCATTTTATATTTATAATTTTGCATATACATGTTGTTTGTTTTGATTCTGTTGTCTATACAGCATAGTAGGGTCAGTTGGGCACCGGCTGTAATAAAAAAAGCATCATGATGCAATTCACTCTGCCAGTTACCTGTACTGCTTAGCATTTGTGTAAAATATGAACAGTTGAGAGTGTTTGGGTGTAAATCTGATGACAGTGTTAAATTGAAAAATGTTGGATGAGTTTAATGGTGATTATGAAAGTGTTTGGAGTGGTCACCAATGATGGCAACATTATACCTCCATTCATCTTCCCATAGGTTCTCAGACACATTACAGAGGCCTATATCAAGTGCCTTGAGCAGGTAGTTCTGCCTTGGGTCAAGACAGGAGAGTGGCTGCTGGAAGACCCTACATCTGGCAACAGAACTCTGCACCATGCCACACATGCAGGAGAATCCAGTCATGGCTGTCAACAATTTCTGTGACCACATCACTTCTTAAATATGGCCATCAAACTCCCCAGACTGCAATTCCCTTGGTTATTATGTTTGGGACACGGTTGAGTAAGTGACCAACAAAACTGTTTGTAATACCAATGATGAACTGAAGGCAAGGATTATGGCAGCATTTAGGAACTTAAACAAGGATACCATCCAGAAGAGATGCAAGAGATTCTAAAATCATCTACAGATTGTTGTCAAAGCCAATGGTGATTTTATTGAATTCCTCTTTAAGTATTTCAATTATATTTTTGTGTTATTTTTGTAAATATATCTGCTAAAATGAGATGTTAGTGTTATTTATATTTCTATGTAATTTAGATGATAATTCATCCATTGCAGCCTATATATATATATATATATATATATATGAAAATGGATGTCTGTCTGTGTTTGAGTGTCTTCTTTCTGACAAACCTACTCCTCTGAAACCCTTGTTCCGATTTTAACCAAAATTGTGTTACTTGTTGATCAAGACAAGAACCTTTGATGTACGCAAATAATTTTGAATCAATTTACAGGGTATGGTAGAAGTTATCTAAATGCTTAGAATTTATGAACTCTTCTCCCCCAAGGCGCCTTATGTGAATTCAATCAAAATCAGTCAACTTGTAGATCAAGGTCCAAACCTTTGATGTACACAAAATCTTTTGAATTAATGTACAGTGTTTGTCAAACATCAATGAAAAACATAATTTTGATTGGTCTTTTGTTCACTTTTATGCATTTCTCCAAGATACTCCATTCCAACTCAACCAAAATCGAGTCACTGGTAGATCAAGGTCTGATGCCTTGATATGCAAAATAAATTTCAATTCACACACAGAGTGTAGCAAAAATTAATGGAAAATGTTGCTTTTTGCAATTGTTTATTTCTCCGAAACACTTAATTGTATGACAACAAAAATTGAGTCTTTTTTGTAACTTCTACCTTATCATATGCCATAATAGTTTCATGTTTTCTACAAGGTGCCAACCCCTCCAAAGTTGCAGGAAAAATGCATCCACTTCTTCTGAATCACAACGTCTTCATATGACATTACTGGCTTCTGTAATGCCCATCCTAGTTCTTGCAATTGTATATACATCATTCCCGTTTGTTGACAAAATTGACCAAGCATGAATCCCATTTTACAAATACAATAAAAACCAATACTTCATATTTTCTTAACTTATGCCCTGCAGAAACCCTCATACTGGAGCTTTTGAATAAGAATTTGACATTAGCATTTCAACATAACCACTAAAAACCCCAAGTGATGCCAGGCTATACAGCTAGTATATATATATATAATATATTTAAGCTCTCACACCCTGATTGAGCACTCTGGAAGAATGGTAGACTTTGAAAAACAGTAGCTACTCTGGCATGTACGCATCGCTCATTCAGTAAAATGAATTAGAGCACTCTGGCTATTGGGCACATATAATAATAATATACGTGCTAAAAGGTCTGCCTTCTTCCAACGAACACCCATAGCCCAGAGGTAGAATCGCCGACTGATGCCAATTCGGTCAGGTTTCAATCTTGGGTTAAAAAGCAATTGGAGTCTAACCGTACTGATGAGCTGTGATACAGCAAAACAGATCTGTCTGTGGATGACAATATTTACACTCTCACACCCTGATTGAGCACTCTGGAAGAATGGTAGACTTTGAAAAACAGTAGCTACACTGGCGTGTATGCATCGCTCATTCAGTAAAATGAATTAGAGCATTCTGGCTATTGGGCATGTATAATGATAATATACGCGCTAAAAGGTCTGCCTTCTTCCACCGAACGCCCATAGCCCAGAGGTAGAATTGTTGACTGATGCTAATTCGGTGTTAATTCTGGGTTAAAAAGCAATCAGAGTCTAACTGTAATGATGAGCTATGATACAGCGAAACAGATCTGTATGCGGATGACAATATATATATATATATATATTGGCAACAAATAAATTCAGTTTCATACTTACAGGCATTTATAGATGGTAGATGTTATAAAAAATACGAAAAATGACTGACTGATTTTCATCCCTATTCATCATCAGGGTCAACTGGGATTTTTTAATTCAATTTTTTTTTTGTTGAAAAATTGAATTAAAAAATCCCAGTTGACCCTGATGATGAATTGGGATGGGAACCAGTCAGTCATTTTTTGTATTTCTTATTTTTTATAACATCTATTGTTATTTTACCATCTATAAATACCTGAAAGTATGAAATTGAATTTGTTTGTTGCCATTATAAAATGTTGTACCTATAATAATTTGTTTAGATGAAAGCTATATAAAATACTTGTAGGTAATTAATTCTATATTAGAAAACAAGTGTGGTCAAACTTATCAGTATTGCAAAGCTCTTATCTATGTGTTCTGCCTGCCTTTTTTTTTTCTCATTTATTCATTATATATGATATGTGTTGTATTAGTTTCTTCTCAAATACAACATGACTTCTTTAAAGCTCTTACAGTTATTCCTAGCAATGCTACTTTCAATTTCTTTTCTAGTAATTATACATATATAAATAGGTGAGTGTGTGTGTCATTTTAGAAGACAATTAAGTGTTATACTAGCAAAACTACCACCTCATTTAACAAGAAGACTACTTATCTCAACCTGTATGCTATTGTAACAAAACTGAATTAATTAGTCAATTATGTTAATTTGATATAGGTTTCTTAAAGTAACAATAACTATTAATTAATAAGAACTTCCAAATTAGTCTTCAAATGTAAGATTTAATCAAAAACAAATCTTAAACTAAACATTGGGTCTGTACCAATTTGATAATTTCTTTCTGAGTTTCTGAGATGAAGAGTTATCATTATTTACATTATTCACTATTATCTGCATTTTTGTTGTAATTATCACAACTTTTTGTTATTCTATGAGGAGCAGACAGTTCTCATTCCACTGCAGTACATGTGGTGCCACCATGAATCTAAAAGGTTACAAGACTTGTGAAGCAATGTGAATAAATACAAACAGTTTATCTTCATTTATTATTGATATTTCACATGATTTCATAATCACAGATCTAATGAGACGGTAAATTTGAAACTAAACCCTACTTATTATATGTAATGAATTATTATTATATGTACTATTATATTTTCTTTATATGTTTGTATATATTTATGATGTAAAATATATATTATATTTATAGTTGATTTTCTAAGCGCTGCTTAGATGTGGCATGAGGCAGAAAGTATGGGGTACCCAGAAAAGATCAAACTCACGTCCTATTAATTAAGCCAGAGCTCGGGGAAGAAGAGGTGAGGTCATACTTTTTCCAAGAGTATTTAAACATACGTGAGTATAACAAACGTGACTGGAATTGGAACTCAGCTCTCCAATTTCATTTCTGAGCTGTTATCCATTACCCCATTAACACATCCAAGATTACAGCACCCATCTAGGTACTGACTAAGGTTGACATTGCTTAACTTCAGTGAATGTACAAATTAAATTTTGTGTATTTCATTCAGAACCTTATTTCATACAAGGTCAGTTTTTCCTATTATTGCTATGATTTTACAAATGCATACAAAAATAGTAATTTTACATATACATCATCTGTTCATATTTGAGTAACTACTTTATCACTAATTAACATTTATTATACTTTAACCTGAGAACTTACTTCATGTTGTGTTTATTTGTGACTTTAATACTTGCAGGTGCTTTTTATGCTCTGAATTTCTGATAACATATTTAATGTTTATCAAATGAATTCCTTATTAATTCTGTAACAAATTGCAGTACATGTGGTAATTATATGACACTAAGGACTCATGGTATGATATGAAATGAAACTTTCAACCCTTACTTATTTCTATTCTGTTTAATAAACACTACTATTCACATATTGAGCTTCAAGAAAGCTTGAAATCTGTTCAGTATGTAAATAAAAAAGAATAAGCATACAAAAACTTAAGTTTCTGCTATGGACATGTATTATTTTTATGGTGACTAGTGAAACAAAGTTCTCAATTTTACTTCGGTATGTCTGTTTTTTTTTTGGTTCAGAAGTAAGTTAAGATAACAATGGTTGAGCTCAAATAAACCTTGTGCAGAGTTGGAACAACCAAAGGAAAGTTTCTAATTACTTTACCACTAGTAGATTTGGTTATATGACGTCCATTTTATTTTCTTGATTCAGAAATTAGAGTAAGTCAGTATAAGAATTGTTACTATGGTCGTGCTCAAGTCAGTTTTGCACTGAATTGGAACAACCAAAGAGAAAGCTTGACCTAAATTATAGATTGAGGTTTTTGCAAGGGCAAGTGCCATGCATAAGAAAGTGGGAAAAGAGTTCAGTCATCAGTGGATTGGGAAACTAACATTCCAGAGTGTGAATGCAATTACATCTTGGAGCAAAGAGGAGAAAGAAAGTGGGACAGGAAATATTTGCCTTTTTTTTATAGGCTTCAACAACACCCCCTAACATTTTTATTTTGAAACCAAGTGGGGTAATCATATTTCTAGTTTCTTTACTCTTAGTATCATAGGATAATGCTTTTATTTTTATTTTTTTATTATTTATTATTGTTATTTTATTTATCAATTTTATTTCATTTTCTCACAGTATAACCAGAACCTTTACCAATTACCAATATATAAATGACTGCATATCATTTCATTACATATAAAATAGGACATATAATAAAAAGAACATATATAAAGAACATATAAATATAATATAGGGCATCTCAATGTGGCGTTATGGTTAGCAAGATTGTCTTACTAGAGCCTATTACAACTGAGTCGTGAGTTTGATCTTTTCTGGGTACCCCATACTTTCTGCCTCATGCCACATCTAAGCAGCGCTTAGAAAATCAACTATAAATATAATATATTTTTACATCATAAATATATACAAACATATAAAGAAAACTCCCAGAAGGTTATTTTATCTGTTTTCTGATTGGTTAATCATAGTTGTTTTTGTTTGCTTAAAAATGATCAATATCAAAATTTAAATGTTCTTGTTTTATGATAAACTTTTTCCACAGTAATTTTATTTTATTTAAAATAAAGTAGATACATTGCTTATTTTTATTCTTTAGTGATTACTAAAGTATAGTATTACAACTTTATTTGTCTATATTTCTTAGATGAGGTATTGTAAATATTTACAGGAAGAAGTCCAGCTACTACTTGACTAATGTCTGAAGAGTATTGCAAGAACAACAGTTGTATCCATATCATCTGCAATATGTACAGACGTTGTCATCAGGAGATTACCCTGCATGAATTGTGTTCTGTCAATGGTTCTTCAATTTACACGGGATGGACTAGTCAACTTCCACAATCAGCATGTATGGGCAAAGGAAAATTTATATGCAATTGTTCTATCACATCATCAACAGTGATTCTCAGTCAACATCTGGGCTGGTGTTGTTGGTGATAGGTTATCAGAACCTCACATACTTCCAAACAGGCTTACAGGTGATGGGTACAAGCGTTTTCTGGAAAACAACATGCCTGATTTCTTAGATGATGTTCCACAGATCATTCATCAACAACTGCACTTCATGCATGATGGTGCTCCTTTACACTTCAGTCACACAGCCCGCAGGTACCTAGGTCAAAGGTTTACTGGTTGATGGATAGGAAGAAGTAGACCAATTGCATAGCCTCCACACTCACTGGACCTAAACTCCTTGGATTTCTACCTGTGAGGCCATTTGAAAGGACTAGTATATTTGTCTCTGGTTGATGATGTTGACACTCTCCACAACTGAATTGTAGCAGGGTGTGAAACAATACGATACAAACCAGGAATTTGGGAGCATGTTTGTGAGTCCATGAGATGTTGATGTGGTGTGTGCATTAGGGCAGAGGATGCACATTTTAAACACTTGCTAAAGGGCACTTGAAAACACTGTATGTGTTGAATGAGGAAAATAAAGGCATTCTGGTTAGCACATGTTTGAAATGCCTATAACTTGGAAACCAAGTCTTTCTGGACATATGTTCATAGAAAGTTTTTCATTGTTTAGATATAGAGAACACAGTCCTGAAGTTATGCCATCTATTTTTTAAATACCCTTTGTATATCTGTGTGCACATGTATGTGTGTTTATATTTCAGTTAGATTCATGTGTAAAATGTTAAATGCTTACTGTAGTATTGTGATATCAAGTATACATGAGTTATTCCCCTTCATCAGGCACCCTTTAGGATAAAACTTGAAAAAGATACATATCTATAACCACCTTTCTTGAAATGACATGTAATGAAATCAGTCAGCCTCAACACTCTCCTTGTTATTATTTCTAAACCCCATCCTCATGAGAATGTTACACCTACAGAAAATCCATGTTCTGTCTATTGATATGTAGAGAGTCACAGTCAAAGATGGACAGAGGGGCAGTGTCACTGATCAAAAAAGAAGCTCTGATCTGTTAGACTGTCATGAGTGAAGAGAGCAGTAACAACAAAGATGTCCCAAGTTTCACTTATCTACCCCCAGAGATAGTACTGGGTTTAACTTGAAACTTGGTCCATAAATACAGAACTTAGTATGTTTTCTCACTCTGGTGATATTTCTGTTCATCTTCTGTTCAGTCAGTTAGTTAGGTGCTGTATGTGATACACACTTGGGTGATCATGTCTCAAATGACTGACTGGGCAGAAGATTTTCTTGCAATAGGTTGCTATTACTTTCTGCAGTAGACTGGTTACCAACCAAGGCTATAGAACCCAATCTGTCCTATTATTTAATTCATAGCTAGAGGAAGAATTGACAAATTCATATCTTTCCCAAGGGTATTTGCACGTATATGAATGCAACGTATTCAACTGGAATCTGAACTCAGCTCTCTGATTTCTCATTTTGAGCTGATATCCACTGTACCACAACACTTATCATTCTGTTCATTTGTTTCTTTTCAGTTTTTGTTCACACCAATAAAAACAGGAAACAAAATGCCACATAAAGTAAAGCTGCCCAGTTATTGAAAAACTGACCGAGGACTGTTTGCAAAAATATTATTTAAAAGTGTAAGAAATATGTTTTTTTTTTCTGTATTATTAAAATATTTGAATTACTGTAGATTCTATTCTTTAATTGAAAAGATATGCCATAAAATCTAAAATTTCTTGCAAATAATAAAAATATTATAGGCTTTAATTCTTTATATTTGTACTTGATGACTTCTTCCCTTGAGTCAAATTTAGACAAGCAGACACTTGCTCTATCAATAATTCTTGTACTATTTAGTGTGTCAGGTCTACTTAACACAGCATCTTACTCTTGAGAATAATTTTCTTAGTGTAAGTGATTAAATGGTTTAAGTCACTCAGTCCCAACTAATACAGATCAGAAGACTGCATACTGATGTTGATTAATTTAAAAAATAGGATACTAGAAAATGTATTTAAATGCATATGATATTTTAACATGGCAGCATAGTACTTTAGATTAAGGAATCAAAAAGTCAAGTTCAAAATCCTGATAAATTTATAACATTCACTTACATGCTAATACCCTTAAGAAAGGTATAAATACATCTCTTCTTCCTCCAATTATGGGTAAATATTATTGCCCAAAATACACTCCTACTGCAGCTTCAGTACTATGGTGCTCCTATGACTTTGGAGTATCAAGAGATTGTGATATTTTAGCGTGTGATGTATTAAGTTGTTAAATAGCTCAAATGTATATTTACTACCCAGCACAAGTATTAAACTGATAACTTTCAGCTAATGAAAATTTGTGCTTTAATAAATTAAGCTGTTCTCTCTGCAGTTGACTTCTCTATAAACTTATAGTTTTCTATTAAGGAAACATAAAATATCCATTTGCCTTTGGCTGGAATTTATATTTTAACTCAAGCCACTCCCCCAGACTTTCTTTTTCTTTTATGTGCCATGTCCTTTCAGGACATAGGCGATCATGGCTTTCCACATCTCCCTGTCCCTGGTGGCTCTTAGCATGCTTTCTCCTGTTGCACCATGCAACCCTTGTTCCGTCATCCACCTGATCAAGTCCTTCAAATATGTTATCCACTGCTTTCCCCTGTCCCTTTTTCCCGCTATCTGGCCTGTTAGTATCAGGTTCTCCAAGCCCTCCTTCCTCATTGCATGTCCCAGGAACTCTAGTTGTCTGTTCCTGATGCTCAGTATTAATTTCTTTTTCATCTCCATCCTTTCCAAAACCTTGTCATTGCTCACATGCTTGGTCCATGATATTCGCAGCATCCTTCTGTAGAACCACATTTCAGCTGCTTCAAGTTTTTCCTTCATCTTCAAAGATATTGTCCAACATTCACTACCATATTGAAGAACCAACATCACATAGCAATCCAGTACTCTCCTCTTTGTTTCTAGTGAAATTGTCCTGTTTCTTAATACTTTACTCAACTTCTGGAATGCTTCTTTCGCCATGCCAATTCACCTTCAGATCTCAGTATCACACTTTCTGTCTTCTGTTAGAACACTTCCTAGGTATTTAAATTTCTGTACCTGCTTGATTTTTGAGTCCCTTACCTGTAATTGGCATTTTGCGCTGCCCTTTTTGCTTATGACCATGCATTCAGTTTTCTTGCAGTTTATTAGTAGTTCTTTCTTGTCACTCTCTTCAGCTACCTTCTGTAGGAGATCTTATAGTTTTCTTTTTGTGTCTGCTATCAGCACTTTATCATCTGCATACCTTATATTGTTTAAACTGTGACCTCTGATGATGAATCCTGGCATAACTTCTAGGATTCTCAGAGTTCTCTTAAGTCTTTCCCAAATATATCGAGGCTGCCAAGCATCTCCATCAATTCTTTGTGGCATATTTTGTCAAAAGCCTTTGCATAATCAATAAAACATAGGTACAAGTCCTTCTTCGTTTGTATTGCCCTTTCAGAGAGCATCTAATCATAAATATGGTGTTCCTTGTTCCAGTGTCTTTGACGAAACTACACTGTTCTTGTCCTATCTCTGGCTTGATTCTGCTTCTCACTTTATTCATCAGGATTTGGACAATCAGTTTTGTTACATGACTCATTAAACTGATGGTTCTGTGGAATTCACACTTGTTTGCTCCTGGCTTCTTAGGCAGCACTATGAAGATTGAATTGCTGAGGTCATCTGGTATTACACCACTATTATAAATTTAATTTATTATTTCTGTAATTTTCTCTATGCCAAATTCTTCCAGAACTATCAGCAGCTCTATGACTATACTGTCTGGTCCAGCTGCTTTGTTTCTGTTCAGTTTGGCTATTGCAAATTCCATTTCAGACTTTAATATTTCCGGTCTGTCCACATATTTGTGTATTATTGGTTGCTCTCTCTTGTCGTGGAAAAGATCTTTTATATATTCTTCCCATTGTTGCAGTATTTCCTTTCTCCAATATGATTGTTCCATCCTTGGATTTTATACATCCTGTTGAAGAGCAGGTTTTTTTTCTCCCAGTTCATTTATTTTTTTATGCATGTCTGCTTTATTATGCCTCCTCAGTCTTTCTCGTCTTTCTACTTCTGCACATTTGTCATTGAGCCATTCCTCTTTAGCCTGTCTGCATTTTCTCCTTATTTCCTTGTGTCTCCACAGTCGGCACCTGGATAGGCTTTACTCTTCCTGAGTTTTTGCCTGGTGACTGATGCATCCCCAAAAAGGGAATTGACAAGAGAGTTGCAAATTTTTTCACAGTACTATCAATAAACCCACCCTAAACTGACATTGTCGCATCTGTAATTTGGTGGGAGCACAGGTAAATATCTAAGTTTCATTTGACTTTCACTGAGATTTATATATTAACCCAAGCTCTAGGGAGCCATCCCCCAGGCTGACATTTCCCTCAGAAAAGGGCTGAGTTTATTGCTTGGCAAAAGGAGAATTGTCAAGGAGGTTTAGGAATTTTTGCATGGTATTGCTGATAATTCCCATCTTTAACTGCCATTGTGTTGCATCTGTTGCATGGTAGGAGCACTGGTAAATATCTAAAAAATCTATTTTCCTTTGGCTGGGATTTATATTTTAACCTACGCTACTGGGGACCATCCCCTCAGGCTATACCTCTTCCTTGGGAGGGGGCTGAGTTTATTGCCCTCTGACTGACGGGGGCATGGAAGTTCTTCCACTTTAAACTGACATTGTATTACATCTATTGCATGGGGATAGCACTAGCAAATATCCACAAAAACTATTTGGGGCAGTTCAACATAATGAAATGGTTAATAAGCTTGTCCTGCGAGATCAATTATGACTGAGTAGTAAGATTGATCCTCACCATAAAATCTATTTGATGTCAGCACAACTGATAGTATGGGATCTGAGCAATTTTTGTCCTTGGCTTGAGTGTACTCATTTCAGTTCTCCACATTAAACCTGACCTTCTGTCACATTTTGTCTTCAATGGAGAGATTGGGGTAAATAAGCATAAAATCTATTTGCCTTTGACTGGGATTTATATTTTGATTTTAACCCAAACCCCAGGGTCTTTCATACCAGGCTGGACCTTTCCTTCAGACAAGGGCTGGGTTTATAGCCCAGCATCTGAGATGTCCTGAAAAAGGAAAGTGTTGAATGGGCTTGGGAATTTTTTAATGGTATTGCCATTAAACCCACTTTAAACCTCAACCTTGTGTCACATCTGGCTATGATGTGGGCATCCTGGTAACTACATAAAAATCTATTTGCATGATGAAGTTATATCAGATTGGATCAACTTGATGGATGGAATCAAAAATATGTAAGAAGTACAGAGATTCGTGGTATTATTTCATAACTGCAAGAAGATGGGAAAGAGAAAAGCTAAATAAACCTTGAGAGCTGTTAGTTATTGTTGAGTAGTTTTTAAGTCACTGTTTCCATTATACGATACAAATATATGTAAGAGTTGGTTCATCTGGTGGCAACAGGCACTAAATATAAAGAATGGAGGAACTATTGTCTAGTTCATTAGTCAACAGGATCAGAAACCAGTAAAGTTCAAAGTGAGAAAAAAACTTTATTTTACACAACATATTTATTTTTCAATATAATCTCTTGGAAATCAATGTAGATAGAAATATTAAATATTAAGTCTGGAACAACAAACACCTCAAGACTTATTAAAATCAGTGTGGATAGTAACATGAAAACAAACAAAAACAGCAAAATACTACCAGTGAGGAAAGAAGAAAAGAAGACAAGAAATGTTAAAATAAAATACTTTGTATTGCTGATATAAAGGATCATGGTGGAATATTTTTTTTTGTGGGTAAGGGAAACGATGTGGATGTGCGTTGTGGTGCAATGGATATCGGCTCAGAATGAGAAATCGGGGAACCGAGTTCGAATTCCAGTTGAATTCCTTGCATTCACTTACGCACAAATACCCTTGGAAAAGGTATTAATCCGTATCTTCCCTCCAGTTATGGGTTAAATAATAGGACAGATTGGGTTCTATAGCCTTGGCTGGCAACCAGTCTACCGCAGAAAGCAATGGCAACCTACTGCGGGATAATCTTCTGCCCAGTCAGTCATGTCTCTTTCGAAACATGATCGCCCAAAGTGTGTATTGCGCATGGCACTTAACTGACTGACTGAAGGGAAACGACCTGGAAGATAGTGGAGTTACTAGGGTCTAGCATTGAAGCTGTATGGTTAGTTGACCAAGGTTACTTGTGATTTCTAAGGCTGTCTGTCTGCCTACTCTGCTGCCTACCTTATGACTGGCCTTGAGTGTCACATGTGGCAGCATCCATTTAAGCAGTCAGGGTGAATACATGACTCAGCATTTTTATTTATGCTTTTGCTGATTGACATCCTTTAAATTTTATTTTATATTTTTTTGAAGTAGATGATTTGTCTTGTGAGTCAGATGTGAGGTACAGAGTCCCTGTGCAGGGAACAACTTCTTTGTTTTAATTTTGCTTTTTTAGCAGTCACATCTGGCTGATAGTTTTTGATGTGGAGTGAATCAGAAAGCAATCTAATTTGAAGCATAGTATAACAAGTGTGTACAGAGCCATTGTATTGACCACCCTCCTGTACAACTTTGGGATGTAGGTCACCTACATCATCCCTACCTGTGAATCCTTGAACACTTTCACTGGCATTTCCTCTACAGCTTTCTCAACATCCATTAATGACTTCATCTCCAACATTGAAGTCCTAGAACAAATTGAGGTCTCTATGGCCATACTATTGAAGATCAGTTAGTTAAGTGCCATACGTGATACACACTTTGGATGATTATGTCTCGAAAGAAACATGACTGACTGGGCTGAAGATTATCCTGCAGTAGGTTGCCATTGCTTTCTGCGGTTGCCAGCCAAGGCTATAGAACCCAATCTGTTCTATTATTTAACCCATAACTGGAGAGAATATCCCAAGGATATTTGTGCATAAGTGAATGCAAGGAATTCAACTGGAATTCAAACTTGGCACCCTGCTTTGTCATTCTGAGTCGATATCCACTGCACCAAAATGCACATCCTAATCTATTAAAGATACACTGGCTAAATGTCTCCAGGAAGGGTGGTCAACAATGTCTCCAGGAAGGGTGGGCATAAGAATCTGCTGTATAATGAGCATACCACTGGACAGTAGAATGTCTGAAACAAGATATAAATAATCTAAAAAAATCCTCGTTAATTCAACAATCATCAATTGTCTGACCAAAAGAGAACAAACTATGTCAACTATGTTAACACAGCATCAACTCCAGACAAAACCTTTCCCTATAACTGATGCAGCCAGATGTACTTCTGCATTGGACTGGTACGTCTACCAGTGAGCCTGCAACAGACGTGGATATCCTCCTTTCTAGAATGTTCAAATCCATTAAAAAACATCTGTTTTATGCAACAAATATTTATTTTTCAATATAATCTCTTTTGTCCATCAGTGTTGAATCATAAGCATCTAGAACATTATACAGTGAAAATTTCAGACCAAAATTCAAGTTTGAATTGTGTCAGTCTGTTGATCCAACTTCATATGTGATTTTGCTAGATGATAACATTTTAAATTAAGTCCACCAGACAATCTCAGAAAATAAACAGTGAAAATAAATTTGAAAATCAGTTTTAAGTAGTTAATATTTCATTAACAAAGAAGAAATTAGGATTAATTTTATTAATATTTTTATTCTTATTCCAATCACTCTTTAATAATTGTTATTTCTATTCTCTGATCTGATGCAGATGGTTGAAGGGCAGCACCTCAGTCCCAGGTAGAAGTGCCAGTCTTTTGATAACCAAATGTACAACCCAATCATTTTTGACAGGTAATATGCAAGTGTATATATAAGGATAGAATTATAAGACTGCTGTCTGACACCTGAATTTTGATCTAAAAATTTCACTACATAATATTCAATCTATGTGATTAATATTCACTAGTAAATTAAGTGCCTTGACAAGGGAGGAAATTATAGTCTAAAATAATTATTTGTTGTATAAAAAATGCTTCACCATTGCTTTGTAGCTCTAGCCATCCCATAGATAGATACATATGTAAATGTATGATGGCTATAAATACATATATACATACCGTTATATATATGTGTGGTTGTCCATCAGTATCTCTGATGGATTGGTTCCAGGAAGTTGCATCCTAATTTGTGAATGCTCTAATTTATCATATAATATGCTATAGTATTTGTATCTAACCTACACTCATCCCCTTATATATTTTAAATTACCCCTTGATTACTTATACACCCAATACAATTTTGATATGTAAATATTTCTTATACTGTGTAAAGAAAAGATTTTGAAGAAAAAAAAAAAGAAAGCTCTTATAAAAATAAATTTTCATTTATAAAGAAAAAACATCATCATAATTTGCATTAGAATATTTTTGAATTTATTTAAAGTTTTTATTCATTTATTTAATTTATTTATATTTTATTTTAATTTTAATTTATTTGATTTAATTTGATTTAATTTTAATTTATTTCTATTTCTATTTCATTTATTTTACTTTATTATTTAATTATTTTTACTTATTTTTACTTAGTTGTAATTTATCTTTATTTAATTTTAATTTATTTATATATATATTTTATGTTATTTATAGCCATTTATTCATTTTTAATTTATTTTAGGATAAAAGAATATCATAATATTTTGCATTAAAAAGATTTTAGATGAAAACATCTGAATTTTAAAAATATACCAAACTGGTTATTAGGCTTTAATAAAGTGTTTGGTACTTACAAAGTTTGACAAAGAATGACTGCAGCATGTCCTTTGAATAATGAGCCAAGTAAAAATTTGTACCATGGCGTTCTATATAGAATGCCATGATTTGTAACCAAGTACATCCAAGCTGATAGCAGAAGAACTGTATATGAACAGGGAAACATTCAAGCAGATTTCAACTGAGGATTTGAGAATGAAGAAAATGATGGGTCAGCTGTTTTCAAATTCCTTGCTAAAAAATCTATTATAAAAATGAACCATCCACCTTATTTACCAGACTAAATCCACCCTCCTCCTCATCATCATCATCATCATTTATCCATCACACCCAGATGGTGCATAGGGCAGCAACTTTTTGTTGCTGTTTCTGTAACAAACCGTTTTTTACAGGGCAGCGTTGTTAGCCCTGCACCCCAACCCCAAACCTGGAGGACTGCTGGACCATTCTTGGTCCTTACATTTACAGCACCTGGTATTACCAAATGGTCACCCATTTAAGTACTGACTAGGCTCAATGTTGCTTAACTTTGGTGATCGGACGGGAATCGGTTTATTCAACACGTTATAGCCGTAGACAAATCCACCCTATATTTGTGGTAATTTTCAAAACTGAAAAATGCCATGAAAGGATAAATCTTCTGACATCTTTGACAGCCAGCAACATGTGTCTACATTACTGAATATGAGTTGCAAGAATATTTCCAGCAATAAAACTATCATCTCATGAAGTGCATCGCTTTACAAGGGGTGTATCTTGAAGGTGATGACAGCCAATATAAGTAAACTTTGATTTCACAAGCAATTCCAGGAATTAAATCATCACATCTTGCATTGAATGAAATGAGATTAAGACAAACAATATTCCAGCATTGAGTGTTAATTGTATTTGCTAGTGCAGATATTTGTGAGCTTATCACTCAGACTCCTGCTCATCACTTGAAAAAAATCTGTAGACATTAGTGGTGACTATGTCAAAAAATGGTATTTTATAGCTGAAAACTTGTTCAATAAGACAATATTATTATTCTTACTATAACTGCTGTAATTTCCATAGAAATAAATAAGAAACATTACTTCATTTCTTTTGGAGTGTCTCTCAGTGTGTGTGTGTACGTGTATGCATGATTGATTGATTTGATTTTTATGGTTTATCAACATGCAGCAAGTTATTTAAAGCCAGAAATTTCTTTTTTGTTGTAAGAATTTTTTAGAGTTAATAATAAGTTACTCCTAACTAACTCAGAGCAGTGGAGATAGCAGTTGGAATCATACTTTTCCTAAGAGGATTTGCATATAAGTGTATATAACAAATCCAAGGAACTTGAATTAGAACTATGTTTTTTGATCTCAAATTCCACACCATTATCTATTACACGACATGCACATCCAAACTTACAACACTTGGTATTCACAAATGGTTACCCACCTTGTTACTGATCAAGCTCAACCTTGCTTAACTTCAGTGATCATATGAGATCTAATGTTTCAACATGATATAGTCGTAAGCCTCTGTGTGTGTGTGTGTGTCTGTCTGTGTGTGTGTGTGTGTGTGTGTGTGTGGACTGCGATGGATAAATTGTCTAAATTACACAAAAAGGAAAATAACATTGACATCTCATTTTAACAGATATATTTACCAAAATTACACAAAAATATCTTTAAATTCATTTAATAAAATTGTCATTGGCTTCAACCATGACTTCCAGATGATTTTGGAATCTCCTGCATCTCTTCTGGATGGCCTCCTTGTTTAAGTCGGTGAATGCTGTCATAATCCTTGCCTTCATTTTATTTTTGGTATTACAAGGAGTTTTGTTGATCTCTGACTTAAGTACTCCCATCACATATTAATCAAGGTAGTGCAGCTAGATGTAAAGCGTGGTAGCCATGACTGGGTTCTCCTGCTTGGGTGGCCAGACATAGGGTCTTCCAGCAGTCATCCTCTTGTCTGAGGACAGCAATATCTCTTCAAGGCACTTGATGAAGGCTTCTGTGTTAAGTCTGAGGGCCTGTGGGAGACATAATTTTACCATCACTAGTGATCACCCCAAGCACCTTTGTAATCACTATTAGACTCATCCAGCTCTTTCTAAACATGTACACTGTCCTTCTATTGACATCCAAACACTCTGAATTGTTCATATTAGAGCTCCTGGTGCAAATGCCAAGCAGTACAGTATTCTGTTTCCCAGTTTCTGGTGGAGTAAATTGTGTCATGGTGCTCTTTTTTCTCACAGACAGTGACCAACTGACTCTACTATTCTGTGCAGTCAACAAAATCAAAAGCAAACAATGCATAGTTTATCTTAGCACTATCTCTATACTTGAAAATCCTGATATTAAAAAGTTGGGTCTACTAAAAACCCCATTCAAAACCTGCTGATACCAGCATGTTCTATCTTTGAATAATAGTTTTTATAAATACAGTACTTCATTATCCATGTACTTTTGGTGTTTAAAGAAAACAAAGCCCCTACTGTTAAATGGAAAGTATTTACAAGGACTTGAACTTGTAATTCTCTTCATGCACCTTATTATCTTTGTCTTAATGAGAATTTAGAAATTATCATATTTAAGGACAAGGTTAACTTGCTAAACCAGATAGATGAACTTACTGTTAACTGTAAACATAGTTCACTTTTTACTTTGCAATATGAGTTATGGATATTATAAATATATGTATACTATTTTTACCAATGTAAATTGTTATTTATCCTTATTTGTCGGGTATTTTATTTGACATAGATTGTCAAATTAATAATTGCTGGGTATTAATTTGGCATATATTATCATATTAAAATTTGCTTAGTATTTAATATAGACTGTCATGTTGTATAGTTATGAGGTATTTTATCTAACATAAATTATCCTGTTAATATTTGATAGTTTTTAATCTAGCATGGACTATCTGGTTAATATTTAGTAAGTTTTCATTATAGCACAGATTGTCAAATTAATATTTAATAATTAAGATCCTTTAGGCATTATTTTCATATGGTTTCCGAATTTCTTATTAGTACTTGCATTTAACAGTATATATATTTTTCCCATTGATTTTTATGTGTGTTTATATTTGAATATATATACTTGGGTGCATGGGTTTGTCTATGTATAAATGCATGTATGTAGTTGTGCATGTGGGTTTAAGCACTAGTAGGCATATTGATATATTGTTTTACATGTATATGTGCATGCATTTACAAGTACACACACACATATATATATATATATGTGTGTGTGTGTGTGTGTATTGTTAAATATAACAGACAATGAATGTCAATTATGTTTAATCATGAGCTGTTCTAAACATTGTATTTTGTCTTTAGTACGGCTCATGATTAAACATAATAGACATTCATTGCCTGTTATATTTAACAATATATGTTTAGATAATTATCTGCTACCTCAATACACTAAATATATAAACGTGTATACATATTTATATGCATTTATATCTAAACATATATTTTCTTGTTTATGAACGTATATATGTGTGTATGCTTCTGAGTGAGTGTTCTTGTATTTATCTGTGTGTATTTATGCCTATAGTTGTCTATAAGTAGTTCAATGTATGTGGTTTTATTCTGTATGTGATGCTTTGTGGGCTTTTGTATTGCATACATATTCTGTTTTTTTACTTGTGAATTTGCATGCGTATATAATTAATTGTATTTATTTCTTTATGCACTGAAATATGGCTGTGTTTGTTATCACCTTATTTAAAACTTCTTAAGTTATCTTGTGAATTTGGTCTTACATGTATCTAATATGTAGCGTTTACAGATGTTTTCCAAACCTGGCTTCAAATTTAACGGACAAATTAACATGTTTTTAAAAACAAGAGTTTAAAAAATTATGTATGTATATATATGTGCATGTATGTGTCTGTACATGTGTATATACTTGTTTATGTATGTATGCATGTATATGTTTGTCCATATGGTTTTTTTTTTTTGGTTTTTTTAATATTTGTGTGTGTTTTTCTATCTCTTTTCTATCCATTTCATAACTTTACAATAATCTAAATCTAATGCTTTGTCAAACTTAGAATCTAAAATTTTGTAGTCTATAACATTAATTCATAATAAATATATATATATATATTTTTTTAAATAAATTTTAATTTTTATTGTAAAGGGAAACTATTAGTTGATTAGTAATACTGATTTCTATTTTAATCAAATATTAACATTAATGCCCCAATAAATTATTTTTAGAGTTTCTTCTTATGTTCCTAAAATTAGAAATTACTTGTATTTTGATTGATCACCACAGACTATGTAACAATGTCTCTCCAATTGAAGGGGTTTGGTTAGTTTTGAACCATTTAAAACTCTTCAACTTGAAATCAGTACCATCACTTGAAAAGACACAAGTAGTGTCAAAATAAAATAGCTACTTTTGTAGTGATATTATAACATATTTATGTAATAAATTCTAAATAAATATTATATATATATATAATGCATGAAAAACTGAAGAAATACAACTGTGATAACTGAGGTCATTATTATCAGAATATATGGGCTTTACTGTGAATATCGGTTATCTATTTCTGATAAGAAAATCCTATTGTTCAGTAAAGAAACAATTGATCTTGATTCCAATGACTGATTCTATTCAAGTTTTGCTTAATTATGCTATCACATATATGCTTGTTTATTAAGGTTATCTCAATCTGGCATAAGGCCACAATTCTGTGAGATGATTTTATTAAACATTTGGCTATAGTAAGCACCCATGACTGGGTTCTATAAATTTAATGCTATTCACACTTCTTATATTTTCTCTATTTGAAAATAAGGATTTAAAATCTTCTAAATGAAAGCTACAACGAATGAACTTTAACAATTTGCCAAGTATTATTTCTTGTTAGAAGAAAAAGAGTTTGCATGAAGACACTGTGTTAGTTACATAACTACTTCATAGCAAACTTTTAGCATTCATATGAATATCAAAACTTTCTACAACTATTAACACTTTCACACTTTATAAGAACAAAAATGATGTTGATTAAAAAACAATTACTTTTCTTTCTTTTCAGTTACTTCAAAAATTTAAATAACCAATTAAAATAAAAATTGTATGAAAGATGAAAACTCATTGGATTAGATCCAGATTCAGTGCCTTCTTACTACTTGGCGGAACCCCTTCCTGATTGACCATGTTTTCATGGGTGTAGCCGTGCTCACCACACTTAGCCAATCGTCAGTTGGTGTGTCTATTTAACCAATAACTGAAGGTTTTGAATTCACAGTTGTCTTTCTCCTAGACCAGTTGTCACCCAAGGTTATAGGACCCTTTCTATCCTGCTAGCTGTGGGGAGAGATGGATTCATGCCTTTGCCATTAAAATGAATGTAAGAAACTTAACTGGAATTCAACTCTCTGATATCCATTACTCCATCGAACCTCGAATTACCTGAAATTATCCATGGTCTCAGTGTTTGCCTTGTTAGTATATTTTACATCTTTAGCTAAAACATTAAAATGAGTGCTCACTGAAGTTTTGTCAAAAAGTAACAAATCCTATAACAGATGCATTGATCTTCATTAAAATTTCACCATACATGATAAAGGCAATTTGTTAATAAAAAGACAGTTTTTAAAAAAAATGGATAACCCCATTTTTTTATGACATATATACAGAGTGTGGTGAGTAAATTGTCACCAATTTATACTTTTAAATTCGTGCATATATTTGATATTTATTTTTGATTTCATCAGCTGGACAGTATAGTAGAGTCAGTTGGGCACCATCATGTGGGAAAAAGAGCACCATGATGCAATTCACTCCACCAGAAGTTTGAAAATAGTATGCTGTACTGTTTGGTGTTCACACTGGAAGCTCTAATACAAACATTTCAGAATGTTTGGGTGTCAATCTTAGGAAAATGCAAAGGATTTGGAAAGAGTATGATGAGTCTAGTGGTGATTACGAATGTATGAAAGCTTTGGAAACTCACTCTGATCATTCTGATAAAAACAGAAACCACAAATTTGTTGGTGAGGGCCTCAGAATCACCACAGAGGCCTACATGAAGTGCCATGTGGAGGTAGTGCTTTCCAGGGTCAAGAGGATGGAAAACTTTGCATCATGCCACACAAGCAGGAGAGCACAGCCAATGCTGTCAGATAATTTGTGACCATATTACCCCTTACATCAGGCCATGTAACTCTACGCTACACCCCCTTGATTATTATATGTAGAGCATAGTTAAGTGAGAGACCAACAAAACTCCTTGTAATACCAAAGATAAAATGAACACAAGTTTTATGACAGCATTCACCAACTTAAACAAGGAGACCATCCAGAAGAGATGCAGGAGATTCCAAAGTCATCTGGAGGCTGTGGTTGAAGACAATGATGATTCTATTGAATGAATTTACTCTTTAGTATTTTAAGATATTTTTGTATAATTTTGGTAAATATATCTGTGAAAATGAGATGTCAGTGTTATTTTCATTTTTGTGTAATTTAACTGACAATTTTTCCATCGCAACCTATATGTTTGAAAATGTGATTTGTGGTACAAAACTTCACTACTGCTATGAATAGACAAAAATTATTATTATTACCATCCATGGTGATAATAATTTTTAAAAAAAACAGAAAAACAGGCTAGCTAACCAGTTTTGCACCTCACTCAATAGAGCTAAATCAAGGTGAATAAATAATTATTTAAGAAACAGAACTGGATGTAAAGAGGAAACAGAGAAAAAAAACAATTTTCTAAATGGTAATGAATTGGAGGCCAAAATGATTGAAGATATATATATATATATATGTGTATGAATAGAATAAGTAAAGAACAGGTAAGAAAAAATGTATCTTTAATCTAACATATTTCACTTTAAAAGCTTCCTCACAGATATTTTAAAGACGAATAATTTAAAAAATTAAACAAATAAATTTTAAATCCACAGAGATGGTTGATTGATTGAGATTTGATTTGATTGGTCAGATACATGTCCTGTATAATAAAGCAACTGATGAATATTTTAAATGAAAGTGTATGTAGGTGAAAATAATGCATTTTTCAAGCGTATTTAAACAACTAATTAAATGTGTTTATATGTCAGTAACATTAGTGTGTAAGAATGAAAAAATGAAATACATTTATGTTTAAAATTGTAGCAAAATAATGTATACAAGTGACAGACAACTTTCTTTTTTAAAATAAAATGAGAGAATCATGTATGAATGCATGTGTTTATAAGTTGGTAAAGTTAGTATGTTTGCGATCACACTATGTATCTTACCCAGACAAAATTAAAAAGTGTCATGCTTTGACATCAGGATACTCTGTTTCCTTTTGCAAACAAAATCTTCAACTTCATTGTTCAACCAAATTCTCATTTTTGATTGAACAATATTCATACACCTACAAGCATATTCTACAACTACCACTCCTTAATTTTCTAAATAACTATAAAATTCATCTTATATTTTCTAAATAAGTCATTTTCACCATTTATTTTAAAATTTCATCTGAAGAAGAACAGTATTGTTCTGAAACATGAAAATTTTGTGTAGTGATATAATGCTTTTATAAACCATTGTAATAACAAAATTACAATATCTATCTATCTATCTATCTATCTATCTATCTATATATATATATATATATATATATATATATTAGTCATCCACATACAAGCCTGTTTTGCTGTATCACAGCTCATCAGTGTGGCTAGATACATCAACTTGCTTCTGGCTGGGATTGAAACTCGACTGATTTGGTGTCAGTCAGAGTTGTTACCCACTAAACCATAGGTGCATGGAATCAGAGAAGGGAAATTTTAACATGTTGTATATAAGCAGGGTCAAAAACTAAAATGGCACGTAGGTAAAATCCCCAAACAGATCTTATTAATATTAATCTTATTAATATTAAAAATGATCCAGGTAAATAGTATTATCTACTTAGAGAGCCAAATATATATATTTTCAAATAAACCTCTGAAATTACAAGTTTTATTTGAATATACATATATATATATATATATTGTGTGTATTTTGTCAGCGTTTTTTCATTAATGCAGGTTTCATTGAATAATATAGACAAGTTTTGTCTATTAATTTTGTGTAAGATCCGTTCATCTTTCAGTTTGTTGTAGAGGTCATGTTTGTTCTTGTATAGTGTGTCCAGATTTTCTTTCGCTATTTCAATTTGCCTTTTCACAAGGCTCCATTTATAAAAATCTGGACACACTATACAAGAACAAACATGACCTCTACAACAAACTGAAAGATGAACGGATCTTACACAAAATTAATAGACAAAACTTGTCTATATTATTCAATGAAACCTGCATTAATGAAAAAATGCTGCCAAAATACACACAATTTAAATTACATGATCCAGCAGTCCAACAAACCATCACCACCTTGAAATATAAATGGAGCCTTGTGAAAAGGCAAATTGAAATAGCGAAAGAAAATCTGGACACACTATACAAGAACAAACATGACCTCTACAACAAACTGAAAGATGAACAGATATTTACACATAAATATATATATATATATATATAATTATTTAGGCATATTTATTTATGATACTTATGTGGATGTGCATTGTGGTGCAATGGATATCAGCTCAGAATGAAAACTCAGTGGTTCAAGTTCAAATTCTAGCTGAATTCATTGCATTCACATGTGCCCAAATATCCTTGGAAAAGGTATGAATCTATCTCTTACTCATCTAGCTATAAGTTAAATGCTAGGACAGACTGGGTTCTATAGCTTTGGTTGGCAACTAGTCTACCACAGAAAAAATGTGGAAAAATAGTCTGCCTATTCAGTCATGGATTGAAAGAAATATGATTGCTCAAGTGTGTATACTGAATGGCAATTGACTGACTATATATTTTATTTCAATAGATTTTATATATTTTATTTCAATAGCTTTTATATATTTTATTTATATAGCTTTTCATATTTATGTATACAAATTCATATAAGAATTTATATATATATATATATATATATATATACACACATAAACATATACCTTATATTTTGTGTGTATATATATATATATGTGTCTGTGTGCACATCTGCATAAGCAGATATCTGTATGCAAATATAGTTTCTGTTACTTTTAAAAAGTATATTCAAAGCTGTATGTCCATATATATATAAGTATATATGTGCGTGTTCATTATTTGATTGGGTCATTCAAAATTGATTTTTTATTTGTTTTATCTTCTTTCTTTTTACATCAATACTTAGAAAAAATGTCCAAAAGAATGGTGGTCTAGACAAGAAGTCCTCAAAACACTCTCCACAGAATGTCTAAAATATCACAATTTACAGTGTTAAAGATAATTGAACAAGAAGCAGAAAAACGGAAAATAAAGATGAAAGAAAATATAGAAAAGTAAATTGTGCCATCCTTTAGTGATGGAAGTTATTTTTTAAGAAAATAGCAAAAGAAATTCTGATCATTGTTCGGAAAATACCAATGCACCATGAATAGCTTTCTTTTTATTTGTCAAGCTGAACTCCATTTTAGCAGACACATTTCTTTCATATTTACTTGTCTTTTCTTTATTTGCTTCTTTTCTATTTGAGAAAGAAAAAATAGAGAATCCCCCAAAACTAATGACATTCTTCCAAACTTCTAGATAAAAAAAAGAAAATTAGAGATATAAAGATTTTGTTTCTTAGATCTTCTTTAATGCAAATATAGAGTTAGCGCCAGTTTTAAAAATTTGACTTGGAACCACAAGTTTGCAGATGGCAATTAATTTTTAATACTTTAATTTTTGTATAAATAAATTTGTGTTTAGCATGCTCTGCATGTATTTTTCAAATTAATTTATGATACACAAAAATTAATTTATAGCACTGAATTTGAACCAATACTTTTGTAATAAAAAATAGTTTTTGGTATGTAGTTCAAATCCAAAAATTCAAGTCAATAGTCTGGTTCAAATTAACACACTTTTATTCCAGTTAACAAGTAATATGCTTTGAAATAAGTTATGTCATTCAAGCAAAAAAGTCTCCAAAGTAAAAGCCATAATATAAGGTTTAATATGTTTTATTCTCTCCTTCTTTTTCAATGTCTATTTTTCTTTGTTTTTTCTTAACTTGCCTTTCAGTATCTCTTTTTGTGTTTATTTTCTGTTTATTTTTATTTGTCCACCTTTCAATTTCATTTCTCTTTTTGGTTTGTTTTTCTTTTCTTTTTTTCTTCATTCATTACCTCTTTTTCTTTCCTATTTATATTTTATTTTTTATTTCCTTCTCTTTTTTTTTGTTTATACTATTTTTGCTGGGAAATATTTCCCAGCACCCCGCCTCTCTCTCTCTCTCTGTCTTTCCTTCCTTTCTTCCTGTTTTTGTTTTTTCAAACTTCTCTTTCCCATTTTATACCTATTATTTTTTCATTTTTTTCTTTAACTTTACCTCTCTCTCTCTTCTCTCATTTCATTTGACTTTTTATTTCCATAATTCTTTCTTTCTTACTTTTTCTTCCATTCCCCAACTCTTTTTCTATTTTTCCAAAATCCTTTTCTTTCAATTGATTTTTCTTTTTTAAAAGTAAATATGTTAATATTAGATAAAATAATCATTAACTCATATATCATATAAATAATAATATTTCTTAGAAAGTTATTTTTCATTTCTTTGTATATTTACAGTTCATGACTCTTCTTCATATTGCCAATAATATTAAAGGAAATGTAAATATTTGGGTTGCTTATCATTAATCACACACACACACACACACACACACACACACACACACACACACACACACACACACACACACACAAAAATCCCATCATGTAAAAAAACGTCAAATAAAATAAAACAAGGAAAGCTTCAAATCAGCTGACATCTAATGTCACAACTTCCAGTAAAGTTTTAGTTTATTCTGTTCACTAACCAGGCTTAGAGTAAGCTATGAACTTTGGCTTCTTCACAAAGTCAGGATAACAAACGCACACCCAACCCAAATTCTGTACACTCTCATTGCATACTCATCCAGAATCAATCATTTCTTTTCAAATTCTTGATCAGTTTCAGTCATTTATTCCTTCTGTCAATAAATATTGTTTTCTTTTATTCTTGTTGAATGACATTCATATCATCTAATGGACAAATAAAAAAATTATGGAACATACACCCTTCATTACACACCCACACCTCATTTATTCTGCTTAATAAAAATGGTTTTAAGATAACATAGCATAAAACTACCACTTCATGGCTAAACACAGAGAAAACTGGATGCAAAGTGAACTGATGATTAGATTTTTGGCATTAAAAATACGTTATTCTTTTTTTTTAATGTTATAACAAATCCTAAAAATAAATCTCACAAGATCCTAAAAATTAATAACCTGTTAAATGGACCTGTTAAATTTGGTGAATGTTGGCAACTAGTGTTATTCCTGATCTCATAACATTTGTATTCTCCTATATTTTACGTGTATCTTCTTGTTCTTCCTTTATCTCTTCAAATAAATCAAGATTATCCACTATTTCATACTTTTACACTCCTCTTGCTCTTTGCCTGTATCTTTTCATTCTCTCCCTTATCCCTTCCAATAAAATTATTATAAGATTATTCATTATCTTATACTTGTGCTCTTCTATTACACTTTTCCTGGTTCTTCTCATTCTTACTCTTTCAAGTTTTGTTACCAAAATATTTTTATGATGCCCAAACCTCTCAGTCTCACAGTATATGTTGCTTGTTGCATGCATTAACTGGCCATAAGTTAGTTGCACCTTGCTTCCATTTTGCTCCCAGGTGATCAAAAATGTCAAATGATCAGTTGAAAACCTTTCACTTTCTTTGCCACATTGTGATTTCTGATCTCAGAGAAAGCTACTGACCTGTGAAAAAAAGATGACTGTCTTCATGCTGCATTCTTTGACTACTGAAAGCAAGAGGTGGTTGGGTGCACATGCAGAAATAAGGGAAACAGGCAAGAACAACAAAAAATAACAAGACAGTAACATAGGGCAGTCTATGTGAACTAATGATTATATTATATCTCTTTGTACAGCGAGAGAGAGAGAGAGAGAGAGAGAGTAAAAAACATATAAAGAATTAAAAGAAAATACAGTCCAACTTTTTTCCAGAGTCCACAAATTACTACTGTTACTATGTTTGTTGTTGTCAGCACATGGAAGAGAAAGAGAGTGAGAATTTTCGTGCCTTCACTCTGCACGTTCTGAGCAAGTCTCTCTAATAGTCTGCATCATCTCTGACTTGATTTTCAAATCTGTTGTGTTTTTGTTGAAACAGTTTCAATATGGCGTGGAGCAGTAAGTGATCAGAATGTCTCTCCATTATAATTTTAACATCAACTTCATACATCTAGCTTAACTCATCTGTGTACAATCGTCACCATACTGGAAGCTTGAACACACAATTCTGTTGACTCTATACATTCATTTGTCAGCATTAATTACAATTACAGCCTTACATGGGTGGTCTCTTTCCAAAATTTACCAATAATTTTCACTTTCGGATGATCCTTTATTTTCTTTCTCTGAGCAAGAGAAAGAGAGAGCAACAGACAACAAAGAAAAAAAAACAATTCTCTCCTTTTGCAAGGCCATCTGTTGCTTTTGTTTTTTTTTTTAAATTGTTATCATATCAATGTCATCTTGTAAATGCCATGTGTTATTGCCTCTCTCTTTCTCTTGGCCACCCCAGTGCTTATTTCCTTCTTCCTCTCTCCCTCTTCTCTCTCCCTCTCTCTCAGCCCTTCCTAAGAAAAGAAAAAATAAAACATACACACAAAGATATTCTCCAAATATCTATTCCTGTGTTCAAATCCAAGGTCTGTCAATACTCGTTTTTCACGTGTGTGTGTATAAGGAACACTTACAGTGTTACAGTTTATCTAAATGTTATACAAACAGGAATTACTTTCATATGCAAATAAAATAATATATATAAAATGAAATAAATAAAAATAAAGAATGTAAAAATATATCTTACTGCAGCCTCACTTTCACTTTCTTTTGCTTTATCTCTTCATAAAAATTAATCTCTTGCAATTTTATGCTTTCCCCATAACAAACTGCCTTTCAATCTTTTGATGATCATCTCTTAATATAAAGTCATCAAGTCCCTCTCTTTATATCTTTCTTTTTTAATTTTCCTTTCTCCCTCTCTCTATACATACAGCACTGTGTAAAAGTAAGTGAGTTGCCAAGATAACATCTAAAAAATTATCTTCTTTTTTTTCAGATAATCAACAAATCTTAATTCAAGTGTATAGTCAGAAACAAAATCATTTATTAAATGAATTACAACCACTTTTTTAAATTTTTGCTGTGATCAAAATAGTGTCTCAGTTCAATTTTTCTTGTAAAGAAAACCAAAGTGATCTTTATGTATATTTGATCTTAAAGAATAGGTTCAGCCTATGTATAAAAAATTATAAAAGAAAGGCTTGAAAGATTTTTCTAAGTCCACCAAAAATAACATTCAACAAAAATGTGTAAGAAGACATGGTTTCAGATGACAGTTGTTATGTAAACGTAAAAAGACAGTTTGCAAAGAAGTCAAAAAAAGCCCTCAACAACAAAGAAAAAGACATGAGCAGCAACAGAAGTTCAGTCATTTTCTAGAAACCCTGCCTAGTGAAAGAACACTGTTTCAACTATATGATGATTAGCTTCGATCCTACTTTAACTCACCCTTCTTCCCAATCAACTCACCTATCCAATTTTCCTCTTGTGTTTTTCCCTTAATTAATTCTTTTTTTATCCAGAACCAATGCTGAATTGCTTAAGCATCACTCATCGCATGGCCTTCTTTCAGACAAGCAATATAACTTTCATTTCCCTAGGCCAACTGCTGATGTATTGACAATAATTGCTGAAAGAGTCTATCAATCTCTAGATAAGAATAGTGATGCTCAAGCTATTGCTTTGGACATCTCAAAATCTATTGACATGGTTGAGAATGGTCTTCTTCGCAAGCTATGGTGTCTCTGGACAATTTTTTTTTATCTGATCCAGTCTTAGCAAATTGTGAAATAAAAGTTATCCTAAATAACCACTCCTCTAAATACTTTTCTATTAATGCAGGTGTTCCCCAGGGCTCTATCTTTGGTCTTACTTTGTTTTTAATTTTCATTAATGAGATTGCCAATGACATCAGCTCTCAACTTGGTATCTATGCTGATGACACAACCATTTACACATGTCTCAATAGTTTGTCTGATCAGTCTGATAAGGTCAAATTATCGGCTAAGGCAAAGGATGGCTTGTTAATTTTAACACATTCAAAACTAAACCCAGTGCCACTTGCATATATATATATATATATATATATATGCTAGCATCATTGCCCATACAATGTCTAATACTCACACAAACAGCAAATCTCGTGATGCAATAATGTTTATAATATTAAATGGATAAATTCCTTTAAAACTCGGTTATATAAAAAATAATATATAAAAAATTGTTGTTTAAAAATTATTCAAAAATTCCATTAAAAATCTGTTTCTTTTGTTTTGCATAAACATGATTGGATGTTTGTGTGACATTGTAAACAACATTGCGTTTGTATTTGTTTCAAAATTACAGGGGAAAATATTTACATTTTTTTGTTGACTAAATGAATTTTTAAACGTCAAAATAAAAATTAAATATAAAAGCTCATTTTTTTTTCATAAAAAAATATTTTAATTGGGTTTGATTGACACGTGTGACGTGATTGCTGTAACATAATTCAGCAACCATCTTAGATGTTTTACAGAAATAAAACATTTGTTTGTGAATTCTTCTTAGTAGATAAGGGTCGCTGAACAACAAATGCTTTATCGTTATTCAATAATGGTATCAGTTCATCTGCTAACCTGCCAAGTTGGGTCTGGTTTAAATCTTTTTGCAAGGCTATTACTGGAGCTATTGTTGACAGTAATGCCTGCAGGAATTTGTGTCTCACAATGTCATCGCTAATACCTATCCGTTTAGCTACAGATAGCATTTCGTGCAAATATGTCGACAGCCATCCTGAAATAGTCGTAGCCGACATTAATTTTTCTAGAAGCTCCGGTTTTATTTGTTCATGAGCTTCTATCAGAGTTCATTTTAATTCCTCGTAGTCTTGTGATACCAGGGTAACATTTGGTAGTTTACCCACTTCTTCGGCTGGTAACGACGATATCACTGTGTAAAATTTTGTTTTCGACGCTTTCACATTTCGCAAGTGAAAGTGGGCTTCTAATATCGTAAACCATCCATTTACCACAGTTTCCATGAATTCCAGTGCCTTGATATTGACTTGATGCGTCGTTTCCTCTCCTGTCTGCTCCATTTATCCTTTTATATGTGTGTATATTTTTGTGTATGAGGTTGTCACCACTGTTGTGTTGCTTGGTTTTGTATAATTAGAAGATAACACAAACTTGAATTAATGTCGTTTATGTTTTTATATAAATAAGTATAATAAGTATTTTTTATATAAATAAGTTTTTACATCAAGTTAACAACCGTTAATTTTTGTGTGTGGATACAGGAGCAGACTAGCTGAATTCTCTTCACTCTGGCAGGATAGTAGTAAACGCATCTATCCCTTCTGGACTCTAGTTGCCAACTGACAGCTGCTTCCTCTTTTCATATCTCCTACCAAAACTACTGTCCTTCACTCCTACTTCTTCCTCCTACTCCTACCAAAAGAAACCATTAACTTGTTTAACAGTTTTGCCGCCCAATTGTGAATTCTTGGCGTCAGTGTGTCTACCTTCTTCTATTTTTAGCATACTCGCCATTTTATACACCATAACAGCATCATAGACCGGCGTTGCCCGTGCAATGTTTGCAATACTTACACAAACATCAAATCTCGTGATGCAATAATGTTTATAATATTAAATGGATAATTTCCCTTAAAACCCAGTTATATAAATAAATAATTATATAAAATATTGTTGTTTAAAAATTATTCAAAAATTCCATTAAAAAATCTGTTTTTTTATTTTTACTTTTTGCTTTGCGTAAACGTGATTCGATGTTTTGTGTGACATTGTAAACAACATTGCGTTTGTATTTGTTTCAAAATTACGGGGGAAAATATTTAAATTTTTTGTTGATTAATTGAATTTTTAAAACATCGGAATAAAAATTAAATATAAAGACTCTTTTTTTTTTTAAATAAAAATATTTTAGTAACGTTTGACATGTGTGATTTGATTTCTATGACGAAATTCAGTAACCATCTTAGATCTTAGATGTTGTACGGAAAAAAAACGTCGGAACGAAAATTAAATATAAAGGCTCATTATTTTATTTTATTTTTTTTTAATATTTTAGTCGCGTTTAACACGTGAGATTTGATTTCTGTGACGTAATTCAGTAATCATCTTAGATCTTAGATGTTTTACGGAAATAAAACGTCGGAATAAAAATTAAATATAAAGGCACATTTTTTTATTAAAAAATATCTTTGTCGCGTTTGACACGTGTGATTTGATTTCGGTGACGTAATTAAGCAACCATATTAGATCTTAGATGTTTTACGGAGCAAATGCAAACAATCCGCCCCATTGGCCAAAAGGTGCAAAAGGAAAAATTGCTGAATTTAAAACTCAAGATGTATGTATCGTCCTAGCTTCTCTGGAGATATGTGTCCCTAGAAAGTTTGAATGGCGTAGCTTAAAAAATGTAGGCGTGCATAGGGAACAGTCACACACAGACTCACAAATTGCCTTTTATATATATAGATAAGCCAACTATTTCAGGGCATAGCACCTATGATAAATAAATAACTATACAGAACTTTATCACTGTTCCACTGGTCAATACATTTAGCATGTGAATAAAAATATTATTTTATAGGCAGGTTTTGAGATTTTAATTAGGCTCTAAGTTGGCTACGACCAAAGAAAAAAACTTTTCTTTTTCTTACCTCCCTGTGAAGTTAAACAATAAATAGAAAATTCTTCTGATATTTATATTGCAAAGTGTCGGCAAAGAGAGAGAGAGATGAAAAAAAGATTGCAGGTGGCAGCCAAAGCACTGTTTGTGACTTACACATGTTGCATGCATTTGGCATGTGTGTATAAGTATATGGTGGTTCCAAAATTATTTCTGGCATAGGGACTGTAGAGGATTTTGATCCTTTACGATTTATATTACGATTCGTCCAACATATGATTCAAGAAAAATAAAGACAACAACTCCAATTTGTAACCAATAAATTAAAATAAATTCAATAAGCAAACAAAACATGTAATAGCAGTAGAGTAAGAGGAAAGAGTTGTTCCTCTCTAGCTGCTTGTTAACAAAGTAAAATGAAGAAAATTTTTTCTTGCGCTGAAAAGGTTTGTTACAATTGTTAGCAAGATTTTCATGTAAGAACATGTTAGCAAGATTTTCATGTAAGAACAAATAACATGAAAAATACAATTATTTTGAATGTAACTGTAAGTGATACAAATTTTGGTCAAGAGTTCAAAGTTCAAAAGTTCTTGGCGAAAATATTCAGACAGAAGACAAAGTTCTGTGTCTGTGTGTGCGTTAGGTATGAGTAGAAAGATAGACTTACGCCGAGTCCTTTGGCCAGCCTGTTGGTCTACTGGTAGCTTGCTGAACGTCACCGCTTATAAGAGAGAAGAGCGGATCAAACAGCAAGCGCGGGAAAAACTTTGTTTACATCAAAAAAATATGTGATTGGCTAAAAATTAACCAATCACCACGCACACATGAAAGAGCTGCTTCAGAGCCGAAAGATTAAAGGCGACTGCGATTGCTAAATTGTCCTATACAAGAACAGTAGTGATTTATTGCCCAGTCGCAGACGAGTAAATGACATGGACCGAATGTGGGTAAGAAAAACATAGCAACCGCTATAGGACCACTGTGGTCTTAACCCTGATGTGTTACAGAGTAGTTGAAGTATAATGCCTCTGCTGCTGTTGGAAACAACAATCGTTTTGGCTAAAAAAGATGAACACAAACATATATAAAAAATATAAATTTATATTTTTATTCTTTTTCAGCAATGGTTGTGTAGAGTGGTAGTCAGCCGGAATCACGCACATATGAGAGAGTTGTCGCTGTCGTTAACTTGCGAGAGATGTCTTCTCTTCTTCTCTCTTCTCTGCACTCTTTTGATCTCCCGGTGTTCCGATTTTGGCCCGAAAACCCCGAAATTTTAAAAGCTGACATTTCCACGCATTTTTGCCTTCTTGACTTTTTGCTTAATTGTGCCAGGCACATCAGTAAATCATTTTTGCTGACTTTGAAGTTGGCTGCATTTCATGTAATCGCATTTCTGTTGGTTCTGTTCATATTTTCTACCTTTGATGTTAGCAACACTTCTGTCAGTCCTGCTTTTGATGCCAATCATATTTCCGTTGGGTCACAGAAATATACTACATAATCATAATCAAGCTTGCAGAGGATTTCCACCCATTTTTGAATAATTATAATGACTAGTGATTCTGAGGGAAAGTAATACATGGTTCAGGAGAAATAATTCCTACATATACATCCCAGAAATACCTCCCACATAATGGTAAGACATTAACTAGATGAAAACATCATTGCCACTAATGTCTTACCATTATATGAGAGGTATTTCTGGGGAGAAAGGTATATGTGGAAGTTATTTCTGCTGCACCCTGTAGAATTGCCCTTTTATACCTATTTCTGTCTGTCTTTGCCTCTCTCCAATTATATATACTCAGAGATTTGCATCTGATATTATTTATATTTATCTGTTTACACATCCATTTGTAAATATTTTTATTTATTCGTTTTATTTACCTATGCTTACGTATGGATTTGCATACAAACCCAACAATCAACTACCTCACAACTACGATAAAAATATCTAAATTAAATATGAAATTTGTTACAATTGCATCTAAAACAATAAAAAGCTTATGGACACACTTTACTTCTAGATCTCATCCTTACTTCTACCCATGACTCTTGCCATGTCATGAAGTTCTTCCCTCTTGGAAACTCTGATCATGCTGTGGTGTCTGTAAATATCTCTTTCTAATCCCTCTAGGAGCCTCCTACCATCAGAATATCTTACTGCTTTCAACTAGCGTATTGAAACTCGTCCCACGATTTCCTTTGTGATATCCTTTGGAACAAAGTTTTTAGTCTTCCTGTTCAAGACTGCACCTCTGAAGTTTCCTCCTGGGTAAAAGCCAGCATTGATGCTTTCATCTTAGCTAGAAAATTCCAACTTAAATCTCGTTCATTTACTTGGTTCTCTCTTGCTTTCTCAGTTGCCATCACCTACAGGAATTACTTCTTCTGGTTTTACCAGAGCGACACATCTGATCACAATTCCTCCTCTATTCGTTCAATTCAAGGTCCTCATACCCATATGTTCTACCAGATGTTCTAATAATCATAAACGCTCTGAGAGAAGAGAGGGTAAAAAACCCTCAATGGGAAAGAAAATTCATCCCAGTGTAAGAAAAGTGCTCAATGTAAAACAGCAAAGTAATCGAAGTATCTGGTGGGAAAGTTTGACGTGAAGACACACATAGACAAAATGTCTAAAAAGTGCCTATTCCCACCACGACACCCAACACCACAACCCAACAGAGCTTATTATACACGGAATAGGAATTTGTAGTTAAAAATCTACTAAAGGTACACCAAGATGCAAAGTGCTCAATAACACACAATGTGGTAGAGCTAAATATTATTATTATTATTACATCTTGATATTTCCCAAAAACCTGAAACCGGCCGCAACCCAGGTTTCATACACGTAAGTATAATCCTCAGGCCGCCGGAATAGTTGGTTAAAATTTTCTAATGTGACAGAGAGAAAAACACAGACACACGTTTAAAGGTTTCAAAATTCCTGGCACCTGACGAAGGCCGAAACGTACAACGGCCAAAAGGTCATGTCATTCGTTATTTTTTCCTTTTTAATTTCTACTAAGAATTTTTAAACAGACTAGAAAGTCTGTTCCAGTAAACGTGGCAATATTAATTTTTTATTAAAATTGGAGTAAATTGAACAGTAAAATTAAACCAGCACGTTTGTTTACTGGTGGTGAAATCTGATCTAGGTGTAGGAGGTACCCGTTGAATTTGGGTCATCAGAAGACACTGGAAATGAACGAAATAATTTTTTGATAAAAAAAATTGAGTAAATTGGAATAACGAAATAAAACCCGCGTATTTTGTTTACTGGTGGTGAAATCTGATCTAGGCATAAGATGTGCCGTTGAAGTTGGGTCTCAGAAGACACTGGAAATGAACGAAATAATTTTTATCAACTAAAAATTTGAAATAGAGCTTAGTAAACTAACAAGAGGAACTTTAGAGTTCACATGATTTTTGGCTGAGACAACTGGAACTCTGTGAGAACCGCGTGATGGCCTGGCTTATAACCCTCCAATTTTCCTATATAAGCGCGTAGTAATGCTGAAGAAAAGAGTCAGAGACAACAACCGTGGAAGCGTACGATTGTGTGATATCGTGTCCCCCCCCCCCCGCTGGAGTAAGGGTACTGACAATTCGAACCAATCAACCTTTTAACCGAAGACGTCTTTCTTTGAAAAAGCAGAGTAAAATATATTTTGCATTTGATCCTATTATTTCAGACGGAGGCTTTGTTGCAGATTGTATTTGTTGTTGCTGACGGTGACGACGAAATGACAAAGAAGAAGAAGAAGAAGAAGAAGAAGAAGAAGAAGAAGAAGAAGAAGAAGAAGAAGATTATGAAATGATATGTGAAACTGATGTTTTGTGAAGAAGTCGGATGGAGTGGTTCCCGGCAAAGTGATTTGTGATTTGAAAAGTTTAATCGTCGCCCCGAATTTTTTTGCGGATTTTTTAAATTTGATAGTTGCTCAAGGACTTTTGAGAAGTATCGTCGTCGTAGCGGTCGCATTGAAAAACCGCCGAGTATATGAAACTTAACGTTCGTCACCAGCCCGACAACAATCGGAATTGCATCATCCGTCCAGCACCTTTGAAAGGCACCGTGGTCCCAGCATTTTATTTGAGAATAATTGTCTCCATCAAAAGAGTCTGGAGAATATTTTTGAAAAGAGTTATATATCTTCTAAGACGATTTAACAAGTGAACCATACACCCCCACCCCCACTCTGTGTGTGTGTGTGTGTGTGTGTGTGTGTGTGTGTGTGTGTGTGTGTGGAATCCAGTGTGTTAGTTTTTATACTAAAATCTTTTACTTTCTGTAATCTTTTTCTTTTTCTAGTCTTTTCTTATATATAAAAGACATTAACAGTGCAACCATTGAACAGTTGTTTTTCTGGTTTTCTGCAGATATTATTTTTTCTTTTTAATTTCTTTTTGTTGCTATGCTAAAATGTTTAACACAGGCTCCCCAGCCGTGTCTACATATTCAGTCGACCGTGAACGAACAACACTTCTGCTTTCTGGATCAAATGATCTCAACGTGGGCAGGAAGCAGATTTAAACCAACGGACCGGTCGACTAACCTACGGATGCTCAGGGACCTACGGCCAACTATTGAGTTCGGTTAAGACTGAGTAGACACCTCAACCCAGAGAGAAAAACGCCAGAGGTTGATGTACCAGAATGTGCACGTTGACCAGAATGGGTCCGTGGAGATGAAAGTGTTAAATATATGGTTCCGTGACCAGGATAACCCCGGGAGGAATGGGCAATGAGTGGTTAAACTAAGAGCATTTATACTCCAGAATAATGCAAAATGTTTTAAATCTTTTCTTTTTTTCTCAACAAATTCCTAAGGAGGATCTGCACTGTAATCAATCCTGACTTGGCAGCCACTTTCTCATCAACGTAATGTGGCTTTCTTCTGTTTTTTCTATATGGCTACTGCTCTGACAAGCTTCTTTCTCTAATGCCCCGACCATATCTATTTACGTGTGCTACTAGATTGGCATCAATGCCCCGCCCTTTTACCATCGAAGTAGTTAAATGTAACCATCTCTTCTACTCTAACAGTTTCTTTTTTCGCACTTCCCGTTTGTGGAACACCCTTCTATGTGTGTGTGTGTGCGCGCGCGCGTCTCTGTTCTCGTGCGTGTGTACGTGTGCGTGTGTTTGTGATAATTATCTTACAAAAATTCAATAATAAACAAAAATGGATATGTTGAGCTCACAATGGCAGCAAACATTGCTTTCATTTTTAATACATTATATACCTAATTAATACTTTTAATAGAAATAGTAACAAACAATTTGTAGAGAGCCCTGATAAAAATATAATATAAAAATAAAAAATATAAACATTTGCGCTTTCCTTTAAAACCCTTATCTTTTTCTTTCTCGCTCTCCCTCTTCCCCCCTTTCTCTCTCTCTAAACTTATTTTTCTATACTTCTCTCAACTAACAAGAAGGCAACCATCAAATAAAAAGAGGATGAAAAACAAAGGACTGAACCCAGCTGAGAAAAAACAAAAACAAAAAAAAAACAAATAAAAAACACCACAGTGTCAACTAACAAAACAAAAATCAGGTAGTCTGTTTCGAAAGACACCTGCAATTTTATGTGTGATGGATATATTCAGATGACCCTCCCCAAAGAAATTAAAAAAATATTATTGTTGTGAGGTCAATACCGGGCTACAGCAGCAGTGAGCAAATAACTTAGAGAGTCGGGTTAAAGGGAAATAACTCATGACTACCAGAAGCACCTTCGCACAAGGAATGAGAATACCCGAGTAATCATAATAAAGGGTTCGGTTCGAAATTCCTAGCACCTGAAGAAGGCCAGAAGTACAACGGCCGAAACGTCGTAGAAATGGCAACGAAGATGAGGGCAATAATCCGAATAATGTAAATAGTGTAAATATATGACCATTTTAGACATAAAATCTTCGAGTGGGGTACGGCCTTATACTCCACACATTTAAATTTTATTACCTAGGTGAATAAAAACAAAAACGAACACACGGACAAATATTGAACGAAGAAAGAAAATTATAGTTTTTGGTTACAACAAAAGTAAAACAAATAATATTTACATTGATAACATGTACGAAATATGAAGTTGAAATTATGTGTTGAGAGAAAGTGAATAAAGAAAGTAATTGTGACTTTAAAATCAATTGTTCATGAATTAATGTCAGAATAAATTCTCTCTTTTATGTTCAATAAAAAAGCAAGAATACAAAACAGTTTGTCGAAAAAGGTTGCTTGTAAGTGCGTTCAAAAGTTTATTTGTAGAAAATGTTGACTGATTGTTCCTTTGTGTAAATTAATATAGAGGTCTTGCTAAGTTTCTTCCTTTTATACTAACTGGGTGGATCAGAATACATGTTGAAATTTCGCGCGGGCCAAACGTGTTCTGACGTGTTCATATGTGCCTTCGATTTATTGACCAATCAGCGAAGACTAACGCGAGCTTCAAACTTTGGTTTTTCAATTCAGCGTCTGTGTTGAGAAACACGAGTTATCATTCTGAAGTAAGTTTTGTACTAATGTAATTTTTTTTTTATCTAGACTCACGATAAGTGAGATATGTAAATTGTTTTAACTGTTTTTTTAATTAAACTTTGCAATGTGGATTTCACAATCTCTATACACAAACATCCTTATAGCAAAATACTTTCATCTCCTAAAAATACACTTAACAAAAACAGAAATAAAATCACCTATCCCCTCACATAAAATCGTGAAAATATGCTAGCTAATCACCAAACAATGTTTTTTTCGCTTGTATAGACAAACATTTGGCTTGCTGATGGGATCTTCACTCAGCAGCGTTCTCACTTGTCTATTTCTGAGAATTTCTAGAAAGTGGGACTTTCAAAAACATTTCATCACCAAACTCTTATTTCAGATACATATACGACTCCCTACTAATATATCCCAAAACACTATTTTAACAGATCTTGTTAACCAATTTAACAGCATTGAACTTACAATAAACTTCAATTTCGAACCTGAAGCCAACTAGACTTTTCCTTTCCTCGATTCTACGTTACACAGAAACAATAGCGAAGTCAACTTTGACGTTTACAGAAAAGCCGCCAACAAAAACGATCTGGTCAACTTCTACTCAAACCACTTTTATCGAAATCTAGTATAATTATAGGTCTCTACTTAACAGCATTAAGAATTCGAAGCTTCAAACACCTATCCAAAAAAGAAACACACGTAGAAAACACATTCAAAACCTCCAATATCCTTATCACTTCATCCACGACACAAAGAGAAAGGCACAAAAAAAAACACACACACACGAATGCAACAGAAATAACAACACTACACACATTAAACAAAAACAGATACATGACACTACCTACCAACTCCATAACATCCACTCTCCAGGAGAACTTATTCCATCTAAACAACATCCAAATCTTTACTACCGCTTCCGAAGCCATTATGGATGTAACTCAGAAACAGGCATATGTAAAATAAATTTTCAAAACTGTTTCTCACAATACATTGGGAAAACATGCAAAAATAAAAAAAAAACGTATCTATGAACATAAAAGAGACTCCACGAATAGCAATTTACCAAAATCACAAGTCTAGGTATCTAAATCGCTGAAAAAAAAACAAAAAAAAAACAAAAAACAGCATAGTATGAAGCAAAAAAGTCCCAAACTTTAAAAGATACGAACTTTTTTCATCAAAATGTTCATGTTATTATTAAGAGGAAAAATCAAATTATTTTTTTAATTATTTAAAAAAAAATTTAATCCTTCCCAACACGTTCGAACTTTTGGTAAAACTTGTTTTTATTTTCGTTAGCGGGAAGCTAAATCGTTACGAGAGTTGATAATGGAAACCGCAATATTACATAACTCACTTACTTTTTAAAACCATTTAGCCCCTTTTACCGAAAATCTGCTCCGAATAGTAACATTTTAAAAAAAATGCAATAAATCTATTACATTATGAATTAGATAAGCTTTTAATTGCTTTAATATATAATATAAATGTCAGACATTATAATCTGAATATTTTTTTTTATTAATAATGAAATTTTACTAGAATTGTTTCCATTTTTATTTTTCTAATTATAATAATTTATAAAGTTTCAAAAATATTTTTAAAATACTTCAAAGACTTGTAGACGTTAGGCTGATCGGTTATAAAGTGAAAACTATATTTACTAATCGAAAATTGAAAAGTTTTAAACAGATTATCTAGCCATCGTATTTTTAAAATAATTTTCATTATGGTTTTGTGTTTTGTTTTGTTTTTTGTTTTTTTATGTGTGTGTACTTGATTTTTTTTTTGTATGGTAATTTCCACGTGTACATTAAAATGTCATGTGCATCAGGGTTTCTTCCCTTTACCGGAAAAAAAATTGTACAATTATGTCACTTGTGATCGCCATACACTTATCCTAATTCTCATCTGGCGAGCTGTCAACACATTTCAAATACGGCGGACAGAACAAAAAATTCAACTCTGTGATTAAGAAATAGTTTATTTTATATTTCCTGCTATAAATAAGTAATACTTGAGTAAATCAGATTACTTTAACGTTAAATTTGCTAATTTTCCAAAAGTAATATGTCATAGATGTATATTCTATTTTTGCAAGATTTTTAAAACTGAGAATTAACTTTCGTTTGCAAATGTGTCGATCGCTCAAAAATGTCCGAAAAATTTAAATATTTTTTAAAAAATCTCAAAATTTTATCTTCCAATCAATATAATTTCTATCTAAAATACACCAGAGTATTTTGTTTACTAGAAGAAAAAACTTCAAATACACAAAAAAATCTTCAAATACACAAAAAAAATTTTTAAATTATTTTAAAAATAGGAATGCCAAATGATTTGTATTAAACTTTTTAATTTTCGATTACTAAATATAATTTTCACTTAATTAAATTTTAAGCTAACCGCAACAAGTCTTTGAAGTATTTTAAAAATATTTTTGAAACTTTATAGATTATTATATTAAGAAAAAAGTAAACTATTCGTTTAAAATTTCATTAGTAATCGAAAATATTTTCCTCAGACTATAATGTCCATAATTTTTTATTATTTATTCAAGTAATTAAAAGCCTATCAAATTAAACAATGTCATAGTTACATTGCATTTTTCATTTTACTGTTGGGAGCAGATTTTCGGAAATAGAGGCCAGATTTTTCAAAAAAATAATAAATGATTTACACTCCCCAATGAGTCCTGCGTATATCGTAACAAAATTTTATTTCTTAAAATTTCTTGAATTTACGTGGGGAGAGGAGTAACAGATGTAAAAAAAAATTTTTTTTACTAAGATTTTTTAAAATAATAATTTCAAAATTAATTGTATTTATTTGTGAATAAGTCCTGAAAGTTTCATTAAAATGCGACAATTATTTGATTTTTGCAAGAATTTCCAAATTAATGTGTTTGTCACCAGAAAAAAGTGAATTATGTAATATTATGTTTTCCATTGTAAACTCTCGTAACGATTTGGTTAGTTTTTAATGTGTTAGAAGGGATTTAAAATCTTTTAAAAAATAATTAAAAAGTACTTTGATCTTTCCTCTTAATAATAATATGAACATTTTGATGGAAAAAACATTCTTTATTAAATTTGGAGCTTTTTTTCTTCGTACTATGCTGTGTTTTTTAGCAATTTAGCGGAGGTAATGTCTTGGTAAAGTTTCTCAGAGGATGAAACGCGTCGGCTAAGTACAGTTTCTTGTCCCTTTTTATTTGCACTTAAATGTACAAAGGATTTCATTGTTCGAAGTTGTTATATATTTATGTAAAGTTCATATGTAAGTTATTGTAAGTTGTTTTAAAATGTTAATATATTCACAGTTGGAGTAAATATCCTTTCTACCTAATTGACCTCGTGTGGATCTCAAACTGCGACTGTCTGCCGGTTAAAGATCGCGTGCTTTTGATTTGCGCGGGAACGATTCCGACTTACTTAAAAAGTGTTTTTTGTGTGTATTTTTTCTTTCTTTTTTTTTTTTCAGCTATTTATATTTTTCTGTATCTGCAACCGGAAGCGATGCACAGAACCACATATGCCGACATCAGATTTGTTTCATTATGTTCCTGTCTGCCGTGGTGTGCACATCCCGTACACTACCCACCTCGATTGATCACAAAGATAACAAAAATATCTGAGAAGTTAGTAATGAACATATGAATTTTTTCGCAAATTACTTTTATACTTATTGGTCATGGGTTCATCAGATGGCTGTTTGTTGGGTTGAACTTTGAATTGGTAACTTTTGATGAGATTTGTGTTGATAGTATCAATGAAGCGGGTTTAAGTCTGTTGATAGATATAATGTCGCTTTTGCCGTTACCTAACTTGGCGGAATATTTGTTCATTCTGCTATAAACTTTATACGGTCCAGCGTAAGTAGGAGTAACTTGTCCTCTAACAGCGTCATTGATAACGGAAACATTCTCGCATATGCATAAATGCTTAGGAATGTAAATTTGCGTAAGAACAATCCTTTTGGAGTGTGAATTGCAAATTCAACATTTTACTATTTCACTTCTGAATGACGAATGTCTAGTCAGTTGTACATATGTATGATCATCAAAGTAATATCATTGTAGTGTCAGTATAGTACTATACAGACCATTTCTGCTCGAAATGAGATATTTGATAGTATTCTAGATTGACAAGTGTCAAAAACAAGTTGTCTGTTTAAAGGGAAGAAACGCTATTTCCAACACAATTACATACCCATATACATACCATATTAAAATACACCCAAACTTTGTTTTCTACCCAATCAGACAATATTACAAAGATACAAAAAAGATTCCAAATTATAAAACACTCCGTTTAAATCAAAGTGCCTATTGGTTATAAATTAACCACGTGAAATATTTGACCAATCAGAGAAAAAGGAAACTCTATTTTTTTCGAGTCTAATTTCGGTAAAAATTCATTATAAAACCCCGCAGACTTCGACATTCAGAGAGCAAAAATTCGACACTCCCCAAACCGTTCAAACGAAGACGTGGCTGCATAACATTTTCCTCCCCACACCAGCGATGTGCGGAGAGAAACATATGTCGGCGATTTCAAACAACAACAACAACAACAGCTTGAACGGTCAGTGATATTCCCTAACGATCATATATCGGCAACTTCAAGCGAGTCATCTCCAACAACAACAGAGTCGTTCAGTGAATCTTCGCTGATGATCAAAGTCCTTTCTCAACGACAGCATTTTTCTGTGGATCAGCTATTTAAAAGCCTTTTTTCAATCACTGCTTTGAACGTGGATCACTTACTAAACTTTTTTTTTTCTGTGGACCAACTACCCAAAGACTAAATCAAATAAAGACTATTTTTGCTCCATTTTTTTTTTTTTTTTTACCCTTTTGAATTCATATACATATGTTTGTAAGTACAAATGGTTTATTTAACAGGCATACACATATTTTATTTATTTTTATTTCATTATTATTTGGGATTCGGACATTCGAATTTTTAATATAAAAAAAATCTAGACAACTGAATTCCCTACACGTTCAAATGTATTGATTGTTATAAAATTGACAGAGCTACATTCAGGTGCCTAAGAAGGTCTTCCACAAGTCTGTTGCCACAGTTTTATGTGCTTTACACTTAATAAGTTTGTAAATTCCTGGAAAAGTAACGACTGGAATCATGTATCATGTTGTTATTCACACCCAAAATACTTATCCAGTGAACTATCTAGCATAGTCTTGGCAATTGTTTTGGCCGAAGTATCATTCATAGAGATTGACATCAGGTACCTAGAATGGTCTACTATTGTTAATAATTGTAACTGTTAGATGGTGATCCAACAAGATCAGTGTGAATATTTATGAAGCCGGTATTAGGACTTCTGAAAGTATCAATTGATTTCTAATTTGGTGTCCTTCTTTTTGCCCAGGTTCGCATGTCTGTAGCTATACAAATGTTTTGTAATGAGGTAAATTGAAGCTCCTATTGCAAGTGTGCGACGCATAAAAATGTCAGAATAATATTCGTTCAAGAGACAACGGAATATAAACTCTGGAATGTTTTAAAGATGTGTAATGGAAAAAAAGATCTGATTACTAAAAGGAGCAAATTGATCTATAATTTTAAGTGCTGTTTCTGTTATGCCATCTTTTTTCTTTTCCAGTACAATATTCTTGTAGCTCAGATAACTTTCAATACTGGGTAACTGACTCCGAGATAATTGTATCCTTAGCAATATTATGTGGACTTCGAAAATATTTTATATTGGAAGTAAACTGAGAAATAAAATACGACTGTTATTTACATTATTTAGTTGCGGACTATTGTCACCATCTTTGTTATTATTATTATTATGTCATTTTTCATCATATTTCGATTTCTGCTATGGTCGCACTACCAGCCAAGTTTGAGGGAAGACCTAAGCCAGGTCGTGGCGTGTTGTTATGGCTCCATTTCATGTTTTTTTTTCTATCTTCTCTATCATCCCTAGCGTTACATAGACAAAGTTTTCCTTAGTGTGTGGACTGTACTTAAGACAATTTTTTGTATATCTCTTAAGCTGGGGTTTCCAGGGATTCTTTCAATGTGTTGTTTTGTTCCATTTTTTATCATTCCAAGTGCACCTACTATCACTGGCACAACTCTTATTTTCAATTTCCACATTTTTCTATTTCAATTTCCAGGTTTTTATATTTTGACAGATTTTCAAATTCCTTGGTTGCTATGTTACAATCCGCTGAACAAGCCATATCAATTAATAGACAAGTTTTCTCTTTCTGGTTTTTAACAATAATGTCTGGCCTGTTTGCTTCAATTTTTCTGTCTGTGTAGATGGTGTAATCCCATAGAATGGTGACATCTTCTATTTCTGTAACTGGTTCTGGGTGATGTTCATACCAGTGTTTGTTTACAGATTTTCCATAGTGTTTGCACATTGTCCAATGTAAATATTGCCCCAATCTATCGTGGCGATTTTTATATTCATTTGGGGCAAGTACAGAACAGCCTGAGATTAGATGGTCTATTGTTTCTTGGTGTTTATCACAAAACCTGCATTTCGGATCCATATTATTATGTATAATATTTGCCTGAAAGTTTCTAGTGAATAGACTTTGGTCTTGCGCTGCACGAATAAAGCCTTCAGTCTTAGACTTTAATCCAGATGCACGTAACCATCGATGAGTATTACCTTTATCAACATTGGATTTATTGGCACGTTCTGGATATTGGCCATCCAGAGGTTTGTCTTGCCAGCGTTGTTTCATCTGTTCAAGAGCTTTATCTTTGGCTTTCATTTTCATATTTTTTGCCGCAATGGTTGGTTCTTGGCTTTTATTTTGCTTTTCTACAGAATCTACTAACTGTAAATCTTTTTTGTATTTACTGCCTTTTTTTATTATTGAATATTTTTTATTTCTTTCTTCATGTTGCCTAACTAATTGTATCATCCAATCCTTTGTTGTTTCTATGTAAGCCAATAGTTGTCTTGTATGACAATTCCAGCTGAATAAGACCTCTTCCACCTTCTTTACGGGGTATAGACGGTCTACATCAGTCTTTGGATGATGTATCTTATCCTTAGAAAGAAGCTTTCTTGTTTTAGAATCCATTCGCCTGATGTCGTTTAGAGTCAAGTTTAAGATGTTGAAACTATCTTGGACAACTGGGATTGCAAGGCTATTAATGGCCATAATTCTGTTCTGAGAATTCAATTCAGTTTTTAATATCATTCGTAGCCTTCTATAGTACTCTTTCTTTACGCACTATTTCTTTCATTTTTTCTGGTGAATGTTTTCACTCTCATTTACACCTAGGTATTTATAAGCTTCTTCTGGTTTCAATTCTTTGGGTCTAAGCTAATTGAGGATGTTTCTTGTGTTGATCCACGTAAAATTGTAGCTTTAGCATATTTATTCGAATTAAATTTCATTCCAGTGTCGTCGCTGAAGCATTTTACAGTTTGCAGAAGACCTTCCAGCTCATTATCATTCTTAGCATATAACTTTAAGTCATCCATGTAAAATAGATGGCTTATTTTCTTTTGGCCTATTTTATTACCAATTTCTGTCTTATTAAGTTGACTGGTTAGTGCTATTAATGATATGCAGAATAGTAAGGGAGACAAATAATCACCTTGAAACATACCTCTTTTGATGTTTATTTCATCAGACTTATAGGTTCCATTTATATGATTGAGGTAAAGGGTTGTTTTCCATATAGACATGCACTGTTTGATGAAATTGATGATGACGGGTGATATCTTGTATATATTTAAAGTCTTTAAAATCCAGGAATGTGGCACACTATCGAATGCCTTACGATAATCTATCCAGGCAGTACTAAGATTTTTCTTTGTACTGTAGCAGTTTTCCAGATCATTTTGTTGATAAGCAATTGGTCTTTACATCCGTAACAGCCACGTTTGCACCCTTTTTGTTCAAGCGGTAACATGTCATTTCTTTCTAAGAATAAATATGTCTGTTTTGTTAAAATAGATGTTAATGTTGTCGGAAGGCATTTAATTGGCCTGTAGTTTATCGGGTTGTTTGTGTCACTATTCTTTGGTAGAAGAAATGTAATTCCTTTGGTCATCCATGCAGGAATTTTAGTGGGATCGTCAACCATTTCTTGAAGTTCTTTGGCTAGTTTTTTATGTGCTGTATTTAAATAATATAGCCAAAAGTTAGGAATTTTATCTATACCTGGAAAATTCCAATTGTGTGCTTTTTTTAGTGCAAATTTAACATCCTCTTCTGTAATTCCAGCCCATGTCTGTTCTGGTTTATTTTTTATTCGTTCTATCTCTTGTGCAATCCAATCTACTTCTTTGTTATGTTCTTTAGGGCAAGCCCATATTTTTTCAAAGAACTGTGTAACTTCTTCCATTTGCGGGGGTGGGGGGTCTGTCACTTCAATTCTTTTTTTACCTATTTCCCTGTAAAATTTCTTTGCATCGGTTTGAAAAATCTTGTTTTGTCTGTAGAATCTTGATCATAGCGTCTTATTCTTTGAGCCTTCAGTTGTATTGTTTGCTTTATTTTTTTCCTTAGTTGATAGGACTTCATTTTCATTTCTAATGTTGTATTTTCTTTCGACTCTTCTGCTTTTCTTAGTTCTTACATTTATTCCTCTAGTCAGTTCATCGAGTACTGATAGTTCACTTCTAAGTTGTTCGATTTCTTTTTCTATTTTTCTTTTCCAAGGTGGATCTTCATGTCTGCGAGACTGCCTTGTTTTTAAATTGATGTTCAGTTTTTTTGTTGCTGCTGTTGCTGATGCATATATTGCTTCATTGAGATTTGTATGAGTGTCTTCTTCATCCAAAATTAATTTGAGTGCTGCATTGTAGAGCTTAATAGTTCGGGGGTTATGCTTTGTTGGTTGTAATTTTGGGAGCTGTTCTCGTTCCACCATTGCAATATTTTGTATTTGACTTACATGGTTCTTGATTTCTTCCTTGGCTTCTTGTATACTGTTCTTATTTTCCGTAAAATAATTCTGTTCAATGTGTTCTGAACTCGTTTTATTTTCGTCTTGTAACTGACTCAGATCACACCTTTCCGGCACTTTTAAACTTACAGCATTATCTTCACAGTGATTTGTGTGTATCACGGTTTCTACATTATGACCTGTGGCTTGTTTGATGTTATTACTTTTTATTTCTGATTCTGGTTCCTTTTCATATTTTGTTGATTCGTCTATTCTGGTTACAATTCTTTTAATCTCATTAATTTCAGCCTCTGTCAATCGGTTATTACGAATGATGTATCTTCGTACATTGACTAATTTATTTTCGTTAATATACTTTCTATTTGCTTGACCAACTTTTTCACGCCAAATGTCATATGTTTGGCGAGTCATATTTTTTTGAAGTTTGAGTAACGCTTCATGAAATGCAGTCATAACGACTTTGTAATCCTCACGATACCATTTTATTTTTTCTTTCTTTAAATATACGGTTGTAGATCTGGCTGGAGAATTTTCAGGACCATCATTAGGATTATCCTGGTTGTGGGGACCTGAAGATTCATTCTTTGTGTAAGAGTTTGTTCCTATGGCAGATTTTTCGACCTCAGGTACGTTCCCTCCTGAAGGACGGGCTCCCTGTTTATCCACTGGAAGAGCCATACTGGACTTTTTATTTCTATTTGTATTTCTCATATTTTTCCCACGAGTGACGCACGGGTCCAAAAGTTCACCCAAAGTTGCCCGACATGTTGGGTAACGGTCTTTTACAAACAGGGTCCCGAAGCAAGGCCTCCTATATATTACCAAGTCCGAAGCGATGAAATGTGACGTCACGGTAGTATAGTCATGAATCAGCATAGCAGCCGTGTCTCTCGCTTCATGACAATGTTGATAATCACAAAGTCGTTATTTTAATAAAGATTTTAAAACTTTTTAAAATGTAACAAGAAAAAAAAGAAAGACACATGTTTTGATTTATGCTGGTTTTATTAATTTTAATTAAAATTAAGAAAAACAATAATTAATAAGAAAATATAAACATTATTGTAACAATTTTTAGAAAATATTTAGCTCAAAATGAACACCCTCCAAAAATATTTTCCAAACATCTTTTCCTATTTTTGATAATTTGAAGTTAATTATCGATATTAATCCATAGAAAAAAATTGGAAATAAAAAATTAGAATTTTAACTGAAGAATAATTCTTTTGTTATAGTTGGATTAGGGTTTTTTAATCCTTAAAAAAATAATTAGTAAGTAAAACATTAACCAAAAAAGAGTTTTGCAAGAAAACGATTTTTTTATAAACAGTTTGACATCATAAATGAAATAGAAACATTAATTTTTACTTTTTTTTTCATTTTTTACTATTAAAATATTTAAAAAATGTAATTGAATTACCAAATATCCTAGAATTTTTTATGTGTATCTTTTTTGAAAGGTAAAAATTTATCTTTTTATTTCATCCAGTAGGATTAATGGATTCAAAATATTTCAAAATATTATTTTAAAATTCGAACTCCGTTGTATTTTAGCAGAATTTCCCTAAAGACATTTGTTGATATTATTAATAAATCTATTGGATTAAAAGTTCTCAAGACTTTTTTAAAAATCTATTTCAGATTTAGCTATCCTATCATTAATTCGTTCGATTCATAATTATTTATTGCTGTTATGCCGTTTTTAAAAGAATGAAAGTGTTATAGTTGTAAAAGTTTAAGTATCAGGAAGAGACCTGATATAAACAGTTATTTTCAAGGAATTAATAGAGGTTCTCTGTTATATCCCAATGATGTAACAACAAATTTAGTACTATACAATTATAGTTATTAATAAACTTGTAAAGAATCCTTCTTTTCTTCATTCAATGAATCAAAGAAAATTGTCTATGTACATTAACATTGGATGTTTTGGCTAATGATGAACTTCTTTCTCATGTTGACTCATGTGGTGAAGGTCACAGCATTGAAAAAATGATTATCTGGAGCTCTTCTAATGCCTTATTAAATAATTTTTGTAGCCAGGAAAATGATATTACTTGTAAGGAGTTAAGTAAAAAAAGAAAATTTCAAACATTCAACTGAATTTTGAGACAAAAAAATTTTGATAAGTTTGATTTTTAAAAAACAGTAACTTAAACTGTTAAACTTATTTAGTTTGAATTAATTTGCTTGAATTTAAATTGTTGCATTTTTTAATATTTTTAATTAATTTGCTTATTTATTGTTGCTTCTTGTTTGTTCCTAAATTCTAATGGTCGCTTGACTGCTATATTTGAGCGATTCTGATTTAAAAATTCTTGCAATTAAAAAACAAAAGTGATTGTGATTTTTCATAATTAAATTAAAAATATGAACATTTAAGCAGTGTTTGTTAAATTTTTGGAATTTAGACAAATAAACGAAAAGTTTTGTCTTTAAAACTGTGTTTATTTACAAACACGACCGACAGTCAGTAGTCAACAATAAATATTTTAAAAATTAGGTTTTAAAATTCAAGTGTGATGTGATTTAGGCCTTTATGTTTCAAATAAATTCAAAACTTATTCAGAAATAAACAGGTTTAAACAAAGTTTAAATCATCATTTTCAAGTTTAAATTTTCGGTATTAGTGACTTGACTTTTGTAACAAATAATTTCACGGAGTTTTCAAATAAAAAACCTTAAAAATTAAACAAATTCTTTTAAAATTGGCTAAAAAATAAATTTTGTAGTTTTTGTTAATACAAGAAGAATAAAAAAAATTTAATTCAGGAATATTTTTTCATGTTTAAAAATGATTCATAAAGTTGCAAGTTTAGAAAAGTTTTCTAAGAATTTTTTAAACATTTCATTGAAAAGAAAACATTATTTTCTTAAATAAAATATCAATAAAATATTAATTCAAATATTTTTAGAAAATATAATGTTTAACAACTTTTTTCGGCTTCAGTTTAAGTTTTAAAACATTTCGAAAAAAACTTACGAACGAATAGCCATATTTAAATTTTTTTTTTTAATTCAGATATTTTTAAGATAAATTTTATTTCAATTTTATTCAAAGAAATAAAAATAATATATAAACAAAGATATGTAATATTAAAGATATAAACAAAAAAAAGTGCTTTCTTTCTTGTGCTACGGCAAAACTAATTTTTTAGCAAATTTTGATTTTAGCGACTGTTGAAATAAATGGTGATAAAATTTTAACTACTAACTTTGCTAAATGAACTTGGGGCTAAAATTCTCCCTTTTAATGGCATGTTTCCATTTATCAAATAAATGTTTATTTTTTGGAAGCGAAAAACAATGAACTTTCAGTCCATTTTTATAATTCCCTTTGCAATTTGGTTCTGAAAATAAGTCGACGCTAACGGACGCCCTGTAGTAAATAAAACAGAACTCTACTAAATGTGACGTCAAGTCAACTTTAATCATCGAACAAACCTGGTAATATAGCGACGGTCACGCCCGAAGCCTGTAGGGGATCGTTTGTGACCTCATAACGCAGTAGCCATTCACTCCTCGGCACGATTAACACCTTGAGTTGCGGGTTGTTGTTCGGAGTTTTCCTTCTCCTAAATGGGATGCCAAGCGACCGCTGACATAGACGTGATTAGAATTCAAAGAGAAAGACGCTGGTTAAAAAAAAAAAAAACAAACTTGGGCGTAGCAACGGCTCAACGAAACATCACTACACTAGAGTATTTTGTTAAAAATAAATAAATAAATAAAAATTGTTACTACTATCACTAGACCTTGTAAAAAAAAAAATTAATGGAAAAAAGTTGACATACGTTTAAGTTTATTAGTGCTGTGAGATTTAAAATAAAAATGTAATAATTTTTGTTCGTCCACTGTATTCATTTATTTTTTCAATAAAGTCGTTGGTCGAAAATAGGGTTATCAGAATAAGATAAATTAAATAAGTAAATTAAATCAATAAATAAATAAAAATAAATATATAAATAAATACGTAGTCTTTCTATAATATCGTAGAAATTGTTTTTCATCGTATTTAATTTATTTTCCTGTTTTGTTTTGTTTTTTGTTTTTAAGAAAATTATAATAGTTTAAAAAAATTATTACGAAATATCGTCAGCTAAAAAGGAAATATAAAAGTGATTACTTTATTTATTAGGATCATTTAAAGAACAAACAGACAGAAAAATAGTAAAACAGAATTTTATATTGAAAAAAAATCAATAAAATTAAATAATATATGAAGAAAAATTCATGTTTATGTTAAGAAAAGAAAAAGATTCATGTTTATGTTAAAAAAAAATCATGTTTATGTTAAAAAAAAATTCGATAATATCTAAAGAAAAATTCATATTTAAAACAGAATTTCATATAGAAAAAAAAATTCAAAGAGAGAGACGCTGGTTGAGAAAAAAAAACAAACTTGGACGTAACCGCCGTTCAACGGAAAAAAAAAACATCACTACACTTAGAGAGTATTATTGTTAAAAGAAAAAAAAATGTTGCTACCGTCACTAGTCCTTGCAATAAAAATAATTGTTAAGATAAAATTTTTTAAAAATTCAAAATTTAATGGAAAAGAAAAAGTGGACATACGTTTAAGTTTACTACCGTAAAAATTTAAATTTTAAAAATAATAATTTGTTCGCCCACTGTATTCTGTTAGTGTTTACTGTTAGTCTTATTCTTTCATTAAATCCGACGAGAATAAGGTTATCGAAAAATAAATAAATATAAAATGAATGAATAAATAAAAATAAATAAATTATTACGTATTCTTTCTAAGAAAGGATATCGTAGAAATTGTACCAAACAGTTTTTAGTGTTTTTCATCGTATTTTTTTTCTGTTGTCTTGCTTTATTTTTAGTAAAAATTAATGTTTTTTTTTAAATTAATGTTTACGTTTAAAAAATAGTAAAACAAAATTTCGTTAGAATAAAAAAAAAAAACGTTACGTTTTCAGGAGCCTCAGAACACGTCATTCTCGTTGTAATTCCAATCGCGTTTATTATTATTATTATTATTATTATTATTATTATTATTATTATTATTTCATTTTTCATCATATTTCGGTTTCTGCTTTGGTCTCACTACCAACCAAGTCTGCGGGGAAACCTAAGGCAGGTAGTGGCGTGTTGTTATGGCTCCATTTCATGTTTTTCTATCTTCCTTATCATCCCCAGCATTACATAGATAAAGTTTTCCTTAGTGTGTGGGCTGTACTTAATAAGACAATTTTTTGTATATCTCTTAGGCTGGGGTTTCCAGGGATTCTTTCAATGTGTTGTTTTGTTCCATTTTTTATCATTCCAAGTGCACCTACTCTCACTGGCACTATTCTTGTTTTCAATTTCCACATTTTTTTCTATTTCAATTTCCAGGTCTTTATATTTTGACAGTTTTTCAAATTCCTTGATTGCTATTTTACAATCCGCTGGACAAGCCATATCAATTAATAGACAAGTTTTCTCCTTCTGGTTTTTAACAATAATGTCTGGCCTGTTTGCTTCAATTTTTCTGTCTGTGTAGATGGTGTAAATCCCATAGAATGGTTACATCTTCTATTTCTGTAACCGGTGCTGGGTGATGTTCATACCAGTGTTTGTTTACAGATTTTCCATAATGTTTACACATTGCCCAATGTAAATATTGCCCAACTCTATCGTGGCGATTTTTATATTCATTTGGGGCAAGTACAGAACAGCCTGAGATTAGGTGGTCTATTGTTTCTTGGTGTTTATCACAAAACCTGCATTTCGGATCCATATTATTATGCATAATATTTGCCTGAAAGTTTCTAGTAAAAAGACTTTGGTCTTGCGCTGCACGAATAAAGCCTTCAGTCTCAGACTTTAATCCAGATGCACGTAACCATCGATGAGTATTAACTTTGTCAACATTGGATTTATTGGCACGTTCTGGATATTGGCCATCCAGAGGTTTGTCTTGCCAGCGCTGTTTCATCTGTTCAAGAGCTTTATCTTTGGCTTTCATTTTCACATTTTTTACCGCAATAGTTGGTTCTTGGCTTCTGTTTTGCTTTTCTACAGAATCTACTAACTGTAAATCTTTTTTGTATTTACTGCCTTCTTTTATTATTGAATATTTTTTCTTTCTTTCTTCATGTTGCCTTACTAATTGTATCATCCAATCCTTTGTTGTTTCAATTATTATTATTATTATTATTATTATTATTATTATTATTATTATTATTATTTCCTTTGATTTCTGTTCTATATATACATATATAATTCCGGCTGAATCCCAGCCAGAGACTTAAGGCCAAAAATACCTTCACGACATTTTCTACTGATCATTTTTGTAAAAAAAAAAATAAATAAGAGCATGTATATTTTTAGTAAAAAGCTTTTCGTGTAATGTGTGAGCCATACCCGTGAGTCCGAGGGCTCCAACAACAACTGGAATTATTAATGTCTTCATGTGCCACATTTTTCATACTTCTATTTCAAGATTCTTGGATTTTCATATTTTTTTTACTATCTTAATAGTTAGGACATGGCACATAAAAGAAGAAGAAGAAGAATAGATACATTACAACATGCAGGAGCCACCATGTCCAAAAAGAAACCACATTTTGTTTTAGTGATCGTTGATCACGATGTTTGAGCAATTAAAGTCTCATAAAATTGTTACAGATTATGGGATACACATTTTTTTTCTATTAAAATAGCATAAGAAAATACATAAAAACATTATAGAAATTTTGGATCAAAACGGCATTAGAATTTAAATTACATTTTTATATTTCTCAACCAATCAGCTAAAAACATAGAATAAGAACATTCTAGAAAAATAGGATCGGAAGTCAATTAACAAAAAATATTTAGGCCCCAAAACAAAATAGTAAAATACAAATCTGATTGGTCAATAAATGTCTTCACACCTAAATGTTAGGAAGATTCTTTGATCCACTATTATGGTATATAAAGAACACACAGTTAGGAAGTAAAAAAAGCCAGTCACCAAGCTAGCCATTAAGTCAGCGTGTAACCGATACTTTGTCCGGCCAAGTCATTCTCCACAACAAAGTTCATGACCTAGCTCAGAGGGCCGTGAAAGGAAAAACCCGACAAACTTTCTTTCATCAACGCGACACGCTGTCGCCACCTGAAATGAACTTAATGTAAGTAAGAACGACTTATTTACGGACTCCAATACAAACTTACACACACCTTTAAACTAATTTAACTTCTTGCCAAACTTTATTTTTCAAAAGGCAATTTTTCACATCTTGTATTTTATTTGTTTCCACATGCTAATTTTATTTTATACATATTAAATTGTTTGTTGTTTAATGTTCGTTGTGACTTATTCCATTTCTTTTGCGCGATTGTAAAACATTGTGTTGTATTTGTGGGGGAACTAATCTCGAGAACATACCCGTAAAATACGGAAACACATCAACCAAGCACTTACCAAATCCCCTACAATTGGTGACCTTCCGACTGGTGAAAGCACGCAACCCACATAAAAAATTTAAAAAAAAAGCAAAAACAGCTCTCATATTAGAAAACAGCACAAAAAAATTATCACAACGCGTAAAAGATGGAAAACAACGACATTGAACCCACAACACCAACAATATCAGCCAGCATTCCCAGCTACAACCCAACTAACATACCAGTATGGTTTTCTCAGCTAAATGCACTTTTTAGCGCTAAAAAAATTACATCGCAAACCTCAAAGTATGCATACGTCGTGGAAAAACTTCCCACCGACGTGGCGGCAGAAGTGGTCGATTTGCTAGACCATATGCCTGAGGACAAACCATATGATACACTAAAGAACGCCATTATAAGACGTATGGGTACATCGGATGGAAAAAAGTTACATGATCTATTTAACAATTTGACCCTTGGACATATGACACCCTCACAACTCTTGAGGAAAATGAAATCTTTGTTGGGAAGCAGCACTATGTCCGAAACGGTGTTAAAAAAACTATGGACAGACAAACTCCACACTCATACAACACAGATACTCGCATCACTCCCTGAGGATCTAGACTTGGATAGAATATCGGAAATAGCTGATAAAATACACGACAATAACCAAAACCAGAACGTTTACGCCACATCTTACAACCCAACAAATGACGCAACACAAAGGAATACACCAACACCAAGAAACACAACATCACAAACAACCACGCCAGACAGGTATACTGAACTGCTGCAGGGCATGGCAAATCTAACTCTGCAGGTTCAAAGTTTGGTGAAGTTTCAAGCATCCGAACGTTCCCGTCCTTACAGAACCTCCTCACGACGCAGAAGTCGAATAGGTCGAGCTCATTTTCTAGAGAGCGACGCACCTATGATACCTGTTGGTATCATTTCAAATTTGGATGTGAGGCAAGGAAGTGCATAAAACCATGCAACTTCAATTCGACCTCACACACTTCAACACAAAACCAGGGAAACGGTTACACCGGCAGCAAGTAAAGACGACATTAGCTGCTGGTATAACACAAGGAAGTCTTCTATTTTACATCCGAGACAAAAATACCGGATATTTATTTTTACGACACCGGCGCACAAATCAGCATTATTCTACCGGATCCCAGCAAAAACCACCAACTATCTTCATTCACACTGCAAGCAGCAAATGGATCAAGAATTGACACCTACGGAGAGATAGCACTGACGCTCAATTTGGGTTTACGCCGATCTTTTCCGTGGATCTTCACAATAGCCCAAGTAAAAACACCGATTCTTGGAGCTGATTTTTTGTCCCATTTCAATGTTTCAGTGAACATGGCTACGCGATCTCTCGTCGATTGCAACACAGACCTAACAGCAAAGGGAATCACCTCAATCTACAAGTCAACAGGAATCTGTGCGGCACTACCAGATGCGAATGGACTACAAGAGTTGATTACAAAATTTCCAACTCTTACTACGCCCTTTAAACATTCTGATGAAGTTCGTCATACAGCCAAACATTATATCACAACATCTAGACCACCCACACATGCATCACCACGCAGATTGCATCCAGAGAAATATAAAGTAGCAAAAGACGAATTTCAACACATGTTACAATTAGGCATTATACGTCCTTCTAGTAGTCCATACTCCTCACCGCTACATATGGTCCAGAAGCCAGAAACAGATGCATGGCGACCTTGTGGGGACTTCAGGAACCTCAACGCAAAAACAGTTCCTGATAGGTATCCAATTCCACATCTACACGATTTCGCCATGGGCTTGCAAGGAACCAGAATCTTTACAAAACTAGATTTGGTTAAAGCTTACTATCAAATTCCAGTAGCCGAAGAAGACATAGAAAAAACAGCAATTACAACTCCTTTTGGACTTTTCGAATTCACCAGAATGCCATTTGGACTACGTAATGCTGCCCAAACTTTCCAGAGACTCATTGACGAGGTATTGAGAGGGTTACCATTTGCTTTTGCTTATATCGACGATGTCCTCATTGCTAGCATGGACATCAATGAACATAAAGACCATTTATTACAAGTTTTCGAGAGACTAGCACATTTCGGCTTGAAAATCAACATAAGCAAATGTGATTTTGCTGTCTCGAAATTAAACTTTTTAGGCCACATGATAGACGAACAGGGAATCACATCTATCCCAGAAAAAGTCACAGCCATACAAAATTTCCCACATCCAACATCACTGCGACAACTTCGAAGATTTCTCGGTTTGATAAATTACTACCGTAGATTTATTCCACGTTGTTCCAGAATATTAACCCCGCTAACAAACATGTTGCAACAACAAAAAAATAAAAATGCAAAAATTCAAATTGAAGGAGAAGCTTTAACTGCTTTTCACAATGCTAAAAAAGCATTAGCAGATTTTACCAAGCTCTCCTACATCTCTAATGACAACACTACAACACTTTCACTAACAACAGACGCGTCAGGAGACTCAATTGGAGCAGTCCTACAACAAAAACAAAACGGCTTGGAAAAACCAATATCCTTTTTCTCAGTGAAATTGAACACTGCACAACGAAAATACAGCACCTTCTCAGGGGAGTTACTGGCAATTTACTTGTCCATAAGGCACTTTCATCACTTACTCGAAGAACGAGATTTCACCGTTTTCACTGACCACAAACCACTTACTTACGCCTTACATGTAAATACCGAGAAATATACGCCCAGAGATACTCGACAACTGGACTATATATCACAATTTACCTCGGATATCCGATACATAAAAGGTTCAGGCAATATTGTGGCAGATACACTTTCACGCTCTACAATACAATCTATTGATTCGGCAGATCTCACCTTCGAGCTCATTGCAGATGAACAAAAAAAAGATGCCACATTAGACAAACTAAACGACACTTCCCTACAGCTGAAAGAACAGCCTGTTCCATTTGGAACAAAAACAATACTTTGCGATGTCAAAACTGGTCACTCTAGACCGTATATACCACCATCACTAAGAAAAAGGTTATTTACACATTTCCACAACCTTTCACACCCTGGACGCCGAGCAACCACAAAATTAATCAGCAACCGTTTTGTTTGGCCTAATATGCGCACTGACATAAAAAAAACTGGACTCAAACATGCTTGAATTGTCAGAAGAGCAAAACAAACAGACACACAAAGTCTCCTCCAGGACAATTAAAAAAACCAGACGGTAGGTTCACAAACCTACACATCGATATTGTCGGACCATTGCCAATAGCAAATGACTGTCAATATATACTTACTATCATTGACAGATTTACAAGATGGCCTGTTGCCGTCCCACTTAGAGATATATCAGCAGAGACTATCTCTAAAACCATATTACGAGAGTGGATCGCAGTCTTTGGTTGTCCTTCAGTAATAACAACAGACAGAGGCTCCCAATTTCAATCAACCCTTTTCGATGAATTTACAAAGTTATTGGGAGTCAAACATATAAAAACAACAGCATATCACCCCTGCGCAAATGGATTAATCGAAAGATTCCATAGACAACTTAAAACAGCTTTAACAGCTAACAACAACTCCAGAACATGGTCTGAAAATTTGCCTCTTGTTTTATTGTCAATAAGGAATGTTATCAAAGAAGACTTGGGATGTACAGCTTCCGAAATGGTTTTTGGAACATCTTTAACACTACCAGGTCAATTTTGTGAAAAAAAACACTTCCTTACAACCAACTACAACTTTTGTAAAAGATTTTAAACACAAAATGAACGATTTAGTTTACACACCCACAAGAACACAAACTAAAGAACTTTACACACCAAAAGACCTTCACGACTGCAAATACGTTTTTATTCGAAATGATGCAGTCAAAAAACCTTTATGTCCTACCTACTCCGGACCTTTCCAGGTAGTTGAAAGACACCACAAATATTTTAAACTCGCCATAAAAGGCAAATTTGATACTGTCTCCATAGACAGACTAAAACCAGCGTACTTAGACTTACCAATAAAGGAAAGTACGGCTGAACACTCTACAAGTACAAAAAATACCACATTGTCCAAACCAACCTCAACAAATACACCGACAAACACCACCACAAAAGCTGGAAGAAAGGTACATTGGCCGAAACATTTTAAAACTTATATTACATATTAATAAATATTTCCATATTTATCATTCTGCGGGGGGGTATATAGTATATATCCCCTACAAGATCCTACCACTGTTCATACCAGTTTCCTTCCTGCAAAAGTTATTTTCCCGTGCAGATATTAACCCAATCTTTCACGTCCAATTATTATTATTATTTCAGTGCCGAGTAATAAAATCTCTTCACGAGAATCCATCACAAAAAGAAGAGATCAGGCCACTTTCAGACGCTTTCACTGATTTGATCGAACAACGTACATATTTGCATCGACAGTTCAAGATATAAATTAAGTAGCAACGCCTATGGAAATATGAAAGACAAAAATAACATACACTGTTATCATCGTGTTTCGAAGTCCAGGTACGCAAAATCAACGAGTGCAGACTAGCCATACAAATAAGACAGCAATGTCACCTCTTCTATTTGGCAGCATCACAAAATTTAATTTTTAGTTGATACTGAAGCACGTCAGTATTCTCCGACATTCAGAAATTAAAAGCAGATAAATTACAAACTACGAGCTATAGAAACCTCTAGTGAAGAAAAATTGATTACGTTCGAGATTGGTTTACGTTGCAACAGATTCCATAGGCATTCATCACAGCAATTTGTGTGTGTGTGTGTGTGTGTGTGTGTGTGTGTGTGTGTGTGTGTGTGTGTGTGTGTGTGTGTGTGTGTGTGTTTTAATGTCATAGGGGTTGATTTGCAATCCAATTTTAATCTGTCAATAGCAACACAGACACTGGTTGACAGCAATAATACATCTTCAGGTTATTCGAATACGCTTATTTCACAGTTATTTTTTACACGTCATTAACACAGAAAAGTGAATGTACCTCCAGCATCTTGTAATAATAGCAGTGTCATTAAACAGAAAATGACACGTTCAAACTGCGGGTCGCCCAGTTTACTTTCACCAAGAAAGTTGCTATCTGATAAATGCAAATTCGTCAAAAAGAATTTCAAAATTATGCAATTAAGATCATTCGTCATTCTAAAAGTGTTTGGCCATTATAAATTCATTTAATTCCGAAGTACAACTCCTTCAGACGCGTTAGCGGCGATTTCAAACGATTTAACATGATTGGGCTGTTTGATTTTTCGCTGTTGGTTTATTTCAGAGGGCTAAGAAAGGAAGTAGTTACGTTGCTTAGACAAACTTGCATTAACTTAATTGTGGTGACTTGGTGTTAACTTCAAACTGGCATTGTTTAATCGACTGGCTTCAGACAGACTCGTCGCTAAGACGGGGCCTGGCATATATTACATTAAACATTTATTTAAAAAAATAAATGTTAATAGCACAGAATACACAATTTATAAAACAAGCTTGCACAAAATTATCCTCCATGCTCCTAATATTTAGGCAAGGTAACAAGTCTTAATAACAATTCTGCTGAGCTCATAAAACTGTGAATCACGTGTATTTCCATACACTTCATTCACTCATTGTACATATACACACGCGACAATCACGTGATAATCTTGCTTTCCCACTCTTTCCCGGGATGTATATATAGCATACACGTGCTACACACAGCAGTTGGCAGCAGTTCCAAATTGAACACCAAGCAAGGCAGTGACAGTCACAGCTGCCCGCGGAGTCGCGTTCTTCGATATCAAGTAATTCTCTCACACACCCACACTAATTGCAAGACATAATTAGATGTCTTTATTTCTTTAAATAACACATGTACAATTGGTATCTACATTTCTAACGCTCACATCATGTCAAACTATACGAGCCTTACCCCAACTCACTCTCTCATACAAATTCATTCTTTGTACAACTAACAAAATGAACGTTATTCATGAACTCTAAGATTTGAACAATTCTTTTTAGCAACATTTTTCCTTACACAAATTTCTTATCACACTGATAAATCTTTCTTCTTTCAACAACAATGAACATTCCAACTTACGTTAAAAGCTCTAACAGAAATTTTCATACAGTCTATTGGAGACAATTTAAAACAAACAATTTCACATCATATTCAACTTCTATGTAATCCATGCATTCTTGTTATTATTTGTTAAATACACTGTATCGTTGCAAATTGATATTTTGTCAACTTCATTCCACTTTCTATTTGCTTGTTTAATGAATGATTTTCAACGCTTATAAAATTAATGGTAGTTTGTAAGGATTTAGGCAGGAAGTTCCTTTTGGGAAGTGGTCTTGTGCCATGTGAAATCCAACAAAGAAATTAATCCAACCAAATTAACCTGGTAGTAAAACCCCCACAAAACCAAAACCAAAAATTATTATCAACAAAATATTAACTTAATTCGATTCCTTCGACTCTGGAAAGGAACTGAGGATTTTGTCGATTTACAGGTGTCCCCATGTTTCTGGTTTAGACAATATAGAACAATTTTAAAATGAAATGAGATCTTTTACTTTCATAAAACGTTCTAAGTTTGTGACAAACTGTGTAGAAATATAATCCTATATCTCCGTAAAGTTGTAGAAACTTTTGCTTTCTTTTCTTTCTTTCTATTTCTTTCCGTTACTTTCATTCGTTACTTCCTTTTCATCGTCATTGGCCATTCGACAGTGGACGTCGAAACCCTTCTGCTTTTTACTTTCTTTTTTCTTCTTTTTCATCTAATTTCTCCCTTTTTTTTAATAAACTGTTAGGCTTCATTTTTATGGTTCTTTTACATTAGGTACATCCAGTAAATCGCGAAAAAACAGCATAGTTACTTTTAAATTGAATTTTTAAAAATGAAAAATTTTCTTGAAACTTTTATTTTAGTTTTAATTGAAAGCTAAATGATTAAATTTACTATTTCCAGTAAGCAAAATACTCTGGTTTATTTCAAACAGAAATTATATTGATTGGAATATAAAAGTTTGAGATTTTTTTCAGTTTTTGAATTTTCTGCCATTTTTGAGCGATCGACACATTTTTGTAAACAAAAGTTAATTCTCGTTTTTAAAAATCTTGCAAAAATAAAATATACATCTGTGACACATTATTTTTGGAAAATTAACAAATTTTATGTTAAATTAACCTGATTTACACAAATATTACTTATTTGTAGCGTTAAATTTAGAATAAAACTATTTCTTAATCAAAAATTTGAACTTTTTGACCTGTACGCGTCATAAATCAAGATCGTGTTGACAGGTTCTTGATTAAAGATAAAAAAAAAAAGTAGGGCGTTCATAAGCAACAAAAACATTGTCTTCATTTCTTTTCGGGTAAGAGAGGAAACTCTGGCCTTTTAATTTGCACATAGAAATTACTATACAAAAAAAAAAAAAAAAAGAACAAACATCAAATGCACAAAAATAATGTTTAAATTATTTTTGAAATATTGCGGGAAACGATTTTTATTAAACTTTTCAATTTTCGATAGGCAATATAATTATCAATTCTTAACCTAAAAAAATAAAAGCAACACTTTAAAAGATTTTTTAAATATTTTAAAAACTTTATGAATTATTATAATAATAATAAAAAAAATTTAAATTTTATTAGTAATCGAAATTTTTTTCTTCAGACTATAATGTCCTTAATTATTATTATTTATTCCAATAATTAAAACCTTATCAAATTAAATTATATCAGAGTTTTATTGCATATTTTATCTTACTCTTCAGAGCAGATTTTCGGATAGTGATGCTAAATTTAAAATTAAAAAATAGATTATTTATATTCCCCTGCGTTTAACTAATAAAAAAATGTTTACCGACCAACTAAAATTTATTAAAATTTATGGATTTACGTGGAGGTGGGTAATAGAGTTAAAAAAATATATATTTTTCTTACCAAGGTTTTTAAAAAATAATAATTTCAAAAATAATTGAATTCATTTGTGACTGAGTACTGAAAGTTTCATTAAAATCCGACAATTATTTGATTTTTGCGAGAATTTCCAAAATTCATGTGTTTGCCACCGAAAAAGGTGGGTGATGCAATCATTACATTTTCCATTGTAAAACAGTCGTAACGTTTTTTTAGCCGCTAACTCAAATCAAAACAAAAGTTTCTGACAAAATTTCGAAAATGTTAGAAGGGATTAAAAAATTTTAAAAAATAAATAAAAATTACTTTGCTCTTTCCTCTTAATAATGATATAAACATTTTGATGGAAAAAGTTTGTTTTATTAAGTTTGTGGCTTTTTTTTATTCATACTATGCTGTTTTATAATGTTTTTTAGCGAATTTTTGGAGGTACCTATTTTAAATCAATTTGAGCCTCATATACATATATGAAATTTTGTACATTAAATTTTATTCAAGCCAATTTTTTTATTGATTGGCAGTTTTTAAAAAAATATATTTTAAATTATATTAGTAACTTTCTTTAATAGGCTTTTAAATATCCTCTTCAAAAGAAAGTACAATAAGATAACTTAGTCTATAATATTATGTTTTTTATCCTTTACTCATTTTTATATACTTTTACATTTATTTTTTAACATAAATTTTTATATTTTGGCGGTAGCCCTGAGGCTTAGACTCTAGATGGTGTTTCTGAGTCGACTGACTGACGACTGAAAATCTTTTTAAAGCACTTGATTAAAAAAAACTACAGTCTCTAAGTTATTTCAAGTCAATTGTGATTTTTCATATTGCTGGATCTCTCTATATTTCATGCCAATTTCTATTTTTAATGACGTCCTCTTGACCATAGTGAATCGTTTGATCTTATTTCGGACCAACAACCACTGCCGTCTAACCAAATTGAGTACTTTGTATATCATCATAAAATTTCAGACCATGAACTTTTCTGATTTTCTAGTATGTTTTAATATAACTGTCTTTAGCCAGACAAGAGTCATTTTGAACATTTCCCAAGATATCAAATACGTCGATCGCTATGCTACAATATTTCCAATCATTTGCCAAAATGTTGTTTTTCTGTTATGTAATGTCTCAAATTCTGCTCGTACTTGTCAGAACCAAGTTTTTTGTCTAAAATGAAGGAAATTGCAAACTGGTTGTCGACCCTCAGAAGTTAGAACTGTTATATTGGATCAAGTGTAGAGTGTATGTTGGCTTCTTATTTACATATGATATAAAATATTGGCTCAGTTGGATGTTTGTTCAAGCCGTCGTCAGGGGCCACTGTCCATTCAGAAAATTATTAGGCTCCTTTATGAAAATGATGATTTTAGTGCGCAAACCACCCAAGATTCCAAACACAAACTCTAGCGATGGGTCTAAGACAAACGCGTTCGATATTACTAAGTACCGCCAAAATGAATGTTTTTTTTTCCTGAAATGAAAGCTACCCACTATTTTTTTTAATTATCAAAAATCAATGAATTTTTCGATTTTCATTAATTTTTTAGCATTTATTTATGAACGAATTGCATATTGAATATGTTATTTTATAAGAAAACTTTGTGTAAATATTTTAGGACGGGTTATCTTCATTTCGATGCATCCTGACTAATTTTAAAATTGGAAGGTGATGATAAATATTCTTTATAGTTTTATAAAGAAAAATCCTTGAAGATATTATTTCAATAAACATTTTTTGCAATATAAAATCAGAAAATTTGTTCAGAAACCTTACTGAAACAATTCAATAAACTCAAAAATAAATTTTTGTTGGAGGTTGATGAATAATGGAGTGGGGCCTACGGGTTTCATATTATCTCTGGCGGTAATGCAGCCAACACGTTGTCAAATTTTGTAATATTTGATTGCACAGAAAATCCGAGCATATTCATTTTCATGAGCAAGTAAAAATAAAGTATATACCTTTATTCATTTACCAATAGAAAACCTTTTGTCATAAAACAATTAGCTCACTGAATTTTACCATGTCTGAGCGATTTGCATTTTCTTACTCTCTCACCTTCTCTTTCGTGCTGCATTCATTGATTATTATTCTTCCTCATATTCTGACAACAAAGAAAGAAAGAACATCACAGAGAGCCACAAGTCGTCAATCGGACAAGCGACATGCATTTTCTCACTCTCTCTCTTTCACATTGCATTAATTGATTCTCTTCTTTCCTCATTTACTTGTCGGCAACAAAAGAGAAACGAGACATCATTTTCGTCTACTACAATTGTACACACAGCGAAACAAGTTTGCTTTTTCCAAACAAATCCATTTCGTCTGACTTTAAGAAAACTGAACTCTAAAATGCACATATTCAAGGAAAGCTTTATGAAGAACTTTCAAGCAAACATTTTTTTTATAAATAACAGAAATTGATGTTAATTCTCGTTAAATAAATCTTACACTTAATAATAGAAATGAAACTCTTTTATCTTTCTTTTAATGTTTGTTCAACCTTCTAATTCTATAAATATGGTGAACTCGGTTATATTACACACAAGGTAATTTCTCAAGCATAACCAACGCTCCCTTCAACGTGATAAAATTGTTATATGGATGTTCTTATCCTTCTAATATTGAACTGTGCCTTAATAAATGAGAACTATGCAATCACATTCGATTCAATAAACATGGGTGATTTGATGAATATTGTTTGTATCGATTCACCAACCTTCGTGGATACTTGATTCATCTCCTGTTCGTTGTCAAACATTTTCATTTGAGATGAATGCAATAAGAATAAGTGTTTCCTCGCGCGTCAAGGGTGGCCAGATTATAGTGGCATGGGGCTTAGAGGGTGTCGCGGGGCCGATTATGGAAATCGACTCCGCTGACTTTCAAGAAATTGTGAAGTGACACCAGAAAGACAAGGATAACAAAAAAAGATTCAAGGTGAAAAAGTTGCCTTAGTCTGACAACTTTTATTTGTATTGTTTTACAGTTTTGGGTTGCCGCGGAACATTTGTTGATTAAACGGTGTACACCGCTCATAGGCTTGAGTCGTTAGTGATTTGTAGGTCAAGAAATGACACTGACTTGTTGGTCGTTGATGCACCGGGTGAATAGGGTTAATCCGTCGCGTGTATGTCGTAGTCGGATGGCGTAGACTGCGCTGTCAAAGTGAGGTTCGGTCCATTTTGTTTCGTGTCGACTACGTTAGCAGTCGGTGGTTGATCCAGTAAGGTTGCTACGCTGGAGGTCGCTGTCGATCTGAACTAGTCGCTGGAAGTTGCTGCATATCTTGTGAAGAGAGACTATTCTGTCCTGAAAAGAGCAGTTATATTGACGAGAGGAAAGATCTGTTAGGTGATCTAAAAAAGACAGTTGCTTTGTTGTCCTGAAAAAGACAATTGTAGTAGAAGTGGTATAAAGCGTCAGTAGGTGTGGTAGCAGTGGGAGGTGTGAAGCAGCGTGGTAGCAGGTCGAAGGCGTCAAGCAGCGTCAGGTCCTTCATCCTCCGCATCGCGGTCCGGCTACTGAATTGTTTGCCTTTAGACTGCTCCTTTTATACACCCCTGTGTACGTCACAGTAATTGTGAGTCTTGTTTTCGTTTTGCTGAGTCATTTTCACGTGATGTAAAAACCAGAGCTTTTGAGGTGAGTAACCTGGGGGCTACAATAAGGGTTAAAATTAATAGTTGATTTACCCACACCAAGAAGATTAATGAAGGATGACAATGACGAGGGAATACTCGGGTAATTTTAATAAAACAGGATAAAGAATTTATTCACGAATTTACTCACTTGAAGTAGTGTCAATAGCTCGTTTCAGGAAAATGAATCAAAATTTTTAAATTCCGTAGTTTTAACGTAGTGTCATGAAGAGGAAATCTTCATACAACAGATTAAATGATCTGAGACAAAATAATATAAAAAATGTTTAAAACAAAGGTAAGAGATTTCATTGCTCATCGAAGGGATATATGGTTTGCATACGTTCATTGTAGAGGAATAAAGATAGTCTGAAATACTTAGTTTTTTTTTTATTGTTTTTTTTTTTTTGGATTGTTGAGAGAAAATAATTTGAAGTGCCCCAACGAGTTAATTTTACATTGGCGACTAATTTTACACTGATAAGAATTTCAACACTGGTCATGCGAAACTGAAACTAAACCTTTCACGTGATTTCAGACACTCTTCTCTCGGTTTCTGTGAAGGTAAGGTTTCTATTGGTCCAAAAACAATTTCACATAGGTTCTCGAATCCCTTTCCTTCTTCCCCGGTTCTCTGAATTTAATTAGTGTGAGTGAAGGAAGTTACTATTTCGCACTCAATACAGATACTTTCATAATTTCATAAAATGTGTTATTTTCTTTTGGATTTGACAGAGAAAATATCTACAATTATATTTTGAGAAAATTACTTATCATCTTTCAGTGCGATTTAGCTAAGTTTTTGGTGTCTTTTTCTTTATTTCAACTGTGTACACATTAATGTAATTTCTTTTTGTTAATACAATACATGCATTCATTGTTTGTTTAAAAAGCCATGTTTTCGATCTTATTTTTACCCGTACTCACATGAGTTCAACAAATATTGTTTGTTGAACAAATGTTCCAGGAGTCATTAAATATTTACTAAAAGACGTTCACACCTCGCAACAAGATTGGGTGATTCTCGCAACAAAATGTATTTTCAATGTTTTAGCTCAAATTTTGGCGGTATCAAAAAATTATGAAGTGGTGGAATTATTGCTAGTGGCTTCAACATCTAATCGTCCATATGTGACCTCGAAATTAATATTTGTTGGAGCTGTTTGGAAAATGTGCTTATACGTAGTTCGCCAGATTCGACAAGTCATAGAGGGCGCAGTGAAGCAGCTAAAAACGGGTTACTTCATACATTCCCTCACTTCTCTCTTGTTTTTTCTCACAGTATGCTTTTAGTGACAACACCACCAGCAACCAAATCTGATTTCTACTTATCAAGTTCCAAAACGCTTCCGTTTGCAGGTACAAAAGCATAAATATCTTAAATGTGTCGGAAAGAGTCGCTAGGATTTGGGCGGTGTGGGTGGGCAGTTTGTCCATCCAAAGTTTGTGGAGCAGTGATTCTGACATTGTGTTTTTTCCAAGTATACTCTACATTTTACGCAAAAGTTGCGTCGGCTTATTGTCGCCGAGTTGAAACTCGGCGACAATAAGCCTACGCAACTTTTGAAAGTGTTGAAGAGGTCATTTATTAGGCGTTCTTCTGATTTGCTCGTCCGATAAATGATGGCATCCCGCAATGTGTCGAAAGGTTAACTGCTGGGATGTTGTCCAGTAAGTCTGATATTTCAGACGCAACTTCTGGCGGCAGTTTCTCCACAACGTAAGCAAAGCGGGCTGTTTGTGAATGAATCTTTTTTGCCTGGAAAATGGCGTTCAATTGGGAGAACCAGACATGCACATTGATATGGTTGAAAACTGGCAGGTTAAGCAACACAGTGGCTTCGTTGCATTCTTGATCGGTCATTTTGGGTATTTATAAAACGCACGTGATCGCCAAATAAATGGAAAAAAAATTTCGTACCAGGCTGGAAAGTTGAACATTGATTTTTTAAAGTGTTAGTTATTGGTACAAAATTTGGTGTTTTTATTTTTTATTTTTTATTTTTTATTTTTTTACAAATCACCTTGGATCGAATCACGTCGGCAGTCACCAATTTGTAGAGTATTTTTGGGTCCTTTACGATTTTTCGTCCAACATACGATTCAAGAAAAATAAAGAGAACAACTCCAATTTGTAACCAATAAATAAAAGTATATATTCGATAAAATACAGCATTAAACAAACAAAGCATGTAATAGTAGTATACATAAGGAGGAAAATGTTGTTCCCCTTTAACTGTTTGTTGACCAAAGTAAAGTCAATTAAATGAAGAAAGTTTTTTCTTGCGCTGAAAAGATTTGTTATAATTGTTAGAAAGATTTTCATGTAAGAATAAATAACATGAAAAATACAATTATTTTGAATGTAAGTAACACAAATTTTGGTCAAGAGTTCAAAGTCCCACAATTCTTGGTGAAAATGTTCAGACAGAAAACTAAGTTCTGTGTCTGTGTGTGCGTTAAGGAAGGTTTGAGTAGAGAGATTTACGTGGTGTCGTTTAGCGGCCTGGTCGTCTACTGACTAACTTGCTGAAAGTCGCCGCATTTAACGAAAGAGAGTGGATCAAAAAACAAGCGCGGGAAAAATGGGTTTACATAAAAAATATGTGATTGGCTAAAAATTAACCAATCATCACACATATATAAAAGAGCTGCTTCAGTACCGAAAGATTCAAAGGCGACTGCGATTGCTAAATTGTCCTATACAAGAACAGTAGTGAATTATTACCCAATCGCAGACGAGTAAATGACATGGACCGAATGTGGGTAAGAAAAACATAGCAACCGCTATAATGCTATATATATATATATATATATATATATATATTAATTTAATTCAGATCTAAAATTATGTTTAATGTAGGACTATTTTATTTGTGGAAGTGAGCTAACTTTGTCACGAGGTTGTATTATTGGAGCACAAATGAAGCAATAAAACTCCAAAGGGATATCCGCATGTAGTTAATACCTTTTTTGTAGGTATTCTCACTCCATTTTCAATACCTAAGTTTTAAATTGAATTTTTAAAAATAAAAAACTTTTTCTTGAAACTTTAATTTTAGCTTAATGGAAACCTAAATGATGATTAAATTTACTACCCACTAAGCAAAATACGCTATTGTATTTCAAACATGAATTATATTTGTAGCGGAAGTCTGGATCCTGATTGGTCATCAAATCGCAAAATTCAAAATACGTCAGAGAAACAGTTTTTCCACAGCTAAAGAAAAAAAATCGTTCTGGGAGCCACCCCACGTGACTGGATTCAATATTTAAGGATGGTCTCTAACCAGTAACAGTCAGTCAGATGGAAGCAGTGAGAAAGACAACACTAAAAAATGTAACTTTCAACTTCTAGCAACTCGTACATTGTCCTCTTTCTCTTTCTCCTTATCTATTTCAACAATTACTAGTAAAACATTTTGTACGAACTCTTGATACCTTAACTTTCTCAGTGAACATTAATTTCTACAAATTCTTGTTATTCCTCCTTTTAATAAATTTCTATTTTAACATGAAAAATGTATATTTTATTCTTACATTATTCTACACTATTCCACGCAATTCCACATATTCCAACTTGCCGACAACCAACCTTCTGATGATGAAAAACGTTCTGACGATAATTTTGCATAAATCCTGTAAGCTGTAGAGAATTCGGTTAAGTCTGACACAAGGCCGAATTAAAGAAACATTAACCAGCTCCCCACACTTCACTGGTGATTCCCTGACGTACCAAGAACATGCACTTCTACGTCCACATATTCATTGGAATCTAAAATTTTGAGATTATTTTTTAATTTTCAATTTTTCGGACATTTTTTAAGCGTTTGAAACATTTGTAAACAAAAGTTAATTCTCAGTTTAAGAAATCTTGAAAAAATAAAATATACATCTTTCACTCATTATTTTTGGAAAAGTAGCAAATTTAAAGTTAAATTAATATGATTTGAAACAAATATTACTTGTTTATGGCATGAAATTTAGAATAAAACAATTTCTTAATCACAAAGGTCTGACTCATTGACCTTTCAAGTAGGTAATGACAGCACCTGTTATCACCTGTTATGGTGATCAAAAGTTGATATAACCCATTTTAACATTTCATAAGGGGAATAACCCTTGAAACATGTGACTCTTTAATGATAAGTCTCTTATAAATTTCCATAGTAAAAAAAAATGTGCAATTTAACATAATAAAAAAATTTAGAAATTATTTTAAAAATCTTAATTCTAAATGATTTGTATTAAGCTTTTTAATTTTTGATTTATAAATAAAGTATTTTTTAATGAATTAATAACCGAAGACACTGAGTAACTGGAAAATATTTAAAAGATGTTTGAAACTTTAATTAGCAAAGAAAAAATTTAGACAAATAATATAAAACTTCATTATTCATCAAATCAAAATTCTTTTCTTCTTCAGAATATGATATCCTAAAATTATATTATTTATAAAACCAATTAAAAATTTATCTTCATTAAAAATAGTGTAGTTTTAATGCATTTTTAATTTTACTATTCGCAGTAGCTTTTTAGAAAAATGGTCTCGTAATTTTAAAAAAATTACATACTTACATTTCCCAATGAGCCCTGCATTTAACTAATAAATGAAAAATTGGTATAGATAATTCATTTCTAGAAGTTTTATGCAATTAATTGGAGTGATGGGGGATAACAGATTTATACAAAAATTTTAGCAAGATTTTCTAAACATAATAATTGCATAAATAATTTAATTCATTTGTGAATAAGTCCTGAAAGTTTAATTAAAATCAAACAATTAGTGGATTTTTACAATAACTTTTAAATTAATGTGTCTTTCAATGCCAAAAAACGACTTGCATAATATTACGTTTTCCTTAATAGTCACATTACGTAAACATAGTGTGAATTGCTGATGGAAAACAAAAAAGAAATTTTAACTGAAATTTCGAACATGTTAGAAAGGATTAAAATTTGATCTTTGCTCTTACTAATAACATAAACATTTTGATGATAAAACTTTGTTTTTATTAATTTGAGCCCTTTTTAACATCATGTTATGCTGTGTTTTTGGCAATTGAGTAGAGGTACCCACACAGCAAACATTCATAAATTGTACATTAATATTTTATAATGCATCATTGAAAAAATCATTCAGGATTAGTATTTTTCACCTACTTCCATAAAAACTATCGTCCTGTTCACAATCCTCCCATACTTTTGAGCAAGAGTAGAGATTTATTCTTTGTTTCTTGTTTAGAATTGAGTTTCTAGCACATTCTAAAAATTTTATTCTTTATATTCACTTCCAGTGGCCACTTTCGTTTTGGTAGCACTATTGGCTTGCTTTAATTATAAGAGATTGAGTTTATAATTAAATTTTATTTAGTGTTGCTTGAATTTGTATGCATATTCACACACACACACACACACACACACACACACACACACACACACACACATAGAAACATATGTACAAATGCATACAACTGCATGCATACATCTATCTGTGCTTTTATATTAATATATTAATTAATGGTTAAATGTCAAAGTGATTTTTAAGGTTTTTATTATTTCTCTTCTTAGTTTGTCTGTTGTTCTGCCAGTACAATTTCTTAATAGTCCATCATCTATATAGGCTCATATCTTTTTTGTTAATTATATTTGCTAATTTGTTGATTATGTGTATGCCTACGAGCTTGCATACTTCTGCACTATCATAATTTTAGTTAAGAATTTCATGGAGAAAATGAGATATTATGGTGATCGTAGTATGTCAGATATGCATAAGTGTGATGTAATGGTGAAAAGAATATTAGTACAGTGGGATCAATGATTGCTAGATAGGACAAGTGAAGACCGATCACCATTTTGGCCTCATGTCGCATTTGTATAATTATATGTAAATAAATATTCATATACTTACATTTTAAAATGGGTTAACATCAGTTACATAAGTGTTTCTTTTGTTTTGTTCTTTGTTTGTTTGTTTGTTTGTTTTTTTTTGCATGTCTTTTTCTTCAAGTCAAAATTTTCCAGGGAAATTAACTGCACCTAATTAACTGATCATAATTATTAGAGGCAATGAAAAAAATTCATTGCCTTTGTAATTTGATTAATGAATCAGTATATAGGACATTAACAAAGCTAATTGAATTATTTTGTAAATTTTTCACATTTTAAATACAGATCACCATTCTTCTAAAACATATTGAAATTTTATTTTTTAAACTTTATCCTATCTATTTTTCTATAAACTCAAAGAAATTTATAACTAAATTTTTAGGATGAGGAGTTATCACAATTTACATTATTTAAAGTGAGAATAATGTCCTCATGATTAATGTTTCAGCCATTGTTCCCTCAAACCCTTTTCAGGTGTATACTGATTCATGTAATCTATAGATTTTATTTCATTTATAACAATAGGGAGATTGTTCAAAACAATCTAGAGAGTGGCAGCAGAACAAGAACAATCTATCCTCTATACATTAAACAAGGATATCAGTTCAAAAGTGTAATGGATAATGGCTTGGAATTGTTAATTGGAGAGATAAGTTTTAATTCTCATTGGGTTCATTATATTCACTTACATGCAAATACCCTCAAGAAAGGTATGAACCCACCTAGCTCTGGGTTAATTAGAGACTTGTATCATAAAGCTATTATTATCTAAAAAAATCTTGCAATCTAAAAATATTTTTGACTTTAAATAACCTGCAAAGGGTTGATAAATTGTAGAAAACTAATCAACCAGCCAACCTGGATTGACAGACACATGAAGAAGGCCAGAGAGAACATTGGCCAAAATGTTGTAATAATAAAAATAAAGATACTAGTCCAACTGAAAATAATGGAAATAAAATCAAAGGAAATAAGAAAAAATTGAAATTGACTCATAAGTAATTCTAAATATGGGACTGTATGTTTTGCTTTGATTTCTTTACACGCTAAAAGAGTATATTATGAAGCTTTGTTGTCAAAAATATAGTTTTAAATTTAGGTATCTACTAAATATAATAGCTGCATAAAATATACATTATTTTAGGACCTCAATGTAAGTGATGTCATTAAATAATGTTCTCTTCTTTGTGATTTTAACTTTGTGAAAAGCCAGAAGTCAAAAAAGCAAAATCTGGTCTGTAGAGCTGGAGTGCTGATGTGATGTTATATTTTACAAAAATCCCATATGAAATGTAAAGAAAAATCAGGTGCATTGTCATGATTACAAGGGCCATGATCATAAACTCATTCAATAGTATCCATTTTCAAATGAATAACTCCACAGGAGAGTTTCTGCTTCTGCATGTTCTTTCTGATTATTTGTAAGCTATAGAACTGGTTTTCAAAATGTATGTGTGTATCATGATCTCTACATGTCTGTTTATTACAATCAATAGATATTAATCAAGCTCTTCTAGTATCTATATATCTATCTATACTAGTAGATTCAGACCCTATCTCTATCTTTCTCTATCCATCTAAAATACACACACACACACACACACACACACACACACACACACATATATATATACATATAAGTTTATATAAGTTATGATGATAAACTATATCTTGGAGGTTTTGAAGAATGTGGAACCACCTTTTAATTGCTGTTGTTCCAAGATCGACCCTGACCCAGGGTAGTAACACTTGTTAAGGTCCCAGCTATGGGCAAATAATGAACCCCCAAAATGGGGTCAAAACATACATTCAAAAAAATTACCAGCAATACATTTTCATAGTAAATAAAATACTGTCAATATATTATTAGGGAAAAAATTACCAGCAATACATTTTTTGGAAAAAGATACCAAAGCTCCCAAGAAAATAAAATTTTGGCATTAAATGACCTATAAGGAGTTGATGTGCTATTAAACAAACACACCAAACATATCTATCTATCTATCTATCTATCTATCTAATTTTTTGGTGGTTAAATATTAGCAAGTAAAAGATAAATTTGAATAATAATTTTGAAAATGAAGAGGAGCTTCTTACTGAGAATATTTTCAGAAATAATATCTCTATTTTATAATAGTTTTCATATTTATATATTTATAACATTTCTCATACTTACACTGAATCAATATCTATTATTTTTCTTGGGAATGAATATCCATGACTTTTAAAGTCTTAGTCAATCTTGTACAAGGTATGTCTCTGCTGTTAAAGAAAGATGTTCAAATTGAAACCATTGGCCGTTGGTAAAGACTAGAATGTTTAAAGATAAAAAAAACATTTATATGATATGGCCATCATAAAAAAAAACATGGCATAGGTGATAAAAGATCCATTAACTATTTCTTCTCTTTGTTTGTCTTGCTATCATTTGCATTCTGTTTAATCAGTCATCATAGAGTGGTGAACTAGCTTAGAGGTCATTGAAAGTGAATTTCATTATAAATGAATTCTCTAAAAGATGTGCTAAACAAAGTTAAACTCTAGTAAAAACCTGTTTAATTGAATTAGTTATTTTTCATGGTCTTTCTAAAAGGAATCACTTATTTCAACATGCTTGGTTTTAGCTAGTCTACTCTGTTCCTATCACATTTTGTCACTACAAATGTGCATCCATATTTCATTCCATTGGCATGAAAATCCACAATCCCCAATATTTTTACTGTTCATCAGCAAGCTGTTTGCTACATGTAGAGACTTTTTTCATTCCTTAAAAGACAAAAAATCATTCTTCAAGTGAATTCTTTGTTCATCAATGCAATGTAACAATCTTTCACTTTTTCTCTCTTTTTACTTTTACTAAAAAAATCTGACAGGTAATATAAGTAATTCACTTGAATTCATAAACCAGGCATTTTTTGAAAAAGTGGAAGCTAAATGAACTGAGAGATTATCAGGAAAGAATGCCAGAATGCCAAAATTACAAAGAATCACTTTTTATTCTAAAGAACTTCAAAGTGCCTAATGACACTGAGTACCAATATTCTGGTGCATAGAATTGATTGGTCAGAATTGATTTTTGGTCAAAAATACCTTTTAGGAGCTTAATAACAATGAGATGTAAGATTTGAAAAAATGATGTATAAGAAAAAAAGGGAAATAAATAATAAAGTTCCTTTCGGATTAATTTCCAAGAAGACATAATGGATGGAAATAATTCTGGGTGAAAAATGTACCCTAATGAATGGCATTGGAATAAAATGTCAGTGCTGTTGATACAAGCAGATTTCATATAAAGATGTACAGAGAGGAATAAATACAATTAGCTAACAAGATAAAAAAATATAAGCAAAGAACGGCAAGTAGCTGGATAGATGAACTGATAAATAAGCTATGTGTGTGTGTGTGTGTGTGTGTGTGTGTGTGTGTGTGTGTGTGTGTGTGTGTAAATTACTTTCAAATATAGTGTATCTGTAAAAGGACAAAATGAATAAAAAGACAGGAGGAAAAACTATACCTAGCCAATGTGTTTCATCCTCTGATCAAGACAGATGTAACATTTATTTTATCATACAAATGGAAGGATCTCATTGGTTTATTAAGACTTTAAAATTTGAGAACCTTTATGAATATTCATCAGAAAGATCAGTCAAAACTGTGCAGGACACAAAGAGCCGTAATCCAAAATCTGATAAGGTGAGAGAGTAATATTCATGAAAATTTTTTTTAATAAATGAGTATTGTTTAAATTGTAATCAGCTTGTTATGCTTTGGGATGGAGAGTATGTGCTGCACATATATGAAGAGAGAGAGAGAGAGAGAGAGAGAAATAATAGATTGAGATAAGTAGATTGATAGATATGGATAGAATGAATTAGATAAACATTGATAGGTGCTTATAGAGATTACTGATATTCACTGAAAAATAGTTAAATATGTGATTATCAATTGCGTAGATATGTATGTGTGAATAGTAAATATTTACTATAATTACTAAGTGACATAGTGTCATTTACCTTGAGCACTGTTAGGATTAAATTCACTGTCTACAGCTTGATGATGAAAATCCACAAAAATGGCTGGATATAGATATATGGAATAGCTTCGTCACCTTGGCATGGTGTAATGGTTAGCAAACTTCTCTCGCTAGAATCATTACAACTGAGTAGTGCGTTCGATCCTCACTGGGTACCACATTCTTTCGGCCTTGTGCCACATCTAAGCAGGGCTTAGAAAATCAAATATATGGAATAGCTTTGTTGAAATTTTTGAGATGAGGCATTAGTATCAGTATATGTTTTACTATTTTAACTAGCATGCTATCTCTGGTGTTATATTCACACATGTTTTAGTTGTTTTACTATCAAGCCTTCTTCAGCTGTTTGTCTTTGTACTGGTGTACTTCTTTGAATTTCAAACTGATCCTTAAGCATGGAAAGTGTATTAAGAACAATCAAACTCTATGAACTGAATAAAAAATTCAGTTCAAAATTCCAAGATGTGACAGACACCTGCAGATGGCTGGAAAGTACAACAGCTAAAACATTGTGAGTATGACAAGCTGGCCTAAATAGCAAAGTATCTAATACAAACGAGTGTTTGACTGAGTTCTGATTTACAAGTTTGTCTTGCTAATGGGTTCAATCTTCACTGGGAGCTCCACACAAGAAGCCTTGTGCCAGACTTAACTTAATAAATATTTACATTCACACATCTAATATGTTTTAACTAATGTGATTTTAAATATATATATACAAGGATCAACCAATATGTCTGTAGCCTGAGTTTTTTTTTTTATTTATCAGAAAATTTCACTTTATAATGTTTGATTAATAAAGAAGTTTTAGGTTAAATGAACTGACAAGGAAAGAGATAATATTGAAAATGAAATATTTGTTGTGTAACTTAAATGCTTTCCCAACATTAGTCTATTGACTTACTGACGTTCCTAATGGATTAATTTATATATATATATATATATATATATATATATATAGTTCTCAATAAAATAAATACACAAACTGAAAATATCCAATACATATATATATTTATATTATTTAGATTGTTCAGACATAGATATATATATTTACACTATTTACAGTATTTAGAAATACTAGCTATAGTAATGTAAGGATAAATCCCAGATTGAAAATGGAACAACTATCACAGATCCTAATCAAGAACAAGGACCACTTCCCACCTAAGATATACAAGCAGTTGTCTCAACGTTACAGCACGCTATGTCATATATATGGTCTACTCAAAATTTACAAAGACAGTATTCTGCTCAGACAGTATTCTGCTCAGTATTCTGATAATTAATAGAAAAGTCACCATCATATATTCAAAACTCCGCTCACTTCATGGAATTAATAAAAGATGCTCCCATCCACTCCAACCAGATGGTGTGTCTGGATATAGTGAGTTTTTTTCCAACATACCCCCAGTGGAAGAACTATCAGTAATCAGGGACAGACTGGCTTTGGCCTAGGAGAATGTACCAGTACTAAGGCATTAGGTTTATAATTTCCAAAAATTCATACATTGATGTCCTTAAGGACACATGGCCCAATGGACAAAAGTGTTGGTTGGATCCAGTGACTTGACCCAAAGAGTTGTGAATTTAATATCTAGTTACAGCAGAGGTGGACAAAAACTTAGAGAGTTAAACTGATACTGTGATATCTGGAAGAGACATGACTTTTAAAACTAGAACAATCTAGCCTCAGTAAAAAAAATAAAGGGTTCAGTTTGAAATTCCAATCACCTGAAGAACATTGGAGTGTATAACGGCTAAAATGTTGTGAATATACAGACATACAGGCAGATAAACAGACACGCACACAAACATCTTGCCTTTTATATATATATATATATATATTATCGATTTTCTACACTATTGTAAGAACTGCAACCTTGAAACTTCTGAATATCATTTCTTATGTCTCTGTCTATGAGTGTATCAAATTTGATTAAAATCGGACCACTCCTTCTATAACCCAATTTTTTCTATTATTGATTTTCAATATTTATCAGGGGTACCTCGACACAAAACCTAGCTAAGAACACTTGCAGACGCTTATAGTACAACTGTGTAAATTTTCAAGAAAATTGGTTCAGCCATTTCGGAGTCTATAAGTAACAGACGGACACACACACACACACACACACACACACACACACACACACACACACACACACAAAGTTCCATTTATAAATAAGTTTAGATAAATCTATAACCCTATTCATCTAAATTTTTACTCACATCACCACATACAAGCACAGACATACAAATACACTACATATAATTAACATACCACTTATCTAATAATAGCTCCATAAAAAACACATATTACTAACCAAAATTACAATAAAAAATTAAATCCTACTCCAACCAATATCTGAGCGATGCTTATAAAATAATACAACAATTCTAAGCAGAAATACAACAATTTTATACAACACTAACTGCAAAAGACATTAAAATATTTGATGCGATAAATAACTTTAAATAATAATTAAAAATAACTTATAATAAAAAATTTCATTTAACATGGAGATCTCTATTTTAAATATTTTTCACAAAAAATATATGTATAAACAATATATGAAAAATATGAAACAACTGATGATGAAAAGACAAACTTTATATATTCCATCGTAACTCATGACAAATCAAACAGACAAATCAAAAATGATAATAGAAAACGAAACATTATTTGGTTCAACCCACCATTTAATTTAGAGGTAAAGACCAAAATAGAACAAATATTTTTTAAATAGATAGACACTTTCCAAAAGAATCAGAACTAAACAAAATTTTAAATAAAAACACAATCAAACTAAGCTATAGTTGTACTAGTAATTTAGATAGTTTCATAAAAAAAACAAAAAACACCAGAAACTTAGATAGCATTGTACAAAACAAAACCACTAGCAAAGAAATGCAACAGCAGGGATGAAAATAAATGTCCACTTCAAGGACTCTGCAACACAAAAGAAATCATTTACAAGGCAAAGGTCAGTCAGTCAGTTAAGTGCCATACGTGATACATACTTGGGCGATCATGTCTCGCAAGAGACATGACTGACTGGGCAGAAGATTATCCCGCAGTAGGTTGCCATTGCTTTCTGCGGTAGACTGGTTGCCGACCAAGACTAAAGAACCCAATCTTTCCTGCTATTTAACCCATAACTAGAAGGAAGAGACAGATTAATACCTTTCCCAAGTGTATTTGCACGTAAGTGAATACAATGCATTCAACTGGAATTCGAACTTGGCTCCTGGGTTTCTCGTTCCGAGCCGATACCCACTGTACCACAACGCACATCAAGGCAAAGGTACATGACCCAAATGGCCAAAATAAAATATATTTGGGTTCAACCAAAGACACCTTTAAGACCAGGTGATTTAATCATAGGTCTACATTCAAAATAGAAAAATTAAAAAACTGTACAAAATTGGCTAGTCACGTGTGGAAATTAAAATTAAAATATGGAAAAGACCCAGACATAACGTGGAGCATTGTAAAAACAGCCAACAGTGGCAAAATATTTAGACTGTGCTAAGAAGAAAAGTTAGAGATTATGCTATTCCCAAACAAAAACAAACTGTTGAATGAAAGAATGGAAATTATGACTAAGTGTATCCATACTAAGAAATACCTCTTAGGTTCATACAACCATGGATAAAAATGCCATAATTCGTCTTAATTTAAAAATTGCATGTTCAAAAATTCCCTGCCACGTGAGCATTAAAAAAAAACACTGTTACATGAGCATTCTTAAAAAGAAAAACAGTAAACAATAAAATCAGTTATTAAAAATCGTCTGAAGACACCACTCATAGTAGAAACCTAGGTCATATAATGACTCATTTACAAATGAAAAAAAATATATATATATAATGCTAGCACAAAGTCAGAATATGTACATATATATGTAATGGTTAACTACTCATATCCAAGTATGCCTCTCTGATGAAGTGGCTGGTCAATCTCTGCTACAGAAGCTTGCACAGGCATAGTTGTGTTTGTTCAACAGCTACAGAGCCCACCTGTAGTTATCATGTAACTATGCTGTTCAGACCTTAGTTACAATTTCTAAGCAAGAGCACATCATCAGTTTAAACAAGTTCAGTGTGCTCAAACTCTCGGACACAATGACTTGCCTGACTTCATGCTAACACAACAATCAATGAACTACTCTATTTACGCAATTTCATTCATAAAGGTTGGGTAAACCTGTTGTATGATTTTCAGACACTTTTTAAATAAGCTGAACACTGGGATCAACACAGATTGATAACATCAAGAAGTTACCTTCCATTACAAATCAATCATAATGAGATTCAAATCTGGATCTAATGGTCAGAAAGTAAACATTCTGACCAATCAGTCACACACACACACACACACACACACACACACACATATATAGTTGTAACCTTAAAATGTTACTGAATAAGAAACAACCAAAAAAAGAGATTGAAAAATGAAATAGTAATCTTTATAACATCAATAAAATACAATACTTACCAGCTGCTTGAAGTAGATGACAGCTGCTAGTAGTGAACTGCTAGACAGCAATATAAACCCCTTCACAATAGTGGCCAATGTATTTATGAAGATTGAGACATATCCATCAATGTTCATAGGGATGTATAACACACACACACACACACACACACACACACACACACACATATATATATATATATATATATATATATATATATATATATATAAATGGAGGTGCTGAAAAGTTCTTGGAATGACCACTTCATAAAATCTTATCAAAGGACCAAACAAAAATTTACTTTTTAATCCTTTTTTTGTGCAAGCAAAAACTTTTCTACTAAATTTGTGTGTGTGTCTGCGTACACATATGCGTGGCAACATATGTATAGATAGATACAGAAATATGAGAGAAAATGAGAGAAAATCAGTCAGCAATTAATGGAAAGTGAGAGGGTGATATTTGAATAAAATCCGAAAGACAGATATTTGTAGCATGAAAAGATACACAGCTGTAAAATAGATTAAAAACATTTTTATCTGCTTGATATTTTCATATTTCATACAATTGATACTTCTTGGTAATATTCATCTTTTTTTCTTTTTCTTTACATAGTGATTCATTTAAGTCAAACTCTGATAAAATAGTGATACTGCAAAAAAATGGGCAAGAATCTTGGCAGGCAATATTCTAAAGAATGTGGAACATTTTTTTGTCTTTCACAATTTGCACAGAAATGGCGGTGCAGTGGGATGTTTGCTAATGCAGAAAATTGCAAATATGTTTTTTTTTGTTCTTTAAAACATAGATGGACATGTAGATAGAATAGTATGGAAACAGATTTTAAAATAAAAAGCACAAGATATTAACGTGAGAGATTCATAAAATATACAATACATTCACTGAACAATATCAATAGTGTGAATTCGACATGAAGCTAATTGGGGATTGGGAGGAAATGTGGACCATCACAATTCTTTGATATTTAATTATTATTCTTATTCATCTCATTCAAAGCAATCATACGTCAATAAATAACATTGTCTTAACAACCACTAATATGTTACAGGTTTTTCCGACACACTACAAGAACCTATTTTCTGTGAAAAAAATGACACTGAGAAATTAAAAGATATTCTGCATGACAGAATGAGATAATAATATTTTGCCTGTGCTTATTACACGAACAGTATGCGATGGGTAAATTGTCACCATTTTATATTATGAATTTTGTGCATGTGCTTTGTTTATTTTGTTAGCTCCACAGTATAGTAGGGTTAGTTATTTGTTATATCCCAGGGTATTGGGATGAACAAAGGTGAATGAGAATAACAGGCAATGTATGTCAATACATAACAAAAATAACTTTTATTCTGAGAATAACAAGGATTAATTGGATTTAAACCATGATCTTCCACATGTGTGTCAGCTTGTCAACATGTTGAATTTCAGAAGTGTGTTCTGTCCACCTAGTGTACAAGGGATGTAACTCAATTTTTTTTTAGTTATCAACCCTTATATGTTGAAATAAGTTTGCACCCCCAACAATAACAAAGTACAAATTTTACAAAAAGCTGGCACAAAAATGTCTTTTTGTGCACCTTATTATGGAAGAAGATAACAACAAAATTATAGAAATTATAGGCTTTAAAAAGGATTTACAATACAATTCATCAGATCATGAAAAAACCTTGAAAGCGGTGATATAATTACTGTAAAAATAAAGAAGAAAATACTCTTTAGAAAAAGTGCACCTATCTACTAGAGAAACAAAAATACCTACTTTGGCTTATCTCACAATCATCATAATTTGAAATGTCTTTGTTTTCTTTATGCTTTCTTTGAGTTTCCTTTTCCTTGTCAGCTGTGATGTGATCGGTTTCTACTTTTTTTGTTCTTCGCTTTCATCTTCATGGAAGTTGTCAGCAGAGTCTTTGAAAATGCCAAAACCTTTTAGCCTTTTGCTCTTCTCGCAGAAACTAGTGACTTTCACATGTGAATGCCACAAACTCTCTGCATCCCTGCATCCCTGCAGGGTCTGTTTGCATTTGATGTCTAAGTCCCTTCTGCTGTTCATCTGTCTGACCTGTCTTAAATATTCTTGAAATAGCTCAAAAAGATCTCAATTTTAAATTTACGAGGACAGAATCCACCCTTTTCATTGAACAATAAATACAGTTTTTTAAATTTGCAAATAATGAATCACCAACAGTCTGACATGATAGTTGTTTATGGTCATCTTTTTTGGAGCCAATTCTAAACAAAGAAACTTTTTACACAAATTTAACAATTGTTCACAAACTGGCTTTTTTTTAATACACTTCACCCAAAAGTAAGTGTGTAAAACAAACTTAGCTTATTGAATGTTTAATTACTTATTTTATTTACATTTTTAATTAATTTTATTTGTAACTATTTTGTATAACTAATAAATTTTTTATAACAGTTTAATATAATCAACCATCAATTTTTTTTAAAGGATAAGTAAAATAACAAATATGAAGGCAAAGAATATATATTTTAAACAAGATATTTAAGCAACAATCCTTTGTTTAAGCATTTAAAATTGAATGCAATGAACAGGAGATGTTTTAGCTTTTTGGTGAATTTCTTGTGTCTAATAAGTTGCTTAATATCAAATGGAAACTTTATTATGAAATTATGTGTTTCCTTCTGATTACTTTCAACCATTATTTGCTATTTTCAAGGAAAGAAGGTAGAAAGTAGAGAGATAGCCAGCTGAGGCCCTAAGTTATGTTAAATTTTAGGCCCTTCTCTAAAAAAGTTGGGTACAAATTTTAATATAATTATACATGTTTATTATTTATTAATGAATACATTATTAAATTAGTTACAAAATGTTCTTTTTAACTAATTCACAGATTTATTCTATTTCTGCATAGAAAATAATTGCTGCCCTTAACAATTAGCAAATATTCAATTCAAATATTTAAACAAAACTAAATTTAAGAATAATACCTTTTTATTTAAAAATTATTTTCCATGTTTTTATTGAAAGGGATGCAGCATAACTTGTCCCTTTCTATAAATAGAAGACTAAGTGCAGACCGTCTGTCTTGTGACATGTTTATTCGAAGTTCATTTTTTTATTCTTTTTAACTGCAAAAAAGATCTTTCTCCTGCGCAATTTTTCAACCATCAAGCATCGAAATAATCATGAAACACCTTCTATGTTTGGAAAAGCTTGATGAATTTTGTCTTTGTCAATTATTTAATTTAGCTAACTTGTCACTGACATGTTCATCATTTGGGTAATTTTGCTTCACATAAACATGAAAATGTTTCAGTTCATCTAACAGGTTCCTATCAACATTGTCAGGATATTCTTGAATAATTGCTATTGCTGTATCTCACTGAATTGCTCCCCTAAAGAATGGAAATCAGTTGGAAATGGAATTTTCTCTGCAACATAATTAAACTCAGGTTTGTTTTTTTATTCAAATTCATGTAAAGCACATCCACAGCAGGAATAAAAAAAGATTTTATTCTAAATTTATCTTTTGAAGATAAGTTCTTTATCTGTGTATAAGTCAATTTGTTTCTTTTTAGAAGAAAGCCTTTAAAACTTAATGTACCATACAGTTGTCAAAGTATTTTACAATTGTTGTCATTATTAATACAAATATTATTTTTTAGATTAATGTTAATGATAAAGAATAAATAATATATATATGTAATTTTTGATGATTTAATGTTGAAGAATAAAAACTAATGATAAAATCGAGGATGTATAGCCCTAAACTATTGCTTATTTAGCTGATAGGTCAGTTTAGAACTGGTGATAGCCAGTGTAACATTTATGTTGTTCAAGACCCAAATATTAAAATGAACATTAGCATGTGACAAAAATGACTTTACTTTTCAAATAAAATTTCAAGTAATTTTATTTGAATCTGCATGCCTAGATTAAAACAACTGTTATACACTGCTCCACATTATAATCTCTTTCTGATTCATTGTACATGTCACCTAGATGTGAATGCTAAGAAAGCAAAAAACAAAAGTATAAAAGTCATACTCTGTGAAGGGCCTCTGAGCATCACATCCAGCTCACAAAACAAATCCCCCCCAAAAATATAAATACAATATAAAAGAAGCCAATTGTGAACATTGCCGTAAAAAAAAACATTAAAAAAGATGCTTTTAAGAACACCACTCATAATGACTGAAACAGAATCACACCAAATGAACAATCTTCAACTAATCTGCTGTTAGTGACACTGATCAACCAACCAGACACACACATCAACTCCAGACTTTACCAAATTTAAGTTTTCTCCTCCAAGTCACTTCCCTGGCCTACAAAGAGACATTCCTCTCATGTTCTCTATATCGATAATAAAAAGAATTTAATATTAACAATTCTTGTCTTTTCTTTTCATCTTACGGGCAGTAGATGTTGTTTTGTTTGTTCTCTTGTGTTACCATAGACATGTTTATAACACAACATGTCTTGAAATAACCTTTAATTTTTGTTTTTGAAAAGAGTAAAGTAATTGAAAAGGAGTTGAAATGAGTTACAATACTAAAGATCAGTAAATCTCATAGTAAAGTCAATACTTTTTCAAACTATTTCTCATTAAAATTGGTAAGATAAAAATCAATGTTTGTTTATTTCTTTTATAAATAATTGTCTTCATCTCAAACTCAAAATTTGTTTTAATAGCTTCATAAATTCCCTAAGTTATTATAAAATCAACAGAAGTAATTAAGTTTTTTTTATAAAATTTGACAGAGTGTGTGGATGGTGTAATGAGAATGAGAAATTGGAGCACTAACTTTGAATTCCACTCAGGTTTGTTACATTCACTTACTTAAGAAAGGCATGAATCTATCTCCTCCCAGTCATGGGTCAATTAGTAAGACTTGTATCTGGAAAAATCATTGTTATTCTCAAAAACTGTTAATTCACTGACAAAAAATAAGAATCATTCTTACAATCCAAAATATATTATGACTTACAAATAACCCACAAAGTGTTTATAAGTGATAAAAAAACAAATCATTTATTAAGTTTGACTAATCGTACTAATAAAGGTATATCATTGCCATTCACATGGCAGATTATCATGTTGCAGTCACAAGAAAACAATGTGGATTGGAAATAAAAAACAAATTTTCAGTAAGACTTGAACTCAAATCCTTTTACTGTGAGTAGTATGCCTTAATACAACAAATAAATGTTAATTCCTAATTGTTTCTCTATAGAAAGCAAAAGAAATGACTATTATTCCCTGCAAACTTATTTTTGAAGCTAACCTATTTTTCATTACATTCCAAATTCAGCACTGAAGGAGAATTTTCTAAAACTTTCAAGAAGTTTCTAAGTTTCAAGAATTTCTAGAACTTTCTAGCAACACATATAGCAGTATAAATACAGTGAACAACAGATCAGTTTACTTTTAGCTCTCTAAGTGCAGACAAGTCGTTGATAGATGTGTAGGGGATTTGGTAAGTGCTTGGTTGATGTGCTTCCGTATTTTACGGGTAATTGCTCTCGAGATTAGTTCCCCCACAAATACAACACAATGTTTTACAATCGCGCAAAAGAAATGGAATAAGTCACAACGAACATTAAACAACAAACAATTTAGTATGTATAAAATAAAATTAGCATGTGGAAACAAATAAAATACAAGATGTGAAAAATTGCCTTTTGGAAAATAAAGTTTGGCAAGAAGTTAAATTTGTTTAAAGGTGTGTGTAAGTTTATATTAACGGAGTCTGTAAATAAGTCGTTCTTACTTACATTAAGTTCATCTCGGGTGGCGACAGCGTGTCGCGTTGATGAAAGAAAGTTTGCCGGGTTTTTCCTTTCACGGCCCTCTGTAGCTAGGTCATGAACTTTGGTGTGGAAGAATGACTTGGCCGGACAAAGTATCGGTTACATGCTGACTTAATGGCTAGCTTGGTGACTGACTTTTTCTTCCTAACTGTGTGTTATTTATATACCATAATAGTGGATCAAAGAATCTTCCTAACATTTAGGTGTGAAGACATTTATTGACCAATCAGATTTGTATTTTACTATTTTGTTTTGGGGCCTAAATATTTTTTGTTAATTGACTTCCGATCCTATTTTTCTAGAATGTTCTTATTCTATGTTTTTAGCTGATTGGTTGAGAAATATAAAAATGTAATTTAAATTCTAATGCCGTTTTGATCCAAAATTTCTATAATGTTTTTATGTATTTTCTTATTGATTATTTTAATAGAAAAAAAATGTGTATCCCATAGATGCATTCATCACAGATGGTATCAAGATGTTGTAAGCATCTGGTAGATGTTTTTGGTATGTCTGTAGCAAATGTATCAAGAAAAGAGTAAAGAAGTACTCTATGGCAATATTTGCTAAAATGTATGAAGCTCACAAGGCATATTTCAGTATGCTGGAGATTAAGACAAACCCTAGGCATCTCATTTCACCTGCAAACTCTGCAAAAAAAAAACGTAGAAGGTAAGACAAAAGGTTTTGCTTGTTTGAATCGTGAAACTTTTAAGTGTAAAAGTTTTTGAACTTTTTTTCATTTGAATATTTTTACTTTTATTTTTTTAAACCAGTGTTACTGAAAAATATGTATTAAGCATGTTTCAATAGTCACACATTAGTATTCGAAGTATCACAGATGTTTTCTATACTGAATCACTGGTAAGAATCATAAAAATACAGAATATTAGGGATCTTCAGCATTCAAGATTCAGTATTTTCGTAACATTTATTACATTAATTGAGGTTCAAAATCAGATTTTTACATACCCAGCACACAATTTCCAGAAATTTTAAAAATCAAAAATTTAATTTTTTAGAATTTTTAATAACATTGGGTGAAATATATTTGTATTTTTATGCTTGTATTTTATTTTGTTTTTGCAAGATAGTACAGAGGGGAGAATATAGCCATGAAATTTACAATCAAAAAGATTTGGAGGGAATGTTGCATCCTACTGCTCCAGCTCGTTATAATTTTTAACAAACGTTGACCTTGATCACATATGCAAAAATCAGCAACCAGGAGATGTTGCTGACTGCTGATCCCTTATTATCAGCATGATTCTCACCAAAATGGCTCTCAATGGTCCAGAGAGTAGGAGCATATGTAGTATCTGTTTTTAGATACTTGTTTCTTGCTCTCCGGCCACTTCCAACTAAGTGTACACTTTCTTTGCAATCCAACTACCTACGACTGATTCCTGGAGCACATTATGTTTTAGTTACTTTAGGTATGAATCTGCTTCGGAAGTGGAATGGTCTAGTCTGTTTGAGATATCGTTACTCACGGTCAATCCCACAAAGGAGATGACAACTGTTCAATTTGATTACATGGCTTTTTGCATGTGTTAGCTCACAGTGATCCAGTTTAAACCACACTCAAATACTGGAAAGAAAGCACAACACGAGCCAGCCACAGCTGCAGTGCATACATGCTAGCTCGCCCATCTACCTGGGTATATACATGTGCTAAGCCACAACTGAACATGTTCTCCTTGGACTATGTTCAATTGCAGCCGAGACTAGACTTTGAGATTTCACTCAGTAGATCGACTCAGTAGATTAAAAACTTAACTGGGCGATTAAAGTTTATAGCTTTACCACGATTGATTAAAAATCTCGCAATGTCCCTTCAAATATAGGAAAAGGAAATCTGATTCCTTTTACAACCCAAAAGTATGCCATTGAAGATTCACAAATTACTTAGAGTGACCTACAATGACATTACTGGACCCTTTGGTCTTATACACGGTGCATGATTTACATCAAAATGTGTGGTTAAACAATAGACAGTGACATCCCACAATCATCAAAGCAAAATCTGACAAATGGAATTCAGATTGACAAGCACCTGTCTTGCTTTTATCGCCCCAGTCAGTGCAAACATTCGTTTAATTAACGCTTCCAGAGTGGAGCCAAAATGTCTCTGTCGCCTAAATTAAAGACGCTCACAGATTTTTAGAAACTCATTTGGAAAAATATTATCCTTGACTCAACATCTATATTTCCTCCCCACTTATGAAAAGTAAAAATGAACATTTGAAAGAAAGAAAAATAAAATAAGCATACTTCTTTCAACGACGCACCAAAAAACAAATTATACAAGTAAGTAATTTTTTTAAAGAAAATCATTGAGAAAATCAGATTTGCTATTTTTTATCATCTATGAGATGGAGGTTGTAGTCAAATAGAAGAAAGAGACTACGAATTTAGGTACCTCCACCCAATTGCCAAAAAACAACAAAAAAAAAACAGCATATCATGATGTTAAAAAGGCTCAAACTTAATAAAAACAAAGTTTTATTATCAAAATATTTAAGCTATTATTAAGAGGAAAGATAAAATTTTGTTGTTATTATTTTTTTTAATTTTTATAATCCTTTCTAACACGTTTAAAATTTTAATTAAAATTTCATTTTTTTGTTTTCCGTCAGCGATTCACGCCATGTAAGGCGACTATTAAGAAAATGGAGTCGGTCAAGTAAAATGATTTTGTGGCTAGTAAATCTTCCCTTACTCTCGACTGCCAGTCAAGTGATTTTTTTGCAAATCTCAAAGGCTGGTCGAGACTCAACCTCAATGTTCCTGCCAACCGGCGACAACTTCCCATTTGCGTGGTTGACGACATTCCAGCCTGTGTCAATCATGCCAGATGCTGACGACTTCCCAGTCTGTGCCTTTCATGCCAGACAATGACGACGCTCCTGCCGACCAGCATCGACCACCCTCTTGCACTTTCCTGCCTCCAATGTTTGCTAACCACCAATGACATTCCAGCCTGTGTCTTTCATACCAGACGCTGACGACATTCCTGTCAATGGACAACAACGTTCCAGTCCAAGCTGATCCTGCCAACCGCTGCTTATATTACAGCCTTATTCCGATTTTTCATACTGCTAGCTCGTTGATTTTACCAGAATAAAATTGACATTGAAACTCAACATCTTCACCTCTGTCTCCTCATCGTCTTTGCTGTTTTCACACATACAAAAATTTGTGGGGTCGATTCGCTCACCTAATATCGGCTTCACAACAGGAACCAACTGACCACTCAAGCAATTGCATCTTCTACATGATGTACCCTTTCAAATTTCAAGTTAGGCAAGAATGTGCCTGCTATTATATATCCAAAACTTCTGTCATTCATCACCCCAGTGCCACATTTCTCTGAGCTCCCTGTATCTACTTCTTCAAAGCGAGAGCAGCTGTCTTCAGAAGAGAACAACAATTCAGAAGAAGATGAAGTCATTGATCCAGATTACAGAGGTGTGGCTGAGGAAAACCTATCAACAATCTGATCAGAAATCTTGGTCTCCCAAAGTCCTATGCCAATCTTTTGTCAAGACTCAAGTAGTGGAATTTGTTAAATGAAAGTGTGCAAGTCACAAAGAAAAAGTGTCACCAGTGTTTTCCATTTTTTTTCACTTGTCAATATAAGCTTTTCTTCTATTAATGTGACTGGTCTGTTCAAGACAACTGGAATCACCTGTAAGCCCAGGAGCGTCAAAGCTGTGCTGCTTCATAATAGCAACATGTATCCATCTCTTCCTCTGGTTCACTCAATGCAGCTCAGATAGGAATAGAGTCGTGCCAAGATCATGCTTGCTGCCTTTAAACATAAAGAATATGGTTAAGAGATTATCGAAGATTTCAAAATGGTGGTCTTCTTGATAAGTTATCGAAGTGACTTTATCAAGATTTCATATTATCTTTGCCTTTGAGACAGTAGGGATAGCACAGTACACTAACAAAAGCAGACCAAGTTCAGTGTGGAGAGGAACAATGTCAAACAGGAACCACTGTGACACTGCAGGCCGGACGGCTGCCCCCAGGTCAGATCCCGGTCGAAACGGCACCAGTTGTGACACCTCAGCCGAGCTGGCCGTCTGTCTGATGTGACGCTCGTTCTCGCTGACGGTCGTGACGGTCCCAGTTGTGACACTGCCACCCGGTTGTATGGTTGGTTTGGTCACTGTTGCTGGTCGTGACGATCTCGTCCGATGATGTCGCCACAAAAGCTGGGTTACAGGACGTCTTTTGAAACAACGGGCCACTGTCGCACGTTTTGATTAGGTCTTGCAAGCTTAATAGTCGTCCCCTTCAGCCCGTCCGGACACTGGTGTACATTTGTGGTTTGAAAAAAAATAAACACGGCACCAAAAAAAAAAAAAAAAAAACTAATAAAATAAATGAACAAGGTCGAACACGCCTGGAGAGTTACGAAGAATGTCTTTATATAAAGAAAAAACAATGTCTTTCTTTTCCCAGGAATAAAGTTGTCGAAAGTGATATACAGTTGTTTAAAATGCTGGTTACAACGGAGGGAGAAAGTTCGCTAAAAGCATCATAGCTTCCAATCGTTAAATAAAATGTTTTGTCTAAGATTCGTTAGCATTGAAATAAACAGATCTCTTGAAATTTTCACTAAAGTTTTTTCACGTATTCTCTATAGTCAGTGTCGTCAAGTTCTTTCGGGTTCTTGACGGAATCTGACGAATGTGCCGAATTGGAGGCGACCGCTGGCGTTGACGGCGGTGGCTGTCTGCCCGAAATCTGAGCTTTTCTTGTCGAGCATCTATTTTTATAACCAATTTCGATCCTCTATGGGGATCTGGCCGGCTCACAGCCTTCGGCCAATGAAATCAGTTTCCACCCACTCGATTTGCGGAAGGTTTTAGCTCGACGAATGAGATTTTGCCAACTCACATCGAACCACGTTTCCTTTAGGATTCTCACTGACACCTGTGTCCACCAGCGGCCTTGGCCTTCGTGTGACCTTATCAAATCACTCTGACACTTGTTTTGTCTACGCGTTTTCAGCTTAGCGAAATCGACATTTCAACTCCAAAAGAAGAGAAATTTATATAAACATGAAATAAGCAAAATTTATACAAGAAGAGAAATGTATATTTTTCCAAAATAATTAGATTTTATGCTTCCGAATTTTAGAAGTACTTGATGGTATTAAAATTATTATGTTTGTTTCCTAAGCTCACATTGCGTGGCGGAATAAAGCATTAATAACAATGCCAGTATCGATTTCTCTCTCCGTTGTTTTAAACCAACCAAAGGAAAGTATCCCAGCGGGAGAAGGGAAAGTATCCCTGTGGGAGATAGTATCACACTACTCTTAAACTTCCAGAAAGTATTGGTCCCTCAACTGCACTTAAAATTGGGCCTATGAAATTGGGCCTGTCACAGTTTAAGATAAGAAGTCTATAGCTTTCAAGTATCTTCAAGACTTCTTTCCTAAGCTGTCTGTAAGCAGTGTCTTTGTTAGATCACAAATAAAGAAGATCGTATAGTGCAAGAAATTTCCCAAGAAGCTCATTAGAACAGATAAATATGCATGGAACAACTTTTTACAGTGGTTCAGGACTTCCTGAGAAATGGCAAGACTGAAAGCTATATGGAGCTTGTTGAAACTTTAGTGAAAAATGGGCTGCAGGATATAAATCTATGTACATATTCTTGATGCTCATCTTGATAAATTCAAGGAGAACATGGAGGCATACATGGAAAAAGCAAGACCAACACTTCCACTAGGATAGACTAGACTTTGAATGCTGCTACCAAGGATTTATAGTGGGTTATCCATTCTTTTCGAGTTTATTATGGGGAGTCGTTCCATTGAATGGTAGTTGTATATTGTTGCAGGTTAACGGAATTTGGCCTCGTTGTAGATAGCCCACTATAAGTCATAAAATGATTATAAATCAAGAAAAGCAAATTGAGTTGAAAAATAACATTTTATATATACACATATTAATTAAGGTTTTACAATTAAAGTAATCCTTTGAATATGGGTCCAGCGGACGTTAAAATATTCATGGCAATAAAATGCTGAAAGAAGAATTAATACTTAGGTATGTGGGAGCATTGTAAGTAAGGAATGTCTTTGATGTAGCCGCTCCTTGGGCCAGTAAGTAGTTTTGAGACAGCGAAAGATAAGATGAGAGGGAAGGGAGGCTAGCATAGTAAGTCACTTGATTCGGTCAAGGGGGATACTAATTACCCTTCTCTCTCTCGAGTCAGTCTGTGTGTATCGGCCTGCGTCGGTCTGTCTGGTGATGCTTTCTGTATCGGCTTTTTATATCTTCTTTTTGGATCGCAGCAGATCATTTGGGAATTCACACTTGTATTTGATTCTGGACTTCCCATTGGCCGATAAATAAAATACGCGTAGGCTCGCGAGCTGAAATTTAATATTTAATTAATTTTTAGTTTTCAACCGGAACATCTGCGCGAACCCGGATGCGCACCGACGAGTTTTGGTCATTTGCTTTTTAGTCGTGAGGGTGCAAACATCCGGTCCATCGCTTTTGTTCGGTCAATATCATCACAGATTGTATAATGAAAACGTGGTGAGAGTCTATATTTGGGGGCTAATTTGTGAAAGTAATTTACAGTATAAGTATAAATTACAAAATTACAAAATTTCTAATTTCTTTGTAATCTCTCTTGTGTAATCATAGAACATACAAATACTACTTTTGAATCATATGTCATTTTATTCCTACTTTGTATGTTCACATTTGCCAGTTTTCTCAATGGGAATAGGTAACTTTCAGAAAAATCATTATCCTATTCCCAAAAGCAAAGTCTGAAGGATATATTAGCCATTTTTTATATTTTGTAGGCATAAACAAACAGTAAACAGCAGTTGTTACCCAAAGACAAAAATTATGTTACACAGTGTAATCTAACATTTGTGTGAATTTAACACAACTTATACAAAACTATTACTTTTTTGTTTCTACAGAAAATGTTCAAACAATGATATTAGGTTGTCCCAAAAGTTCGTAAACACTTGCAAAAAATTGAAATTTTACTCGCCAAGTAATCTAAGGTTACCAGAAAACACGTGCAAAAAATTGAAATTTTACTCAAAATTATTGCTCAAAATAAAGACCATCATTTTCCAAGTTTTTCTGCCATCGAATTGCAAGCTTTTGGATCTAGTCAAAGTACCATTCAGCCGGCTTCGAATCAAAGAATTCTTAACATGCTTCCTTGACTTCATCAAATGAGTCGAATCGCCGGCCCTTCAGAAAGTGTTGCATTGAGCGGAAAAGGCCGTAATCTGACGGAGCACAGTCAGGACTGTAGGCTGGATGTGACAGAACTTCAACGCCGTCCAGTTCTTCAAACTTGTCTTTGGTCTTTCTGGCGGTGTGTTTGCTTGGCATTGTCCTGCTGCATTAAAGCGCGCTTCCGGTTGATCAGAGCCGGGTACTTTTGCTTCAACTTTTCGTAGACCTGCTCAAGTTGCTGACAGTAAAGTTCGACACTGATGGCACGACCATTCGGAACCAACTCAAAATTCACGATTCCTTCAAAGTTCCAAACGCACAACATGACTTTCTTGCCGAATCGATCTTGTTTTGGAACCGATGGTGTCTCTTGCCCTTTCTGAACCCATCGCTTGTCTCGATTGTGCTGGACCAGATAGACCCATTTCGCAAGTGTTTGCGAACTTTTGGGACAACCTAATATTATTTCTTCTATCAGCCAAAGCAAATGATTCAAAGTATTGTTATTTTATCTGATATAAAATGTTAGAAATTTTCAGTTGAAATGAAATGCATTTTATAACATAATTTATTATTAGAAATGATGTTATAAAATAGCTCTTAATTCATTGCCTCTGGCACTGGACTATGCAGGCAACTCTATGGATAGTGGTTTCAAAGTTCTCACCAGGAGGTGAGTAGTTCAGCCAAAAGACAGAGAGTTCCAAACAGCTGCAGGCAAAATCTGCACATGGGATTTAAGTATTAGCAGCATATTTATGGTGGTGATAACACAGCATTGCTGGGTAGATGCTTTTTAAAATGAAGTTAATGGCCTAGGCAGAGGGTTTTCTCAATGGAATCAATGGCCATGTGTCCACAACCAAGTTGAGCCCTCAAATTTGTGGACACTGACCTAGAGAGTTAGTGAGTTCAGTCAGGTTTACATTGCCTGAAACCTACTATGCATAAATGAATACCTATCATGACATGGGATGAAGTGCAGCAACTCTATGAACCCAACCGTGTATTGGAATTGATGATGATGATATTGATAATATTTTAACGGATATTAAGTACAGAAAATCAAAGAATGTGCAGCCAATTATTGTCTGATGAAGTCAGTATATGCTTGCAAATATTTGTTGAAGTATGTTGTGCAGTGATGAAGCCAAATAAATCATAAAAGAGAAGAGATTGGGAATGCAACGTGTCTCTGTGGAAACGGCTGAAAGTCTGTGATGGCAGAAAAGCCAAAGCTGAATTCTGCATTTGAGAAATTGTAAAGAAACAAGACAATAAATAAGTTCTAGTTTGGAAAGACAGATAATTAACTCAGAGAAATCATCATTCAGAATGGACAAAATTTCCTCTATGGACAAAGGATTATGAAGTTTAATTTCTTCCCTATGATATTTGAAACTGCATGACTGCAAAGAGACCATTAGAAAGATTATCAGATCCACAGAGAAATGTCAATTTTCAATGTTTGTATTTTATATTATGGCCTTTAAACAATTTATTGTTCACTAATAGTAATGTAAAAATTTAACGGTTTTCTTATTTTAATTTTCTGATTAATCATAATTCTTAAATTAATGATTGAATCACAAGTTCCATGACTATAAAATAGCCATGGAAATTCCTTTAATGCAACATTAAATATTTGAGCTTAACGATTAATCATAAGTATAAATGCAGGTGATTATTTAAAGAATTAAGACGATACAAATGAGAAGATTCAAAACTGAAAGGTTTTGCATTTCACTCAAGCAGACATTAAAAGTATGACAGTGTTAGCATCACCTCTATTTTCTCTTTCTTTCTTTTGGTATGTATGCTTTCTTTTTCTCACTAAAACCAAACAGGACCTCTAATATATGTTTTCCTTCTATCTTTCCTTGTAATCAAAATGAAATGGTCCATTATTTATCTACAGTAATGATAATGTGTAATGCACCTGCTAAATTACTAACTAATGGTGATACAGAAAGAATTATAATATGATCTAAAATCAATTTAATGAATAATTACCTCCACTCATTTTTGATAACTAATTGAATTTTTGAAGAAGTAAAAAATTTCTTGAAACTTTTATTTTAGTTTTAATTGAAAGCTAAATGATCAAATTTACTATTTCCAGTAAGCAAAATACTCTGGTGTATTTCAAATAGAAATTATATTAATCAGAATATAAAATTTTGAAATTTTCTTTTTTTGAGCGATCAACACATTTGTAAACAAAAGTTAATGCTTAATTTCAAACATCTTGCAAAAATAAAATATACATTTGCAACACATTAATTTAAAAAAATTAGCAAATTTAATGTTGAATTAATCTAATTTACACAAGTATTACTTATTTATAGCATGAAATTTAGAATAAAACTATTTCTTGATCACTGAGTTGAACTTTTTGACCTGTCCACCATATTTGAAATGTATTGACAGATTAACAGATCAGAGATAAAATAAATTTATGATGATCACATGTGACATAATTGTACAATATTTTCCAGTAAAGGGAAGAAACCTTGAAATACATGACCTTTTAATGTACACATAGAAATTATCATAAAAACAACTTTAAATACACAAAAAAAAATGAAAATTATTTAAAAGATATGATGACTAGATGATTTGTATTAAACTTTTCAATTTTCGATTAGTAAATATAGTCTTCACTTTATAACCTACCAACCTAACGTCTACAACTCTTGGATATATTTTTAAAATATTGTTGAAGCTTTATAAATTATTACGATTAAAAAAAAACACAAAACAAAAACGAAAACAATTCTTTTAAAATTTCATTATTAAACGAATTTTTTTTCTTCAGACTATAATGTCTGAAATTTATATTATTTATTAAAGGAAATAAAGGCTTATCTAGTTAAATAATGTCATAGTTTCCATGCATTTTTTATTTTACTATTTGAAGCATATTTTCGATAAATTCAGAGTTCGTAGTTAGTAGTAGCAGAATGTGTGTATGCAAAAAGATTAAAAAGGTTGCTAATAAAAGTCTGTGTTCTTTTCCTTTTTATGGCTGAAGAAAAAGCGAAAAGGAAAATCAGACAATAAAAGAGATTGTACTTATCGAAGTCAGTTGAAGTATCTTGTTGTTTTCTTTGACGGTGTGTGGAGAAGACGAAGACAGGAAAATTGGATGGAGAGGTAGAACGAATGCATGTCGACATCTTGAAATTCCTTCCTAACACTGTGTGCGGTCCTTCAGATTAACGCTCACATTTGACCGGTCAAGTAACGTGGTTTAAGTACTGAAATTTATCACGTGACTGGATCGAAACCACATGCCCACTTTCTAAGTGTTAAAAAAATTGAATAGGGTCATAGATCAATTTGCTATTCCTATTCAATCAGAATTCAGAATCTTACTTTTCACACTGACTTGTGAAATTTGCCTTGGTCTGGGTTTTTCCAAAATGTCTTTAGTCGTTTTGATCCATTTTTGCGGGTGTGCAATTTTACTTTTTCCGTTTGTGCTAATTCTTAGATGATATAGGATTTGTATCCTATAATCTAATAAAAGCAGTTTTGCCGACAGAACTTAATTTCTTGAAATTTCATGAATTTACGTGGCGGAGGTGGTAACAGATGTAAAAAAATATTTTCACGAATATTTTTAAATTAATGATTTAAAAAATAATTTCATTCATTTGTGAATAAGCCCTGAAAGTTTCATTAAAATCCGACAATTATTTGATTTTTGTAAGAATTTCCAAATTAATGTGTTTGTCACCGTTGAAAAAAGTGAGTTATGTAATATGTTTTCCATTGTAAAGTCACGTAACGATAATAACCGCTAACGAAAATAAAAACAAGATTTTTACCAAAATTTTGATCGTGTTAGAAATGATTCTTCTTCTATGTGCCCTGTCCCTTCAGGACGTAGGCGATCATGGCTTTCCACGTCTCCCTATCCCTGGTGGCTCTTAACACGCCTTCTCCTGTTACACCATCTACCTGATTAGGTCCTTCAAATATGTTATCCGCTGCTTTCCCTTGTCTCTTTATCCTTCTATCTGGCCTGTTAGTATCAGGTTCTCCATGCTCTCTTTCCTCATTGCATGTCCCAGGAACTTCAGCTGTCTCTTCCTGATGCTCAGTATTAATTTCCTTTTCGTTTCCATCATTTCCAAAACCTCACCATAGAAATGATTACAAAATTTTAAAAAATAGTTAAAAATACTTTGATCTTTCCTCTTGAACATTTTGATGTTAAAAGTTTGTTTTTATTTAGTTTGTGGCCTGTTTTATTCATACTATGCTGTTTTACAGCGATCTTGTGGAGGTACCTTGTTATTAGAAAGCTTTAGTTAAAATAAAAAACATTTTTCACAATTGATATCTTTCACGAATCGCTGTAGGCAGTAGCATACAGAGGTTTTGTAGAGGCCTTGTAGGCGAGGATTGTGACTGGCGTCTCCTACCACGACTCCAAACAAAATCACAACAGTACTTAATATATTTTATTTCGGAGATATTAATTGTTCACAAATGTTTATCACAATCAGTTAGAGAGAATGTTTAAATAATATATATTAACACACTTATACAAATTGAACAAATTTTATTTATTTATTTCAAAGTTGAGTGGCAAAAGAAAGTTTATGCAGTTCCTTTTTTGGAAAAATAATAACAAGCAATGTGATTCTATATTATTCTCTATCTTTAGGGAGATGGTTAATGTTTCTTTGATTCGACCTTGAGTCAGAGATAACCGAACTCCATACAGTTTACAGGATTTATGCAGAATTATCATCATCAGTATTATCAGAAGCTTGGTTGTCGACAGGCTGGAATATGTGGAATTGTGTGGAATAGTGTAAGAATAAAATATACATTTTGCATTTTAAAATAGAAACTTATTAAAAGAAAATATTAACACAAGTTGTAGAAGTTAATTTACAATTAGAGAGTTTAGGTTATCAAGAGCTGTAAAACATGTTCGTGGTAGTAATGTAGGTATTTAAAATGTCCGCAGAAATTTAGAGTTCATGGTTGCGTAGTAGCGGTATGTAAAGGCTTTGTTTTTTCCTCTTTTTAGTGAGAGAAAGAGAAGGCAAAACAGATAAAGGAGTGGTACTTAACACGTGACCATTTGTTCTCGGCGTGGAGTGAAAAAGAAAAAAAGAGAATTGGAAGAAAAGGTCGAATGAAACTGTGACGTGCCCTGCGTCCTTGTCGGCTTCTTGAATTTTCTTTCGTTACATTGCCAAGAGGTCCCAGCTAACCGCTTCCATGTCGACTGACTTTTGACAGGTTAGCGTCGTGGTTTAAATAATTGAACTTTCCATGATACCGGCTCCAGCGAAGCTTTTCACATCTAGGCGTGAAAATGCGTCATAGGTGAATTTGATGTTTTTAATCCTATCAGCATTCAAAATTAGCGTTTCGCACTGACTTGTGAATTTTCTTAGTTGGGTTTTTCTACAATGCTTTTAGTTCTTAACTTCTTAACCCTACAATTCAAATACAAAAATTCGTAAGACGCTTGTTAAAAAATGTGGTGTGCGCGCGCTCGTGTGTGTGTGTGTGTGTGTGTGTGTGTGTGTGTGTGTGTGTGTGTGTGTGTGTGTGTGTGTGTGTGTGTGTAACGTGTTTGGCACGGGAGTTTTTTTTTCCTCATAAATAAAGAACTTAACGCAAGTTCTCTATTTATGAGAAAAAATACGGTTCCTGAAATTATCAAATTAGTGATTTTTATTTGTTCTAAAATAGTTTATTTGTTTTTATTAATAACTTTTATGGGAAAATTAATATAATTTTTGAGACTGGAGCGTTAAATATTTTTGGAGGGAAAACCATAATGGAATTACAAGACAGTATTTTTTAAAAGAAGGATTTTAAAATTTTAATTGGCTGAAAAAACAAATTTCGCTTCTTCGAAAATTCCTGACTTTCTGGAGCCTGCTTTGTAGAAGAATTATCACATCTTTTTGTCGGGGGGAAAACTGTTGGTTTTCTAAATTAGTCTGCGAAATAATGAATTCAATGCCTTCGTCCCAGAACACCAGATAACACACGTTTATCAACAAATTCTTTTCGAACACTTTTCTTTATTTCTTCGGTTAGAAATTGTTTTTCAATATTTATAAGTGACAAGTTTATTAATAATTTTAACCATTTTAAGTTTAGAAAGCGTTCTCTCACAAGAAGCAATGGAAACTGCTACTGTTAGCAGTCTGTATGTCACAGATAATTCACCAAAACATTCTTTGCACTTTAATACATCAAGAGGATCAAAGGGTCCTTCTTTAACTCCAACTCGAATTAGTAAAATGAATCTCTGTCATTTCATTATATAAAAGAACAATACCAATATCATCTGGATACTGATTTTGAAAACCCAAACATTAATTTCGAAGGCGTGATTTCTCATTTTTGTCGACAGGATCTAATGCTGACCAAACGTTGGCCTCTCTATTGAATCTCAACAACTACATGATTGACAGTTTCATGCATTACTTTTTTCATATCTTCCTTTGCTGTTAAAGCAGCATCCATAACTTTTTCTCCTGCCATTATATTTTTTTCTTCTAGCGAGATTTGAATTCCATATTCTGCGCACATATTTTTCAGCTGAGTTCATGTCATTGCTGATTATTTCTTCCTTTTTTATTATCAGTATGTTGGTCAAACCTTGCAAGTCCAATATTTTCTTTTGGATACCATTTATAGCTCCAGCCATCATATCTGTGTTATCATATGACGACAATCTTCAATGGGTAAACCATATTGTTATGACAAGTCAAGAACTTTGATGACAGTACTACCGGTATCATTTTTCTCAAGTTGGAAAAAGTTTAAGAATATTTCCTTAATTTCAACTTCATTTTTAAATTCATACCGTAATGTCAAAGAAAGTTGGTCTTTTTGGGCGATGCCAGGAGTTGAATCTATAGCGGGTATCTCTTATTCCTTTTCTAGTTGTAGTAGGATTCCGTAGCAAGTTATCGGAATTTGGCCTTGTGGGAAGATAGCCCACTATAATTTGTAAAATGATTATAAATTCAAGAAAGGCAATTAGAGTATAAAATAACATTTATACATATATACATTTCAATTAATGTTTTACAAATAAAGTAATACTTGAAATAAAAGTTCAACGGAAGTTAGAGAGAGTTCATAGCAAAATAATAACGAGCTGAAAGGGATAAAAGAATGTTCATTGAAGATACAATGCTGAAAGGGTAAAAGGCTTAGTAGTGGGATTGATGTTCATTTTGAAGTTGCCGATTCCTAGGTCAGCGAGTCAGCAAGTTGGTATGTGGAATGTGTTTGAAAAGGTCGGTTAGTACTTTTTGAGAACAGGTAGAAAGGAAGAGGTCAACATAGTACCCGTTCGGCATAGGTCAAGGGAGAAACTAATTACACTCTTCTCCTTTCGTCCTTCTGTCTGACAAAGCGTTTGTGTCTTCGCTTTTTATATCGGCATTTTGGATCAAACGCAGCAGTTTCGAATTTTATCCTTGGATTTGGTTTCGGGCTTCCCATTGGCTGGTAAATAAAAATGGTAATTTGATATTTGATTAATCTTATATTTTTCAATCGGAACATCTGCGCGAACTTGGATGCGCACGACGATTTTTATTCATTTGCTTTTTAGTTGTGAGAAAGCATACATCCGGTTCATCGCTTTTGTTCGGTTGGTGTCACCACAAATCCATCATTATTGAGTAATATATCACTTCTCTTATTTCATCAAGTATTTTTGTACGGATTATTTCATCAAGGAGATGTACAATTTCATTATGAGTTCTGTTTGAGAGGTTAGCAGGGTCTTTGCGTTCGTCAATATGCTGTGCCAAAATTGAATCATATTTTTCCAGAAGTCTAATAGTAGCAATTTCCAGAATTCTGGTCTGTATTATTCTGAGACAAACCTGATAGTGATTCTCACCTGTACCCTCTGAAGGCCAAATTTTTTTTCCCAAAAACTAAATAACATCAATAACATGATCCAGAATGACTTTCCATTTCTTTTTTTCCTGTCGACAGTTGTTGTTGAAATGTAAATGTTGGTAGATCGTTGAATGTTTTTTGAATTGGCCTTGTGTGAAACATAACCAAACTTCCTACAACTTACAGGTTTTATCCAGAATTATAAGAAGGTTATTAGATGGTGTGGATTTATGGAAGAATATAAGTATCCCTTTTGTGTGTTTAAATAGAAATTTATTAATGGAAAAGAATAATATGAATTGGTAGAAGTTAATGATCAATGATAAACAGTATTAAGAAGTTAAGGATATCAAGAGTGCGTAGTAGTAATTTGTGTGGATGTAGGCAGGAATGTACGTACGTATGTATGTAGGTATGAGCATTTATTGTTGGGTAGGATAGTTTTTGAAGTTATCGCTCAGGGTGAATGGTTAAAATGAGGTGAGAGGTGAGAGAGAAAGATAGAAACAATAATAATAACGATCGCTTGACGTTTGTCAAGGGTACGTGTTAATTACGCTCGTCTCTTTTCTCTCTGGCGACGGTCGAGCTTGCTCCGTCTTTTATTTCATTTGTGGGGCAAAAAGGTCATTTGGAAATTCATTCTTGGATGTGATTCTGGCCTTTTCATTGGATGACAAACAAACATCGCATCGAGGTGTGAAATTTCAGGAGTTTTGTGTGAGCTAAGCAAAGGTTTTGTAAAATCGAGTAAATTCGATTATTTCTAATAAAATCAATGAGTCAGTGCTTAGCATTTGAATTTTAATGAAGATCTTGTTTGTTCACTACAGAAATTTAGTATCCACTGTTGTATGAGTTTGAAAACGATGTCTCGTATCCAGGTAGTTAATCATGTAATTTCTATGCACAGGACTCTTTGCATGATCTGGAATCTGTGGATCTAACCTCCTCAAATTTCTGAATCAATCCTCCTTTGCAAAAGTAGACTTTTGTGAATCTGATTTCTTTGCAAATAAGAAGCAAAGAAAACAGTAGCAGCACCCACAAAAGGAGGCATACAATAACCAAGTTCTTAGTACAGCTTCGCCTTTTGATGTCTGCTTAATAAACCATTGCATTGACAAGGACCTCCCTTGCTCATCTGCAACAAATGGACCATTAGAATGCCGAAAATCTTCCAATCCTTGTTTTATGAATTTCTAGATTAATTTATCCGCAACTGGTTTCTTCAATCTCCCCAAATCCTTTACTTTCCAGTATTAATTATTGTCGTCATTATCACTGATTTCTTTTTCACTTTCAATTTATTTATCACTAAATGGTTGCTTTTCATCTTTATTCCCAATCAAAACCTGTTCATCTTTATTTTCACTCAGATACTGCTCATCTTCATTCTTCCTTCCTTTGATTCTGACAATCAGATTCTGGCAGTTGCACTGACTCATACTTGTGTTCACGGTCGCTTTCTGCAACTGTAGGTGTAATTTGTGTTTTTACTTCCTTCTTTAAAAACGCTTCTAATGCTCCTCTTTTTCTCTCATCTTTTCTTGCTTTTTCTGTTTTCAAAACTAAGAACCACTTGGTTTTACTATCTTTATCTGTGGGTAAAGAATGGAATTGGGATATTTTTATCTAAAGTTTCACACTTGAAAATAAGACCAAGATTAAGGTTGACAATAGGGGCAACAAAACAATGAAAACCAGCAATTAATTTTAACCAAAATTTGGGCGAATACCGAGTAAAATGAGCGAGAAAATCCAACGGTCTCTCTAAACTAATTTCATTCATTTGTGAATAAGTCCCGAAAATTTAATTAAAATCCGACAATTATTTGATTTTTGCAAGCATTTCCAAATTAATGTTTTTTGTTTTTACTGAAAAAAAAGCACAAAAACACTCTATGTAATTTACAACGTCAATCGCTGACGTTAAAAAAAATAAATAAATAAATAAAAATAAAAAAAAACAAGAATTTTAAGTTAACCAATATTTCGAACGTGTGGGAAAGGATTAAAAACATTTTAAATAATAAAAAAATACTTTGTTTTTTCCTCTTAATAATAAGGATAAAATTTTGTCGTTGCTGTTGTTTTAGGCTTTTTTATCATGCTATGCTTTTTTTAACGAAAAACTGGAGATTCCTACTGTCATGGCGTCCAATGAATAAAGGTGGAGATGTAATCCCAGCCTCTAATTTATAACATCTATCCTTGTCCATTATCATTATTCCTGTCGATATAATGCATCTAGAAGCAATTATACACGGTGTCGGAAGTGGGATTTTAAGAAGATAAATTACCAAACCGGAAAACCCGCTTTCGTCGACGACGAATGAATTAACAGAGAGACTGAGACCCGACATGCAGAAACAGCGGATGCACGTGGTAATGTAAAAATTCTCTTTTATCCACTCACGATATTTTAACGTTCGAACAACCCTATCACCCAGTATTTAAACCTGTTTCATCACCATATCAGCGGATTACCACTTTTACTACTACGTGTACTATCTGTTTTTCGAATTTAATTTCCTCGTTCAGGCACGAAAATACACCTATCTAAAATGTCAAACGCGAAACGGAACACAGCCCATCGCGCCAACAATCCAGATGAACCCCCATCAGGACAACAGGCTGAACTCGATCCAATGAGCTTCATGCTGCAAATGCAGCAATAGCAACTCGCGATGCAGGAACAGATGACACGCCTCATAGCACGTCTTCTGCTGACCGAACAGACTTTGTTGTGCCCCTAACGCATAAAACCCGGGCACCCGGTGATTGAAGCCTACTTATCGGATAATAAATGGATCGTGTTCCAGGATGCGTGGTCTCGTTACAAACAAATGACCCTGCTTACTATGAAACAAAGTGACGGAGAAACCATTACATCGTTCATATCTAAATTGAAGTCACAAGCGATGCTCTGTGCCTTCGAAAGGTGATGTGGTTGTGATGAACAAAAATGCACAACCTCATACTCAAATCGCAGGTTATTGCTGGCCTACAAAACACCTCCAACCAGAGTAGGACTTTGACATAAATCTTCTCACTGCCGATCCTGGTCGAATGCCTATTGTCCCTTGAATCCACTGCCAGAACAACGAGCCACTTCCAACCAATAGAGGCACCAAATAGCACCCAAATTGTCCTGATTAAATTTGCATACAAGCTCAATAAGACCTCATCGAGCAAACTCCCACCACACAACAAAATTAAGGAAACTAGTGATGATAAATGTAAGGGTTGTGGATACAAAACACACCCTAAAGGTCGCAGACAATGCCCTGCTTGGGGTAAATCCTGTCACAAATGTGGAATGGAAAATCACTTCTCATTTGTATGCCGTGGTATAGCTTTCTCAAATGCCCTGATGGAGGAAAATCCTAACTATGACCAGGATGAAAATGTCTCCTTCATATCGACCATGTGTACACAGTCCCAGTTATGACGAGATGAAGAAGGAATCCTACATAGTACCTGGACCGACAACCAATTCACACCAGGAAAACCGAAACCACAACTGTTTGTTTATGTTAAAGTTGCTTTAAATACTTTTGCCCACAAGAATTTGGGACATCCAATTAAAACAGTCATGCAACCCAGGACAATCCAGTTAACCGCTGTGGCATATGAAGTGGCTCAATCAACCACAACCGGGAAGGATGTGTTGAAAGAAATCGGGTGCAGTTATAGCCAATTATTACGCACCAAGCACCGTTTGCGCGCTGTAAATGATGGCAACCTAAATATTAAAGAGGCCTTAGTAACCACCATATCACTTGGCGGTGAAACATGATCAGAAATTATATGTATTTGTCCAAGGATTAAGGGCTGATACATATCACAAACAACCTTAAAGTTGAAAACTCATCAATGACAACTTCCCAGTGCAACTCAGAAGTAAATTAGCTGCCACTAAGGAAGCCCAAAAACCAACTGATGGTACATTAGCTCCGTGCGGATGCCCATTCCGATCACCTTAGCCACAACTACCGGACAAGCTACCATTTCATTCCACACCTGAATATCGCGAGGAGCTGGAAAACTGGATCAAGCGTCACTTTGCTAGCAGTGCATTCAATCCATGCACACATCAGAAGTTACAGACCATGGCAGGAGGACCGTTTACCATCTTATTTATAGAGAACTACCGACCCGTCGCCATACATAAACCGATTCCGGTACCCCACCACTAGAAAGAAGCTGTCAAATCGCAGCTAGACGATGATGTTACACTGAACGTCATTGAACCGGTCCCTGCTCGTGTCCCAGGATGATTCCTAGAAAAGATGTGAGTCCACGCAGAACGGTTGATCTACATATCTTGAATGCAGCCACAAGACGGGAGACACACTATACACCCTCTCCTCTCCATTCAACATTGTCAATACGGTGCCCCCTGAAAAGAAGAAAACCATTTTCAATGCCTGGAATGGATATCACAGCGTGCTCCTCTCTGCGAAGGCACGTGATGCTACCACATTCATCACGGAATGGGGCCGATATCGGTGCCTACAAGCTCCTCAAGGCTTCCAGGCTTCCAGCGATGGTTACACAAAGCGATTTGATGACATCACTGAAGACTTCCCCCGCGTGGCCCGCTATGTGTACGATTCCATCTTATGGGACGACGATGTGGCACTCTCATTTTGGCACACTATGAAATACATCATGCTATGTGCTGACAATGGGATCGTTTTCAACCCGGACAAGTTTCATTTTGAGAAAGACAACGTGGGATTTCCTGGGTTTGACATCAGCCCAACAGGGTATAAACCCGCCCAGAAAGTGTTCGAAGGCATCAGAGACTTTCTATCCACGACAAACATTACGGGAGTTAGATCCTTCTTTGGTTTAATTAACCAAGTTTCGTATGCATTCACCCAGGCACCCATCATGTCGCCTTTCAGAGAATTGCTTAAGCACAACAGCAGATTTTACTGGGACGAGACTTTGGAGCAACTTTTTCAGCAGTCCAAGACTGAAATTCTGAACAGCATCCAGGACGGTGTTCGTACATTTGAGGTAAATTATCCAACATGCTTAACCAAAGATTGGAATTGAACCGGAATTGGATTTACTCTGCTCCAAAAAACATTGTTAATGCCCGTCCGCAGCAAACCACCTTTGTGGGCCAGGGCATTGGAAGGTTGTATATGCAGGCTTTCGATTCACTAGACCAACCGAAAGCCGTTATGCACCTATCGAAGGAGAAACATTGACTATAAATTTCGGCTTGGAAAGCTGCAAAACATTTGTTTTGGGCTGTCCCAACCTGATACTCACTATTGATCATAAACCTATGTGTATATTTAATGATTGTAGCCTAAATGAAATTAAAAACCCCAGGATATTAGACATCAGGGAGCAAACCCTGGTGTATCAATTCAGGGCTACATCCATACTTGGCAGCGCCAGTGGCGGTGTGAATAATATGTCTCGTATCCCCGTATCAGCAAAGTTGCAGCAACCTAGTCAAATGATCTAGAAGAGGCAGTACAGGCTGGAATAGAGTCCCAATACAACCAGGAACCCCCCCCCATCAAAATGGAACGCATACATAGAAAGGCAAAAGTGGATAACCAGTATCTGAGCCTTGTGGAGACGATTGAAAAAGGCTTCTCTGAACATAAGGAACTCCTACCTCTTCACATCAGGAAGTTCTAGAATATGCGGAACGACCTATACACAGTAAACTCATTGGTATTCAAGGAGAGACGCCTTTTAATTCCAAGAAACCTACGCTTCGAAATCATCGACCAGCTCCACATTGGCCACTCAGCGGTTAACGGCATTAAAAATAAAGACAGACAACTTTTTTTTTTGGCCCGGTATGGGTGCACAAGTGCAAGATAAGCGAAGTCAATACAAACGCTGCAATGACATTTCCCCATCAAATCCCAATGAACCCACATTCAAACCTAATCACCCAGACTATTCTTTCCAATCAACGGTTACAGACATTTTCAACATGGCTGGACGTAGATATATGGTGTACGCTGATAGGTACTCAGGTTGGACAGAAGTAGCTTCAATGCACCAGGATGCAAAGGCCTCAACAATATGCAATGTCTTGAGCAGATACTTTATAAATTATGGTGTACCAGAGGAAATTTCGTGTGATGGGGGACCCCCTTATAACTCCAGTGAACTAAAAACTTTTTTGAAGATATGGGGCATATCACAAAGAGTGTCCTCAGCTTATTACCCACAAAGTAATGGTAGAGGAGAAGCAGTTGTCAAATACATGAAATGAATACTAACGATGAACATCAGCCTCAGCGGTTCGCTGGACACGAACGAAGTAGCAAAAGCACTTCTATTACATCGTAATACCTCATCACCTGATTTAGGGGCTTCACCTGCAGAGTTTCTATTTGCTCGTCCCCTAAACGACCACCTGCCAAACCCTGTAAAATTTCGTCGGGAATGGTTGGCGGTGGCTGATATGCGTGAGAAGGCCGTCAACCGACGGTTTGTCAACAATACTAAGGACACCAAGAGCAAGCAATTAGACCCGCTGAAGACATGGGAACGTGTAGCCACTCAAAAGTCAAAACCAATATGGACATAGTCCTCTGCGCTGGGATAATACCGGCACAGTCATTGAAACCCTCCCCTACAAACAATATCGCATATTAATTAATGGTAGCAGACGAACCACGTTCCGAAACCGTCGCTTCCTCCGCAAGATAGACGCAGATACTCGCAACGTATTCCATGACGATGGCCTTACCAGGTATAAACAAAAATTACAGTATAACTAATGCACAGACACATGACCACTCACTACCAGATATCCCCCTCCCAATACATCTGGGAAACCAAAACCCAGTATCAAACGGAAATGACAATTAACAACAGTACACCTAAGACACCGAACAAAAACAAGACAAAATAATAGACTGGAGGCTAGAGACCCGTTCGCAACAGACGACTACCCACCAGATTTAAAGACTTTCGGCTCGGATGAGTACACAAATTCACACGTACCAAAGATAAACTTTTCTATTATTTTTCTTTCTTTCTTTATTTATTTCTTTATTTATTTTTCTGTTCTTGAGAGAGAGTTATTTATTTCTTTATTCTGTATGGCTTACTTTTAAAAAAAATAGCATGTTAACATAATAGACTTATTCTTGTACCATTCATACGTCGTATACAATATGAATGGATTAAAGGTCTCAATTGTCGTATAGTATACGACAATTGAGACCTTTAATCCCTACTCTCCAGATGTAAGAAAGAAGGATGTCATGGCATCCAATGAATAAAGGTGGAGGTGCGATCCCAGCCTTTGATTGAATTGATTGTTCATTTCTTTCTTAAAACACGCTTTAAATTTCTTTAAAATAGAGTTAAGAAAAGAAAAATACACTTATGTTGAAGTTTTGGTTTTTCAGTTTTTAGTCTGAAAGAAGTTAACTCTACAAAAATGAAAATGTAACTGTTTCAGTAATAATCAAAAATCTATTTTTTTAAGTAGTCTTTGATTTTATGGAATTCTATCTTCGCACCCACCCTTTACATCTTTTGAACTTTCTTTGCACTACAAGTTCGCAAACATGAAAAATCAAAATGAAAAAACTGAAAATGCCTTGGACTTCTCACATAAGTGTGAAAATAGTGAATCAAGTAGGTCCTCACAAAAAACCAAGGAGGAGGAGGAGGAGGAGGAGTTAACACGTGGCATACTTAATGACTAGCCAAAATTATCACCATGTATAAGTGAGGTCCATCCCCACCCGACAGACAGCACTTTTTAGAAACATTTTTTAAAACATGCTTGTGTCATTTAAACTCTATCTAAAATTTTCTTCACAGCATTTGGCCAAATTACCAGCAGCCAAATATAAACACTTTAAAACTAAAATTAAAAACTATTTTATTTATTTTTAATATCTAGTTTTAGGTGTATTAAATTGTTACAAAAATAATGACCGATTTCAGAATCCTAATTTTATTTTGAAAAAAATTAGTCAAATTAGTCAAAATACGATCCTTGTGCATGTATGCATCACTGTCATCGACGAGAGTATTTATTGCTCGTTAATAAAATGTGATGCTATGAAATCTTTGAAAGCTGATTCCACCTCTGGTTTGGACCTAAAAGATTTACCATTTATCCTTAAGTGCTTAAAAAATGATAATCAGTGGGTGAAAGATCACAAGAATATGGAGGATGTGATAAACTTTCTGTTGTGATGTGTAAATTTCATAGGAAGCTACACGATTTCTCCCTTTTTCTGGTGCCTGAGGTTCTATTTATGCGTGTATCTCATTTGCATACTACGCTACATCTGACTGAATCTATCTGAATTTGAGAGGTTTGACGCCCTTAGTTGCTCTATCGTTTCTTAATATTCTGGCTGGATGGTCTGTATCGCTCTTCTGTTTGTTTTTCTCGTGTACTCTTTAATAGAGATCTTGGTTTACTTTCAGCTTCCTCTTCTAGATCTGTTAACTCATTTTCACTTTCCTCCGTGTTTTGTTCTGTTTCAGTTTCCCCATCCTCTGTCTCTGGTTTCTCGTTTCGCATTTTTATATCTTCAGACTCGAACCTGGTTCTAAATTGATCAACCCATTTTTATTAGTACAACCGTGTTCTGCCCTTTTTGTAAGACGAACCTTGCTATTTCTGAATGTGCCTCTTTTTTTTTCTTTTTTGTTATTAAGGCTCTAATTTGCCTGCCCATTAAAACTGATGAGCTTTGCTTTCTGTCCGCATAAGGAACCGTTCCATAGATTTTAAAGTAAATTAGGGAGATATATCTCTATATTCTAATTAAAAGGTGAAAACGTCTTTAGCCCCATTTTTAATGTTTGAATCATCCTTTCCGCTATGCCATTTGATTGTGGGTGATACGGTGGCGCTTTATATGGTATCCTTCTTTTTTTTTTCTTTTTTTTTTTTAAAGCAAGACACTAAATTTTCATCACAGAATTCCGATGCGTTGTTGATGACAATAGTCTTAGGTTCACCGTTTCTTACAAATATTCTTCTCAATATTTGTTTAACGGTGGCAGTTTTCCTATCTTTACTTCTTTACTTCTGGCCAGCCCGAGAATGAGTCTCTAATGTTGTCCATGTTTCCCCTTCTTTAGGCCATGTGTGTAATTTGGTTTGTTTTTAAGTTCCGTATATTTTGGGCATCCTCCTATGTGTTCTTCAATATTTTTAGAATATCACAGCTACCAAGCTTCTAGCTTCAACCTTCTTTGCGTCAGTCGTTAAAGTAACTTTTTTTCTCGGATCGAAGATTTTTATTACTGGCTTACTTGTCAAAGCCTTTTCTAATGCTTCCAAAGCATTACTTTGCTTCTGCATCTATGTGAATTCTACTTTTTTTCTTATACATTTGCAAATGGTTCAATGAGTTCGCTATATCTAGTAGGAAGATATCTTTTAATCGATGTAAAAATTGTATGATAGATCCATTCAGTTGTTGTCTTGTCTCAGAAAACTTTGTTCTTTCATCAATGACTAACCTCCTCTTTGTTCTAATATTCTTTTTTATTATTTCGATGATTTTCTAAGTTTTTCGGGTATGGCATCGTCAAAACTTTTTTTACTGCTTCCCATCCTGCTGTTGTGAGGAACATATCTGTAATTTCATTTTTTTCTCCTTCGTTTCGTCTGTCCCTCAATTTCTTTACCCTGGCCAGCGCTGCAAAGCATCTAATCCCAAGACTTCACATGCTCGCGATCGTTGAGCATGGTCAGACATCCTATCGGCAACGCCATTGTTATGATGTGTAAATCTCGTAGGAAGTTACGTGTTCTCTCTTTTTCTGGTGCTTGAGGTTCTCTATATTTATGCGTGTATCTAATTGTATAGTCTGTGAGGTTTTGCAACGTCATTCTTGCAACATGTCACTGCACATTATCATGGAGAAGAATTGGACAACGTCGATTCACGTCGGTCTCATTTTTTTGCGGGCCTGCATACATTTCAGCAAGTTAATAACAGTAAAGTTCTGCATTAATGCTCTGACTGGCTTCGAGAAAGCTGTAGTGAAAAACACCAATTGCATACCACCAGACAGTTACCATAATCATTTTTTGCTGATGCAACTTTAGCTTCGGGAAATGTTATGGGGGAGGGGCATCACGATCAAGCCATTGAAGTGATTGTTTACAGTTATCATAAAGGATCCACTTTTCATCGCAAGTGACTATTCGGTCAAGGAAGAGATCATTGGTTTTACGCCGAAAGCGCGTCAAGCACACTTCAAAATGCCTAAGTTTTTGATTTTCATTGAGATCATGAGGAACCCATTTATCAAGCCTTTTCACCATACCAATACTCTGCAAATGGCGTGAGACTGTTGCATCGTTGACACCAAACGTCTGAGACACTTCTTTGACATTTTGTTGTGAGTTTTACTCAACAACTGCTTGCAATTGCTTGTTGTCAAGACTGCATGACCATCCTCTACCTTCTTCATCTTCAAGACTCTCATCACGAGTACAGACTTTCTGGAATCACCTTCGTACTGTCCAATCACTTGTGACCCATCTCCCCATGCCCTGTTGATATTGGCAGAAGTTTGGGAGGCCCTGTGCCCAAGTTTGAACTCATGCAAGAAAAGTAAATGAAAATCATGTTTTGCCATGCTCATAATTAAGGGTTTTTATGCTTCTAGAATATTTGTCTGAAAATAAGTTAAAATTATTAAAGAGCACACATTAATTATTATTTATACCAAAACTCTACCTAATATATACCATAAATACTATGTTAACTTAAAATGGCTTTTCAAAATACAACACTTCGAGCAGCCATTATTTTTGTACACCTAATAATTTCTAAATAAAAACAAAAATAATATATTCCATAGGAAGTACTGCCCCCATTTTCCCCACTCTTTACACGCCACTGATTGCAGGCCAAAAACCAGAAGTGAGGTGCACATTGAGCAGCAATGGTTATTAGAGTTTCAATTAATACAGTAAATAAATTTCCAACAATTATGGTAAATTTCTGAATTTCTGGGAATTTCCAAATTTCTAAATTTCTGGGATGAGGATTGATTTGTTTTTTTACAGTTTATCAACTTTTTTAAAACTGAAACATATTTTGAGATTGTAATAATTTTGGAGAGATACTAATGATTATCTGATGCAAGTCTTAACTCAAGGAGAAGAATTGGATTCACAACTTTTTAATACAACAAACCCAACTGGCATTCAAACTCAGCTCTCTGAGTTCTCGTTTCAAACCTTTATTCATTACACCACTAACACATCCAAGTGTACAGCACCTCGTATTTCCTGGTGGCAATCCTACCAGTCATACTGATTCACACAAACTGATTCATAAATTATAGCTTAGCAAACCAGTTGTTGGATTATCTGAAAATAATCTTATATATTAATAGCCAATATATAATAGCTAAAATATAATTAATACCATGGCTGTAAATTGCTTGATGAACATAATTTATTCTGACAAAAGAAATTGTCTTGACATTAAAAATTTGACAAATCTTCTAGGCTTAAATTTTATAGGTCTTTCATTGGATCTTTGGGGCAGTAGCAATTCAGTTTGAATGGGCTAAAAAAACATAATACAGCTGATGACACTAAAGTCAAAAAGTATTATAATTCTGATCAAGAATATGATGAGAACGGAATTTCAATCTTCAAATATCTTAATAAATAAATATTTTCTATTAAATTATCAAAATGGTTCCTGTTTGATACTATAAAGTGATTCTTTTTCCATTCTGAAGGTGAAAAGAAAATAAGCAGAATAGGTTCCTAAAGATTACTTGCCTTTATAGAACTGGTTCCTGGAAATTTAGGTTGTCATTATTGTCTGTTACACATATAGGTATTGACCAAGTTTAACATTGCTTAACTGGTAATTGGACAAGAACTGGTGTTTGGAATGAGGAGTAATCATTATTTACATCCAGACTACTGTCTTTATCTTTGTTGCTATTATCACACTGTTTTTGCCATTGTGACCTCCGACCTTCATCACGTGTATGTTATCCATCATCATGCATATGGTAAAATTTACAACCAAGTTTTTGTATATAAATGTATAAGTTGATTGTCTGTCTATATAATAAAATGTTTCTGTCAATATAGTAAAAGTTTGTACATTTTATTGGATGTCATTTACTCTCAATTTACAGGAGGAAAGGAAATACATGTACATTGGCTTATAGAATTTCTATACATATTTTTTGGCCTTACAGAAAGCAAACACAAAATATAAACAATGAGTAACATGCTGTTCCAATTTTGCCTACAAAGCCTTGGGATATGAGAATCAAGTGCTGGATTAGAAAGATGACTGTATATGTTCCATCCACATTGCCCATTTATCCCAGAAGTGGCTGACCAAGAATGTTCAGGATCATGTCATCTCAAACATGTGACCTTTTAGCTTTCCTAATTTGAATTTGCTGGCATACATCAGGAGTATTGTCAAAGAGGAAACCAGCAGCTCTACAATATGGTTTTGCTGAAAGTTGTTATTTTAAACGTGATGGACAACAAGAACCAAGTGATCAGCACATTTAGATGATTTCAAGACTGTCCATTAATTAATGAGATTTTTATTTAATAATAAATAAATTGCATTTAATAATTTGTTTTTGCCAAGTTGAACATGTGTACGAATTCTTTTGAAAATATACTTACTTTTTTTTTTTTACTGTTGAAGATCTTTGTTTTTCTTTATATTATGATTTGTTCAAAGTTGTTGGCTTTACCTCTTATAAAGATATGAATAGACTGAAATCGATATATGCAAACATACATACTTCTTGTGTATAAGATTACCCACATGATATTTTCTCTCAATTTAGTTCCTAAATATTCTTTGAAGCAAACTTTTTAAATTATGGTCTCCTCAAACCTTTACCAATGATAGAACATCAGACTTTTCTACTGTTTGGCTGACTGAGATTAAAGATAAAAGAAATAATGGTCTAATACCTAACAGATGTACTTTTTTTTTCAGGTCTAAGAGGTTTTGGCATTTTTACACATCATACTCTTTTATTTTTATCTTTTTTCAGATCCTACAGTGTCATAATCCGGTTTAATTTTTAATATTTACAAAGTCAAGAATATATTATATTAAATATATATATATATATTATATTAAATATATTATATATAAATATGTTATATTTGAGGCAAGTTCAGTATTAAAGAAGAAAAACACAGTTTTCTCTTAGATTTCAATTTAAATGTAATAAACTAACTGTATTGAATGTAACTTTTAGCGAGTTGATCCTGTAAACAAATAATAATTTGTTCAATTTTAAATAAAGCTACAGTTAACCTTAAACCAGATTTTTTTTTAACTGAATAAATAAAAAAGGTTTCATTTATAGAGAAATGTTTGTCTAAGCAATTAATAAATTTGTGTGTCTTGCTTATATCCCAGAAAAAAACCAGGATTTCAAATGCTAAGAGGCAAATGCTAGGAGGCAAGAAGACTGATTTAACCAAACTTGTCAAGTTTTTAGCTTTTTTAATCGATTTTACCCCAGGTAAGTCAATAAAGTCACTAAGATACAAGGGGTTACTGAGTGTAGAAGAATTAGGAACAGAAATATTACCAACAAGCAGGAAGAGGAAAGAGTAATCAGAAGGACCCTAGGTAACAATTGAGATTGCATTTAAATTTTTGAAGATTAAAGTTGTCTGGAAAGCATGGAGCCAGAAGGGAGTTCCACAAACAAAAAGTGTGAGAAAAGAAACTGTTAGCATAGAATTTACGGCTACATTAAGCCAACTCAACTGTAAATTGATGAGGTCTCAACACCAATCTAATACAGTACTTAAATTTAAAAAGTCTCGTTACTGTAGCAAAGAGGTCATATGAACAATTAACCTGAAAGTATTTATTGAAAAAATGCAGGGAGGCAACCTCACAATGGTGGCAAAGTGACTGAAGCTGAGCTGCCAGATCAGGGCCAATAATATTGCTGATTCTTTTGGGAATTTTATCAAGAATCTCAAGGTAAATAGCAGGATCACTGGACCACATTAGGCAGAAATAATTATTATTTTTAATGGTTACTGCAAACTCAAGCCTTTATGTTGAATCAGCTTTACCCAGAAAATCAAAAAAAAATTTAATTGTAGAATGAGGGATAAAAATGTGTCTAAGATTGGTTTGCAGATTAGCTCTTATGTCCTTGTGTCAAACTAATATACCAGTTTTACAAATAATAGAATGAGAAGAAATAATAATAGTTTCCTTTCTTTCCAAGAAATTTTGATGTTTACTGGAGATGTGCAGTTTCTACCTGGTCAAGGAAAGCATGTACGCTTTTTCTTGATTACTTTTATATGATAGAATAGATGAAGGAAGGAACTTTGTATGAGTAAGGATGGAAGATTTCAAGTTCATGCTATTCATGGGAGCATTTTTATGAAATTAATTAAATTTGTCTTATCAGCACAACTTTTTGGACCAATCTACACTCTTCTTGAACAAAAGGCAAATGAAAGGGGCTAAATGGATTAAAGAAAAGAAAAGAAAATAAAAACATGATGGAAAAGAAGAGGAGAAATTGAAGAAAATATAAAGAAAAATATGTGAAGATAAAGAGAGAAGAAATGATAGGTTAATAAGAAATAAGAGGACAAAGATGTACAGATGAATGGAGGAAGACAAAAGGAAAACACAATGAGGGGAAAAGAAAGAAGAAAAGTGTGAAATGTAAAGAAAAAAGAGAAAAGGAAGTGACCAGAGAGAGAATAGAGTAGAGGTAAGAGTGAGGTACTCTTCTTATACTTCTTAACCAATAGAAAGTTAAAAATTACAGATAAGTATACTTTAGGACTGGAACAAAAGTTTGTACCATTTTTAAATCGGTGACTTTTAAATAAATGATTTTGTTTACATGTGACAGAAATTCATGACATAGACATATCCTGAAAGATGAACATGAAAATGGAGAAAAATGAGATGCATTTTTGTCATTTGATGCTCTTTTATTTTTGGAAAGGAAAAAATGGTGTACAAACAGCAAAAAAAAATGTGTCATGTATGAAGAAGGTGCTATGGATGAGAGTAAGTTTATAAGTGGTTTGCAAGTTTCAGAAATTAAAATTTTGACATGAAAGTCCTGGGATCTTGTATCAGGCTTGCAGTTGTTGATAGTGACTGATGTTGATTAAAAGTAATCCAAGCTACATGATACAGGACATCATAGAGATACTCCACATATCTTATATGAGTGTTGTAATGCATTTAAAATCAATTGGATATGTGAATCAATACAATGTTTGAATGTCTCCTGATTTAACAGAAAATAATTTAATGAACCTTTTTTGAAATGATTAATCACAGAATGTGCATTGTGGTACAGTGGATATCGGCTCGGAACGAGAAACCGGGGAGCCGAGTTCGAATTCCAGTTGAATCCATTGTATTCACTTACGCACAAATACGCTTGGGAAAGGTATTAATCCATCTCTTCCTTCCAGTTATGGGTTAAATAGCAGGACAGATTGGGTTCTATAGCCTTGGTCGGCAACCAGTCTACTGCAGAAAGCAATGGCAATGGCAAACCTACTGCGGGATAATTTTCTGCCCAGTCAGTCATGTCTCTTTCGCCCAAGCATGTATCATGTATGGCACTTAACTGACTGAATCACAGGTGATGAAAAATTGTTTACAACAATGTGGAGCAAGAAAGGTATTGGTCAAAACAAAATGAGTCACTTATAACCACTCCAAAAATCCAGTCTGCACTAAAAGATGATGATGATATTGTGTACCTAATGCAATAGAAAGGGCATAGTATAAGATGAGCTTCTTCCACAAAATCAGATTGTTTTTTATGATTTACCAACCACTTGTAGGTTATTTAAAACCAAAACATTTTGAATTGTAAGAATAATTCTTTTTTTTTTTTTTTGAGTGAATATTACATTAACAAATCTTTGAGAGTAACTAGGATTTTTCCAAATATATGTCCTACTGAGAAGAGATGAATTTATACTTTTCCCAACAGTATTGTTCATAAGTGAATGTAATGAACCTAACTGAAACTTTAACATTAGCTCTTCATTTTTATCCAGTACACCACCGAGTTCGAATTCCAGTTGAATTCATTGCATTCACTTACGTGCAAATACCCTTGGGAAAGGTATTAATCTGTCTATTCCTTCCAGTTATGGGTTAAATAGCAGGACAGATTGGGTTCTATATCCTTGGTTGGCAACCAGTCTACTGCAAAAAGCAATGGCAACCTACTGTGGGATAATGTTCTGCCCAGTCAGTCATGTCTCTTTCGAGACATGATAGCTTAAGCGTGTTTCACGTACGGCACTTAACTGACTGACACCACCTGCACATCTACCCATAAAATTATAACTCAAATGAGTACTGTTCTCAATTAAAAGGAGCATTTGATAAAAAGCATCTGAAATTTGCCAATTAGATGGTGCTGTCTTCTATCAGGACAATGCCAGATTCTCATATTTGTAGACACAGCAGAATTTGATACAGACTGGCTGTGATATTCGACTATACCAGCTGTACTTACCTGACCTTCCTACTTTGGATTATTTCAGTTCCTACAAAATTCCTTTAATAGGAGGCATTTTACTTTTCTGGAAACCTGTAGAAAACACTTACACCAGTTCATCACCCAGAAGAACACCAAATTCTGGGAAGACAGAATCATGAAGCTGCCTCAAAGTAGTGGCTAACAAAATGGTTTACATTTATTATATCTATGTACATATATCTATATTTCAAATTCACTTAAAAATGGTTCAGAATTTGGTTCTAATATTAAATGGCTGCGTACTTTCCAAATAAACCTCATAATCTCATTCTCATGTCTGCAGTGCAATTATAATCATGTCTGCCTTATTCTCAGATTTCATTATAATGTTTTATATTAAATAATCCTAACATTGTTTACAATCACCTGCTAGTATATTTCAAAAAGTTTATTATCAATTATTGGTAGTGTATGTTTCAATTGAGATAAGAGTACTAATTAGTAGAGTTAGGAATCGATTCGGGTCACATTAGAATCAAATTAAATTTTGTTGTTACTTAATCTCTCAATTTAGTTATAAATGTATACAGAATTAATAACAATTTTAACAAAATGATGACAACAGTCATTGATTTTAATGTTAATAAACTATAACAATTCTTGTTAATATTTACATCAGAAGTAAAACTTAATTTCAAGTTCGATTGATAAGATTTATGAAAACTGGTAACTTTGAAAATAAGGTCAAAATATTACCACCAATTTTTCTAAAATGTTTTGTGTGTTAGAAGAAGGGAAAATATGGAAACAGAATAGTTGGAAGGTTCCTTAGAATGAAATCTATTTGACATGGTTTTTCAATCTTCTTTAAACACCAGATATTTATTGGTAATATATTTATCTCTGTAATTTATCTGTCCTGTGATATTGCTAATATTTATTCATTGCTTCTTACTTCTTATTTATGAAAATAATTCTTCTTACACTTGCAATAAACTTTGGTAAGCCAAACAAAACTTGACTTTAATGAGCAATGGAACCATCAGCTTGGGAGACCCTGGAAAAAATTTTCAAAAATGTTTTTAAAAAATGAAAAAAAGAAATTTTAAAGACAGAAATTTTAAAATTGACTCATTAATTTTAATAGTTAGAAATGTATTTCACAAGTACTTAGTAATATTTTTAACTAAAAAATATGTCTGCTAAATATTTTTACTATTGAAAAAAACAATTTCTCAAAAGAAAAGCCAAAAGGTTTTGTGCTTATAAGTAGCAAAGTAAACATTTTTGCAATGTCCAGATATTTCTAAAAATATACTTTTGTGATGAATGTTATGAAAATTGTTAAAATAAAAATGCTATCCTGTGGAGAGTAATAACAGTGAAAGGGTGTATTAAAGAGCAAATCACATTATCAAAAAGACTACAAGAAAAATAGGCAATGAGAAAAAAAGTGAGTTCATAAGGAAAAGAGACAGTGTAAAAGATTGATGGAGGCTAATGAGAATATCCACAGTTACTGGAATCTGAGTGTTATGTTTCCTTGAGGACAAATCTTAGAGTGTCAATCACTAAAAGAACCACATTTTTTCCTCCCACATTTCCATTATACAATAACAAAGAGATACTTATCTAATTTCTTAGCAGAAAAGAATCCTTGGGATATAACCTGTGCACATTGGCACTTCAGCCATTTCTTTGTTAATATTTGCATGAAGATGTCTGCATCTTTTCACTAAAGAGGCATAGATTATTAGGAGCCATTATTTTGAGATGTGAACCTTCATTATAAACCAATCATTATAGACCTTCATTATGAACCAATCAAAATGCAAAAATAATTTGCTTTTCATCATTTAGATTTGTTTTCTCATGTTTTATTTGTCATATTAACCAGCTTGTATATTGTTAAAAAAACAAACATGGAATAAAATGATTTCTGAGATATTTACTAGTCTTAGCTTAGCAAAAGGTTAAATGGGATGAAATAGTTGGAAAATTATTTTTGTACTAATCTCCCAAGTACCGAGGCTTTGGCTGTCTTGAAAATCAGCATTGAGAATCCTAAATTTTATTTGGTTTTAACCTACTAATGCTGGTAAAAAATATGCAGGTATGTCAGCCACAAGAATTTCATATTTTTATACAAGAGTGAAATCTTTTCTGATGGTCTTTTTCCCCACATCAAAATAAGAATATCTGTGATTTATAAAGTACATTATTTAGTACAGAGTAAGTACATGGCTGAGTGGTTAGAACATTAGCATTCTGATCATTTGACCTGGATTCAAATCTCATCAGGGTCAAATTGTCAAAGAGGTAACTTGTCAATAATATTGGTCTAGGAGTGTGTTGAGAAAAGCCTGAAAACCATACTATAAGTTCATCCAGGCCTTGAGTGAAATTGAGTGGTCAAAACTGTTTGAAAGTCACAAGTCATCATGACTGAGGGTTTGTGTGCTAGCCTTGTTCAAATGCTGCTCAAGGCAGATTATGTGTTCCTTCCCACAAACTGTAATTTAGATCTGCCAAGAATAGTTGCAGTATAAAGCACAGATTGATTTTTTGGGTATTGAACAAACACAAATGTATCTGAGAAAGCATCTGCAAGTGATTGGTTAGAAATCTCTCTTACTCTGTAGCCTCTCTCTCCCTTCTCTTGGACTAGCAACTAACCAGTCACTGCCCTCCTATATTTGAAAAAGAGTTGAAATGTACTTGGCATTATTGTCTTTCGGAATTTCACTCGACTTCGGTTCTGGTTGATTGGTAAATGTGCTAGATCATTCTTTTTTATTATTGTTACTAAATTAAATAAGGAAATGTATTTTTGTTTACTTTTATTGCTCATTTGTCTCCCCGCATATAACAGTGGTTAAATTTTTAAAAAAAATTTTTTTTTTCCTCCAATTAAAAAATGAGTCAGTTCTTTTTGGGCAGCCAAAGGCTTGTTCATTTCGTCTTTTGTATGGTCTTTTCTTTAAACTTGCGATGGACGACACTGTAAAAGTGTTATTTTGGCTTTGAAGGCTTCTCTCAACATATACTAAGTTAAAACTTAGTAAATTTTTTTTTTTAATTCAAGTATATGGTTCCTACTATTGCCCGGTTTCACACTCCACCCTCTTCTTTTGAACAGGAGTAGAGATGATTGCCGTGTTTCTTGTTTAGGAAGGGATTCCCAGTTCTTTTCCCTCTCATTCAGTCTTAGTGTTAGTTCAGGCACAAGTTTTTGCAGTATTTGAGGATGGTGGCAACATCTCTTCATTCTGAGGGTACCAGGTTGGCAGTTTCCTGGTTGATGATTCTGACTGGTAATTAGGAGCCTGAACTCTTGTGTAGCATCTTGAGAGACTGCTCTGATCAACAGTTGAATAATATTGGGTTTCTTGTAGTGCCATGTTGCGCATAGATAGGTGTCCCTACATGAACCTCTGATGTGCAACCCCGAGGCCACATTATGCTGCAGGCTGTGCCAGTCTTCATCCTACATATTCTGCATACAGTGACTGATTGATTCTACTCTAGACCTCTATTCTCTTAATAAATCACTATGAATATATGCAAACAAATAGCAAAACTAAACCAGCTAATTAGAAAATGCCCAAACCTGTCTGCATCTCCTTCGCAAACATACAAGGTATTCCCACTAACTTTTACAGCATAAAATCATTCCTTCAAACTCAGCTGACATCTTAGCTCTCTGTGAACGTAACCTTGACCCTTCTATCCCCTCTTCTGCGTTTTATGTTCCTGTTTACCTTCCCCTCTTCAGGAAGGACTCCAGTGTCCATATGCATGGGCTTAGTGTTTATGTCAGTGAACATCTCCCTCTAGCTAGAGTGATCTCTCTTGAATCACTAGATCATTCTTTCATGTGCTTCTGTCTCTCACTTCTAAGCTCAGTTAGCTATCTTTTCTTTCTCTACCACTCCCCCTCATCTCATGGCTGTTCAGTACTTGATAACATCTCTAATAATATCGATAAGGCCATTTCTTCTCATCCTTCTGCCCATATATTTGTGTTTGGAGACTTTAAAGCCCACTATGCCAAGTGGCTGGAAAACTCTGTCACTGATCTTGCTGGTGTCCACACCATGAATTTTTCAATCACCCAGTCTCTTACGCAAGTGGTGGATTTCCCCATGTGTTTCTCCAATAACCCTAATAAAAGGGACTCACTGCTAGACTTCTGCTTCACTTCCATCCCAGACTCTTGCAATGTCAAGCAGCTCTGCTCTCTTGGAAACTCTGACCATGTGGTGGTTTTCGTTAACATCTCCTTCCACTCCCACTCCATCCAAGAAACTCAGACCAGCAGAATATTCTACTGCTACCAAAGAGCAGACTGGGACTCGTTATGCGACTTCCTGTGTGACATCTCTTCGAACAATGTTTTTAGTCTTCCCATTGAAGAGTGTGCATTTGAGGTCTCCTCTTGGGTTAAGGCTGGCGTCGATGCTTTCATCCCAGCCAGGCAGTTTCAGCTTAAATCCCATTCACCTCCTGGTTCTTGCTTGCTTGCTCAGCCACCATTGCCCACCTGAATCACTTCTTCCGGCTTAACAGAAGCCACATATCGGACCATATCAGGCACCTTTTCACCTCAGTTCGTAATAAGTGCAAAAAGACACTTAATGAAGGTAAAATGTTGTTTACTGCCAGAATGAAGCAGTGCATAGCATCCTGTAAGTTTGGCATCAAAGACTACTGGTGACTCTGTAAAAAATGTGCTTAACAATAGTAAAACCTCAATACCCACTCTAATCAATGAATTTGAGGTCCTCACTTCTTCAGCGGACAAGGCTAAATGCATTGCCTGCAGATTCTCCACCAATTCAAGACTGGAGTATCTACACCCAACTTCCCAGCTAGAACTGAGGCCCAACTGAATGACGTCCACATTACCCCCTCGCTGGTCTCTAACATAATCTCAAAGCTTGACCCTCATAAAGCGAGTGAAGGGGACAGAATCCCAATGATAGTTTTGAAGAAATGTGCCCCTGATCTCTCCTCTGTCCTCTCTAAGCTCTACAACTACTACCTATCTGCTTCCTGCTTTCCTGCCTGTTGGAAGTCTTCCTCTGTAGTTCCTATATTTAAGAATACTGGAGAATCCTCGGACCCCGCAAATTACCGCCTTATCAGCCTTCTTCCAATCTTTGGCAAGGTGTTCAAAGCCATTATCAACGCTGAGGTGGTTCAGCATCTCACAGCCCACAGGCTCCTCTCGGACAAACAGTATGGTTTCCGCTTCACCAGGTCTACTGCTGATATGCTAACAACTATCACCGAGTATATATACCAGGCTCTCGACAAGAATGGCAAAGCCCGAACTGTTGCCCTAGATATTACCAAAGCATTTGACAGAGTCTGGCATGCTGGCCTTTTACACAAGCTGCAGAGCTATGGTATAACTGGACAACTGTTTGACCTAATCCAGCCATTCCTCTCTAATTGCACAATGAAGGTAGTATTAAACGGACATGCCTCCCAAAACTACCATACAAACGCGGGTGTTCCTCAAGGCTCTATTTTAGGTCCTATGCTTTTTCTAATCTACATTAACGATCCCCCTGATGTTATAAGATCCCAAGTAGGCATGTACGCTGACAACACCACCATTTACTCTCGCCTCGAGCAAAAATCTGCTGAGGTTGACAAAGCGAACCTCACTGCCGAGCTTGAGAAGGATCTCCAATCTGTGGTGGACTGGGGTAAGAAATGGCTCATAAATTTTAATGCTTTCAATATGAAGCTGCTATCTATTAACCATCATAGACAATCGCTCCTAGCCCCCATTAGCATGAAACAGGCTAGCCTCCCTGAGAGTAAAACTACCTCTCCTTGGCCTCACACTCTCAGCGGGCCTCAAGTGGAATGACTATATCAAACCCATTGCTAAATCTGCTGCTAAGAAGTTCAGTTCACTGTGCAGGGCCAGGAAGTTTTTCCCCGTCTGAAACAATACTGCACATACATAAATCCAACAGAGAATCTGTAATATGATCAATACCGAGTTGGCAGATCGGCTGCAGTCGCTGTCTCACTGTATGACATGGCTTCCCTATGCCTCTTCTGTAAATACTTTCATGACTTATGCTTCAATGAACTTAGATCACTGATGCCCCCTAGGTATGAATTTACACGAACTACTAGATTAGCAACTAGGTCCCACCCTAGTGAAACCGATAAAAATGTAACCACAATTTCTACTCTAACAGTTTCTTTTCATGCACTTCCCACCTGTGGAATTCCCTTCCATATACTTGCTTCCCCAACAGCTACAATCTCCAGGAATTTAAATGTAAGATCAATAGACATCACACTAACTCTTACTGCATTAGATAGCTGTTTCTCTGCTATAGATTTCATATGCTCTATGATTGCATTGGTTTTAGGTTTTCCCCTATGGATATTTAATTTAAAAAAGAGAAGAGTTTAAGAAGCAGATTTGAGCATCAGTCATTATCAAGAGTAAATATTGTGTTGTGGCCTTGTTAGGAGCCATAAATAAAGACACAAAGAAGGAATAGAGTTAAACAAATATATTAACATAAAACAGTAGCACAAAACATATAAAAATGAGAAGATCATCAGCGTGACTGTTTAGTCCAGGTGTCAGAGCTATCTGCTGGAATAAATCAGAAACTGCTGCTTATTTATAGTTGGAAGAGTTCATGTGTGCATGGCTAAATTACCATAACATATTGCTTTACAGGTAATTATACAGGCAAGGTCTCACCACTTTGCAGCTGAAATGGTAAATTCTATGCTAACAGTTTCTTCTCTCACATGTGGAACTCTCTTCTGGCTTCTTGCTTTCCAGTCAACTTTGATCTAAATTTAAATGCAATGTCAAATTGTTCTCTCTTCTTAATTTATTTTTTTATATTCTCTTAAGCTCAGTAACCCCCTTGTGTCTTAGTGGCTTTATTTCCTCGCTTGGGTTAAAATGATAAAAAAAACTAAAAATATATTCTACAAATAAGAATTAAATGTTTAGTCTCCAGTTTTGTTATGGTGAAACACACCTATTCTATAGTAAATACTCTCCCACCTAATTTAAGTAGGAGTAATAAGAGGAACGAGGGTCAGTTGATGTTGGACGATAGTAGTCGACAGTCGAATACAAAAGTAGTCAGCAACCTGGCAAGATTACACTGCGTAATACATATATCAAGTACCTAACATTTTGGACATCGAACCTATTAGGACCAATTTTAGCACAAATACTAGCCTCCACTGCTAAAATAACTCCACAACAAGTTTCAAAAATAGATTTTGTATTATTAACAAATTCCTAACATACTGAAATTCTCAGAGTAGAGAATCAATAAAAAAACCCTCATTTTTTTTAAAATTTTGCATGCCTCTTTGCTTGTTCCTCTTTAATTTCATAAGTTAGCATGGACATTGAATACTGCCACTTACCTCAGATGAATAATGAACCATTCTATTTAGATTGCAAGCATTGCTTAGAAATAGTAAGAAAAATAAAGCATATATAATAAGAAAGAACTGACAATAATGCTCTCATGCATTCAATTTCTGCTTCAGTGTAAAATCTTGTCAAGTTTTAATATTTTCATTTGTACCCTCTTAATTCCTTAAATAATTACTTGTATTCATATACTATTATTTGTGTTCATGTATTGTTATTGCAATATTGTGTTATAGACATTAAGTGCAAATATTTAACAATGAATAAGAAAATGAATTAACAACAGGCTTATTCAATCATTCGATTAAGAATTATGGTTCATCAGAAAATTCAAATAGAAAAATGTAAATGGTCACAAGAAACTTATGTAAATATAGAAAGCTGTTAATAAGTAAAATTAGTTTTGTTTTGGTTTATATTACAGGAATAAGAAGCCTCTCTTCAAATATGTAACAGTTTCTCAATAAAGAAGTTTTTGGTTCTTGGGTTGAGTCAAAAGTAATTTACAGAATTTGCGAATCAATTGTAATGATGAATGTATCATCCTAACCATTCTTTAAATAACAGGTGATGAAAAGTGGGTTACATACAACAATGTTAAATGCAAAAGGCAGTAGATTGACAAGGAAAATCTCCACAACTGACTTCAATAGCTGAGGATCATGGAGGAAAGCTAATGTTATCTCTTGTGCAATCACAGTGTTATTCATTTAGAATTTTAGTTTAATGAAACACTAAAACTATGTCCAACAGCTGTTGGGGAAAACTTTCTTGCATGAAAACCACATTCAAGAAAATCTTTGTTAAAATTTTTTGGGGTATGGTTGTATACTAGTGAACCAGTCATGAGTTGACTAATTTCATAGTTCACCAATAGAAGGGTTAACTAATCAGAAGGCTCAAAATATTCAATGTGACATGTATAAAAGGCGAGTATATTTTCCAGAGTATTAGTGATATAGTTCAATTCAGTAGTGTCTGACTCGTGAGTGTTAATCTTTGACATTGTTTCATTGAACAGATTACGTACTGCGCTGTATTCTATACTCATAAACTATGGTGGACATGGTCAACACTTTTTACATCAAAACCTGCAGAATTTTACTCTATAATATGCATAACAAATCTGTCAAAGGCAAGCCTTTGCCAATAATTTAGGAATATATAGTTGAATAAAGAGTAATTGTACTTTACCTTTTGAATAATAAAGTTGATAAACAAAAATGGAAATTATATATTGAAACTAATGCTTATTTTCTTAGCTTCTTATAGAGAGTAAAAACCAGTCATCAATGTGTTACTTAAAAAAAAAATTATTCACACACACACACACACACACACACAAACAAAAAAAAACAAAAACACAACAACAAAAAACAAAAAAAATCAGTATAATAATTTCCTTTGTTTTGAGAAATATCAGCCTAAGCTGTAATGGTTGGAGCCAATGAGGTTGAAATCAAAGATTATATGCTTAAGAGAATTTGTGGCTTAACCTTTTTTATATCCCTAATTTCACATGTGGATGTGTGTTGTGGTGCAGTGGATATTGACTCGGAATGACAAATCGGAGAGCCGAGTTTGAATTACAGTTAAAATTCCTTGCATTCACTTATGCACAAATACCCTTGGGAAAGGTATTAATCCATCTCTTCCCTCAAGTCATGGGTTAAATAATAGGACAGATTGGGTTCTATAGCCTTGGCTGGCAACCAGTCTACTGCAGAAAGCAATGGCAACCTACTGCGAGATAATCTTCTGCTCAGTCAGTCATGTCTCTTTTGAGACATGATTGCCCAAGCGTGTATCACATATAGCACTCAACTGACTGAATTTTACATGGCTGAAAAGATGAAAACATTCTTTATCTGTAAGCTTGAGAAGATTATGAATTCTGAGTGTGTTGTGCTTTGGGGGGGTCATGCCATCAAGTAAATTTCTTGGCATTTGTTTGCATATTCAATGCATTCATGCATATACTATACAATAAAAAAAGAAATATGATTTTAAGAAATGTAAGAAATCAATATTCAATTATCAAATAGAGCACAAAGAAGATTTTGTTAATATTTAAAATCATTATTTACACTATTCTAGAATAGTAAATAATACTGCTTTGTTATAAATAAAAAAATAAAAAACAAAATAATAACAGCAATATGAATGAAACCGTAATAGTAGTAGTAATAATAATGAGAAAAAGAAAAATTTGTAAATAAATATTAAATATTAATAACATTGGGGAAAATGATAAAGCAAGTTTTGAAGTAAAATCAGAAGTCATAATAGGAATTTGAAAACATCAAACAGATTAGAGCATTTTTGCATCAAGTTCAGTAGTCACCATTTAAAACTGAAAGATAAAAAAAGAAGAGTAATTAGCTAAATTCATCACAATTTGAAACTCAAATACACGTTAGCATTTGTCAGAATTACATTAAGATTATTTTCAAATTGTTTATTTTGTCTTTTTATGCAATCAAATTAACATAAACCAGACTGCTTTTCTTAACAATTCTAAATATTGCAGGAACAAAACTCGTTTAATGAGTAATTAATAAATAAAATATTTCAGTTTCCACCCAAGAATTCTTAACCCTTTTCAAACACATCAACTAGATCAAACCAACTAAACATGTGTTTCTTTACAAGTGAACCTAATAATCCAAATTGACTGTACAGGGGCAAATGAAACCTTCAGTACAAGAAGCTACTTTTTGCCATATATGTGAAAATCAGTTAAGTGTAAGTGTTTGTTATGCTAAAGTAGACAATTTTAGCTTCCTTTAAAAAATAAACTAAGTGGTTTATCTCAAATAGGTCAAAAGTTATGTCATTTTGAATGTCAGTAAACTTTAAACACAATTCTCCCCCTCCCTCCAGCAGAAAGTACCTTTTAATTCCAAATGCTTCAAATGCTATTGAATCAGCTTAACTGGCAGCTTCATGTAGCTATAGCGAGCTTTGAAATTAGTGATGTATTTTGTGATACTTTTTTTCTTCATATGCATAACTGAATTACATGACAATCAAACAAAGACAAGAGGTCTTGTAGGTCATTCTTGATTCTAACAGGTAGTTTGAAATCAGGGAAGTAGGGTTAATCCCAATGACTAACTTTGACAGCACCTGCAGTAAAAATCATGCCACTGAAAATGCCAAATTTATTTATATAGTTGGTATTTTCAGCAAATTCAATGCATCCAATTTGCATTGAGACAATTAAAGCCAGATATTCAGTTGAAATTATGTTATAGCCAGAATATAATTCTACCAGAATTTATGTGCTACAGAGGGGTTAACTTGTATACAGTTTACAAAATGAATTTACATTTGAAATTGCCTTAAAACTGCTGAAATTTAAAAATTAAATTCAATCTGAAAAAGGTAAAACATTCACTATATTGAACAAAAAATAGAAACAAAATTGTTTTATTTCTTTACAATTTTATTTGCTGTTTATTTTTTATCCTTATACAAAAAAAAATATCTATTTCTTCAAGATATTTATATATACATTATACATTCATACATTCTGTTTGCAATTTTCTTTTGTTTTTTCGTAAATTTAGATTTCATTATTACTTCATTTCTCATGCCTTTGTTTTTCAGGGTTTTTTTTTTTAATTTCTTCAAGTTAAGACTTCATGTTTAGAATTATTGACAAATGACCACACAAAACAAGGGCTAAATAATAAGTCTTTGTAAGCTTTCAGCTTTAACAGATAAGCTATGTTGCATTACTATATGATGAAGATTAAAAGGTTATAAATCAAAACAATCATTGCAATTACAAAATACAAAAAGAGTAATTGCTGTGTGGTAAAAATGCGAAGAAATTACAAAAGAATCTATATTTAAATCAGGTACCATTAATTGATCTTTGTTGTGAGCCAGCCAACATCAATTCCTATTGTACTCTGTGACCTTTGATTTCCATTTCCTGCTGTGAAATTACAAGGGAACGATGGCTACTGATTGATGAGTTTTGATTTAATAGTGAAAATAAAATAATAAAATATGCAGAGACATTTCATAAGAAATGTAACGGACCATCATTTTTGTATCATTGTATATTAATTCATACATGTCTGCCAACATACATAGAAAGTTAAAACAAAAAGTATGTTAATAAACCCACTGTGGTAGTTTTATAATTTTAATAATAAAGTACTATAGAAAAAAAAAACAGGAATTATCCAAAAGTCTTAAAACAGTTCTGACAGAGTTTGATGAGAAACAGAAAGATTTAAATGCTCTTTTTTTTATTTGCTCAGATAAATGAACACTGATTCTTGTCCTGTGACCAGCAGCAAGGAACAAGACAAAAGAAAAAATATGAAATTTAAAAATTGTTTTTGCCACTGTCAGAATTTATGATTTACAAAAAAATAATTAGAAAAAGTTTCTTAAATTATTTTTTCTGACTTAAATTTCCAAATACCTAAATAACATTGAATTTCATTCAAAATAAACTCCAGTGAAACTGTTGAAATTTAACATCCTTCAGATTTTATTTTTTTAATATAATTTTTTTCTTTGTTTTTTTTTTTTACAATATTTATAAAATATGTTAAAATAGATATCTCAAATATTTTTAAGATTCTTTGACACAAGATTTTTATAAAGGTTTGAACTTGAAAATAGAAAATTATTGAAAAAGCAAAAAATAAAACCTTATACAGTCAAAAATTTTAAAAATATATTTAAATCTAGAGAAAAATGAATTTTTAAAAAAAGCAACAAAAAACACAATTTCTAATTAAAAAACACTAGAATAAAAAAGCATTCATTTAGAAATTTCTGTAGTTATGAAATTTTCCTTAGAATATTAGTAAATAAGAAGTGATTGAGAGAAGAAATTTATTCAGAATAAAACTAACAAAAAAAAAAAAAAAAAAAAAAAAAAAAATTAATGTTCAGTTCTATAACAAAAAAAATAAAAAATAAAAGAGAAAAAAAACCATCATTGCATGTGAAGCATTGACACAACCACCGGAGCGAGCGTCACGGCATTGAGCAGTAAAACAGTTTTGTCTTTGATTTTTCTATTTTTGCAAGTAATTTTATTTACTTATAACTTTCAGAATCTTAGCTTCCTATACTACGAACGTTAAAGAGAATTCAAATAGTAGTTAAAAGGTAATAGTTTATTACTATTCATTTATTTTTTTAAGATCACAATTTCAAAGAAAAACTATCAAAATGGTTAAAGGGGAGTTAACTCATCAACAATTACATATCGAGCGAATATATAACTAAAAATTAACATAGATGTATTGTTTTATGGAGCAGACAAAATGACAAAATACTTCTTTCACAAGGAAATTATCAAAAACAAATAAGATTAAATAAAACAGAAATAAGTGAGTAAAAAAACTAAATGGAAAATCAAGAACTAATTATATAACCAGCCACTTTTTAAAATTATAATTGATCAATGCAAATCAGAAAAATAATCAAAATATATGCTTAATAAATATTAACAAAATCAAACTGTGATTGATATCTTGAGAACAATTTGAACAAACATTTCTCAATATTTTATCATAACTGTAAACACAATAGTTTATCATCATTAAATATAGGAAACCGATGTATTGTGTAAGAGAAAAGTTAATTTAATAAGCAGAAGGTTAACTACAAAAAGAAGGAATTGGAGCTGATGTTGTTAAATGTAAATCAGCTTCTAAAATCAAATATACTAGCCTTTCAACTCATATTGAGCTAAAAAATGTAAAAATCAACTTGGCATTTATACAATATGGTTCTTACAGAGTTCAAATACAAGATAATACAGGAATTAAGTCAAAGATAATACAGGAATTAAGTCAAAGAATAAATTAGTCAACAGTCTGAATATGAAATTTTATTTAAGCTCAGCAGTCAATTTTTTATTTCATATTTTATTGAAAGTACAAACATAATTAAACCTGTATTTGACCCATCATCACCCCACTTTAAAACAATTTGCTTCATTTTTCTTTTTGTTTGAAGTTCATTTTCTAAAATGAATTCAGAATATTTCAAGTTTATAATTACAGATTTTACAAGTTCTGATCTCAGTTAAATTTTAAGGTAATGAGTCTCAACAACTCAAATCTTAAATTGCAGCCCAAATCACTAACAAATCACAAATGGTTGCAAATTTGAAAAACATATATTCAAAAGTCAGATCCTTAACAAGAAATAGTTTGTATTGGTCAATCTAGCAGTATGAACCAAATAGTTTTTGATAAATATGCAGGGAATCATACATTTTATCAGAATATCCTGAAACAACACAAGTAGTCAGGGCAATAGAAATGATCACCATTTTCAATATTGATGCTTTTTTTAAAAAATTCAGCCTACTTTATGTACATGCTAGGAGATAATTAATCTAATAAAAGAAACTATTGAAATAAACTTGTAAAAATGAAACATTTCTTTTGCATGATTTTTTTAAAAGAATAAATGTTGCTCTATAAGAGTTTCTCTCAAACCAGTTCCTTGTCTGAAGGAATCAATGTATAAAAATGATACATGATTCCTAAGATGCCTTATGTGCTATAAACTAGGAATTTACAAACTATATATTGAGCAATATTTCCCCTTCCTTCTATTTATTTAATAACTTTTTTTATTAAATTCAGCAGAATGATTAATAATGTAGGATTGCACAATTGCATCTGAATAAATCTCAAGTGATTTACCAAAGGATTGGCTATAAAACTTTTGAATAAGTAGAAAGGCTATATAGAATATAATTCTCTTTAATAATATCAGAATTTTATATACTAAGTGAATAATATTAAATGCATTTTACTGTTGTATTGATTTGACATTATTATTAATAATTATTTTAAATCATGGTCCAATTTCCTTTTTAGCTATTAAGGTAGAATGTAAATGATTTTACTGGGTACATATATTTTATTTTAAAATCTTAGCATTTGACATTCAATCAAGAAAACATTATTTACAGGCATAGCTATTAACACACATTTCAGTTCATATATGTTTCCTATCCATCCATTTTAATTATTTTTCAGGATAAGTTCTTAATGATAAGAAATGTATGATTGTAGTTTCAGATAGTTTTCCTTTTATATACTGTCAGATGTAAATATACAGAATTTCACTTTGAAATGATAAAATTTATTTTTGAAAGAAACATAGCTGTATGTATAAATGACCAATATATTTAATATAATTTTCTTCAATCTGGAATTATCATGCTGATGGGAATTCTTCAACTTAGAAAATAAACATTCCATCAGGAATTTTACATAAGCTTAATAAGCATAAAACAAAATCACAATGTAGAGAAAATTTAAGGACAATAAGCATCCTGTATGAAATGAGGATTATAGCAGAGAAAAATTGCAAAATATAATTTAATAATGTTGGCAATTATACCTGGTACCAAAAAGTTATTCCAAAACAGTTCTCACACAATATAGTACAATGTTTTAAATTATGAACATCTGATTCATGTTAATATTGAAGAAACCTGAACAGCTCCAACACAATATTATTGCACAATGTTCAATCAGAAAATACTGTACAGTATTTAATATTGAATATTAACTAATTCCTGAACAATCAATATCACTGCACAATATTTCTTTCTGATTAATAAAAGATTTGAATTAGAGGCTGTAAATTTGAAAAACATGCTGGTTAAGTTTTGTTTTTGTCTAAAAAGTGTATATATAATAAAACTGCTTTTAAAATATATTAAATAAGCAAAAGTAATAGTTTATCTCCCAAAAACTATGAAGTAGTGTAAAAAAATAAAAATATTACTTACACTCTTGAAATATAGAAAATAGAAAATTTTCATTTAGACATGATTTATTAGATATTAGTGACAACAACTTTTTTAACAATAACAGTTTCAATTCATTCACTGTTGGGAAGATTCATTTTTTCTTGATACAAGAAATAATCTTTTCAAAATTCTCTGGAAATTTAACACTTTCAGTAGATTCCAATGGTACATGAAGTTAAACTTTAGCCTGAGTAAAAAAAAGACTGTCACACAAGATTATTTTCAATAAAAACAATCTCAAAGTGAATAATATTGAATCCCAACCATCTACAAAATCCAGTCTGCAAATAGAATTAGAAAAGTACTTATGACACTTTGACAAGCTACAAACATTAGGGAATGCCCTGAAATTCTTGTTTAGGTGACATAAATCAATGATGCTAACATTAGGCCTCCAAGCATGCATTTGCAGGGAGGTGGGGAACTATTTTCCATGGTTCAGCATGTTTTTAGTCAACACAGGTGATACTTTTTTGCCATCAAAGTCCATTTTTAATCACTGTAGTGATATGCATATGAAAGATATTGTCTAAAAATTTGTGAAGAGTTATACATATCATGTAATAATGACTGAAATATCATCCTTATCCTTCATTTTTTCCTCAATATTTTCATTATTAAATTCTCTAACCACATTCACCTGATAAAGGCTGGAGATTAGCAAAAGAATGTAAAAATAAAGATAATTAAGAAATATTAATGAAAAAGTTTTTGAAGTTAAACAAAATGTTGAAATATTATTGGTTAAGTTTTTGTAATAAAAATAAAAAAAAACTTGTGGTTGTTAATATTTCATAAAAAAAATATATCACAATAATACTGATAAAAATGTGAGAAATATCAACAAAAGTAATTATGTAAATCTGAAACTAAAGGCTATAATAAAAAATATAAAACTACTAATGAAATTTAAGAAATAAAAACTAATAAAAAAAATTTTTTGGAAATAGACATAAAATTACTTATCTGACAAAAAGAATACTAATAATATTTATCTACACACACAAAATGGATTTGATATTTTTAAACTAATAGAAATTAAATTTTTGAAATAATAATATATAATTATTAAAAATAATTTTCTTTAAATATGATCTCCAAGAATTATTCTACTATCCTAATCACCATTTTTATTTGAATATCTTGACTAATACCTTCTCTGGCTATTTGCAGTTGAAGTCTTACGGGGTTTTGTGCTGGAAAATTAAATATATTTCAGATATTCATCATTCAATAAATTATCACCATGACCAAGTTAGTCAATTAAAAACAAAAACAAAATTGTAGTCATTATAAGGATATAAAACAAAATACTTAAAGGTGACATAACAATTCAGAGACTGTGATTAAAAAAAATTTAAGTGAGGATATTGTGTTGAGAAAATTTCTGAATCCTAATGAAACCATTTTTCAATAAATGTTTATACTTGAAAAAGAGCAACAACAAATAAAACAAAAACTGATTTTTTATGAGTGACAACTAGAAATTTCCATTTTCATTTTCCTCTCTCTGAAAAATGTGATTATTATTTACATTTTTTTTTTTTAAACAGCAACAAACAGCAACTAACCATTTTCTTCATTACCAGCACTGGGATAAAAATCAGTGAGGATGTCCAAACCAAGAGAAATGCTGCTCTTACCAGAGGTTTCAAATGGTAATTCAGGTCCCAGTACATCAATGGTTGACAATTTCATTGAGCTCTCTGGTTCACCATTCTCCAAGAAAACATCTGGGAAAGCGTATTTAGAATCAGATACATCAAACATGCCACTAACCACTGAGCGATGATCAAGAGATGGCAAAGATTCTGCAGTCACTCGACCCGTTGAACTTGTTCCACCAGCTGCTATGTTAGTAAGAGAAGAGGCTTCACCAATTAAGTGGGAGCTACTACAAGTTATGTGGCTACTATTGTGATTTGTACAACTATTAGTGGACGGCATTGACAACTTTGTTGGTCTGTTAAGAAATATATAAGGGTCAAATGCCTCAGTGGATTTTGAAGGGGATTCAATTTCCAAAGAGCGTTGTGAACTGTCTCCTGACTTTTTAGGTGAATCTGACTTGACATCATTGTCAGATTCATTTTCAGATTCAAAAATTGGAATGTTCTCAATTGAGGCTGGAATGGCTGTCATCTGGGACAGATCCCGGCCCATTGTATACTTGATGTCATGAAGTACAACAGTAGGCATAAACATTTTGGGTAGGGTTTCTGCCTTCTTGGCAGCAGCTTCTACTAGGGACGTATCTCCAGTTTCCGTCTCAGATGATATGGTGACTGTTGATGTCGAAGAGGACGTAGTGATTGGCAGGGTGGATAACTCAGAGCTATTTGCTCCATTTGAAGCAGAAGTGAGACTAATCACGGGGACACCTTCCGAAGTGTGAGAGGTCACCTTCACAATGATTTTCTCTTGTTCAAGTTTATTTCCACTTAACAAATTTAATTCTGGTTGGTTAGATTTTCGAGCTGGAGTATGTGGTTTTGGTTCTGGTAGAGTTTTCTTTTTTATAGTTGTTGCTTTTTTAGTTCCTCGACCACCTGATTTGTTACCAGCAGCCTGCTTCTTAGCAGGTCTTCCACGTGTAGTGCTTTTTGTAGCACGGTTCCTGACTACTGAGTCAAAATTCAAGATAGACATGCCGTTATCTAATATAGGTGTAGAGTCAATACATAAGGGTTCTGCAGTGGTGAAGAGAGTACTACTGTCACATTTGGATGAGCAAATCAAGGTAACTGGCATCACAGTGGAAGGACAAGGGAGGGCAACATTTCTAGCAAGACAAGGTGTCTCAGCTGACAGAGAAGGAGGAGAATCATGGCTATTAAGATTATGCTTAGCAATCAGGTTGCTTTGTTCTCGCTCATGAGTTAGAACAGGAGGAGATGTGGAGTCATCACTGTCCAAACATCGAGACTGACCATGAGATGCTGATGAAACTTCAGAATCACTATCTGAAGTTGAGTTGGGCTCACTCTTGTCCCCGTCATCATGCAACTTATTATTCAAAATACTCCGCTTCATTTTTAGAGATTGTTTTTTCCAGTTGGGTGCAGTAGTATCATCATCATCGTCATCATCATCATGCAGCTGGATATGATTTCTGCGGGATCTTACATGATCTGAATTCTCCATAAGTCGAAGTGCATAATTGTGTTCTGATTCACGGATCAAAACCTCTGATCTGCTGGGCAATGGGACTTCCCAGTCACTAGAGAGAGCCATGTCCAGTGAGGCAGGAAGTGGAACTAATGAAATGGTTGGTTGGAGTTTTAGACTGGAGACATCAGATATTCCTGACAAAGTGGCACTGGCAGAAACACTTTTGGCAATTGAAACTGGGCTACTTTTCTTTTCTTTTGATTCTGTTACTCTCACTTCGGAATGAGAAATAGCTTCGTCTTTAACAGGGACTGATTCAGCCTCTTTAACAATATCCAAGGGTTTTGATAAAGTTTCTGTAATGGCTTCCTTTGTGCTGTCACTCTTGATTGAGAAGTTAACTTCCTTTTCAGGACTCTTCAGTGAAATGACTTCTTCAGTTTTAAGCAAAGAAAGATTTGAATCAGGCTTAATGTTTTCTGGTGGTTCTTGACTCTCAGTAGAAGACGGACTGCTTTCTTTATTTTCCTTGATAGTTGTTTTAGGCTGAGACAAATCAGATGAAAGAACTGATGTTTGGGTAATTTCTAATGAAAATTTTTCTCTAGCCACAGCTTTATCATCAGTAGAAGAATCAGAAGTTGAACAATTCTTATTGAACAAACTTGTATTTTGATCATCTTTAGCAGAATTTTCATTCCTCTCTTTTGTTTCAGTTCCATTACTTTGCCGATGAAGCAAAGGTGGCAGTGGTGGTGGTCGGATCTCTGCCATTGGTACTTGAGAGGCAGGGTCAATCCCCAGAAGTTTCATGTCATCTAGATCCTCCTGTGTCCAACCTTGGGATTTAGCGCTGGGATGCTTGCTGATCAAAGATGTGCTTGAGTAAGGCATATGAAAAGGAAGATGAGGACCAATAACTAAAGTAGGAGGTTCATTTTGATCTGGACACTTGTCTTCAAGATCTTTACTAAACTGAGAAGAATTGAACTCTTTATCTACTGGGAGTGGTGAGTGTTGGAGTGGATAACAAGGAGGAGGAGGTGGAGGTTGAAAAGTGACCAAATGATTTTCATCTTTAGACTGTTCAGATGTTTTTGATGATATTTGAGTGGAAAGTGGTAGGGGTGGGCCTGCTGGCAGTGGGGGCTGATCAAGCCCTAAAAATGGCTTTGTTTTTTTATCCTTTGGTTCTGCATCTGGCCCATAAACAATTGAAACATCAGCAATATCATCTTCGGTAACCTTTTTGCCATTTTGAAATTCTTTCTTTTCAGTGTTGCCAGCTGGCTGAGAACTTGCAGTAGTTTCTGGTTTGATCTCTGACAAAACAGGGATGTTGCCCTCGTTACTGGATGTCAAAAAGTCATCTAGTGATAAGGGTTTCTCAATTTCTTTGGTGTTTAATTTTTTGCCAACACCCGATTTGAGACCACGACCCTTCCCTCGACCAGGCATCTTCCCTACAGGGATCCAAGGTGGCATCACTGGATACTGGACTGGTTTGATTCCTGTCTTTCCAGTCAATTTGATAGCAATTTTTGTCTTCTGGACACCTTGCAGTGATTGACAAGATGTTTTCTCTTTTACAGGTAACTCATCAAGAACAGATTTAATAGAATCATTTTTATCCAGATTTGAAGGTATAATATTTTCAGGATCTTTACTATGATTTTCTTCAACAGATTCTTTAGATTTTTCTAGGCTTTCCACTTTTTGGACTGTTGCCACCATTTTGGTTTCTTCTTTGGTGGACACTTCAGGTGTGGGTTCCTCCTCAACTGCTTTTTCTTTGATTTCATGACGATTTCTTTTCGGAGATTCTCTACCTTCTTCATTATCACTATCATTGATATTTTTCTTTCGCTCATTTTTCTCTGATGTGAAGAACTGAAGACCAGCAGCTTTATCAAGATTTAAGCGCTTCTCATAATATGGGTTGTCTTGTATATGTTTCTGGAATACAAAATAAGAATGCAAAGTTATTACTAAATATACAAGAAAATTAATACAAATGCAAAAATTTATCATCCTCAGAAATAGCAGCAAAGGTTCAATATAATTTTAGGTCAATTTTTTAGCATTTCATATTATAAAAACATGCCTTAAAAATTGTAAAAACTAAGAGTGAAAAATTAAAACTTTTTAAAAATAGGAGGAAAAAAAAATCAAAATTAACGAAACAAAATAATATTTTCCTACTAAATGCTTAGTGTATTTATTTGACCAAATGCTGATCACTCTATATTTAATATAGAGCTTCTTTAACAAAGAATATACTGTATTTTTAATTTGTATCATTTTTTTTCATTTTTTTATTAAAATTTCAACAGAGATATGATGTCAAACAATTTTTGACTAAGATACATTAACAATATCAAACATTAGTAGAAACCAATTCCTTAAGGTTTAAGACCTACAATGTCAATTATTAACATTAACCACAGTTTTATCCTAATTTTGAATATTAAAAAGTATGCTTCAGTTTGAAAGTAGAAAGAGGGTGATAAACAAGTTTTGAGATCTCCAGCAGGAAAAGATATTTTTCATAATTTTAAATTACTAAATTTTGACTAAATGTGTATTCTTATCAAAACCATTTGCTTAAAAAAAGCATCCTGCCCATGAAAATTATATGTATTCATGCAGGCACTTTTTTAAATAATTAGATTTATGCATACAGTGTGCTTTGCAACTGGTTAAATGATTTAAGTTAAAAAGTGTTTGAATGAATATTTCATCATGAAGATTCATGACAGAGATCAGAACTTAATGTCATGTGTAGTACAGACGAATATGATTTAAATACGGTAATAAAATATTAAGATGAAAATGTTAGTCTCTTCATAGTGAGGATTAAAATAAAACCCTCATGCAATAACTCGATAAATAAACATATAGCTACAAAGTAAATTAGCTGTTTGCAAATCATGCAAACTTAATGGACATACAGTTTAAAATAATTATATATGGAACCAGTCTATAAGTATATATATATTTTTTTTAAATTTATCTTTATAGCATTGTAATGACACAACAGATTTTGTTTAGAAGTTTTTAAAAAGCATTAATTTCCAATATTCAATTTAACGAAGAACAATTTTAGCTTTTCCTGCCATAAAGCAAAATTGATAACACTAAAATACAAAAGATTTTTAAATCTATAATGCAGATTAACTCTTTTACACGATCTGAAAAACTATGTGGATGTTTCCTCATATGAAAGGGAACACTGATGCAACATCAGTTGAAAAAACTTCATAAGAAATAAACACAAAATAGACAACAATAAAATATCAATACAAAGATTCAAATATTTCAATGAATTAACTCACAAATGTAATTTCCATAGAGAAAACAAATGAAGTTAAGAACAGTTACATTCTTTTGAAAATGACTAAAACAAATAAAAATAAAATCCTTGTAGGAGAGTTATAACTCTGCTTGAATAATTATAAACACCTTAACATTTATACATACAAATATACTTATAGAAAATGAGAAACAGCAACATGTGCAAACAACAAAACAAGTATTATTTATTATCTGGTTGACTGTGGTTGTTCTGTGGTGTTAGACACACAAGAGATAGTAATGAGTACATTGTAAGTTGGTTGAGATCAAATATGGATCAAAATTCACCAACCAGGTTGATAAGATAAAGAATGAGTAAATTGTATACTGTCTTTCTTCTATGTTCTTTTTAATATAATGTATGTAGTGAGTGTCGAGATAAATTAGTTGAAGAAAAAAGAAAGTGTCTGGAGTTTTCTTACTTTGAATTTAGGTTATAAGTGTGAAGAGACAAATGTTATCAATGTGGCTTGAAATGTAAAAGAGCCAAAATTTCTGTCAACCCTCGTGTTTAATTTAATATGTCCGCCTGATTGTAACGATGTCACATGTTTGCGTTTGGTAGAGAAGAAGAGTGGGCTCAATTCCCATTCATTTAGGAAGGGTGAATTGTACTAATGATAATTATAATTGTTATATTTTATTATAATTATTTGTGTCAGTATAATTGTTATTTATTTATAATGGACATGACACTCTGAAAATAAAATACTTTTTCTACAAGAAAATAAGGTAAGAGTAAATGTTGTATAATAAAATTCAGAAAAAATATACAAAATAAATGTTGCTGTGAACAAAATTTCATATGAAAGAAATTCATTAACAAAAAATATATGTGTGTGTGTGTATATACACTCAATAGATATGTTTTCATAAAAACATGGGTAAAGAACAGTAAATAAGTCAAGAACAAGAATCATAATAAAATAACTTTGAAACAAAAAATAAAACACAAAAATATCATGTTACATTTTAGGACAAAATATAAATAAAAAAATGAAAACTTTATTTTCAAAGCAATCAACAGATGGTAGAAATATTCTAAATACATAAAATATAAATTGTAGATGAAACAATTCTTCTTGAGTTGTTTCTTTTTTCTATTTGCTGAAGGTGGCTTCCACTGATATGAAGCAGAAAGGTTGAAAGACTAGGTGACCAGTGGTTAGACAGCTGTCAGGCTAAATATATACCAACCTGATATGTCATATTATGGCTATCACTTTTCAAATGTGCTTCTGCACTGAGAACATCTCCAGAAAATTCTTTGCACAAAGTGCAATAGAATGCATTTGTTGACATAAGAAACTCAACACCTAAAACAAGAAACAAACAGAAAAGTCATTGCAAGGAAAATTGTATTTAATAAACTTATTTGTTTGTAAAAATTTGCTTAAATTATATAATAGATTAATTTTTAAACAGACATGCATCCTATATTCAAACATCATAATTCCAGAAACATTTTTACTTATTTCAGATAGATTTGAAAGTTTTAATGACATTAAACATTGAAATTGTAGAAAATGTATCAAAATATCAATTTTTATGAGAAAATATTATAAAGCTGGATTCTCAGCCATGATATACTATTTTTTATCATACAATATATTTTTCTTGAGAGAAAAAAGAAAAATTATTGTTTTAAATCTTACAGAAAATTATAATTTATTTGATATTTTGCAATTAACTAGTAAAATTCACAATTTCAAAAACGTTTTTTTCTATTATTCACCTTTGATCGGAGCCATTTGTACTTGACCAAATTTTGGCTTGTTGCTCGGGTTACTAACTGATTCTGGCAACCAAGGACGGTCATAATGATCCAGTTTCTAAGAAAGAAGGATACAATAGAAGTTAATTCCTTAAAAGTTCTTGTTAATGGAAAATGCACAAAGTATTTATCTTTTTAGAAAAAAAGGAAAAAATTACTTTTATTAAAATGAAAGTTTCTTGTCTTAAAATGAAGTATGAGAAATTTCAAAATACCATTAAAAAAAAAAATTAAAAAAATACAATGCAGAGTTCAAATTCAAACAAAAAAATATTAAATATATAAAAACAAATCAATGTTGCAAATATAAAGTAAAACCAATTATTAAAAATATGTTTAGCTGTTTATTTAATGAATTTCATTAACAAGTTTTTTTCTGCTAACTTTAATTCAGTTTTGCTTAAGGAAATAAACTAAACTTTAGAAAAAGAAAAGAAAAAATTATTCTTTTTAATCTATGATTTTAGTATAACATTTGAAAAGCTACTCTTATCCAAGTAAGCTCTGATAAATATAGGTGAATCCTTATGACTAACTCTGCATTAATGATCAATTATATATAAATAATTGAAGTTCATATAAATCAACTTCAATTGAAAGACATTAGGCCTATTTTCATTTTTGGTTTTATGTCTTTACAGATGAATTTCCAAAGCTGATCTAAGTAGAATCCTGTTACCAAGAAGCGAACACTGATCAGCACGATTTTAATGGATAAAAACTTATAAAGTATGATATAATATACTCTCAATAGTAGAGCAAAATCCATAGGGTGAAATTGCATACATAAACAAACTTTTGTACTGTTTTGAAATAGATATTTACCTTTTTTTGGTGAATGAATTATCACTTTATTAAAAAGAAATTTTTAAATATGATAAAATCATATTTTTTTTTAATTCATCAACATTTATGCAAATCCTCTAGCACTTGTTAGATGCAGTGGTTAGAGTATTTAGTTTCATAAGCCATTGACAGTGAACAGACTCCTTGCTGTTATGTTCTACAAATATGGTTTTTAGTAAAAGTTAACTTTGTCTAAACTTGACGGCTTGATCACTTGTAATATTAAAATAGTGTGCTTATCTATTGAAAATGTGTTCAAACCTCATTAAATATTCTATAAATTGTCTTATACCAAAATGAAACTTGTCCCAAGAATACAAATATTTTAGATAAGTAAAAATCTATTTTTTCTCCCAGTGGTGGTGGGTCTTTATTTCTGAATATAAATTTGAGCTCTTATATATTTATATATATTAAATACCTTTTCCTAAAATTTATATGCATTACAGCTGGTAAATTTTCTTTCAAATTTATTTTAACTAAACACAAGCATAATTTATTACTGTGCTGTGATCAGTGTGTTTAAAACCATTTTTTAAAACCAATTCTTGAATGTTTACTATTTATGCAAAAAAGATACTGGTTGGTGGTAGATAGACATATATAGAAAAATGTTATCATATTAAAACAGATTGATGTATCATTCATAATCAATAATATACTATTTAAATTTCTGTAGGTTAACACTAATTATATATTCATACTATCATAATTTCTGGTAGCGAATAACAACAGTTTTTTACCACCATATCTAACCTACTTTGCTTCTCTAGATTTAAAAAAGTATGTATGTATATATGTGTGTGTGTGTTCGTGCACAAAGGAGAAACTAAAATATATAACAATTTATTTTCTAAATAACAAACAAAGAAGTAGAAATATTAAAAAAAGAAATTTAAAAAAAAAATATTTAAATTACATTAAAAAACAAAAAAGTGAAAGAAAAGTTTTTTTGTCTACTTACTGCTTTATGTTTTTTAGATTGAAGATGTTGGAAAAGTTCATAAACATTTCCAACCACAAAATTACAATGGCGGCACCAATGATTTCCAGGGTCAAAATATTCAAAATTAATTTTTTGGGTGCCACCTTGATCTTCTGGGAATTTACTTTCATCCTGAGGGATAGAGAAAGAACAGCAATTGAAACTTAAGAAATAACAAATGAAGAAAGGAATTGAAAATTGAAAATATCAGAAAATTGTCAGTAAAATGAAACTCTTAAAATCGAAAGCAGAATTGGGGGGGAAAAAAAGAGACTTTGTAAAACATTAGCAATTAACAATTTAATAATTTTCTATTAAATAATTTTTTTTCAGTCTAAAAACAATCATGATTCGTGGGTTTTGTTCAGTAATAAGATCTAATGTGTTATTCCAAGTGCAGTTAGAATGAATATAACACTAACCAATCTAAACATAGATGTTTATTTATTTAGTTTAAAAGTAATTCTTTGTAGCTAAGAAATTAATCTAACCTAATTCTACAGTGAAAGATGAATCATTCTAGTTTGATGAGACGTGCACCTATTTTGCCATTCTACATGTTTGCAAAGAGTGATAAAAAAGACAATTTTGCTAACTTTATTAACATTATATGATATTTCACAACAAATCACCTATAAAATTTCACTATTATTGGCACATTCTCTAACTAACCACAGCTATATCTACTAATACTTTTCTACTGACAGCATATCATCTAAAAGACATCTCTATTGAATGTTAAATATGTTTGCCAAGATGGCAAACATATTTAACAGCTGATGTGAAAACAAAAAAGAAATTCAGATCTTTCAGTTATTTTAAAAATTGTTAGTTGCTCTGCATTAATTCATATTCAATTCATAATTGTCAGCTGAAAATTAAAGGTGAAAGCCATCCAAAGTGATCAAAGACACAAACATCAGAAGGCAAGGTTTTGGCCTCCGTATTTTTGAATGCACAAGGTATTTTGTTCATCAATTACCTTGAGAAAGGAAGAACCATTAATAGCAAATATCATATAGAATTATTGGTGCATTTGAAGGAAGAAATCACCAAAAAACAGCTATAAATGAAGAAGAAAAAAGCGATCTTTCACTAAGACAACGCACTGTGTAACAAGTCGATTGCAACGATGGTAAAACTGCATGAATTGCACTTCAAATTGCTTTCACATTCACTCTATTCTCCAGATCTGGCCCCTAGCAACTACTAGCTGTTTGCAAACCTCAAAAGAATGCTCCAGAACAAGAGATTCGGCTCCAATGAAAAAGTGATATCAGAAACTGAGGCATATTTTGAGGCCAAAGACAAATCGTTCTACAAAAAAGGGATCAAATCGTTAAAGAAGCATTGGAATCAGTGTATCTCTCTAAAAGGAGACTATGTTGATGAATGAAGTGGAATTTTGACTAAAAATTGTTTTATTAGTTAGGCCTGGGATTTAAAAAGTGACATTGTAAATTTCTAGTGCATATGAGGAAAGAGAGCTTAGAAAATTTGACACTCACAGCAGCAGATAATCACCCTAATGAGCTTGTGTAAATTTTGGACAGAACAGGGTTTAAGATAGATAGCATAAAAGAGAGACTTTACTAAGAGCTAGAAAGAAAAGGTGATTGTAGCAAGCCATGATCATCCACATCCTAAAAGAATGTGGCACATAGAAGAAGAAAAAGATATTCATTATCTCCAAAAGCATAGATTTTAAGGTTCTAGTTATTTCACAGACACGAGTTATTATAAATTATGTAAAAGGAAAACTGACTGCAAGTGGAACTTTATAAAATCTTTCAAATTTTTTTTTTTTAATCCTATCACCCCGAGCAAGGCAGTAACACCACTGAAGCGCAGGGGGCTACGTAAGAGTGAAAAGATTGGAAAAGAGAAAGCCGGGAACCACATCCTAAACAGAGAACATGGGATGAGCCTCTACACCTGTTCAATAGACGTGTGTGGAGTGTGAACCGGGTGATAGATAGATCTATGTACTCCAATTTAAAAAAAAATATAAAATAAATAAATAAAGGAGTGAAAAGATTGGAAAAGAGAAAGCCGGAAACCACATCCTAAACAGGGAACAAGTGATGAGCCTCTACACTTGTTCAAAAGACATGGGTGGAGTGTGAACTGGGCAATAGTTTAGTCTATCTACTGCAACTGAAAAAAAAAAACAAAAACAAAGAAAAGTGAAAAGATTGGAAAAGAGAAAGCCAGAAACGAAACCACATCCTAAACAGGGAACAAGGGATGAGCCTCTACACCTGTTCAATAGACATGGGTGGAGTGTGAACCGGGCGATAGTTTAGTCTATCTACTCCAATTGAAAATCCATAAGAATATAAATAGGGCAGGAGATATGGCACTAAAATCTCATATGACATCTCAAAAATTACTTACTGTAACAGTTGGCCTTAGAAATCTCATTAAAAAATTTAAATAGTATAGCACTGCTATGATTTTGACAAGCTTTGTAGCTAGCATCTTAGATTAGCAACATTTTATACCACACAAACCTATTCATATACTTGTCAAGTTTCTAATACCAAAAGAGTAGACACATGGATATTATTTCTATCATTTTTATTTATGATATAAAAATCTGTAGCTTATAATGCAAGATCTTTTTTTATCAATTTCATAAACTATTTTTTTTAATACATTTTAAGATTTCTGAACTAAAATTAAAATTGACAAATATACATGAACCTAAGAATTACTATACTTCACATGTAAATAATAAGGCTTAATAAACTCAACTCCCTATCTCTCTTATCAAATTATTTTCTACTCCATCTTTAAATGCTTTTCTCCATCAAAAGTTAATTATGACCCCTAAAATCTATTTCCAATTATTTTGAGTTTCATATTATAGTGATCTAATTTCAATATTTCCTCAGCTATTCATTCCATTACTTTCATTTTGATTGAATAAGGAAAAGCAAACTAAAATTCAGAACAAAAATATAACTTACCTCATCATCTGTCATCTTTCTCCTATCTGAGAAACTTTCTTTCAAAAAAGATGACTTTCGCAGAGGAAATGGAGGCATCTTCTTATCAGACAAACTTTTGCCATCAGATGACATTATGTCATCATCCAGCCTATTACTCTTGTCAATGCTCAATTTTCTTTTCAATGGAAAAGGAGGGTCACCCTTTGACAACAGGAGACTCTCACAGGGCAACTCACACCTAAGTGAAGGAAGGGATTTGTCTAAAGAATCAACCTTAAATTTATTGTTTCTCTTTTTATCAAAGTAGTCATCATTTTGACTCTTACTTTTTTGATGGTTTGCAGGCAATTTCTTTGAGTGTTGATAAGATTCTTCATTGTAAGGAAATAGCTCCAATTTGATGCCAGATGATTTTTTGACAACTTTTTTTAGGAGTGACATTTGGTTATTTACCTCATCTTGGAGAGTAGCATTCTCAACCAAAATTGGATCCTTGTGTTCATCCTTCATACGCTGTTTCTTGCGCATCAGTTCATTCTGCTGTTTGCGAAGCATGTTCAGCTCATTTTGAAGAGTTTCCATTTTACTGATATGTTCCAATCGCACCTTCTTCATCTGCTCAATTTCCTGTAAACGTAAAGAATCAGCATCCTTCGAATCACTTGAGCTGGAACCAGATTTATCAAAATTAGCATCAGTAATACCTTTTAAATCTTGTGGTTTAAGAGACCATGATTGTTTCAAAGGCCGACCACTGCTTGGTGAATCAAATCTTGTTGGAGAGCAACTATGTCTTTGCAAAGTAGGTGGAGAGCGATCATATTTTGCTGGGTTTTTTTCGTTATCTAACCAGGGAGAGGACCTTAGCCTTTCTGACACTCTAGAATGACTGTGATGCAATGGGGACCTGTCTCGTTTCAATTGTTCCTTTCGAGAGCCTGGGAATCTGTCCTTACTTCCTCTAGAGCGAAGAGACTGTCTATGGTTCTTTCTTGGTGATAGCGGTGACCAGTGCCTTCTTGCAGGAGGTGATTGACTCTTTCTAGATGACCATTCTTGTTCAGGTGACCAGCTAGCAACTTTTGTTGAACCATGTCTCTTGAAAGAGTGAGGGGAGTGATCATCTCTTTGGGAAAAACCTGGTAAAAAGTCTGATGCAGTGGCACAAGGGACAGGGGGATCTGACTTTGGTACCAACAAAGAAGTGGCCGTTAGATTAGATGGGATAGTTGGTGACTGTGGAGATGTAGAGGCAAGAGAGTTAGTCCTATCATAATAAAGATTTGGACTATAAAGACCATAATCAAACTGGGATGGCTGTACATTTGCATAAACATTAGGGGTAACAAAAGGAGGTTGCTGCCTCGGAAGAAATGGAACACAGGAAGGCATTCCTACACAAGATGGTGGAATTTGGCCATAACCTGCAGGCATAACTGGTGGTGATCTGGGAGATGGTAGTGGTGGTCTATTTGGAAACAATGGTGGTGGAGGTAGAGTAGCAGGAAATTTGTTAGGTCGGGATGATACAGATGTATCGACATTTGGTACATCAGTAAGTAAGTCTTTGCAAGGAAGAGATTTCTCAATAGTTAGAATCTGCATTTGGATCCTTTCCATGAGACCTTTATCCATTTCTACAGACACGTTTGGTATTCCCTGCTGACTATACTGGTTGTTTTTGCCAGTCTCGAGAAATTCTGACTTGCTGGACACCTGCTTGGCACGCTCCTCCATCCGTTTTGACATCTCAACATTGAAACCAATAGATTTTAAGATGTTCTTTATAGTGGGGTCTTGGGGCTGACTGGATTTATCAAGGATGATGGGATCCCTAACCTTTCTAGAAATGCTCTGCCAGAACCTCTTTTCTTGTTTTTGTTCATTGAGAATTTGATTTATTGTATCCCACATATTATGCTTTGAATGTGAATCTGGAATATTACTATCATTGTCAGATTCATCATACAACTGAGACCTTGTAGATTTATATGAGCTACCAGAGTCTTTCCGAGATTTTCCCCGGAATTTGACTGGAGAGGTACTCTCATCACCATATAAGAATGTGTCTTCATCTTCCACTTCACTAAAGCTGATACCTTGCGAGATGAGAGGTGACATTGAAGAGGCAGTTTTGTTTTTCACAATTGATTTCAATGGTCTTGTGGCTGATGAACTGCGGCTTTTATACCAGTCTGGATTACTTTTATTATATGATGAGGGTGATGGGGATCTTCGGACAGATTTCCACCAAAGGGATCGCTCCTCACTTTCACAATCAAGTGAATGTTCTCTTTGCTCATAATCAGAGCAGGAAAATCTTTCTTTATGCCAACTACTCTTCGAGTGTCTCCTAAGCTTCTCTTTGGCTAATTTCTTCAGTTCCCTCTCCAAAGCAGGATCTTTAACTCTGTGTAACTTTTCAAGTAACTCTAAATCTTTTTTTCTATTATCTCTCCTCTGCTTTGAGGATTTATGCCGAGAAGCATTGAGATTTTCTCGAATAAACTCTTCTACCTGTGATTGGTAAGAACCAGAGCGTTTACTCTCATTTCCAGAATCATGATAAGAAGATCTGGAGGAACGTTCTTGAGACTTTGATCTTGATCGTTTGTAAGATGGTGAGTTCCATGATGATAAGCCTTTTGAGGAATTAAATGACCTATGATAGCTGCCATCATGATAGTGTTTGTTATTCCTGTTCATATGTAATGAATCCAAGTGATGCCCCTGCAAATACAAAAAGAAAAAAGAATTCTTGATTTCCAATTTCTGCTCCTTAATTTATTACTTTGGAGTACTGACAATATTGTTAGGCACTTAAATATACAAGAGTAGCAAAGGACAAGAGATTTAACCAAGATAGCAAGAATCAAACTAGAATGAATCTGAATAAATATTCATTATTCCATGCAGTTGCTATGCACATAATTTCCCTTTAAAGTCTTATTGCACACAGTCGGTTTTCTCTTATTTGACACTACACATGCACATATACACACTGAATCAAAAACTACATTATAAAGATGCACCAAAGCAAAGCATTGGTGATGTGCATAGTGTCATTGAGAGTTTCAGGCTTTACACATTTGCATATGCCAAATTACATGCACATGCATTTTTGAATACATGGCTTACAACAATAATTTGTATGCTTATTTCCCAAACTATTGCTCATACATTTTCACAACATTTTGCTAGCTTTATCCTAAAGTGTGTGTATGAGAGAGAGAAAGAGATTATTAAACATACTGGGGAAAAAATTACAAACTATTAGCTAAATAATTGAATCTATAAAGTAAATATAATATTAGCCCATAATTTTGCCATCTTCTTTTGCCAGTGAAAATTGGCCTACAAAATATATACGACTTATGTTTAAAATTTGTACTGAAGTGTTATTGTAAGTATGAACATATAAAAAACTGAGAGAATCTATACACAGAATAGAAAAATCAATAACAAAATGGAAAAAAACTTTAAATGATGTTTACATTAATGTAAGTAGACATGCTGATAAACAAAAGGAAACACTGAAATTTGAATCTTTTCAATAAAAATGTTTTGTATATAATTTAACCAATTTCCTTTATCTTTTTTATCACTTTTGTTACAAGGTATCCCACACTGTGATAATAGATCTGCTAAGGTAAAATATTGTAACAACCAGGACACAAATTTACTAGTGATTAAAGCACTATTTTTTTTTGTCATAGTAAATTGCTTTGTCTTTTCATCAAAGTAGCATTTTTTAAAATCAAAATTCTAGTCAGTCTGATTACAGTGAGCTACTAATGCACTGAGTGTGTCGTTTTGCAGAAGATCTTTTTTGTTTTCATATAATCTTTTATTTAAAATCTTCAAGGATTCTTCTATGTATTCCTTGTAGCAATTATTACAGGGGAGAAGGTAAATTACTTTTTTAAGCTTTAGCTTATTATTGTTATTGTTTTGTATTAAGTCTTATTATTTTAGAAGTACAAGTATATAATCCCATATCTGAAATATTGGGGCCAGTTATGTTTCGATTTTCTAATTTTTCTTAGTTTTAGTTTCCAAAGAGTGGGTTAAAAAACAGCAGACAATAGTTTATTTAGCTGTATGTAGTGTTTTCTAATTGTTTATTAGTTTATGGTCATCACTTTCACTATAAAATTTAAGTAACTTGTCTTTCTGTTTTTTTACATCTTACACAATGGGTGTTCGGACAACATATTCCTCAATCAGATGCAGCACAGGAACACTGCAATCAACGTTCTCCAAAACTCTACTTTTTGTGTTATTAATAACATGAGATGCTTCCTTTGCTTTTTTTTACCATTACCAATAAGAGGGTCTGCAGTTTGTTTTGACATTGTCACTCTATAAAGTCACAAAAATTATGAAAAGAAAAAAAAATCAGCAAAAAGCTCATACACATCTACCCAATATGAGCAATTAACAACAACTGGTGTTTGGCAAGCTCAAGTTGCACAGCCAACTTGGGGTAGTGGTAAGTGGAGTCTGGTTGATCATACCACCTAAGTAGCATGCATCACATTGGTAAGGTTTTTGTGCACGAAACTTGTCACTAAAAATATTCAGTTCTCAAAGATTTTCAGATGTTCGTATATGAGATTTTCAAAGTTGTAACAAATTTTACATTTAGCTGAGTTAAATTATTTTCATTTTTCATTGTGATAGAATTAGTAGATAAAATAATAGGAGAGAAAGTCAAAAATTATATACACTTCTTTACATAAAGATATCTTATGGTGAAAATATGGATATTTAAATATTTTATGAGCCTTTTGTTATTGTGTTGAATATGAAATAATATCAATATAATAATATTGATATTGCAGGAGCTTAAAAGTATTTTCAATGTATTTCTCCTCTTCATATAAATATCAAGGGATACAAATTCTGAGTGCTCTTAAACAGAATCTGATAAATAATTGTTCTAGATTTTATTTCTGAGAGAATTTTTGTTAGTTGATTTGCAATGTAAATTTTTAGGGCATTGTGAGTACAGTGGAACATGATATCTAGGAAAGGTAAAGTGTTATTTCTTATTCATAGATGAATTCTATAATATATTCAACTTTGTTTAGTTTATCTTCAAGGTCCAATAATGTAGATTTTCAGGAATATATTAACAGAGTATTATCAATGTGCTGATTGTTCAGAAAGGACTCGATTCAAGAAATTCTAAAAAAATACACCCAATGAAAATCCAAATTTTGACACAATTTGCAGGATTTTAAAATTTGAATAACTTTCTTCATTCAGTTGAGTACAAAAAAGAATTGTTCTATAACAATATTTAACATCGCGTACAGATGAAAGAGCTAACTGATTATTTCTTTTTAATTATTACAAATGAAAAAGATTTAACCAAAAAAACATTTATTTTATTCTGACGAGAAAGGGTTAAAAAGAAAACAATGTTTTTTTTATTGGAAAGAGATTCGCTTTCCCAAGATTGCAAATTGGCTAAAAATAGGAACGAAATGTAATTATACCATATATGATTGTTGTTATCCAGCTAGACAGCTGAGAGGTCAAAGTGTCAAACTCACCTTATTGAAAGAGAGGAGACATTACTAAACAATGCTTAGATGAAAAACGATTAGGGAAGTGAAATTTGTATTTTTTAGATTCATATTTTCTCAGCCGAAATTTGTAAAGGATAAGCTGACATGAACGGAGATCAGATGTCACCTGACCATGTTGAAATATGTTTAACAGGACCACTATCTGTGGTGAGGAGAACAACTGAAGAAAAAAATTTTTGTTTTTTTTATTTTTCTAAATCTTTGGTGAAATATGCCCGATATAATTAGAACTCAAATGTCAGAACTACTGTGTTGAAATCAGTGTAATAAACCCGTAAAATGTAGAGACCAAAAACAATTGAAGGAAAATTTTATTTTCTTTGTTCTCAACAAAATACAGCCAATATACACCTGCATGATTAAGAGGTCAAAATGTCATTTTTGCCTTACTGCAAAGTATAAACAGAATGAAAAGAAAGGGATTTTTATTCATATTTTCCCAGATTGAGAATTTGGTCTAGAACAATTATTAATTACAGAAAATGACTATTTAAAATTTCCCTGAGAGAAGCTGATATCATGGAACAACTTTGCCCAAAGCGGAGGAAGAAAATCTTCCATGATTGGAAGTGAGAAATAGAAGACGACAAAGAGGCTGATGTCATGTAACAACTCTGCCCAAGGCGGAGGGGGAGAACAGTCCATGACTGGATGTGTGAAACAGAGACTGGTTGAATGTTAGGATATTTGCATAACACTCCTGATGCGTCCTCACTATACCAGTAAAAAGTGACATGCATAAATACGAGAGTCCTGAGGGGTTAAAAGACAGTTACTGTGAGTTCCGGCTTAGAGATGTAGCAAGATGGAATTAGTTGCCACGTCACTGGTGCCAACCATAGAGTTCCCAAAGCATACCGTCAACCAGAATTAAAGTCAGAGAATTCCTGTGAGTTCCTGGCAAGAGATGTAGCAAGACGAAGTTAGTTGCCACACTGCTTGTGCCAACCGTAGAGTTCCAGCCCAGAGATGTAGCAAGACGGAGTTAATTGCCATACTGTTAGGCACCAACCGTAGAGTTCCTGCTGCCAACCAGTCAGTTCCCATGAGATCCCGGTAAGGAGTGAGATGAAGTCAGTTCGAGTTGTGAAGTGATTTTGCAGTCAAAGTTGAAATTGCCAACCACATTTTGAAATAATAATAACCAAAGTTATCTGCTGAGGAAGAGAAAAACCCTGATGAAAAACTTGTACCAAACTGATGATAATAATAAGAAAAATGCTGATGCACATTTTCGCAAAGTACTAACAGTAGTGTTTGTATTACCAGTTACCTGATTATCAAGTCTGCCTGACTTAGAGAAACTGGTCGAAACTTTTGTCCCATCACTAATTAATAGAAACGGGTTTGGAAAAAGTCAACTGTAATTATTTTTCTCTTGTTTTTTGTATATAAATACTATCTACAGTTTATGCAGGTGTCATTCATTTTATTTCTAAAATTGGTGACAATTTTATTTCCATAATTGTATGGGCATATCCAACTTGGTTCAGCTTGGTGGAGATACCCAGTGAGAATTTGGCTTAACTCTCTTAAGATCAAAATCACAATGTGGATAAGAGAGATTACAGTTGAAGAGGTCAACCCAAGGACCAGCTGCTGTGTCAATGCCATCAACGACCAACAGGTGTGAGCTGACAGCTTGTCTCCCCGACCAGGATTAATCCTGACACAAGAGACAACAGGTCACAAAAACTCCGGCAGTATGCCACGTCACAGTTCATCTTTTATCAGTTAAATGCATATTGCATTTTATTATATACAATCATTAGTGCAGGAGCTATTTACTTATTTTTTTCTAGCAAAAGATGAAAGAAAAATGTTTTTGTTGTTGAATTGAAACTCAGTTATAAATAGGATATTAATTGATGTAAATTATAATAGTTATAAATAAGATATTGACTGATAGCATTACAAAACCTAATTATCTGCCCTTGACTCTGTTATAATTTATGCACATGTCAAATGGTAAGAAATGTATCATGTGACAGTTTAGCAGGAATTGTGAAATGTCACCTGGCCAGATGGTGCAAATTCATTGAAATGACTGCCTTTTGTAGACCTCTATTTCTCTCACCATTCATGGCCTAGCCACATCACTTGTACAATCTAAAACCAAGTCAACTATCAAGTAAGACTTTAATTCAATCCTCTTTTCTATATGTACTAATGCTATTTAGTTCACTGCAGGCAAAGACCAATGTTAAATTCAAGTTCTGCAATTTGTAGATGAAATGTCTTCTCTAAAACCTATATACATGTCAATGTTTGCTTTCACTTATGATGGAACAGTACAGTAAATTTATCTTCACCATCCATTCCAATACATTCCCTTAAAAATTTATCTGGAAAACAATTGTCTTCATGAATTTTCTTTGAAAAAACTTGCATTATTTTCAAGTAGAAATTGGTCAACTTGAAAAGGTATGAAAAAATTAAATATATTTATTTATAAATATTTTAGAGTTATTCAAAATGGAATGAATGGACTTGACACAAACATAGAAGTATTTTTGAATGCATTATTTTTGTAATTGGACTGTTGATTCTATAAAAAATACTCTTTTAGTTGCATGATTATGAGCCTAAAATGACAATTGTAACCCTGAGTTGATCCTGGTCAACAGTAACCAATAATGTAACCCAGTATCCCTCCAAGTTGGTTTTCACAACCTTTAGACCACATTGGTTACCATCTAGCTAACTCCTCACTCATTAATATGTTGATGGATCGTTAGTATTTGAAGAGCACAGTTCAACTCAATATAGCTGGGATTTGTCTGCTTCACAAACATTCCCTCATCTGCTACGTTGTGTTTTTGATCTCAGAGGGTGGAAAAAAAAAAAAAAAAAAAAAAAAAAAAATCACTGATAAAGTAAACTGAAGTGAAGAACAGGTCAACACTGAGAAGCTACACAAAAAAGAATTCTTTAGAATAAAGAATTAACTCAAGTTAAAAATGTAACAACCGCTTGTTTTATATATGGTTTGCTGTATACAGCGGTTTTAACCCTTCAGTAAGTTTATGTATAATGTGGATTCCAGTAGCAGTAATATGAGGACTTTCTAAGTTGTCCAAACCTTCAACTTATATGCAGTCCTATGTATGACAGAAACTAGGTTGACTAGGGTCTGAGTTTGGTTATCTTCTGCCTTTAGCATCAACCTTTTTCTAAAATTCCATAACTTCAAAATATGTTTATTTAAATGATTTTCCAAATTTAGAAATGTCCAGTCTCCATTTGTTTTGGGAGTGGTCAGAGGAATCAAGCTGCCCATTAGCTCCAACTCCCTTCACATCTCATCTCGCACCATCACTCAGTATACACAGTGCTAATATCTCCCACTTCCTTCTCCCAATTTTTCAGCACCTAACTTTAGCCCACTCTAAGGGCACTGCACACTGTTCCTGTGATGAACCCAAAATTTCAGAATACATAGATGTAAAGGAAATTTCCAGTCATTAATTTTTATCTTTTCTTTGTGATTTCCCAAAGCCAGGGACTTGCAGAATTCATCCAAACCAGATGTTTTTCCTGATTCTTTGTCCAGAAGAATCATAAATATTATTTCAGTGACCACCCGGGATTTCCGTTATCAACAACATTTTTTCTATTTGGCATCTTCGAGGACATATTAATGGTCTCATTCTTATCAGCAGGAAATGGGCAGACTTGGTTTTGATCATCTTACTGAATTCCAACTAGTTAAATTTGGGTTCAATTCTCCTTGTAACTGTTAAGGATTTTGTAATTTTGAAACATGATTTTTCAATGCATTTCATTTTAAATTTTCTTTAACTTTTCAATCCACCTTTCTCCAAACATCAACAATTATCATCTAGTTAGTAGATTCATTCCTTTTACTTATTTCTTTCTTTCTTTTTTTGCTGATTATCCCCTCCCCACTGAGGTCCCAGTGTCACACAATGTCATTGTCAAAAGGCAATTAATGAGTTACCAACAACAAGCTTCCAAAGAAAGCAACTTTAAATTTTGTGAAGATTGAACATATTGCTTGAGTGAGCTAAATGTTAACAGAAACATCTCATCACTTCACATGTCTGTTACATTTTGGCTGTTTACTTTTGAACACATGCAAAAAGAATTCTTGAAAATTTAATTTTTACTCATGTAAAACTTTTACATTTTTTTATTTACAACACAATAAATTTCCTTCAAATATTATTTTGATACATAATCCTTTCTGTGATTTAAAGTTTAAAAATTATGAAAATGCAAATTAATTTTTAAATGTTTACAAATCATCAGAATTAATAAAATGTTTTAATTAGTTTCTCTCACTTGTTAAAAAAATTGTTTACGAGCAGTATATGCTTGAATTTAGTATATATTAAACAACTTATAAACTCATTGGGGTTTTTTTTAAAAAGCTGTTCGCAATGCAAAATGATGAGATAACAAGATTATCAATTTTATTATTAATTACAGATATTTCAATTTGTATTTAAAGATGGCAAAAGAAGGTTTATTGCTCCATTGAGTTTCATAGTTAACACATCACTCAATAAATCCCAAGCCTAACTAATAAAACAACAACTTTTAGGCCAAATTTGACTTTATTCATCAATATAGTCTCTTTTTAGGATGATACACTGATTCCAACATTTCTTTAACAATTCAGTGCCTTTTTTGTAGAACAATTTGTTTTTGGCCTCAAAATACACCTCAGTTTTTGATATCACTTCTTCAATGGAGCCAAATCTCTTTTCCTGAAGCATTCTTTTGAAGTCTGCAAACAGCCAGTAGTCACTGGGGGCCAGATCTGGAGAATAGGGTGGATGCAAAAACAATTTGAAGTGCAATTCAGCTAGTTTTGCTATTGTTGCGATTGACTTGTGACATGGTGCATTGTCTTGGTGAAAGATCAATTTTTTCTTCATTTGTGACACTTTTTTTGGCAATTTCTTCCTTCAAACACACCAATAATGCTATATAATATTTGCTATTGATGATTCATCCTTTCTCAAGACAATCAATGAACAAAATACCTTGCGCATCTCAAAATATGGAGACCAAAACCTTGACTGTTGCTGTCCACTGCTAACTTGACTCCGGAGTGAAGTGGTGGATCCATGTTTCATTCATTGTCACATATTTACACAAAAACTCTTTCTTGTTATGTTGAAACAGTTGCAAATGCTCTGAATCAGCGACACGTTGTTGTTTTTATTGACTGTGAGCAAACACAGCACCCATATTGAACACAGTTTTCTCATTGACAAATATTCATGCGAAATTGTGAATACACTGCCTTCTGATATGTTCAACTCCTCTGCTATCTTGTGCAACTTCAATTTATGATCAGCCAAGACAAGTATGTGAATTGTTTTGGTCTTTTCTGAGACTACTGCTGATTTTGGGCAACTTGAGCATTCAGCATCATTTGCGTCTGTATGACTGCATTAAAAGTCAACATACCACCTCTTAACCATTGTTTCTGACAACGCTGAGTCTGAATAACTTATCAAGCCATTGCTTTGCTTGAACAGTATTTTTTTCCATCAGAAAGCAATGCTTTATCAACACATGGAATTCAGATTTTTCCATTGATTTGAAAATTTGGAACAGTAGATTCACTTAAATAACTGTAATTTGTAAACTAATAAATCAATTGGTCCAAAATTTTGTCACATGCCATTTGAAGGTTAGTACTTCATAAAAATCACATGGATTTTTTATTAGTGGCACCATCTATATGTCAGGCCAGGGACTTATTGAGTGATGTGTTAACACATTGTGTTTTAATTCTAAGTAATAACTTAAAATAGGCATAGTTATTCTTTTCTAGTAGTAGCAGGATTCCATTCTAGTGAAGGGTAGTAGTATACCGTAGCAGGTTAATGGAAGATAGCCCACTATAATTCATAAAATGATTATAAAATCAAGAAAGTCAATTTGAGTATAAAATAACATTTATATTATATACACATTTCAATTAATGTTTTTACAATTAAAATAATACTTGAATATAAGTCCAACGGAGGTTAAAGTGTTCATAGAAAATAATATAATGCTGAAAGAGATAAAAGGCTTAAGAATGTGGAATCATTTTGTAGGTAAGGGGATGTTCATTTTGAAGTTGCCGCTTCTAAGGTCAGTAAGTCAGTAAGTACTTTTGAGGAATGTCTTTGAAGGGGTCAGTAAGTACTTATGAGACAGGGGAAGGAAAGAGGTCAGCATAGTAGCTGCCCGACTTAAGTCAAGGGAGAAACTAATCAACTCGTCTGTCTCCTCCAGTCAGTCTAATGATGCTTTGTCTCCGCTTTTTATATCTGCCTTTTGGCTCAAATAGCTTGTTTTGGATTTTCATACTTGAATTGGATTCTGGGCTTCCCATTGGCTGGTAAATAAAATTCGCGTAGGCTCACGAAATGGAAATTTGATATTTGGTTAATTTTTATTTTTCAACAGGAACATCTGCGCGAATCCACCTGCGCGGAGGTGATTTTTATTCATTCACTTTCTGGTCGGCATAGAGCCAACATCCGGTCTCGCCTTTGCTCGGTCAGTATCACCACATAGTCTTTTTCAAAATAATAAGCATATTTTTTATTATACATACTTTATATATTTTTCTATTATACATACATTTATTTTTAAAATACTTAATGGCAGCAAATCAACGTGTATCTATTTATTTACTATCAAGTCAAGTGACATATATAGCCTATTTTTCTTTCTAGTTATTTATAAAAAAAATTCTAATGTAGTGCAGTGAATTGCATTTTGTGTTATGCATATTTAAATTTATTTAATAATGTTTATTTTACACAGTCAATAGTCAGAATATGATATGCAATGCAAGTATTTGTAACTTGTTAATGTTTGTTATATATGCAGATTGAATGTGTACTGTACAAAAACAAATACTGAGTTTCTTCTTAAAAATGCTGTAGAAACAGAAAAACAGCCTTAGAATAAGAATTTTCATAAACCAACAACGGTTGATATATCACTTAAAAAATTTAAACCTTTTTATTTGGTCGACTGTTCACACTTAAAAATGAACAAAAAAATATAAGTAATTATATTATTACTCTTAAATTCTTAATAGATTGGTTTCAATGTGCAAAATCAAAAATCATACAAATGAATTTTAATATTAAAAGACTGCTAAATAAAAGATTAGTTTGTTACATACTTCTTCTTTATAATGAAATTTTGTTTAATGTTTTTATTTTCATAAAATTGTGAATGATGTAGCAAATGGCATTTCTGTTTATCGTATTTTGATTTTTACCTTTGAAAAGTTAAATCTTTTGAAATAAAATTGCTTTTCACTGAACACTCACAGTTCACTGAAATTATTTTTCTAAATAATGAAAAAATAAAATTTATAACTTGGAATAAAATACAATTTGAATTGTTGATACTTTTAAATGAAAGAAAAAATAAGTAAAACATTAATTGTATAATGATTAATTGCTCCAGTAAAGAAAAATACAATTGTGATTTTCTCTTTTCCTACAAAAACTTTATTTTCAAATATATATATATTTCATAATTTTTCTATGATTTTGAAAAATTTTAAGTGTCAACAATTCATAACGTTAACAATAAAAATACAAGAATCGATTTTATTGACTAAGTTTGAATTTTAGTGATGAAATACCTTTTATCAAAGTGAATGATTTTTTTTACAAATCAAATCATGGAACAGGGAAATAACTTTGTTTTGGTTTATTCTGACCAGGTTACCTTCCATGAATGCTTTTAATACCGAGCTTGTCTATGTTTATGACTTGAAGTTATGTATTTAATTGAAAATTAGTAAATTTTAATAATGAAACCATAATCTAAGGGAGACAACTGCTGCATTCAATATTTTTTAAATCTTGTATATCGTATGCGCCCAAATGGAGTTCATTTTTTTTGTAAATTCACATTTATCACATTAACTTAGGAAAAAAGAACAGTTTAAAAATACGACTATTTCGATATTTAGATTATTATTATTCAAATAATCTTTTGTTTTAGTTAAAGAATATAAAATCTACAGCTTTTATAGCAAAAATTAAAAAACAAAATCAAGTTTTTTAACATGATGCGAATGAAATTGGGAAGACATTTCATTTTTTGAGATAATTCATTTCAGATTTCTTTTACAACTTTTATTAGACAAGAGGGTACTGATTTTAACAGCAGGGCCCAAAATAACATAAAAATCGTTTTAACCTTTAAAAATACATCTGTGATCTTCAACAAACAAAAACATTTCTAAGTTCAGTTATACATCGTAAAATAATATAATAAAATTATGATAAATTCCCAAACGACAAATAAAGTGTAAAATTTTACACTACTACAGTGATTACATTCAAATTTTTCATAAATATTCATCGTTTTGGGTTTTTTATGTAACTGACACACAAGAAAAAAATAAATAAGTGAACGAGTTTGTCAAATAAAAAAAAATTTGAACATATTTTGTAATTTTATTTTTTCCATTTAATGTAATTAAAAGTTAGAAAATCTCAAAATAAATTTAAAGTTAAAAGCTCATTCAAAAAACCGACTCAGTCTTCTTGCTTCAAGTAGTTACCTCACGAGTACTTGGAAAATAAAACTGAATTAAAACAAGCAAAATGTTACTGTTTCTAGGAATCGAATAAAATAATCAACATTCAACAATGCTGACATTTTGGGGGGTAACAACATGAGATTTATCAAATCTAACTACAATCTACATTTTCTTGTACACAAAATTAGATCGATTGTACCAAGTGAAGAAGATAGGAGGAAATGTTGGTTGATAAAGTAATGAAAATTGCCACATATGTATGAAGAAAATTCACTTTAAGTTATTCTCTTACCCTTTGGCACATTAACACTTACAGTACAAACATAGTGGTTTATTGTAAATAATAAATTTCATATCAACGTTTGAGACTGAAAGAGACATTGTTTTTTTTATTTTTTTATTTTTTAGCGTTTTTCTTCCTATTTCAGTTCAACGCAATATGTGCAGAAGTTATTCTCTGAAATTCTAATAGTAACACTAATAAGGCATATATTTAATTTATCCGAGATTAATTTACACTACACTAGTGTACATCATTACTTTCAATCAATAACACAAGGAAGAACTTATTTTGCTGTTTTTGTTTACTTCATAATTATTTGTGGTTTAAAAAAAATAGCAAAAGTAAACAAAAACAAAACATAAAAAAGAAATATTAAACAAGAATTATATTTACTTACATGCATTAATTTATCCACTGATTTCTGATGAAAATCAAATTTTGGTAACAACACTGACCGATTATTTAAGAAAACACAAGGTGACTGAGATCTTTTTGATTTGTTATTGTCACCAAAGTCCATATAATCCTGTTCATCTTCTCTATAAATTGATATGGCTCGGTTTTTCTTTTCATTATTTTCTGTTGCTGATGTTTTCCTAGAAGAAAAAAATGATCTTGGGCCCCAATTGTTACAGTCCGTGGAGGTGGAATTTGTTAACGCTGAAGAAGACTCATAGGAAGATGGTTCGCCTAGATGACGACCCTTTCCTGCAGATTTCGAAATCACGCCGTTTCGATACGACATAGCCCTCCAAAAACTTGCCCCCTATTCTTTTTAAATACTTACCTAAAATAATAAAGGTTTTGTGGCAATCGGTGCAGACATGGGTAGTGAGTTTAAGGTACAACAGAATAGGCTAGGCTTCGTATACAAAACATTTCTTCGTTCCATACAATAACTTATCAGCATACACACGACTGTCGTGATCTACGCAAGTTTTTTCGTTGCACGTATACAACCGCATACACAAAAGAATCTAAAAAGCGGACATATCGATACATACACATAACGTCTGAATAGAACAGTTTACGACTGTCGTAAAAGTTCCAGTCCAGTTTTTAATTATTCGAAAAAGCATCTGTTCAGTTTGTTTTTTTATCAGTTATGTATTATTTTTAATTTGAATTATACTTAAATTAAAAAATATAATGACAAATCTACGATATTTTACTTCATAGTTTATTTAAATGAAATTGATATGTTAAAACATTTTTACTCTAATATTTTTTCTCAGTTAAACTATATTTCACTTAGAAAAAAAAATTGTTAAGAATATCCCCCAAAAAACAAGACAGTTCATTCTTTTGTTTTGTTTATTTTGAATTTGTATGTTAATTCAAGTAATCAAGTAAATGTATTTTATCCTGTTGGTATTCAATTTTTTTACTTTGAACTATTTTAAAAATATTTCAAATTTGATCATAGATTCAAAAGATTTTTTCAAAATACTGAAAAAAATAATGTTGATTTTTATTCTATTTTTTTCAATAAATCTTGGATTAAATGCTATCTTTAAAATTGCAATTTATTTTTGTTGAAGGTTTTATCCCTTTTCTTTGAACATGAAAATGAAAATATTTTTTAAAGTTTTCATGCTTTTATCAAACTTACTAAATTACAGTATGTTTTATCATGAATTCATAAAACTTATGAATTCATCATTTATGTAAAAGAAATTACATTCTGCAAAAGTGTATTTTTGTGAAAGAAATCCTTATTTAGTTCTACAACTTAGTTCTTTAGAATAATTAAAAATTTAAAATGATTAATCCAAAACTAATTTTATATTTTCAAGATTTCTTGATTATGATATTACTTTATCTTTTATTGAAATTTACTTTTGATTTCATTATTTTAGTCTTTTATAAGAATTAAAATATTTCAGTAAGTACCAATGTTTCAATGTTCTACATTAAATGTCAATTTTTATTCTGACATTTTAGATATTTTTTAAATGCTAAATTATAAAAATTAGGTAAAAAAAGAAAAACTAATAAGTAAATACTACAAAACTGATGCTAAAAATACCTGATAAAAGTCAAAAGATATATTGGTCAAAATGTGTAGTTAAAAACAAGGTTGAAAACAGTATACAAAAAATATGAAATAATGAAAGTACTCTGAACATCAGTAAATAACTGAATTATAAATTTTCCAAAAATTTAAAAATATTTTTGAAAAAATTTTTCCTAATTGTTTTTTTTACAATAATGTTCACTCTGTACAAGGCCCAAGGTAGGGTGTTACAAAGTAAGAGGCACAGATTAAGATTGCAGTGGTTAGGAAACCATCCTCTTGGTAATCTGTTCTACAAAGTAGCCATTTGTAGGAAGAAGCTGTAGAACTTACATTTTACCAATGGAATACTAAGAGAATAAGGGTGGTTTGCTACTATGTGTGTGGCAAGGTGAGTCTTAACCCAGAAGGTCAGGACTGGTGGAACTAAGGTATGTAGTTCATCCGAACACTTTCCATGAAAATCACAATAGAGGAGCCAAAAAGCTTCCAGCCTTTTGTTTGTGGAAAAGGAAAATAATTCATCAGCCACAAGAGTACATACTGCTTTTGAACTCTATGGAGACTGATATGTGAAAACTGGGCAGCTCCAGCCTAAATATGGCAGCAGTAATCCACTTTTGGCTCTTGTAAATGTAGATGATAGCAGGAGGAGTAGGTATAGGGGACTAACCATTTTTCCAGCATCTTTACTGATGAATCATATGTACAAGTTCCACTTAGGGTCTGGATTAAGTCTCAATAGGCACTCAAAGCATGGGGCCTCTCTGAGATGATATTCATTGTGATAGGTGAAAATTCATGGTCCACTCAGTGATGAAAGAGCATTCAAAGCATTTAATGTAAACAACCAGTTTTCCCTCACTGTGCTGTTAGAGCTAGGTCAGAGAAGAGATCAGCTGTCATCTAGAATTTTAAAGGTGCCTCCATATAGTGTTACAACATCAGTATAGATATTCAAAAAAGATTGGAATATACTTTTAAGCAGATTCAGGTAAAGTAGAAAGAAAGTTGGACCAAGAAGCAATTCTTGGGCAATGTCTGCATTGATCACTTAGGTCTTAGAGGACAGAACATTAACAACTACCTTCAGGGACCTACCTGTTAGTAATGATTTGATAATAGAGAAGACTCGTTCAATGATTCAATAGCTAAAGTACTTGTGCAGCAAATCTCTATGTAACACCTTGTCAAAGGCCTTTGAAATATTTAATGCAATCATTCATGGGATGTATTTATTCTCTAGTGCCTCACTGATCCTGTATGTAATGACAGTTATGATATCAGCAGTGGATCAAGTTGGTTGACATCCCTTCTACTTGTTGCTCAAGAGGTTGTTTCTATTTCAGTGATCAATAAACGTCTTATTGATTATAGCTTCAAAAAGGTTTGCTGATGACACTGAGGAGGCTGATGCGTCTATTTTGAAATTTAGATGAGTGCTTACCTGCATACTTGAAAAGAGGACATGCACTTGATACCAGCCACACATTTTGGGAGGATTTCTCCTTCAAGCAGCACATAAATAGTTTTACTAAGATTGGAGATAACTCAAAGTTAATATTCTTAAGGTCAACCTTTGGGATTTTATCTAGACCAGTAGCATTCTTAGAGTCAAGACCTTTGATTAATATTGAGACTTCCTTAGCTATAAAAAATATCATTGAGATTGTGCTCTGTGAGCAAGGGGTAATGAGAAAAAGGATAGTCTTTGTCATCTAACTTGAAGTTGGAGGTAAAGATCATAGCAAAGAGCTTTGCTTTATCTGACAATGATGAGATGGCCTCAGTGCCATTTATGATAGTAAGCACTGACACCTTGCCTCTATTGAAAATTTGATCGGAGACTTTCTCAAACTCCCAAGATCCAAGTTGTTTATTTTTTACTTTGGCCAGGACTACTTGTGCACAGCTACACTTTGCATTTTCTAGAACTCTCTTGCAGTAATAGCAGGCAATTCTGAATGTTGCAAGTGTTTTACTACATCATTCTCCATGATAGACATTGTAGAAGTGGCTACAGTGAGCTATGGTTGCTGCACATTATGAACCAGGACTAGCTGTTCAGTTTTTGCTGGAAATTTTCTTGGGTAAAAAAACTGTAGTAAACTACCACTGAAGGAAAAGAGGCTCAGGGTTGCATAAATCTTTTGCAACAGTCAATGTAACATGAGAGAAAATATCTTACTTCCAGGAGGAAAATGAATTTGGATGTGTCTCACATGCAAAATACCCCCCCCAAAAAGCTACTTCTGGTAATCATGAGTTATCTCCCTTTAATATGACTCTCTAAGTTACTTGTTCACTACTGCTGTAGCCTGGTATGAACTCACAACTCTTTGGGTCAAGTCACTGGAACTAACCAATGTCTATATCCACTGGGCCATGTGACCTTGAGTCATGGTCTACATGACTACCAGAAGCATCTTCACACAAGGTATGAGAATTGGTGATCATAATGGCTCAAGGTAGGGTGCTACAAAGTAAGAGGCACAGTTCATGGTGATATGAGCGTAAAATAACTGTTAGACCTAAACTTGAACAGATTAAGATTGTAGTGGTTAGGAAACCATCCTCTTGGTAATCAGTTCTACAAAGTAGCCATTTGTAGGAAGAAGCCATAGAACTTATATTTTACCAATAAGGGCTTGGTTCAAAATTCCTAGCACCTGAAGAAAGCCACAGTGTACAATGGCCAAAACATTGTGGAAATGTTGACAAAAATGAGGACAATGGTCCGAATAATGTTAACCTTAATATGAAAGATCACATCATGAAAAATTCTAAACCAGTCAAACACAAATCATCAAAACCTCTTAACATTTCTTTTACTAATATCCGGGGCATTCGTACTAACTTTTGTAGTGGAGAAGCTTTCCTCCACAAAAAGCCCCCTGACATCCTAGCGCTCTGTGAGACTAACCTCAACTCATCAATTCCCTCCTCTGGCTATCTTCCCCTCTTAAGGAAGGATTCCACTGTTCATATGCATGGGCTGGGGGTCTATGTTAGTGAACACCTCCCTGTAGCTAGAGTGACATTGCACGAATCTCCTGACCACCAATATGTATATCTCCATCTGTCACTTCTCAGTTCGGTTAGCTACCTTTTCTTCCTTTACCCTCCTCTCCTGACTGCTCCCTTCTAGACAGCATTTCTGACAATATAGATAAGGCTACTTCCTCCCACCTATTTGCTCACATATTTGTATTCGGAGATCATGCTGAGTGGCTTAAAGACTGTTACTGATTCAGTTAGCATCCACGCCATGAACTTTGCCATTTCCCAATCCCTTACGCAAGTAGTGGACTTCCCCACACACTTTCTCAGCATTCCCTCTTAACATGCCTCTCTACTAGATCTATGCTTTATCTCTGCACTTGACTCCTGCCAAGTCTCGCAGCCTTGCCCTCTCTGCAATTCCGACCATGTTGTTGTCTCTCTTAATATTTCTTACCACTCTCACTCCCCCCAGGAACCTCCTACCTATAGGACCTCCTACTGCTACCAAAGTGCTGACTGGGATGCCTTTCACGATTTCCTATGCGACATCCCTTGGGGAAAAGTGTTCACTCTCCCAGTTGATGACTGTGCCTCTGAAATTTCTTCCTGGGTGAAAGCTGGGATTGATGCCTTCATACCTACCAGGAAGTTTCATCTCAAACTTCATTCCTCCACTTGGTTCTCTCCTGCCTGTTCGGTCACCATTGCCCACAGGAACCACTACTTCGAAGACATGCATCTGACCACAATAGGCGCCTATTCACGTCTGCTCGTAATCCTGAGTGACACCGAGCAGTTGTTTGCTGAGAGAATGAGACAGCACATAGCTGACCGCAAGTTCAGCTCCAAGGACTATTGGCAATTATGTAAACAGGTGCTGAACAACAGCAAACCCTCTATCCCTTACCTTAATCAATGAATTTGAGGTCCTCACAGCATCAGCGGACAAGGCTGAGTGCTCTGCTCACAGATTCTCATCCAACTCCACATTGACTCATCTGGAGTACCCACACCTATTAGAACTGAGGCTAAACTGAATGATGTATACATTACCCCAACAGTTGTATCTTGAGTAATATCAAAACTTGACCCCCATAAGGTGAGCAGTAGTGATGGAAACCCGGTAATTGTCCTTAAGAAATGTGCCCCTGAACTCTTCTCTGTGCTCTCTAAACTCTATAATTACTGCCTTTCTGCTTCCTGTTTTCCTGCATGCTGGAAGTCCTCTTCTGTCGTTCCTGTATTTAAGAATTCTGGTGAACCCTCGGACCCATCCAACTATCATCCCATCAACCTTCTACCAATATTCGGGAAAGTGTTTGAGGCCATTATTAATGTTGAAATGGTTCACCATCTTACTGCTCACAAACTCTTCTCTGACAGGAAGTATGGTTTCCGCTTTGTCAGGTCCATGGCCAACATGCTAACGATCATCACGGAGTACATGTTCCAGGCCCTTGAGGAGTCTGGCAAGGCTCATGCTGTTGCTCTGGACATCTCCAAGGCTTTTGACAGGGTTTGGCATGCTGGCCTTCTATGCAAACTACGGGTTTACGGTATTACTGGACGCTTGCTTGATCGGATCCGATTTTTTCTATATAACGGCATAATAAAGGTCGTCTTGAATGGGGGCATGCCCCTCCACATCTTACTGTACAAACACTGGTGTCCCTCAGGACTCTATCCTAGGCTCAACACTCTTCCTTATTTTCATAAATGATCTCCTATCCCAAGTCCTTGGCCTGTGTTCCCTGGAGCAACAGTCATAGATATATGTAGGCCACATCAATCTGATGAGAAATCTGGAAATGGCAGCATTACTTTGCAAAGTGACCTGGCATTCCAAGGCCCCACTCAGTGACAGTTATCGAACTAGGATCCCAAGGGCTCTATCCCGACTACTCTCATATAATCGACCAGGTGATAAGGAACTGATTCCCCCTCCTAGTGGCCACTATGCTCCCATAGTGGGGAGAGGAGGGAGATGTAGAAGTCAAATAACTTACCTTTCAACATGGCTGTCTTCTTTTGTTGAAGGTGGATATTCAAGAGTGTGGATATTGTGCTGAATAATCTCCCAGGTTATTATTTAAACTACCTACCAATTTGACCTGGTGGTTTGTTTTGTCAGTTAGACTCAACTTCTATTCTTCAAAGTGCAGTTGAATCTTTGTTACTTGGAGTTTTGCTACCTGTAAGTTTGTCATTTTTGTCACCAGTTTTTTATTTGTTGCTCGTTTTATTGTTGAACTTTTTTGTGAAAAATTTGTGTCGTGAGGTGGGGCAAGTCAAATTATGGCTTCGACTCCCCAGCCCTCAACATCTGATGCTGTCTCGATGGTGACTCCTTTGCCCTCGGTGTGGGCTAAAACTTCAACCAAGAAGGACGTCAATTATTACTTGCAAATGAAGGACAAATATAAGGACTACATTATAGACAACGAGCTGGTAGTCATTCCGGAGGTCATGGATGTGATATCAGTTAAAACTATCTCCCTGCTGACATCAGATGCAAAAACCTATAAATTCGTTGGCATAAGTAAGGAGAACATGGAGGAAGCCCTTAAGAGCTTGAATATTGTCCCTAAGATACTGGCATGAAGATCTCGAGCAATATGGGACATTCTGCTAAATTCCGAAAATGAAGCCAAAAATTTAGTAGGAAGCATGTTGACTGCGAAAGGAATAAGACTGCAGACCGAGTACATGGGTACTAGAAAAACCAAAGTACTTATCCATGGTGTACTAGTCGAAATTTCGTGTGACGATGTTGGAGCTTTTTTTTGCGAAATATGGAGCAGTGGAGGAGGTGGCGCGAGTATTGAGCAAGGCAGGTGTGCCCACTGAAGATGTATGTGTAAACATTGTGTTGGACAGAACCAATTTTTTAAAAATCCCCGATACTTTATTGTGTAGGGGTAGGAAATTGTTTATTGTGGTTGAGGGACGGAAATCACATTGTTGGAGAGGCTGGTCACATTTTCAAAGCATGCCCCGGAAGAAAATTAGATGTGGAACAGGTGCCACCAGCAACACCGCCGGTGGCAAAAATACAGGTTGCCGAGGCAAAAAATGCCGAGGATGGAAGTAGTGAGTGGACGAGGTGGTTAGGAGGGGGAAGAAAGTGGCTTCCCCTCCTTGTCAACAGGAAAAACCACCATCCCCAGAAAAGAAGAAGCCTCGTAAAGAGGCTAAACAACAACAAGAGCAGCAGCAGCAGCAACAACAAAAAAATCAGCCGCAGCAATGACAACAACAACAACAAAAACAGCAACAACAACAGATACCAAGCAATGATATGGAGGTGGAGAAAATGCCTCCACCACGGTGGTCGTCCATGAAAAGGGGAAGGGAAGAGGAAGAAGAAACTACCCAAAAAAAGGGGAAAGTAGATGTGGAAGAGCGTGGCAGGACAGAGCGGATGATCACCAAGACCCAATCCACTCCGGCATCACCAGTCAGAAATGGCAAAGTAACGGGGAGGAGTCATTCCGTCTCCCCAACCAGAACTTTTTCTAGGTTTTCCCCTGCACCCCTCTCCATAACGCAAAAACCTTCTTCCCAGCCTTCTCCCCCAAAAACTTCTCCCTCCCAACCAGAAACCCCTTTTACTGAAGCGACTCAGTCTGCCCCTAAACCAAATAAAGGAAAAAAGAAAAAATCATCAAACCCCTTCAAGAGGGTGGACATATGTAAAGTAGATAGGTTAGCCTTACAGAGAGACCTTTCTTCTCACAAGAAGGCCCTCCTAAGGCCACTATTTAAGTTAACAGGGATTGACGGTAAGTCAATCGAGGACCCAGCAAATTTCCCAAGCACACCCGGTGTGCTTACCCTAATTAGAAACACCTGGGGTAATTTAAAAGCTTGGGATTTTGTGCAGGGGGCTGTTGATGCCTTCCCAAAAATTAAAATGGTGCAGACAGGCACAAAATATTTACAAAGACTATCACATTTCTGTTCTGGTAGGGTCCCTGTAATTCTCCACCCCTCTCTTTACAGGGCTCTAAAACTAACATACCCCACAGACGTTGGCGGGATTGTCCAGGACAGACGGATTACGTCCGATATTGGATGTGGAAGCCTGGGACAAACCGTCGGGGTCCCTACTACCATTGATTTTTGCTCCGTATGTGACCAGGAGTAATTTTTTGCTTTCTCGTTTCAGGTTTAAAAGATGTCAATTAAGTTAGCCAACTTGAATGCGAAGGGCCTTAGGGATCGGAGTAAGGCTACCCACCTGCTTCGGGACCTCTTGTCTTTCGGTGTTTATGTCGCCACAATCCAAGAGACTCACTTTGTTTGTAAGGTCGATTCCCGTGTACTGTCTAACAACTTTGTCGTCTATTCAGCATATGGGCCATATGGCCAGAGGAGTTTCTTTGCTGGTTAAGCGTACCCTGGATGCAAAGGTGGATCTTGTCCATGTCGGTGCCGAGGGCCGCTGATCATGGCCGATATTGCAGTGAAAAGCAATGCGTTTCGACTGGTTGCGGTTTATGCGCCCAACGACCAGGAGGAGCACATCTCATTTTTCGGCGGTTGGAGCCCTTCCTGGTGGATTCAATGTGACTCATTTTAGTGGGGGACTGGAATGCCATCTTGGACCCCAAGTTGGATAAAGGGTGGGGAGCTAGAGGGAAGGCACATGCTCGTAGCCTGGTCGATCACATCAAAGATTTCGGTCTTGTCGATAGATACTGGGTCGATCACAAGGGTGGGAAGATGTGGACGTGGGCTAATAGTTGGCCTTCTACCACGGTAGTTAGCTACCTTGATAGAATGTTAGTTCGTGAAGCCAACATAGATCTTTTAGATTGTTCCACGTTCCACTAGTTAGGCTACTCGGACCACAAACTTGTTTGTGCCCGGGTAGATTTAGAAAATAGGCCTAGAATGGCTGGTTACTGGAAGTTCAACGTGTCCTTACTGGACAGGCGGGACTTCCGGTGCCAGCTAATTAACTTAGTGCAGCAGGCGTTAACTGGGGGAGTCATTGGGAATAAGTGGTGGGAGAACCTTAAGAATAGTATTAGGTCTTTCACCACCAAGTTCAGCAAACAGCTCAAACTAGATAAGGCTGACAAGGTGAAGACACTTAGAGCTAATTACTCCCGGGCGGTGGCTGGTGGGGATCCCCTAGAGATAGCCGTAGCTAAGGAGGCCATGGAGTGGTCAAATAGCGATCGTTACATGGGCCAGGTAGTTAGACATAGGTTAAGCAAGATGTCTTCCGAAGCTGTGAACGTGGGTGCAGAACTGCGCAAGAAAGAGATTCGCCGAGGCAGCGACCAGTACATTCGAGAGGTTCGCAACCCGGAGAGGGCACACTCTTTGATCGACTGACAACATGTGTGAGGTGTTTCGGCGGCATTTCGAGATCCTGTTTACCAGGAGCCTGGTCTCCGTGATGAGGAGTTTCGTAGCTATTTGGCTGACTTCCCCCAGCTTTTGCCGGCTGATGCAGCTAGCTGCGAGGGAGAGATTATAGAGGGCAAAGTCTACGCAGCTTTGAAGAAGGTCGGCAGAGGCAAATCACCGGGTCTCGATGGTTTGCCCTATGAATTGTACTTGAGGCTGTCACACATCTTTGTCCCGATTTTGACTGTCATGTTCAACAACTGGTTCCGGCAGGGGCCCATCCCCAACCAGTTCACCAGAGATGTGATCACACTGTTGAGAAAAGGCAAGGATGTGGGGAGGGAGTTAGAGGGTTACCAGCCCATAACTCTGCTAAACACAGAGTTAAAGATTTTGGTCAAGATCTTGCAAAATCGTTTGCAATTAGTTGCCAAGTCTCTGTTGGGACCTGAGCAGACTTGGGCTGAACAATTCAGAGCAACCTGCATCTGATACGCACGATCACAGAGGGGATAAAAGACGATGAAGAAGCCATGCTGATCAATTTAGATCAGTCCAAGGCATTTGATAGGGTTGACCATCGTTACCTGGCAGCTGCCTGCAGGACAGCTGGATTCAAAACCAACTTCCGCTGCTGGATTAGCCTTCTGTATCAATCCCCCACGGCTGTAGTACAGGTGAACGGAAAATTGTCAGGCGTTCTGACACTATCTAGGTCAATCCGACAGGGTTGTCCACTGTCACCTCTACTTTAAGCTTTGACATTGGAGCCCCTCCTTCGCTGGCTAAGGGACAGGGCGTGCAGTCCAGCCCTACGTGGAATCACTGTCCCTGGTGGTGCTCGAGCCAGGGTTTCCGTGTATGCCGATGACGTCACTACTTTCGTGTCCTCCCGGTATGACATTAAGGTGGTACAGAAGGCGTTTGAACAGTACGAACAGGTGACAGGGGCCAAGATTAACCACAACAAGTCGTCTGGCTTGCGGTTAGGTGCCTGGAAGGGTGTTACCCTTTCAGGGCCCTTCGACTGGACGGCTGGCCCCGTCTGCATTCTTGGAGTGTGGTTCGGGCCCGACCTCCAGTTGGAGAAAATTGGTCTGAAGTACTGGCAAAGGTCGGCGCGTCGGTCAAAATTTAGTGTCGAAGGAATTTGTCCTTAAAGGGTTTGGCTGAGGCATGTGCTACATATGTCTTTCCTATTATCCTTTACCGGTCGTCAATACTTCCACTTTGTAAATGGGATAGGGAGGTGATTGAGCGTTTGCTATTCTCCCTTCTGTGGAGAGGACGCAAACACTACGTCGACAAACGCAAACACTACATCAGCAAACGTGTCTGTTACCAACGTCCATGTCATAGGGGTCTGGGAATGCCATACTTGATGGGCCACAAGGTTGCGTCAAGGTTGGTTTTTCTCAGGTGAGCGATTTTGGAAGACTCATTGCTGAAGGGGATAGTGAGGGACATGTTCCCTAGCCTTACTGTCACTCCCCCCATCTCGAGGCGGTGCCGTAAGCCTCGAGAGCAATTGAGTTCTCTCCTCAAATGTCTGGCGGCCTTGGTGGCCATTTCATGGTCCAGTGACCTTTCATGGCCTAGGAGAGTCTTCTATCATGGGTGAGTGGAGGGTGTCGTGAAGGATTCATTACGTGATATGCTCCGCTTGTCGGAAGATGAGTTTCGCTCATTCTGGTCTTGGGCGCCAGGTAGCGATTATCTCAGCAACACTGAGTTTTCGCTCACCTGGTGATTGGCTCAGAATCAGTTGCCTCTCATTAACATGGCCTTCATATGTGGCCTGGGGGATTTGCCAGATTGTGAACACTGCGACCTTGGATTGGAAGAAACGGCTTCACACGCCTTCTACCATCGTTTGCGGGTTCGCCCTCTATGGGACCGTGTCAGTGAGTTGACTGCTCGTATCGTGCCACGAGAGCTTGTGCTCATTGATTGTGCATTTGCCTGTGACAATGTGGTGCCCTCGTTTTCTGGGATGAAGCGTATGGTGTTTCTGTCGCTGCTAGCCACGGCTCGAATGGTGATTTGAACGACGCGAAAGGAGGAAGTCTTGCAAGGTCAGTGTCTTTCACATCAGGATCTGATCTGATATTTTGAGCATCAGCTCAAAATAATGATTAGAACTGATTGGAAACATTTGACTTTGACAGACTTTAGCAAAAGGTGGGTAAATGTGGCGAGTCTGGCTCATGTGAATGGGGCTAGCCTTGATTTTCTCTTTTAGATCTGCTGGTTGCATCGGGGCAGGTTCCTTTGGAACCCTCCCCTGGTTAAGGTAGCTTCCTTTTGTGTACCTAGTTAATGTAAATGAATGTGTTCCTAGCCTGTACCCGTCCTTCACTTTTGTCATGATCCAAGTCGAGATTCCTGACCTCCCCAGTTTGTTTTGGCCTTCTTTTATCTTGGCTGGTTCAGCTTTTGATTGTCCCATTCCATTAATTATTTTACCCCTCCCCACTCCCTTAGCGAGTGTGCTTCTTGATTTCGTCGTTTGGCGGAATACAGCGGCCACTCTTTTTCTGGGATGGATGGGCCTTACTAACATAGCTTATTATTTCATTATAAAAAAAAAATTTTGTTGTATTTTTAGTTTGTTTTTGGGTTCATCCCCCTCCCATCATTTAATTTTTCATAATATGTTTTAAATTATATTTTATATTGTATATAAATTAATTTTTTATTGTCATGGGCTTTCCCCCATTTTTAGGAGCTTCTCGTAAATATGTGATATCGTGGTGTATGAAGGATTGGGAGGTGATGGATGGGTTCTTTTGGTGATTGAGCAAATTGTAACGAGTGAAGGGATCGTGATAGTGTTTAGCTAGGTATAGGGTAGTTAAGCGAGAACCAACCTCTACCCCTCCCCTTTTCTGCCATGTGCCACAATTTTGTATATTTATACAAAATAAATATTTAGACTCAACTTCTGTTCTAGCTGATTACTGGCTGGTTGTTCCATAAGGTCTTTACACAGATGAGATCAAGTGCCAAGTAGGCATCTACGCAGATGACACCACAATTTACTCCCGCATCAGTAAGAAATCTGGCATGGCAGACAAACATAACCTCGCTGCTGATCTTCAGAGGGATCTACATTCTGTGGTGGATTGGGGTAAGAAGTGGCTTGTAAATTTCAATGCGTCTAAGACCAAGCTTCTGTCTGTCAATCATCACAGGCAACCTCTCCTGCCTCCCATAACCATGGACCAAGCGAGTCTCCTTGAGAGCAATACACTGCACCTCCTTGGCCTTACCCTCTCTTTCAATCTCAAATGGAACCATTATATTGAGTCAATAGCTAAATCTACTGCTAGGAAGGTTGGGTTGCTGTGTAGGGCCAGGATGTTTTTTCTGCCTGAATTCATCTTGCATATATACAAATCAACTATTTGTTCATTCATGGAGTACTGCTGTCAAATGTGGTCAGGCGCCCCTGCTGTTCATCTCAGTGTTCTTGACAAGCTCCAATGTGATAGGTGCTGACTTGGCGGCTCGACTCCAGCCACTTCCCCACCGACAAGATGTGGCTTCCCGCTGTCTGTTCTATAAATACTTTCATAGCTTCTGCTCCAATGAACTTAAGTCACTGGTGCCCCTGCAACAGGTGTTTACTCATGCAACCAGACTGGCAACTGGGTCTCACCCATTCACAGTTAGATCACCCAAATGCAGATGACAGTTCTACTCCTGCAGCTTCTTTTCTTGCACTTCCCGCCTGTGGAACTCACTTCCATATTCTTGCTTTCCTGATGGTTACAACCTCCAGGAATTTAAATGCAATGTCAGTACTCATCTCTTAACCACTTGACTCTAGTTCTTTCTACACCACCCTGTATATCCTTTCCTTTCTCTCCACCTTTGCAACTGTGATCACACCTGTATTCCCATCTTTCTCTTGCTCCTTTCTAACTAGTTCGTCTTTCTGTTCACTCTCCTCCTATCTAATCTTTTTACTCTTATGTAGCCCCTTAATCTTTTTACTCTTATGTAGCCCCCTGCACATCAGTGGCGTTACCACCTTGCTCAGGGTGATACGATTAAAAAAAAAGTGTAAATACTACCTAATCTCAGAAATACAAGTAAATTTGTAAATTTTGAATGTCAATCAAACTATAAAAAGTGCATAAAGAAGCAACAGATAAATTAAGTGTGACTGCTGTAAGAAACAGGTAACACATATTGCCATCATCGTTGGTGGATTGTTTGACTTAAGGAAACAGATTAGGGAAAGTGATTACAAGATAGAAGAAACTGACAATAATTTTACAAATATACTGACTGTTACAAGCTTTATTTATAAAAAATTCTCCTTTCTAGAAAGGATCTTTACTGAGATGAGGACTGCAGTTTTGAAAACAGTATGCTTGAAGGCTGATCAAAGATACTCAAAAGTCTTAAATGAAACTCAGATCTGGAATCTGATATCTCAGTGTCTTCATAAGCAGGTTAAAATATTGTGCATTATTATAACCCTAATAAACCTAGATCTTTTATGTATTTTATGAAATTTACACAGCATTTTCAGTCTCAGAAGTTTATTTCTACATTAATTAAATTTGCAATAGGTTTGTATATCATGTATGATAACAAGTATCATAAGCATTGTTAAGCTCTGTTCTATGAACAATATTTGTTATTCAGCATTACATTCTCTTGGTTATAAAAAACTAATACTTTGTTAGATTAACTTGTCTCCCCTGCTGGTTCAGTCCAAGTAGCTCAATTTAAGCTGTTGTTTTTTCCACGAGTGGAGGCATTTTCAGTTGCCTGTTGAATTCATGTTAGAGTAATTCAGGAGTGAACAAACTTTTTGTTGCCTGGATAATGTCCCCAAGATAATTTAACAAGCATATTATTTTATATCCAGAGTTGATGGTTAAAAGGTTTATCGAATCTAAAATAAGTATTATATCATCTTTCATATGTGCATTAAAAGTAATTAATAATTAATTTCTTATGAAAATATATTGTCAAATTTTAAAATTTTAATTAATCACAAAGAGAAATAAATCTTTAATAATTTTTATTAGAGCATTGATCAAAAATAGAAGTGATATCATTAAACATTAATCTACACAATTGTTGCAAAGTTTAGTTATATACTAACACAGTACCCATCAAAACTGAACAGATTATTTAGGTATGGATTGATACTTCTTTCTAGTATCAGTGTATTATTCCACAATCCTCTGCATAGGGTTACTGTACTTTGTAAAAAAGTTATAAACAATAATTGAATGATAGGTAAATTGTCACCATTTTATATTTTTAATATTGAGCATACACATTGTTTGTTTTTTATCGACTGCACTGTATAGTAGGGTCAGTTGCACATCATCTGTGAGAAAAAGAGCAGTATGATGTAATTCACTCTAAACATCATGCTGTATTGCTTGGCATTTGCACCAGAAGCTTCAATACAAACATTTCAGATTGTTTGGGTATCAAGAGTGCAGAGGATTCGGAAAGAGGTGGATGAGTTTAATTGTGATTATGAAGTCTAATTCTGATAAGAAAAGAACTCCTGAATTTGTTGGTGATTTTCTCAGACTGAAGAGAGAGGACTACAACAAGTGCCTTGAGAAGGTAGCGCTGCTCTGGATCAAGATGGTGGTTGCTGGAAGACCCTAGGTCCAGCAACAGGACTCTGCACTATGCTACACAAGCAGAAGAACTCTCTCATGGCTGTCAGACAATTTGTGCAACCACATCTCTTAGACCTGATCCCCTACCTCCCAAGACTGCAAGCTCCTGGATTATTATGTGTGGGGAGTAGTTAAGCAAGAGACCAACAAAACTCCTTGTAACATCAATGATGAACTGAAGGCAAGAATTATGGCAGCATTTACCAACTTAAAGAAGGAGACTATCCAGAAGAATTGCAGGAGATTCTGAAGTCATCCAGAGGTTGTGGTTGAAACCAATGGCAATTTTATTACAAAAATTTAGTATTTCAAGATACTTTGTGTAATTTTGGTATCTGTTAAAATGAAATGTTATTTTTCATTTTTGGGTGATTTAGACGACAATTTATCCATCGCACGCTGTTTATACATATGCTGTCTGTATTTCTGAGATGAGGAATTATAAATATTTTTGCTATTCATATTTATATTGTTCTCATCTTTGTTGTTGTTATCACAGTGTTTTAGAAATTGTGCCCTCTAGCCATACTCATGTGTATATTGATCTGGGTAATTTATATGGAATTCTGAATTGAACACTTTATTTAATTTATGGGGTTAACCTGTTCTTGTTCCACTGCCCACTGTAATGAGAACAGAGACTCAGATTGAACTTCTCATAAACTTTATTCTGCTTTAAATGAACATACAAGAAGAAAAGGATAATTCTTGCCTAGCTTTTATGGTAGTATGCTTGACTTTCCATTACAGTGGAGGTAAAGGCACTGGGTGTAGAGATCAGATGTACCACGACACCCATGTCAAGGGATATCACCCAGTTCTTATTCATAGTACTGCTCAGTTATTGTTCACTCATTTACACACTGCCTAACCCACAGATTAAACTTACAATCACCATGTTACCAAATTCGAGAACCAATGCTTTAATCCACTAAACCAATGGTTCCTAACGTTTTTTGTCCCATTCCCCCTTTTCCAGTCACTTATCACTTGTGGACCCCTACAGTGGAATAAGTTAAATCAGCAAAAATAACAGATTTTTCTATCAAAAAATATATTCATGTAAAATGCCCTGCATTATTATGCTGATTAAGCTTTAAACTTACTCATATAAAATCAAAAAAACATTTCATTCAGCCCTCCTTTATTTAAGTAAAACACTTAGTAAAAATGTTATGTTAACATTGCTATAGTTGTAGGTATTGTACACAAAAACTATCTTTATAAAACTGGCTTTATTTTTGAGCTTACGAGCAAATGTATGAATAAAAAAATCATAAAACCTGTATAAATGAAACACATGTATGAAAAAAAGCACTAAAAAATCCCATAACAGAAGTGAATGAAACTTTTTATTTATTGAAAAAAAGTATTTTACTCTATATTTCTCAATGGGACTTTTGTGGTTGTTTTTGAGCAATCAGCTCATGAATTCTTGGTTTAGTAGCGACCAGTGCACACCTCAAGTCATTTTCTACAGACGGCTTGTTCCTTGATTTTGTTTTTATTGCGAGTAATGTAGAAAACCCACTTTCACACAGGTAGGTTGAAGCAAAAGGCAAAAGAACTCGAACTGCAAGATCACTTACTTTTGGATATAATTCTATCATTGAACACGAGAAGCTAGACAAAGATTTTGACTGGAACATATTCTTGGCTGTTGAAATGTTGATAAGCTCAATGAACTCTTCTTGTGTGTCTTTTAACACATCATCAACCTGACATAAGAAGGGATTTTTTGCCAATCCTGCATGCTGAGGGCTTGTCAGGAAAATAATGGTGAAATTCATCATGTAGTTGAGACAAGTGATCCATGATTTCCTTGGACAAGGTGTTTGAAAGCTGACTATCAGCAAGAAGTTCATTCAAAAATTTGAAAGTTCATTCAAAAATTTCTCTACACTTATTCTCTTCTTATACAGCTTCAATATGGCTAGAAATGCATGTGTTGTGTCACAGTGGCTGAGCAAATTTGAATACTTTCGTTGGAGTCTTAAATTCAGCTGGTTGAAGATTTCAAAAATGTCCACAAGATATGCAAGGTGAAACTCAAAGTGTTCTGATTTTAATATCTCCAACAGGTCATATTTTTTCTGCACATCAAGAAACACTTTAACTTCTTGACGAAGAGGGAAGAATTGGGACAAAAATCTCCCTGCAGACAACCACCTGACAAATGTATAAAAGAGCAAGGAACTATGTTCTGACTGTATGTCATAACAGAGTTTCTTGAACAGTCCCATGTTGAGAGCAGAGATTTTCACATAGTTCATGACTTTGACAATACCAGTAAAAACTGTGTTAAGTCAAGAAGGGAGTGACTTAGAAGCCAAAGCTTCCCAATGAATGAAACAGTGCATACCAATTGCATTTGGTGCTTTGGATTTTACTTTTGTTTGGAAACCCGACCTCAACCCAAGCATGGCTGGAGCTCCTTCAGTTGTGATTCCAACAAGATTATTCCAACCCAATCCATGTTTGTCAAAAAACGATGACACAGCATTTATCACATCAGTGGCTGTACTTGACGTTTCCAGATTTTCGCAGCAAAGAAATTCTTCTTTGATTGTGCCTTTGAACAGGTATCAGCAGTATACCAACAGCTGACATGCCATTGCTACATCAGTTGATTCATCAACCGATATAACAAAAATTGGGGATGCTTTTATCTCTCCAATAATTTGATTTTTCACATCACATGACATATCACTGATTCTTTGCTGGATAGTGTTATTCAAAAGAGGTACATCACTTAGTTTCTGTGCTGCTTTTGCTCCAACAACTAACCTAACAATTTCTTTTGCACAAGGTAGGACCAATTCTTCAGCAATTGTATGTGGTTTTATCTTACGTGCTATTAAATAAGCCACTCTGTATGATGCTTCCACGAAGTTCCCTCTCTTCTCTTGGAAGCTGCCAGTTGCATCTAATTTTTGTCTTTTCAGTGCATCAGCTTTTCTCATGAAAAAGATTTTCTCCTTGCTAGCACACCCAGGGTGGCATTTGGTGAGATGAAATCACACGAGTATTGAACATATAAATAAAGCCTGCGATTAAAACATAAGCATTATTTCATTTGACACAACTGTATATGATATTTCAATCATCTTATTGATGATGTTGAGATTTGCACTGCCAATGGGAAGAAGCATCTTACAAGTAAAAGAAAGCAAGTTTGAAACTATGGATAAAATTATAGGGTGTGCGCCGCACATCTAGCACGTTATCAGTATATGCCGGTACAAATTAAAATCTTTTGGACCCCTTGCAATTCTTTCATGGACCCCTAAGAGTCCATGGACCCCTTTTGGGAACCAAGGCACTAAACCAATTTACTGTAGTGGACTTGAAGCTTTAAAACTAACTTTCCTGCTGATTGATACTGCAACTGCTGCTACCTGTTGTGTTTTCATTGCTGCTGCTGTTAAAGATTTGCTGTCATGTGTTTCTTTCTTTATTAGTGGCTTCCATATTGTATTTTTTCAATGCTAGGCCTACTAAGGAGATTCTTATATCCCAGCATATGTACCAATTCTTTCAGACATCTAACTCCTGTGTTCTTCCTTGTTCAGTACTTTCACTTTATTCCACAGGGACTGATGACAACCCTTTTTTTTTTCCATACATGATCAAACATTCCCAATTTCATTGTCTCATCCCTCACTAAGACATTCCAATGTTCCCCCAACTTAGGCAAAAGTGTATATAAATTTGTTTTTTCATTTTAACAGTGCATTATCTCCATTGTTATGAGTTATTTTTTATTCATTTTCTGTTAGCATGAATTATAGTACATTATTGTTCAAGTGTGTTTTTCTAAATGCACTCAAACAGGGCTTTTCATATTCATAGATATTGAAGTGTTCATAACTATCTCAATGCTCTCTACAGTGCCAATCGAGCTTTTATTTTTAGTGAGTCTTTAGAGAATCTTCGTTATACATGTCATCACAATATCCATCCTAGTATTGAAATTGAATTTTACAATGGCAAACAAATCTACTATAAAAGATTAATGCAGGAAATATGGAGGGTAACAACAGTTTTTGTTGGTTAAGTCAGACAAGTTCTATTCAAACATATCCAGTTACATCCATGTCAGTTGAAAGACAAATCCAACCAACTTCTACTAAACTTGATTAAACTAAACCAACTTTAAATACCACAGAATCCCAATTGCAATATACTTGATAAAAATATGAGTGAAGAAAGAAAAATAGTGACAGTGAGAAGGAAGTTAAAGATGATTTAGAGTAGAAATCAAAAATGACACACTAGTTTAACAAGCCAAAGCTATAACTGCATCAGAAAGCAGAGGAAAACTTTCCAACCATAAAGTAATCTGTTTAGTACTTCTCATAAGTAGAGTAATTTAAAAGGTTAGATACAATGTTTTTTATCCTTTCACCTCAAGTAAGGCAATAAATCAACTAAATTGCAAGTTAGTGTGATTAAAACAAAACTGAGAGAGTAAAATAAAAAAAACAGGATTCAAAGAGACAGAAGATGGTGACTGACATTGCATTTAAACTTTTGAAGATCATAGGTTAAAGGAATGCAGGAAACTGGAAGAGAGTACCATACACGAGAAGTGCTAGAGAAGAAACTATGAGCATAGAACTAAAAATTTCAACTGTGAAATTATGAGACCAAACTGCAGAAAGTGTGTCTATAAAAAATGTGTTAGTGATTATTTAAATTAAAAAAAGAAAAAAATAGAAAGAAGAAAGTGGACAGAGAAAACAAAAAGGAAATTGGAATGAAATTGAATAATGGAATTCTTTTCTCCACATCTGGCTACTTTGATAAAATTAATTTTTTAAGCCTGGTATATCTTGTTTAAAAGTTTTTATTTACTCCACCCCATCTACACACACACACACACACACACACACATACACATATATGTATGCACAGTGAGTTGAGATGAAATCCATCAAGGAAGGTGCCATATTGTTTTTTAACCCAAGTACTTTTGATCTTTTCTAAGATCATCTTCAGAAGTAAATTACAAAAACAAGCATGCTATTGTAACAGTGAAAAAATCTGTGTCCATTTTGTGATATTTAAAACAACATATGAAAACTCATTATTTTAGAATTTTTTAATTTTATCCATTGTAGCTATAGAATGTTTTACAAAACAAGTGTTTCAATATAAGGGAGTTGATCAGGAATTAATAGAAATGTTAAATGGCATTAATGTGACACGATAACTAGACATATATGTATTTTATTATAATAGATTAAAATAGAAAATAGATTAGAATAGAAAATAGTTTAAAAACATATTTAACAAAAGTGAAAAAGAAGAGGAAAAAAATAAATAAATAAATGCTTTTTCTTTTATGAGGTAGGTTTTCGATGACCTGGTCAAAGGCTGTCCTTTACTGTATCTTGACCACACATTAAGCCTTTTCCGGCGGAAGCCTTATTAAGATAAAAAAAAAGATAACTGAAATTTCAGACTTACAGTCGCCGGTGTTTGTCACCGGTGGTCTAAAGCATTTCCGGATTTCCGGATTTTCATTTAAATAAATAGAAGTCAGTTAAGAGAGTCAGTCAGTAGAGTAGTTAAGACGAGAGAAGAGAGGAGTCCCGCCAGGCGAGCTTGAAGTAAGGATCTCCGTTTGTCTTGTTTCATTCAGTTCGGATTTGTTGATCTCCATTAATTAGAGTTAGAGCTGTGTGTCACATTTGCCTGCCCCAATCGAAAAGGCTAACTCTAAACGAATAAAGCATCCTTTTCAACTCATCCAAGTTGTGGAAGTTCGTTCCTTATAGTCAATCTTGTACCCCCAGCTGTCCGGCCGACATTTTCTACAAATTTCCGGCAACATCACAGCGTGGAGAACGGCCGCCGGAGAAAATTGCTAGGACGGATTGTTGGGGTGTTACATTAATCACTTGTATATAAATGTTATATGTACTTTAATATGTTATTGCTATATTTGTAATAAATTTTGTTGAGTGGTGGTTGATTGATTTTGATATAGAGAACTTTGAGAATTTGACTTTAAATTATAATTTATTTCAATTCCTGCAAAATTATTTTAATAGGAGAGATTTCAATTCATTCTATCCATTTTCATCTTTTTAACACCAGATTCACAAACATATTGTCTCTGTAATTTGTCTGCTATGTGATGTGGCTAATCTATATTCATTGCTTCTTACTTCTTATTTACACAGATAATTTTTCTCATACATCTTTGTTTACAATAATCTTCAGTAAGCAAAACAAAACTTGGGTTTAATGAGAAATAGAACCATCAGTTTGGAAGACCCTGGAAAACTTTTGAAGTGGTTTTTAAAGAAGAGAAAAGAGGTTTTATATTTTAAAATTGTCAAATTAAATTTAATTGTTAGAAATGTATTTCACAGTTACTTAGTGTCATATAGGAAGAAAGTGTTGATACCAACATGTATGGTTGAACATGGATCTCCAGGCAACAAATGCAACCGTTGAATGAATTGTGCTTCTTGGGTCATGTGACCATAACTTTTTAGTATATAAAGCACTCTGAGTGTGTTATTGTGCATCATTCAGATGTTGCGTGTCAGTGAAGAGATTGTTTCTGAGTGAGTTACTCAAGAGAATTATTACGAGAGCATTATTGTGTATTATTTGAAGGATTCATTTATTACATTGATTTTACAAGAAAATACTGAATATTCACTAATAGTGAGTTACCAAAGTTCCCTTCAGAATAACGCTACAAAATCTAACATTATAAAAGTGGCAATGAAGATCTCATTCTGAACTTTAACACAGACTTCAGAGAACAAATACATATTCTACACAGAAATTGAAATATTCAGCAGAATACAAGGACAATGAATGTATGAAGACATCAATTATGTCTATCAAATTGCCCTTGTGTTAAACACAGTAGAAGTCTTCACAAGTTAAGATTATCATCAGAAGGTTGGAAAAAATAAGTGTTCATTTGTATAAATAAGTGGAAATTTATTTATAGAACAGAATAACATCAATTTGTATAAAGTGAAATTACTAACTGTGAAAATGTTCTAAGAGAAATAGTATTAAAGAGTTAAATGAATCTAGAGTTTGTTGTAGTAAGGTCTTTGTTCCTTTCTTTCTTTTTGTGGCCAGTGAGTAAGAGGTAGAAAAAGCGATAAAGTATATCGATGTTAATTTTAGAAGTTAGTTGAAGTGTCTTATTGTAGTTGTTGTCTTCTTCCTTTTGTTGATGGCAAGAAGGGTGAAGATGAAGAAGAAGCGATAAATCTGGTTCAGCAGCTTAAAATTTCTCTTTCACATTGTGGCAGTGACTTATCTGATCTCCACTCCCATCTTACTGATTCAACTTTCTTTCTTTCTTTATATCAAATAATGTTTTGACACTGACTTTTACTTTCTCTCAGTTTTGTAAATTAAAATCTTTTCATGCATGAGAGAGAAAGTGAGAGGGTGTGAATACAGGTCACAGGGACAGTTGTGTCCAATTGATGGTTGACAATTTCTGTTACATTATGCTAGGTTAACTGTTCTCTGCTCTCTCATCCATTTGCTCACATTAGATACATGTACAAATAGCCAACTTGGATCAAGTGGTCAGCTTCTAACACAAACTCATTTTTGGATGAGGAGAAACATGACACAAATCATTGAAAAGTCAGTTTGTTGTCTTCTGCAAATCACTCTTCTTTCACTGGTTAATAAATATTTTCACACTTGCTCACAAAATTTGCCTTCATCTTTTTTTCTTCAGTACAGAGAATTGGATTTCACACTGGCTCATTAATTTGCAAACTGTGAAGAAAAGAAAGATATTTTTATTTTGTACTCCCCACAGATGAACTGAAATTAATTATGCTTCAAAAGTTGGCACTGCAAAAGCAACAGCAAGAACTACAGTTACAACAAAAAAACTAATATGAACAGCAATTTCAGTTAAAAAGCCTCTGACTCATTCACTCCAGATGCTATTGTGAATTTCATTAATGAGTTTGTATACAATCTGGACGAAGGAATAACTTTTCAAACATATTACAGAAGATATGAAGGAATCTTTGAAAAGGATTGTTTGCACTGGAATGACGAAACGAAAGTCTGACAACCAGGCAAGATAGATTTTGAGGAAACTGTAGGGATATTATTAAAAATTTTAGAAGATAGAACCTCATTATTTAATGTATGATGAAACTGTCTAAACCTAGTAAATTGTGACGATGACGATTTTGTCACCTACACAGGAGTTGTCACTTGACAATGTAAGAAGTTTAATTAATGAGTTAACTTCTGGTTCAGTGCTTGACTTCAAATAAGGACGCAGACATTTCTTGGTGAAAGTAAACTGGGCGACCTGTAGTTTGAATGTGTCATTTTCTGTTTAATGATACTGCATATTGTGACTAAACTAGAAATGGATTCAAAATTAACTCCCCAAAAAATAGATGAAGAGTGTCAGCATATGGCGAATTTAAAACTTGATACTGCAAGGATTTTACAAATACATAGCGTCTGGCCGTCCAAGGAAGAAAATAGACATTTTTCAACTCCTAGCAAAGCAGTAAAAAAATACAATAAAATACCTTATACTTGCCATGGTTGTGGTAAGCATTTTTAAATTAAAAGTGATTGTTTCTTTCGAAACAAAAAATGGTACTTTTGTGGAAGATTAGGACATAAGAGTACTTGTTCCAAAAAATGGACTTTTTTAAGGACTTGGCACGTGCACACTAGGAAAGGTGAATTTTGAAGTTAAAGAAAACACAACACCAATATTCAGACTGAAAAAGAGTGTACCTTTTGTGGCATTAGATCTGTAACTGTAGGGACAGTCAGCCATGTCTGGTACAAGGCCAATTCAAAAACATAGCTGACAATCCCTACAACTTAGGCTTTATCAGAATTATCAGAAGGTTATCTGAAGGTGAATTTGTGGAAGAATAAAAGTAAACCTTTTGTATGTTTAAATAGAAATTTATTATTAGAAAAGAATAACATGAATTGGTAGAAGTTGAATGTTCAATGAGAAAATGTAGTATGTAGGCAGGCATGTATGTGTGGACATTTGTTAAATATATATGTATCAGTGCTATCATTGGGTAGAAATATCTTTCAAGTTGTTGCTCAATCTTAAAGTGTTTCATTTGTTTATCAAGTATAAGAAGAGGCAGAGAGGTGAACAGTGAAAAAAAAAAGAAGTGAGTGAGAAAGAGAGAAAGATAATAACAATCACTTGACGTTTGTCAAAGGACATGTTAATATGCTTGTCTTCTTCACTCTGGTGACAGACGAACTTGCTCGTCTTTTATTTTGTTTGTGAGGTTTGAAAAGGTCATTTGGGAATTCACTCTCAGATGTGATTCAGGCCTTTTTATTGGATGACGAACAAAAAAGTTCCAAAAAAGAATTTGTTTCTGATAATTGAAGATTATTTGAATTTTGTCTTTAGATATTTCCTATTTATATTGCCCAAAAAACATTTTGCATGAAGGTTTGATTAACGGGTTACTAATAAAGTCTGTGTTCCTTTCCTTTGTTATGGTTAGAGAGAGAGTGAAAAGGAAAGTGAAACAATAAAGGAAATTGTACTTATTGGATGGTAGTTTTTAGGAGTCAGTTGAAGTATCTTTTTATTGTTGTTTTTGTCATCTTCTTCTTTGTTGACTGTGAGAATGTTGAGGATGAAGAAGAAGAGATAAAAGAAAACAGCATGAGTGAAGGAGAAAAAATATGTATTGGAACTTTATATGTCTGGGTTAGATTTAAAGTTTTCTGTCACATGTTTCTGGTGTATGGTATCACAGCCTCCATCTCACTGACTGATTCAACTTTCTTTCTTTCTATACCGAAAGACCTTTTAACATAACCTTGTTAACTTTTCTCTCAGTTTTTCAAATGTTTCCTTCCATTGGTAAGAAAATTAATTTAACATTTGATTGTGAAATCCAGCTTTGTTTTTTTTCTTTCAGTATGGGGTCAATCCTTTTCCTATTCGGCATTAATCAGGATTTCACATGTAATTGTGAATTTTTGTAAAAGTGAAGAAGAGAAGAGAGTTACTTTTAATTTTGTGTTTACTACAATACTACTGAATTACAACGATAAAATTAAATTTTTACCATCAAAGTAAGTCATGCTTATGGACTGTGTCACTTAATTCTGAAATTTGGCAAGCCATTTGAAGATACAGTGATTGTGACAATAAAGGCTGAAAACAAAATTAAAAAATGATCTACATAATACCATAAGAGAGTTGCCTATAACTCAGGAAGAAATAAGACTTAAGCCGCAGAAAGACAACTTCATATTAAAAATGAAGGATCAAATTACATGTAAAGTCAAAAATAGAAAGGTAAATGAAAGTCATGCATTTTCAAAATGTGATGGTGTATTAATACACGCTGATAGAGTTGTAATTCCAAAATGATTGCACAAATGCATGTTAAAGGAATTCCATGTTGGTTATCGGGGAATTTCTAGGACAAAATCCCTAATGAGATGCTGCACTTACTGGCCAAAAATGAATGGAGGCATACAAAACTTAGTTAAATCATGTAGAGGTTGTGCTCTGGTAGTGAAGTCCCTGAAAATTAAATTTCAATCTTGGCCAGAAATGGACATTTCATGGTCCTGATTATATCCAGATTTCACTGGGCCATTGAATATAGCATATTATATAGTGGTAGTCAACAGTTATACCAAGTAGCATGAAATATTAAATTGCAGAATAACAACTACCACAGTAGCAATACATTTCTTGCGCAAAATCTTTGCAAGATTTGGTGTACCTGATTCCATTGTGTTGGACAATAGGACGCAGTTCACATCTGGTGAATTCAAGTTATTCTGCAAGTCCTTACAAATACAACATATTACAACACCCCCATATCATCTAAGATTGAATGAACAAGTGAAATACTTTGTTGACATGTTCAAAAGATCTCTTAAAAGATTGGATGAAATTTCAGAATTATGCTAAATCTTAACACTAGATCTGGAATGTCGTTGGCAGAATTGATGTTCACTAGAAAAATTAAGTCTGTGTTCAATAAAATACTACCTGAACAAAAGGCAAAAATATCAAGGAGTATCCTGGTAAATAATTACTTTAACCCCAAACAAAAGATATTTTTTTAAGATGTAACAAAGGGGAAAAGAACTTTGGAAGGATGGTGTGGTAAAAAAAAAAAAAAAGAATCAGTCGAATGACTTACATGGTGCAGGGATCAAGGTGGGTATATAAACATCACCTGAACCATTTAAAATGTAGACACACTGATTTAGAAAGTTCCTATAGAAGTATTGTATAATACATTCAACATGTCTATACCACCAAGAATTATTGAACCACGATGGTACAGTAAAACAAAAAGAACAATGGCAGAATTGTTAAGTGTGGAACCAATGCTAAAAATATACAGACTCCACAGGGTAGACTTCTGAAGGAGTCAGCTCAAAAGGAGAGGTTTTAAGTACAAAGAAAGTGTCAGGACTGACACATGTAGTCGAACATGGATGTCCAGGTAACAAACATAGCCATTGAATGAATTTTGCATCTAAAATCACATGCAGAGAGTAACCCAGTCAAAACTCTGCCGAATGGTAGAGTCTAGTCTGGTGAATCTTAGACAATCAGTTTTTGCCCCAGCTTTAGGGCACATATACCAGACATTAAAAAAACCTTCTGCCACCTTCTGCCTCGGTGGGGAGGTAGTTAAATATGGTTCTGTTTTGTGCATCCTTGAAGAAATTGTTTCTGAGTGAATTATTTGAGAGAATTATTCCGAGAACATTAATGTGTATTATTCGAAGATTTGTTTTGTACATTGACTTTATGTGAAGATACCAAATATTATAACTCGCTGATAGCAAGTTACCATAGTTCCCTTCAGAATAACGTTACGAAAAGCTAATGCTATAAAACTTAGAAATATGTTTAACTAAACATATCTGCTAAATATTTATACCATTGAAAAAACAAATTTCTCAAAAGAAAAGCCAAAAGGTTTTGTGCTTATAGGTAGCAAACATTTTTGCAATGTCCAGATATTTCTAAAAATATACTTTTGTGATGAATGTTATGAAAATTGTTAAAATAAAAATGCTATCCTGTGGAGAGTAATAACAGTGAAAGGGTATATTAAAGAGCAAATCACATCATCAAAAAGACTACAAGAAAAATAGGCAATGAGAAAAAAAGTGAGTTCATAAGGAAAAGAGACAGTGTAAAAGATTGATGGAGGCTAATGAGAATATCCACAGTTACTGGAATCTGAGTGTTATGTTTCCTTGAGGACAAATCTTAGAGTGTCAATCACTAAAAGAACCACATTTTTTCCTCCCACATTTCCATTATACAATAACAAAGAGATACTTATCTAATTTCTTAGCAGAAAAGAATCCTTGGGATATAACCGGTGCACATTGGCACTTCAGCCATTTCTTTGTTAATATTTGAATGAAGATGTCTGCATCTTTTCACTAAAGAGGCATAGATTATTAGGAGCCATTATTTTGGGATGTGAACCTTCATTATAAACCAATCATTATAGACCTTCATTATAAACCAATCATTATAGAGATTCATTATAAACCAATCAAAATGCAGAAATTATTTGCTTTTCATCATTTAGATTTGTTTTATTATGTTTTATTTGTCATATTAATCACCTTGTATATTGATTAAAAAAAGAAACATAGAATAAAATGATTTCTGAGATATTTATTAATCTTAGCTTAGCACAAAGTTAAATGGAAGAAAATGGTTGAAAAACTATTTTGTACTATAGGATACAAATCCTATATAATCCCTCAAACAACTAAAACACAAAATAAATTGCACACCCGCAAAATCGGATTCAAACGACTACTACATTTGGGAAAAACCCAAAGTAAAACTGCACACCAGCAAAAAGAGATTCAAATGACTTTGGAAAAAACCCAACTAAGAAAAATTAACAAGTCAGTGTGAAAAGCATATTCTGAATCCTGATTGGGTGACAAATCGAGAAATTTAAAATAATCGAAAAGGTTTTTTTCACAGCTAAAGAAAAAATCATTCTGGGAGCCTATCTACATGACCAGAATTCTATATTTAAGGATATGGGAGCAGGTTAGCTGACGACTTTGACCTCGTGGCAATGTAACAAAAAAAAAAATTCAAGAAGCACATAATGGTCTCATTTAACTTCTTCTAATTTTCTTTTCTTCCTTTTCACTCCATGCCAACCCAGATGCAGAGCATGTCACAGTTTCATTCCCCCTCACTTTCAATGTCTTCTTCTTCATTTTCACACCAAGCCGCTAAAGAGGACAACAAAATGACAAAATGTGTTAAGTACCACTCCTTTGTTTTGCCTTCTCTTTCTCTCAACCTGTCAACCTACTAAAAAGAGGAAGGAACAAAGCCTTTACATTCCGTTACTTCACAACCATGAACTCTAAACTTCAGCAGACATTTTCAAATGCCTACATTACTACTATGAACTGTATGCATTTTCTCAATGAACATTTTTCTTTTCACAAACATATTATAGTGTTCAGTTAACAAATTTCACTTATATCTTTCTTCTTACAATTTTTCATTCTGTAAATAAATGTTTGCTTTAATGTACACATGAGATATTTTATCCTTTCACATTTCAACATTTGACCTTCGACCTTCTGAAATTTAAATTATGTAGACTTTAGACGTGTTTGGCACAAGGCCAATTAAACAAGCATCACTGAGGCTCCTACAGTACTAATCTCCCAAGTACTGAGGCCTTGGCTGTCTCGAAAATCAGCACTCAGACTCCTATGTTTTACTTGATTTAAACTACTAATGCAAATAAAATTTTTCTGGCAGTCTTTTTCCCCATATCAAAATAAGAATATCAGTGATTCATAAAGTTTTATTTAGTATAAATTAAGCATGTTATTGAGTTGTTAGAACATTAACATTCTTGACCAGGCATTAGCATTCTTAGACCTGGATTCAAATTTCATCATGGTCAATTTGTCAATTTCATGATATGTCTGAGAATATGCAACGCTTTAAAATATCTTGGAAAAAGTAATAACATTTTAGATACTAAAGTTGAGCAAATCATTGAACATCCTCCTGACATTAAAGTTAGAAACTTTACAGATGCAAAACTTGAAACTGCTTTTAAAAAAACACCAAAAATAAGAAAGAAGTGGCACTTGATAACATTCCTTTAGAGGTTTGGAAGCATTCTCCTCCAACTCTACAATGCTACATATAATGGAGAAACATTAGCATTCTTAGACCTGGATTCAAATTTCATCATGGTCAATTTGTCAAGGGGTTGACTTCATGATATGTCTGGGAATATGCAATGCTTCAAAAATTTCTTGGGAAATGTAATAACATTTTAGATATTAAGTTGAGCAACTCATTGAATATTCTCAGTGATGCTGATAGCTTTTTAATTCAATGAGTCCTAGGACCCATGGATTCAATTTGAATGGGTCTCCAGGAAATTCTATGGTTCTCTAGGAAATTCTATCAGTCCAAACTATAGTCTCTTAGTAAATTGTAGTGTTAAACTGCAGAGCTCCAGACTAAATTTTTTTCATTGTCCCGAAAAATTTTTTAATCATTCTGAATCACTTAAATTGACAGAACAAAAGATATTTTCTAAATTAAATTCTTACAGTTAAAACAAAAACAGTATTTACACTTAATCACAGTTCAATTAAGGAGCTATATTCTTTTTTGGATTATAACAGAACAAGTTGTTTTGTTTTTGTAAATTGCATTAATAAATTGGCTGTATTGACTCTTATAAAAAAAAAACAAATTAGATTAGGTGAACTTTCCTCTAAAAATGTAATCTCCCTTGAATCAACTTAAAAATATGGGGCTAAAATTAATCAGTGATGCTCCCAACTTTCTGTAGGATACAAAATTGAAAGAAAATATTTTTCTGTAATAGCATAAATAACACTAAAATAAATTATCAAATAAAATAGGTGAGTATACATCATGTGAACAAAATATTGCACAAGTTCAAATAAAAACAAAATGGGGACTGCAGCACCAAAATAAATTAATAAGTGTGCTGATTTTAGTACATGAACAAAACATTCTCATCATCTTGACAGTTTACAAACTGTCACCAAAATCTTTTAGTTTGAAAATAATCAATTAAATCAAATTTGATTTTAATTGATGACAAAATTAACCAAGTCAATCACTATGAAACATTTAGCACAAGAATGAAACTTAACAAAAACAGCGGAAAGTATGTTGAGAAATATCAAATGATGCAGCTAAGTTTCTAGTGTATTCTGAGCAGATTAATGAGAAGAGCATTTGTCAATGATTATTTGTAATCCATAATGTACTGCTTTACTCCTTTCCATTTGGCTAGAGCCTCTTCAAAAGGGAACTGACCTTTTGGGTTCCAGGTTGACCTAAGAAGCTGTTCTTGATGTTCCTGTTCCGGTGATGAGTGAGGATGAGGTTCTGACCAGAGAACTCTTGTTTACAGCCAGCTGTATGTACATCTTAACACACCAAATACACACAACGGAGAGATGTTTGGAAACCTGGAGTTCATGCCATTTCTTAAGTTATTACTAAATGTGATGCACAGTTGTTCCAGATTTCCAGCCTTTGTTATCTGATGCTTACCCTTGTACATATTGTCTTGGATGTTTCTGGCTAATACTGTCAGTTTAAGAGATGTCATTTCTCTGATCTTTTCTAGATTCTTTATAGCAATATCTAATTTCACTTTAATAAAAGTGAAATTAGAAAGCCACATCCACATTTTCTGTTTGCAGGAACTTGGATAAGCTTGTAAACAGGGCCATGATATCCATCATGAGAGCAGTGATGCTGATAAACCTTCCTGATGCAATCTTTTTTAGGCCATTTAACTTTGAGTTTTTGCTGAAATCCTGTGACACTTCAGTGAAGTATGTCAGCATGATATCAATTGTTCTATGCACAGCCTGAAGAACATTGTAATATGATAGTCATCAGATGGAATGCAGTTCTTTGTAAGTGATCAGTTTCTGCATGTGTCTTCTTTTGTTTGCTCGTTTGGGACTAGCACAGAAGTAATAAAAGAGATCAGTCAATTTGTGCTGATGCCCTTTAAGATCAGCTATTGACTCTTCTGCTTGAGATGTGCACAAGGCCAGAGAGTGGGCAATAGTGTATATTCACCATATTTTGATAAGACTTAAGCAATTTGCCTGTGCAGCCTTTGTTTCTCTCAGTCAATATGGCAACTCCATCAGATCCCATGCTTATCACTTGTGTTATTGGGATTTCTAGTTTTAATATGACTTCCTGGATGGATTTTGCAATTTCTACACCTGTTGTAGCAACACACTATTTATTTATAACAAAATGAGTGCTTGGTTGTAAGGTCACAGGATCAATACTTTGGACATATACAAGGCGTTTGTGGTTTGTTGTCTGTAGATTCATCTACGAGCACAGTAACAAATGGGGATTTAGTCACCTGTTTTCAGAGCTGCTTCTATGGTATCTGTCATATTGGATAGCAATTCCTCACCTGCATATCGTGATCTGTATGCTACTGTTTTTGCTGTAGAGGTAGAAGATCTGAGACTCCAAACTCTGTCAGAAAGTTGTGTACAGACTCAAACTTTGATTGAGCCATCCAGTGAGTGGTTTTTTAACAGCACCAGCACTGATTATCCATCAATCTTCACCTTACTAAGTCTTTTTGTAGAACAAGAATATTAAAGCAGGACTGATGCTCTTTGCATAAATCATGGCAAGTGAGGATAGAATGTTGAAAGTTGGTGCATTTATTTGATTTAGGCAGAGATGTCCTGGTTTGGTTATGTATAGTACATATTTCACAGTACATGAATTTTTCTTCTGAAAAGTGAAGCCATTTGTATCTTGTGAGACACTGCTTAAGAAATGTTCACTTTTTTTGGAAGATGAAGTTGGTGCAACAGGATCAGTAAAAGAGAAGACAGATGTCTGTGCTGAGTTACTCTTGGAGGGCTCAGCAGACCCTGGGAGAGGTTTAGTGGTGGACAATGCACAAAATGCAGTTGCAATAATCTGCTGGCCAGAAATGGGCTTGACTATTATTTTTGGTGGCATTCTTGTAATATTTCCTTCTGACTGTACACTCAGAGAATACAGGATCTTGTATGAAGTATGCTTATCACAGTGTCATTTAAAGAAATTATATCGGAGCTAAGTTTATAATGTGTAGTTTGGGATGCAAGAGTTTAATATTTTATAATGTATGTCTGTAAAACAAAATGATTTAACTTATATTAGAGAAAGTAACACCCACCACCACCATGTTTTCCCCTCATAGTTTTCTCCAACTAAAGAAAGAGAAAATACAAAAAGAATACACTTTTATTCCTCCTCCCCAAAGACAGTCAAACATTTCTACTGATGCATCAACTTTGAAATGTACATTTAAATTAGGTATCTCCACTCATTTTCAATAACTTTTAAATTGAATTTTTAAAAATAAAAAAAAAACAGTTTCTTGAAACTTTTATCTCAGTTTTAATTGAAAGCGAAATGATTAAATTTACTATTTCCAGTTAGCAAAATACTCTGGTGTATTTTAAACAGAAATTATATTGATTGGAATCTAAAATTTTGAGATTAAAAAAAAATTTTTTTCAATTTTTGTGGCCATTTTTGAGCGATTGACATATTTGTAAACAAAAGTTAATTCTCAGTTTTAAAATTCTTGCAAAAATGAAACATACAGATGTATGTTTCATTTTTTATACATTATTAAAATTAAATTAGCAAATTTAACATTAATCTGATTTACACAAATATTACTTATTTATAGCATGAAATCTAGACTAAAACTATTTCTTAATCAATTTTTTTCTGTAAGGGGAAGAAACTGTGAAACACATTAACTTTTAATGTAAACACAGAAACTACCATACAAAAAAAAAAAAAAAAAGAACTTCAAATTTTTTAAAGATTAATTTAAACACATAAAACCATGACAATTTGTATTAAACTTTTCAATGAGTAAATATAGTTTTCACTTAATAACTTAGCCAACAAATCTTTAAAGCATTTTTTAAATATTTTTGAAACTTTATAAATTATCATAATTGTTTAAAAAATGAAAACAATTCTTTTAAAATTCATAACTGAAAAAAACATTTTTTTTCAGACTATAATGTCCTTAGAGCATTTAAAAGCTTATCTAATTCAATAATGTCATAGTTTTATTGTATTTTGTTATTTTACTATTGGAAGCAGATTTTCAGAAATAAAGGCAAAATGTTTGAAAAAATAAGAGATGATTTACATTCCCCAATGAGTCCTGCGTTTAACTAATAAAACCAATTTTGCCTACAAAATTTAATTTTTTGAAATTTCATAAATTTAAGTGGAGATGAGGTAACAGATTTTAAAAAAAAAAAACATTTTTACCAAGAATTTTTCAAATAACAATTTAAAAAATAATTTCATTAATTTTTTAATAAGACCTGAAAGTTTCATTAAAATCCAACAATTTTTTGATTTTTGTAAGAATTTCCAAATTAATGTTTTTCAACTGAAAAAAAAATTGATTTACGTAATATTACATTATCTTCCGTAAACTCTCATAATGATTTGGCTACCTGCTAACTCAAGTCAACAAAGATCTTTACCAAAATTTTGAACCTGTTAGAAAGGATTAAAAAATTTTTTAAATAATTAAAAAATACTTTGATTTTAGCTCTTAATAATAACAAACATTTTGATGGAAAGAGTTTGCTTATATTAAGTTTGAGGCCTTTTTTCTTCATAATAAATAAATATTTTTCAGCGATTTAATCGAGGTACCTACTTTAATTCATCCCCAACAATGATATTGGAAAGGTTCATTTTCAACAGCCCCAAATTATTTTGAAGAAAATGAATTTATTTAAGTTGGTAATTCATTCAAAGCAACTTATATTTTTCTCTTAAACAACTCATAACTTGTGATTATGAACTGGGGAAGGGGACGAAGAAACCTTCTCATAAATTTAAATTGTTAAGTTTCCAAGAAAGCAGACAACAGTTAGCTTAAAATAGTGGGATGGGGGGTGGGGGGGTGGAGAAAGAAAACAAAAAAAAAAAAAGGAGGTAAATTCTCTCATGATATCTTCCATAGAAATTTCCGGTTCAAAATAAAACAAAGCTTCTTTCTGCCACTTAGCTGAGAACCCACATAAGTTTTTTTTTCTTATGGAAAAATTGAAGTGCATTCCTGGGACACATGGATACGATTTTCTTGTGTCCTTTTAAATTTTTATGCATCAGGGATGCAGGATGCGTACTTATCAGCATCTCTGTCCTCCTGACATTGAAGTTGGAAACTTTACAGATGCAAAACTTGAAACTTCTTTAAAAAACACCAAAAACAAGCAAGCAGCAGGACTTAATAACATTTCTTTGGAGGTTTATCAGACTCAGAATTTCAATGATATTCTCCTTTAACTCTGTAATGCCACATATAATGGAGAAATCATGGAAAGATGGGTAGAAGACTGCATACTTTCTTTCCCAAAGAAAGATCTAGGACCAGCAAAAAAACTATAGAGGAATTACTGTCATATCCATTGCAGCAAAAATTTAAAACTCAGTGTTGCTTAACTGAATGGAGCCAGAAGTAGAAAAAGTGCTCTAAAAAAATTAAAATGGCTTTTGAAAAAGAATAGACCTCCTTAGTTTTTGTAGATTTCTCTAAAGTCTTCAATTTTATACATAAGGAAAAATGGAGAAGATCCTTCTGATATATATTTTACATACCTAGGAAGCAAAATAAATTCTATTGAAAAAGATGTAAAAATTTGCATAGCTAAAGCCTGAAATGCTTTGAATAAAATGGATGTAAAATGGAAATCTTACCTTACAGACAACCTTAATTGGAGATTTTTTCAAGCCACTGTAGAGGAAGTGTTAATGTATAATGCCACTGTTTAGACATTAACTAAAACCCTAGAGTAAAAGCTTGATGGAACTTACACTCAGATACTGAGAGCCATACTTAACATCTGGGGACAACAACCAACTGAATCACAGCTCTATGGATCCATCCATGATATTTCTACAATTTTACATGAATGCAGAATGCACTTTGCAGGACACTGCAAGCGAGCAAAACAAGAACTCGCGAGTGACCTACTGTTCTGGACATCTAATCATGGAGCAAGATGAATTGTTTACCCAACAAACACCTACATTGACCAGTTCTGTTATGATACAAAATGCTTCACTAATGACCTTCCAACCTTGATGGTTGGCATGATAGACTCATGAATGTCAAGCTATCTTGACCAAATACATTTTTTTAAAATTCCTTAAATAATGACATGTATTCATATTTATGATTGTTCTTGCAATATTTTGTTAGAGCTGTTAAACTCAAATATTTAACAGTGCAATAGAATTTCTATAGTTATGGAATTCACAAGTGTCATATCCAATCATTCGACTAAGAATTATGGTTCATCAGAAAATTCAATAGGAAAGTTGAAATGTTCACAAGTAATGCTACTAATGTTTATTCTAGGGAAAATAAAGTCATTTTCCATAGTAATCAATTCAAAATTTTTTATTTGCTTAAAACCTTCATGTACCTATTTGCAGTTTCTAAACTGAAATAATATGAATTGCAGAATGAAGAAGGTGATATTTTACAGTTATATAACATGAGGCTGTCTAAGTAATTTAAATTTTAAGATTTAGGATTTAGACAAGAGTGATAATACAAATAGAATTATGTAAACATAAAAAGCTGTTAATAAGTAACACAAGTTTTGTTTTGGTTTATATTACAACAATAAAAAGCCTCTCTTCAAATATGTGACAGTTTCTCAACAAAGAAGTCTTTGGTTCTTGGATTGAGTCTAAAGTAATTTACAGAATTTGAGAATCAATTGTAATGATGGATGTACCATCCTAACTAACCTTTCTTTAAATATATCATAACAGGTAATGAAAAGTGGGTTACATACAATAATGTTAAATGAAAAAGGCATTAATAAATATAAATCTCCACAACTTACCCCAATAGCTAAGGTCTAATGTTATGTGTTGTGCAATCACAGTGTTATTTATTTAGCTTTAGTGCAATGGATCACTAAATGCATACTTATAGGTTCAGCAGTTGCTATATGCCCATAAAAGTTTTGATGAAAAGCATCTTGTACTTGTCAGTAAGAAATATTGCTCCCTTCCATGGTAATACAAGGCTGCATACAGCAGTAATAACACAAGGAAAGAATTTTGGAACACACATAGTCTATTTTAAACAATCTGTCATATTCACCAACCAATTATTACTTTTTTTTTTTAATTACTACAAAACGCTTTGATAGGGAAAACTTTCTTCCATGAAAACCAGTTTCAGGAGTTTGCTGAAACCTTTTCACATCAAAACCTGAAGAATTTTACTTTAAAGGTATTAAAAAACTGACTGATAAGTGGCAATAAACTTTTGCAAATAATGGAGAATATATTATTGATAGGGAGACATGGAAGGCCATGATCGCCTATGTCCTAAAAGGACAAGGCACATAGAAGATAATTCTACCAGAATTTATGTACTATAGAGGGGTTAACTTGTATACAGTTAACAAAATGAATTTACATTTGAAATTGCCTTAAAACTGCTGAAATTTAAAAAATAAATTCAATCTGAAAAAGGTAAAACATTCACTAAGACAAATATTGAACAAAAAATAGAAACAAAATTGTTTTATTTCTTTACAATTTTATTTGCTATTTATTTCTGATCTTTGTACAAACAAAAAATATCTATTTCTTCAAGATATTTATATATACATTAAACATTCACACATTCTGTTTGCAATGTTTGTTTTTGTTTTTTTATTTTTTTGTAAATTTAGATTTCATTATCACTTCATTTCTCATGCCTTTGTTTTTCATTTTTTAAAAAATTTCTTCAAGTTGAGACTTCATGTTTAGAATTATACACAAATGACCACACAAAACAAGGGCTAAATAATAAGTCTTTGTAAGCTTTCAGCTTTAACAGATAAGCTATGTTGCATTACTATATGATGAAGATTACAAGGTTATAAATCAAAACAATCATTGCAATTACAAAATACAAAAAGAGTAATTGCTGTGTGGTAAAAATGCGAAGAAATTACAAAAGAATCTATATTTAAATCAGGTACCATTAATTGATCTTTGTTGTGAGCCAGCCAACATCAATTCCTATTGTACTCTGTGACCTTTGATTTCCATTTCCTGCTGTGAAATTACAAGGGAACGATGGCTACTGATTGATGAGTTTTGATTTAATAGTGAAAATAAAATAATAAAATATGCAGAGACATTTCATAAGAAATGTAACGGACCATCATTTTTGTATCATTGTATATTAATTCATACATGTCTGCCAACATACATAGAAAGTTAAAACAAAAAGTATGTTAATAAACCCACTGTGGTAGTTTTATAATTTTAATAATAAAGTACTATAGAAAAAAAAACAGGAATTATCCAAAAGTCTTAAAACAGTTCTGACAGAGTTTGATGAGAAACAGAAAGATTTAAATGCTTTTTTTTTTATTTGCTCAGATAAATGAACACTGATTCTTGTCCTGTGACCAGCAGCAAGGAACAAGACAAAAGAAAAAATATGAAATTTGAAAACTGTTGTTGCCTCTGTCAGAATTTATGACTTACAAAAAGGCTAACTGATGAAATTTAATAAGTTATTTTTTCTGACTTAAATTTCCAAATACTTAAATAGTATTGATTTCCATTCAAAATGAACTCCAGTGAAACTGTTGAAATTTAACAGCCATCACATTTTTTTCTGCAATATTTATGAAATATGTTAAAATCTCAAGTCTTTAGGATTCTTTGACACAAGATTTTTTTGAAAGGCTTAGAACTAAAAAATAGAAAGTCAAAAATTAAAAAAAGAAAAGCTAGAGAAAAATGAATTGAAGAAAATAAAAACAATTTCTAATTAAAAAACACTAAAATGAAAAAAACTCATTTAGAAATTTCTGTAGTTATGAAATTATTATGAACTCTTCCTTAGAATATTAGTGAATAAAAAATGATTCAGAAAACTGAAAAAAAATTAACGGTTAGTTTTCTTACAAAAAAAAAAAGGAAAAAAATTCATCAGTGTGTAAGCATTGAGCAGTAAAATGCCTTTCTGATTATGACTGGCCAGTCATTCGTCTTTGATTTCTCTATTTTTACAATAAAAAAAATATTAAAATCGTTAAGGGGGAGTTAACTCAGCAAAAATATCGATCGGAATATATAACTGAAAATTCATTGTTTTTGTGGAACGGACAAAATACTTCTCTAACAAGGAAATTAACAAGAGCAAATAAAATTAAGTAAAACAGAAATAAATGAGTAGAAAAAATAAATAGAAAATCAAAAACTAATTATATAACCAGCTACTTTTAAAAATCATAATTGATCAATGTAAATCAGAAAAATATATAATCAAATCAAAATATATGCTTAATAAATATTAACAAAATCAATCATTGATATTCTAAGAACAATTTAAACAAACATTTCTCAACATTTTATTATAACTGTGTAAACACAATATTTTATCATCATTAAATACAGGCAATTGATGTAATGTCTAAGAGAAAAGTTAATTTAATAAGCACAAGGCTAACCACAAAAAGAATTAGAGCTGATGTTGAAAATCATTCATCTTTGCTGTAAATCAGCTTCTAAAATCAAACTAAGAAATGTAAAAATCAACTTGGCATTTATACAATTTGGTTCTTACAGAGTTCAAATACAAGATAATACAGGAATTAAAGCAAAGACCAAGGCATTCAACCTAAAGAAAAATATTAACATTTTGTAAAACATTTAATCTTCTACAATTTAAATGAAATAAATTAAACCTGAACAGCAGAATATTATTGCACAGTGTTCAATCAGAAAATACTCTACAGTATTTAGTATTGAGGAATATTAACTAATTCCTGAACAATCAATATCACTGCACAATATTTCTTTCTGATTAATGAAAGATTTAAATCAATTTTAATTGGTGAATTAGAGGCTGCATGCTTGAGTAGGTCCTATTCTGGGTCTATGAGCATGGTTGACAATGCTTAGGGTCTCATGTTTTGTAAAATAATTATTAAACAAATAGGAAAAAAAACATTATAAAAAGTTGAAGAAAAAAGTCCCAACTGATTTAAAAAGAAAATGTAATGGATTCTAAAGATTTAGACTAGATATTTTGTACATGTTTTAAAAACAATTTGGTCTTTCCATTGGACAACACTTAACCAGACAACAACCTGGAGGAAAACAGTTTGCAATGTGTGCATTCAATATTCTTACATCAACTAGTATGACTGATTTTCACTTTTGAATGATGCCCTAGTCTTATAATTCAATTAGGATCTTTTGTGAGAACTCACAAGTATTGTCTTTTAAGAGACTTATCCAAACATATTGCCATTCATTTTGATGTTATTTAAATACCAAATATTTACCACTGACTATGGGTGGAGTAGTACAGTTGGCTAGATATTAACACAACTACATAAAAACCTTATAGTCTGAAATAATCTAAATTACAAAGAAAGTAAGCACAATCAAAGGCTAAATATTCTAGTAGGTATTACTTTGTTTTTAAAATTTTGTAATCATATATATGGTAGAGGCAAAAAGCTCTCAGTCTAAACAAGAAGGATTACAAAAAAAAGTTGAGTCAGATTTTATAAAGTAGGTTGGACTTATATAAGACAAAAGGAAAACTCTTCTTAGCAAACATGTTTCCTCCTTTTATGGACTTTATCAAATGTGCATCAAAAAACAAAACATGTCAGCTTAGTTTTCTTTTATCTTTATTCATATTGTACTTTTACAAATATAGTTTTAGTTATATCTGAAATTATATATATGTGCATTTAGGCATCAAATTTTGTTTTAAATATGTCACATTAAATAAATTGCAAACATTATGTTTGCTTATTTTTAATAAAATCTGTTCATACTCATGAATAATCTTTCATGTATTACAATTAAAAGATGTCAGAAATGTGCTCTAACATTGACAGATATTATTTTCATTAATTTCTCAAGGTACCCAAATACTTCCAACTTCTTTTTGAGATCATCTTCAGGGGTGTGGGTTATGGTAACAAATGTAACAGGAAAACTGTGTTGCTAAAAATTACTGTACATTTTTTTCTGCTTCAAATATAATGGTTGACAAATTGTCCAAAATGGAATTTTTTTATGTGTTGTAATGTCATGGTCATGCACATGTTAAAGCATGAAAAAACTGTTTATTTTTACAAACATTTTAGAACATTACTACAATATTCATAGCTGATTCTATTGATTGATAAGTGTTTTAATGAATATTGCCTCAAGAATCTGTAGTTTGTTTTTGTTGTTTTCTTGGTGTAGGATAGTTGCATTATTATTATTATTTTTTTTATATTGTGAATGTAGAAAGGAATGTTATTGTAGATGTCTAGAAATGGATGAATGGTCAGAAAAATGTAATGTAAGACATCTAGTTAATGTAGTTGTTGTAAATCCAACATATATATTTTTTTGTCGGAGATACATTCTCCCAAGGGAATTTGAATTGATATATAATGTTGGTTTTACATAACACATTTAATTAAGTTGTGTATAAGTGCTATTTTGTAGTAGCTAGTTGAGAGTGCAAGAGTTTTTGCTGGTTGTTTTTTTATATGGAGAGGTAGTAAATGTGTTATTGTTTGTGTCTATTAAAATGTCAAGGAAAAGTATTTTACTGTTTTTTTATGCTTTAACATGTGCATGACTATGACATTACAACATATAAAAAAAAATTCTATTTTGGATAATTTTCATGTTTTAATGAACATTAACAATTTGTGAAATTACTTGAGTACCTTGAGAAATGAATGAAAATAACATCTGTCAATGTTACAACTCATTTCTGACACCTTTTGATTGTAATACACAAAAGATTATCTGTGAGTATGAACAAATTTTATTAAAAATAAGCAAACATAATGTTTGCAATTTATTTAATCTGACATTATATATATAAAGGGGTACTGAAAAGTGTATACATTATAAATATGCATGAAAATGTATGTACATATTAATATATAGCCAATGTTTATGATACAAATATTCATACTGATTTTACATGTTAACGATAACAATATCTTTAGCAAAGACAGGTTTCAATTCATTCCATGTTGGGCAGATTATTTTCAACAGAAACAATCTCAAAATAAATAACACTGAACTCCAACCATCTACAAAATCCACTCTGCAAGTTGAATTAGGAAAATGTTTATCCCACTTTGACTAGCTACAAACAACAGGGAATGCCTTGAACTTCTTGTTTGCCATCAAAGTCAAATTTAATCAGTGTAGTAATATGCATATGAAAGCTATTGTCTAAATATTGTTGGTTAAGTTTTTGTAATAAAAATAAAAAAAAATTGTGGTTGTTAATATTTCATAAAAAAAATATATCACAATAATACTGATAAAAATGTGAGAAATATCAACAAAAGTAATGATGTAAATCTGAAACTAAAGGCTATAATACAAAATATAAAACTACTAATGAAATTTAAGAGATAAAAACTAAGAGAAAAAAGAAGACAATTTTTCAAGATTTTTGGAAATAAACATAAAATTACTTATCTGATAAAAAGAATACAAATAATATTTATCTACACACACAAAATGGATTTGATATTTTTAAACTAATAGAAATTAAATTTTTTAATTAAGTAATATAAAATTATTAAAACAATTTTCTTTCAATAAATATGATCTCCAAGAATTATTCTACTATCCTAATCACCATTTTTATTTGAATATCTTGACTAATACCTTCTCTGGCTATTTGCAGTTGAAGTCTTTCGGGGTTTTGTGCTGGAAAATTTATATATTTCAGATATTCATCAATCAATAAATTATCACCACGACCAAGTTAGTCAATTAAAAAAAAAGACAAAATTGTAGTCATTATAAGGATATAAAACAAAATACTTAAAGGTGACATAACAATTCAGAGACTGTGATTAAAAAAAATTTAAGCGAGGATATTGTGTTGAGAAAATTTCTGAATCCTAATGAAACCATTTTTCAATAAATGTTTATACTTGAAAAAGAGCAACAACAAATAAAACAAAAACTGATTTTTTATGAGTGACAACTAGAAATTTCCATTTTCATTTTCCTCTCTCTGAAAAATGTGATTATTATTTACATTTTTTTTTTAAACAGCAACAAACAGCAACTAACCATTTTCTTCATTACCAGCACTGGGATAAAAATCAGTGAGGATGTCCAAACCAAGAGAAATGCTGCTCTTACCAGAGGTTTCAAATGGTAATTCAGGTCCCAGTACATCAATGGTTGACAATTTCATTGAGCTCTCTGGTTCACCATTCTCCAAGAAAACATCTGGGAAAGCGTATTTAGAATCAGATACATCAAACATGCTGCTAACCACTGAGCGATGATCAAGAGATGGCAAAGAGTCTGCAGTCACTCGTCTTGTTGAACTTGATCCGCCAGCTGCTATGTTAGTAAGAGAAGAGGCTTCACCAATTAAGTGGGAGCTACTACAAGTTATGTGGCTACTATTGTGATTTGTACAACTATTAGTGGACGGCATTGACAACTTTGTTGGTCTGTTAAGAAATATATAAGGGTCAAATGCCTCAGTGGATTTTGAAGGGGATTCAATTTCCAAAGAGCGTTGTGAACCGTCTCCTGACTTTTTAGGTGAATCTGACTTGACATCATTGTCAGATTCATTTTCAGATTCAAAAATTGGAATGTTCTCAATTGAGGCTGGAATGGCTGTCATCTGGGACAGATCCCGGCCCATTGTATACTTGATGTCATGAAGTACAACAGTAGGCATAAACATTTTGGGTAGGGTTTCTGCCTTCTTGGCAGCAGCTTCTACTAGGGACGTATCTCCAGTTTCCGTCTCAGATGATATGGTGACTGTTGATGTCGAAGAGGACGTAGTGATTGGCAGGGTGGATAACTCAGAGCTATTTGCTCCATTTGAAGCAGAAGTGAGACTAATCACGGGGACACCTTCCGAAGTGTGAGAGGTCACCTTCACAATGATTTTTTCTTGTTCAAGTTTATTTCCACTTAACAAATTTAATTCTGGTTGGTTAGATTTTCGAGCTGGAGTACGTGGTTTTGGTTCTGGTAGGGTTTTCTTTTTTATAGTTGTTGCTTTTTTAGTTCCTCGACCACCTGATTTGTTACCAGCAGCCTGCTTCTTAGCAGGTCTTCCACGTGTAGTGCTTTTTGTAGCACGGTTCCTGACTACTGAGTCAAAATTCAAGATAGACATGCCGTTATCTAATATAGGTGTAGAGTCAATACATAAGGGTTCTGCAGTGGTGAAGAGAGTACTACTGTCACATTTGGATGAGCAAATCAAGGTTACTGGCATCACAGTGGAAGGACAAGGGAGGGCAACATTTCTAGCAAGACAAGGTGTCTCAGCTGACAGAGAAGGAGGAGAATCATGGCTATTAAGATTATGCTTAGCAATCAGGTTGCTTTGTTCTCGCTCATGAGTTAGAACAGGAGGAGATGTGGAGTCATCACTGTCCAAACATCGAGACTGACCATGAGATGCTGATGAAACTTCAGAATCACTATCTGAAGTTGAGTTGGGCTCACTCTTGTCCCCGTCATCATGCAACTTATTATTCAAAATACTCCGCTTCATTTTTAGAGATTGTTTTTTCCAGTTGGGTGCAGTAGTATCATCATCATCGTCATCATCATCATGCAGCTGGATATGATTTCTGCGGGATCTTACATGATCTGAATTCTCCATAAGTCGAAGTGCATAATTGTGTTCTGATTCACGGATCAAAACCTCTGATCTGCTGGGCAATGGGACTTCCCAGTCACTAGAGAGAGCCATGTCCAGTGAGGCAGGAAGTGGAACTAATGAAATGGTTGGTTGGAGTTTTAGACTGGAGACATCAGATATTCCTGACAAAGTGGCACTGGCAGAAACACTTTTGGCAATTGAAACTGGGCTACTTTTCTTTTCTTTTGATTCTGTTACTCTCACTTCGGAATGAGAAATAGCTTCGTCTTTAACAGGGACTGATTCAGCCTCTTTAACAATATCCAAGGGTTTTGATAAAGTTTCTGTAATGGCTTCCTTTGTGCTGTCACTCTTGATTGAGAAGTTAACTTCCTTTTCAGGACTCTTCAGTGAAATGACTTCTTCAGTTTTAAGCAAAGAAAGATTTGAATCAGGCTTAATGTTTTCTGGTGGTTCTTGACTCTCAGTAGAAGACGGACTGCTTTCTTTATTTTCCTTGATAGTTGTTTTAGGCTGAGACAAATCAGATGAAAGAACTGATGTTTGGGTAATTTCTAATGAAAATTTTTCTCTAGCCACAGCTTTATCATCAGTAGAAGAATCAGAAGTTGAACAATTCTTATTGAACAAACTTGTATTTTGATCATCTTTAGCAGAATTTTCATTCCTCTCTTTTGTTTCAGTTCCATTACTTTGCCGATGAAGCAAAGGTGGCAGTGGTGGTGGTCGGATCTCTGCCATTGGTACTTGAGAGGCAGGGTCAATCCCCAGAAGTTTCATGTCATCTAGATCCTCCTGTGTCCAACCTTGGGATTTAGCGCTGGGATGCTTGCTGATCAAAGATGTGCTTGAGTAAGGCATATGAAAAGGAAGATGAGGACCAATAACTAAAGTAGGAGGTTCATTTTGATCTGGACACTTGTCTTCAAGATCTTTACTAAACTGAGAAGAATTGAACTCTTTATCTACTGGGAGTGGTGAGTGTTGGAGTGGATAACAAGGAGGAGGAGGTGGAGGTTGAAAAGTGACCAAATGATTTTCATCTTTAGACTGTTCAGATGTTTTTGATGATATTTGAGTGGAAAGTGGTAGGGGTGGGCCTGCTGGCAGTGGGGGCTGATCAAGCCCTAAAAATGGCTTTGTTTTTTTATCCTTTGGTTCTGCATCTGGCCCATAAACAATTGAAACATCAGCAATATCATCTTCGGTAACCTTTTTGCCATTTTGAAATTCTTTCTTTTCAGTGTTGCCAGCTGGCTGAGAACTTGCAGTAGTTTCTGGTTTGATCTCTGACAAAACAGGGATGTTGCCCTCGTTACTGGATGTCAAAAAGTCATCTAGTGATAAGGGTTTCTCAATTTCTTTGGTGTTTAATTTTTTGCCAACACCCGATTTGAGACCACGACCCTTCCCTCGACCAGGCATCTTCCCTACAGGGATCCAAGGTGGCATCACTGGATACTGGACTGGTTTGATTCCTGTCTTTCCAGTCAATTTGATAGCAATTTTTGTCTTCTGGACACCTTGCAGTGATTGACAAGATGTTTTCTCTTTTACAGGTAACTCATCAAGAACAGATTTAATAGAATCATTTTTATCCAGATTTGAAGGTATAATATTTTCAGGATCTTTACTATGATTTTCTTCAACAGATTCTTTAGATTTTTCTAGGCTTTCCACTTTTTGGACTGTTGCCACCATTTTGGTTTCTTCTTTGGTGGACACTTCAGGTGTGGGTTCCTCCTCAACTGCTTTTTCTTTGATTTCATGACGGTTTCTTTTCGGAGATTCTCTACCTTCTTCATTATCACTATCATTGATATTTTTCTTTCGCTCATTTTTCTCTGATGTGAAGAACTGAAGACCAGCAGCTTTATCAAGATTTAAGCGCTTCTCATAATATGGGTTGTCTTGTATATGTTTCTGGAATACAAAATAAGAATGCAAAGTTATTACTAAATATACAAGAAAATTAATACAAATGCAAAAATTTATCATCCTCAGAAATAGCAGCAAAGGTTCAATATAATTTTAGGTCAATTTTTTAGCATTTCATATTATAAAAACATGCCTTAAAAATTGTAAAAACTAAGAGTGAAAAATTAAAACTTTTTAAAAATAGGAGGAAAAAAAAATCAAAATTAACGAAACAAAATAATATTTTCCTACTAAATGCTTAGTGTATTTATTTGACCAAATGCTGATCACTCTATATTTAATATAGAGCTTCTTTAACAAAGAATATACTGTATTTTTAATTTGTATCATTTTTTTTCATTTTTTTATTAAAATTTCAACAGAGATATGATGTCAAACAATTTTTGACTAAGATACATTAACAATATCAAACATTAGTAGAAACCAATTCCTTAAGGTTTAAGACCTACAATGTCAATTATTAACATTAACCACAGTTTTATCCTAATTTTGAATATTAAAAAGTATGCTTCAGTTTGAAAGTAGAAAGAGGGTGATAAACAAGTTTTGAGATCTCCAGCAGGAAAAGATATTTTTCATAATTTTAAATTACTAAATTTTGACTAAATGTGTATTCTTATCAAAACCATTTGCTTAAAAAAAGCATCCTGCCCATGAAAATTATATGTATTCATGCAGGCACTTTTTTAAATAATTAGATTTATGCATACAGTGTGCTTTGCAACTGGTTAAATGATTTAAGTTAAAAAGTGTTTGAATGAATATTTCATCATGAAGATTCATGACAGAGATCAGAACTTAATGTCATGTGTAGTACAGACGAATATGATTTAAATACGGTAATAAAATATTAAGATGAAAATGTTAGTCTCTTCATAGTGAGGATTAAAATAAAACCCTCATGCAATAACTCGATAAATAAACATATAGCTACAAAGTAAATTAGCTGTTTGCAAATCATGCAAACTTAATGGACATACAGTTTAAAATAATTATATATGGAACCAGTCTATAAGTATATATATATTTTTTTTAAATTTATCTTTATAGCATTGTAATGACACAACAGATTTTGTTTAGAAGTTTTTAAAAAGCATTAATTTCCAATATTCAATTTAACGAAGAACAATTTTAGCTTTTCCTGCCATAAAGCAAAATTGATAACACTAAAATACAAAAGATTTTTAAATCTATAATGCAGATTAACTCTTTTACACGATCTGAAAAACTATGTGGATGTTTCCTCATATGAAAGGGAACACTGATGCAACATCAGTTGAAAAAACTTCATAAGAAATAAACACAAAATAGACAACAATAAAATATCAATACAAAGATTCAAATATTTCAATGAATTAACTCACAAATGTAATTTCCATAGAGAAAACAAATGAAGTTAAGAACAGTTACATTCTTTTGAAAATGACTAAAACAAATAAAAATAAAATCCTTGTAGGAGAGTTATAACTCTGCTTGAATAATTATAAACACCTTAACATTTATACATACAAATATACTTATAGAAAATGAGAAACAGCAACATGTGCAAACAACAAAACAAGTATTATTTATTATCTGGTTGACTGTGGTTGTTCTGTGGTGTTAGACACACAAGAGATAGTAATGAGTACATTGTAAGTTGGTTGAGATCAAATATGGATCAAAATTCACCAACCAGGTTGATAAGATAAAGAATGAGTAAATTGTATACTGTCTTTCTTCTATGTTCTTTTTAATATAATGTATGTAGTGAGTGTCGAGATAAATTAGTTGAAGAAAAAAGAAAGTGTCTGGAGTTTTCTTACTTTGAATTTAGGTTATAAGTGTGAAGAGACAAATGTTATCAATGTGGCTTGAAATGTAAAAGAGCCAAAATTTCTGTCAACCCTCGTGTTTAATTTAATATGTCCGCCTGATTGTAACGATGTCACATGTTTGCGTTTGGTAGAGAAGAAGAGTGGGCTCAATTCCCATTCATTTAGGAAGGGTGAATTGTACTAATGATAATTATAATTGTTATATTTTATTATAATTATTTGTGTCAGTATAATTGTTATTTATTTATAATGGACATGACACTCTGAAAATAAAATACTTTTTCTACAAGAAAATAAGGTAAGAGTAAATGTTGTATAATAAAATTCAGAAAAATATACAAAATAAATGTTGCTGTGAACAAGATTTCATATGAAAGAAATTCATTAACAAAAAATATATGTGTGTGTGTGTGTGTGTGTGTATATACACTCAATAGATATGTTTTCATAAAAACATGGGTAAAGAACAGTAAATAAGTCAAGAACAAGAATCATAATAAAATAACTTTGAAACAAAAAATAAAACACAAAAATATCATGTTACATTTTAGGACAAAATATAAATAAAAAAAATGAAAACTTTATTTTCAAAGCAATCAACAGATGGTAGAAATATTCTAAATACATAAAATATAAATTGTAGATGAAACAATTCTTCTTGAGTTGTTTCTTTTTTCTATTTGCTGAAGGTGGCTTCCACTGATATGAAGCAGAAAGGTTGAAAGACTAGGTGACCAGTGGTTAGACAGCTGTCAGGCTAAATATATACCAACCTGATATGTCATATTATGGCTATCACTTTTCAAATGTGCTTCTGCACTGAGAACATCTCCAGAAAATTCTTTGCACAAAGTGCAATAGAATGCATTTGTTGACATAAGAAACTCAACACCTAAAACAAGAAGAAACAGAAAAGTCATTGCAAGGAAAATTGTATTTAATAAACTTATTTGTTTGTAAAAATTTGCTTAAATTATATAATAGATTAATTTTTAAACAGACGTGCATCCTTTATTCAAACATCATAATTCCAGAAACATTTTTACTTATTATTTCAGATAGATTTGAAAGTTTTAATGACATTAAACATTGAAATTGTAGAAAATGTATCAAAATATCAATTTTTATGAGAAAATATTATAAAGCTGGATTCTCAGCCATGATATACTATTTTTTATCATACAATATATTTTTCTTGAGAGAAAAAAGAAAAATTATTGTTTTAAATCTTACAGAAAATTATAATTTATTTGATATTTTGCAATTAACTAGTAAAATTCACAATTTCAAAAACGTTTTTTTCTATTATTCACCTTTGATCGGAGCCATTTGTACTTGACCAAATTTTGGCTTGTTGCTCGGGTTACTAACTGATTCTGGCAACCAAGGACGGTCATAATGATCCAGTTTCTAAGAAAGAAGGATACAATAGAAGTTAATTCCTTAAAAGTTCTTGTTAATGGAAAATGCACAAAGTATTTATCTTTTTAGAAAAAAAGGAAAAAATTACTTTTATTAAAATGAAAGTTTCTTGTCTTAAAATGAAGTATGAGAAATTTCAAAATACCATTAAAAAAAAAAATTAAAAAAATACAATGCAGAGTTCAAATTCAAACAAAAAAATATTAAATATATAAAAACAAATCAATGTTGCAAATATAAAGTAAAACCAATTATTAAAAATATGTTTAGCTGTTTATTTAATGAATTTCATTAACAAGTTTTTTTCTGCTAACTTTAATTCAGTTTTGCTTAAGGAAATAAACTAAACTTTAGAAAAAGAAAAGAAAAAAATTATTCTTTTTAATCTATGATTTTAGTATAACATTTGAAAAGCTACTCTTATCCAAGTAAGCTCTGATAAATATAGGTGAATCCTTATGACTAACTCTGCATTAATGATCAATTATATATAAATAATTGAAGTTCATATAAATCAACTTCAATTGAAAGACATTAGGCCTATTTTCATTTTTGGTTTTATGTCTTTACAGATGAATTTCCAAAGCTGATCTAAGTAGAATCCTGTTACCAAGAAGCGAACACTGATCAGCACGATTTCAATGGATAAAAACTTATAAAGTATGATATAATATACTCTCAATAGTAGAGCAAAATCCATAGGGTGAAATTGCATACATAAACAAACTTTTGTACTGTTTTGAAATAGATATTTGCCTTTTTTAGTGAATGAATTATCACTTTATTAAAAATAAATTTTTAAATATGATAAAATCATATTTTTTTTTGTTTAATTCATCAACATTTATGCAAATCCTCTAGCACTTGTTAGATGCAGTGGTTAGAGTATTTAGTTTCATAAGCCATTGACAGTGAACAGACTCCTTGCTGTTATGTTCTACAAATATGGTTTTTAGTAAAAGTTAACTTTGTCTAAACTTGACGGCTTGATCACTTGTAATATTAAAATAGTGTGCTTATCTATTGAAAATAGATAAGCACACTATTTAATCCTCATTAAATATTCTATAAATTGTCTTATACCAAACTGAAACTTGTCCAAAAATACAAATATTTTAGATAAGTAAAAATTTATTTTTCCCCCAGTGGTGGTAGGTCTTTATTTCTGAATATAAATTTGAGCTCTTATATATTTACATATATTAAATACCTTTTCCTAAAATTTATATGCATTACAGCTGGTAAATTTTCTTTCAAATTTATTTTAACTAAACACAAGCATAATTTATTACTGTGCTGTGATCAGTGTGTTTAAAACCATTTTTTAAAACCAATTCTTGAATGTTTACTATTTATGTAAAAAAAGATATTGGTTGGTGGTAGATAGACATAAATAGAAAAATGTTATCATACTAAAACAGATTGATGTATCATTCATAATCAATAATATACTATTTAAATTTCTGTAGGATCAACTACAATCCTATATATATATATATATATATATATATATATATACACACACACAATGGAAACTAAAACGTATAACAATTTATTTTCTAAATAACAAACAAAAAACAGTAGCAATATTAAAAATTAAAATTTCCAAATAATATTTAAATCACATTAAAAACGAAAGATAAAAAAGATTTTTTGTCTACTTACTGCTTTATGTTTTTTAGATTGAAGATGTTGGAAAAGTTCATAAACATTTCCAACTACAAGATTACAATGGCGGCACCAATGATTTCCAGGGTCAAAATATTCAAAATTAATTTTTTGGGTGCCACCTTGATCTTCTGGGAATTTACTTTCATCCTGAAGAGTAGAACAAGAACAGCAATTGAAACTTCAAGAAATACCAAATGAAGAAAGGAATTGGAAATTGAAAATATCAGAAAATTATCAGAAAAATGAAACTTAAAATCAAAAGCAGAATTGAAAAAAAAATAAAAAAGAAACTTTGTAAAACATTAGGGACTTAAAAACAATTCACTAATAATTTTCTGTGAAATAATTTTTTCAGTCTAAAAGCAATAATGATTCATGGATTTTGTTCAGTAATAAGATCTAATGTGTTATTCCAAGTACAATTAGAATGAATATAACACTAACCAATCTAAACATAGATGTTAATTCAGAGTAAACAATTTTGATGATCATTTCAAAACTAGTAAATTCATACCTACTTTATATTTGTGTATACTTTGAATTTATTATTATTTAGTTTGAAAGTACTTCTTTGTAGCTAAGAAATTAATCAAACCTAATTCTACAGTGAAAGATGAATCATTCTAGTTTGATGAGACGTGCACCTATTTTGCCATTCTACATGTTTGCAAAGAGTGATAAAAAGACAATTTTGCTAACTTTATTAACATTATATGATATTTCACAACAAATCACCTATAAAATTTCACTATTATTGGCACATTCTCTAACTAACCACAGCTATATCTACTAATACTTTTCTACTGACAGCATATCATCTAAAAGACATCCCTATTGAATGTTAAATATGTTTGCCAAGATGGCAAACATATTTAACAGCTGATGTGAAAACAAAAAAGAAATTCAGATCTTTCAGTTATTTTAAAAATTGTTAGTTGCTCTGCATTAATTCATATTCAATTCATAATTATCAGCTCTTTCAACTTAAAAGCATAGTCTTATGAAAGCAGAATTTATTTTGCTCATTGGAAGACCAATTCAAATTAAAACTCAACAATTATAACTCAGGATGTAGTTTCATGATATAATGGCCATATGAAACTAAAGGATTAATCTTTAATCAAGTAACCAAGGCTTGTGTTGCCCTTTTCTTTCAGATTCTAGAGAGAAGATGAGAGGGAGTCAAAGGTGGATCAAGAAAAGTGAAGGGCATCAGAATTATTATTATGGAGATATTTTATAAAAACAGCCTATTTAAAATTAAGAATGGTGCAGACTTTAGAAAGATTTATTTTAACTATCTCCTATTGGTTGAAATCTATATTCATTAACTTCTGTAGAAGTTCCTGTAGTTTCCTTTCTGTGTCTACTATCAACACTGTGTCATCTGCATATCTAATAGTGTTAAGATTGTGGCCAGGGGTTGGTAGGACTTCTAATTCTTTTAGATTTGCATCACTGTAAAGTTGGAATAAGTCTGGTGAGAAGACACTTCCTTGTCTTATGCACCTTTTTATTTTTGTGGATTTACAGAATTCATTTTAGAAAAAGAAAGGACTAAACACCAATTGTTAGAAGACAATATATGGTCGTCAGCAAAAAGAACAGCTCAACATGCAAAGTACAAATTAGGGCCACCAAACTCATGTAAGTGCAAAAATTTAAATATCTAAGAAGTGTTTTAACACAGAACAGAAAATCCAAAGACGTGTTGGGATAGCAAAAGATGCTTTTAAAAAAATTAAACAATGTATTAAGAAATAGGAAAATTTTGTTAAAAACAAAGAAAAGAGTACTGAACTGTTATGTCATGTCAGTCCTTCTATATGGCTATAAATACTAGACAATAGTATCACAGACTAGAGGAAGCAAATATGTGGTTCTATAGAAGGATGTTGAGAATACGATGGACTGAACATGTAAGCAATAAAAGTTTTACAGAAAATGGAAACAAAAATAACTTGTTTTGTATCAAAAAGAGACATTGTAAATTTCTAGTGCATATAAGGAAAGAGAGCTTAGAAAATTTGACACTCACAGGACATACTGAAGACAAGAGGGACAGAGGAAAGCAGCAGAAAACCTTCCTTATGAAGTTGTGTAAATTTTAAACCAAAGACGCAAACATCAGAAGGCAAGGTTTTGGCCTCCGTATTTTTGAATGCACAAGGTATTTTGTTCATCAATTACCTTGAGAAAGGAAGAACCATTAATAGCAAATATCATATAGAATTATTGGTGCATTTGAAGGAAGAAATCACCAAAAAACAGCTATAAATGAAGAAGAAAAAAGCGATCTTTCACTAAGACAACGCACTGTGTAACAAGTCGATTGCAACGATGGTAAAACTGCATGAATTGCACTTCAAATTGCTTTCGCATTCACTCTATTCTCCAGATCTGGCCCCTAGCAACTACTAGCTGTTTGCAAACCTCAAAAGAATGCTCCAGAACAAGAGATTCGGCTCCAATGAAAAAGTGATATCAGAAACTGAGGCATATTTTGAGGCCAAAGACAAATCGTTCTACAAAAAAGGGATCAAATCGTTAAAGAAGCATTGGAATCAGTGTATCTCTCTAAAAGGAGACTATGTTGATGAATGAAGTTGGAATTTTGACTAAAAATTGTTTTATTAGTTAGGCCCGGGATTTATTAAGTGATGTGTTATATCACTATAAATACTGGACAATACCATCACAGACTAGAGGAAACAGATATGTGGTTCTATAGGAGGATGTTGAGAATGCCATGGACTGAACATGTAAGTAATAACAAAGTTTTAGAGAAAATGGAAACAAAGATGATACTTATGTTTAGTATCAAAAAGTGACATTGTAAATTTCTAGTGCATATGAGGAAAGAGAGCTTAGAAAATTTGACACTCACAGCAGCAGATAATCACCCTAATGAGCTTGTGTAAATTTTGGACAGAACAGGGTTTAAGATAGATAGCATAAAAGAGAAACTTTACTAAGAGCTAGAAAGAAAAGGTGATTGTAGCAAGCCATGATCATCCACATCCTAAAAGAATGTGGCACATAGAAGAAGAAGAAGAAGATATTCATTATCTCCAAAAGCATAGATTTGAAGGTTCTAGTTATTTCACAGACATGAATTATTATAAATTATGTAAAAGGAAAACTGACTGCAAGTGGAACTTTATAAAATCTTTCAAATTTTTTTTTTTTAATCATATCACCCCGAGCAAGGCAGTAACGCCAATGAAGTGCAGGGGGCTACATAAGAGTGAAAAGATTGGAAAAGAGAAAGCCGGAAACCACATCCTAAACAGGGAACAAGTGATGAGCCTCTACACTTGTTCAAAAGACATGGGTGGAGTGTGAACTGGGCAATAGTTTAGTCTATCTACTGCAACTGAAAAAAAAAAAAAACAAAGAAAAGTGAAAAGATTGGAAAAGAGAAAGCCAGAAACGAAACCACATCCTAAACAGGGAACAAGGGATGAGCCTCTACACCTGTTCAATAGACATGGGTGGAGTGTGAACCGGGCGATAGTTTAGTCTATCTACTCCAATTGAAAATCCATAAGAATATAAATAGGGCAGGAGATATGGCACTAAAATCTCATATGACATCTCAAAAATTACTTACTGTAACAGTTGGCCTTAGAAATCTCATTAAAAAATTTAAATAGTATAGCACTGCTATGATTTTGACAAGCTTTGTAGCTAGCATCTTAGATTAGCAACATTTTATACCACACAAACCTATTCATATACTTGTCAAGTTTCTAATACCAAAAGAGTAGACACATGGATATTATTTCTATCATTTTTATTTATGATATAAAAATCTGTAGCTTATAATGCAAGATCTTTTTTTATCAATTTCATAAACTATTTTTTTAATACATTTTAAGATTTCTGAACTAAAATTAAAATTGACAAATATACATGAACCTAAGAATTACTATACTTCACATGTAAATAATAAGGCTTAATAAACTCAACTCATTATATCTCACTTATCAAATTATTTTCTACTCCATCTTTAAATGCTTTTCTCCATCAAAAGTTAATTATGACTCCTAAAATCTATTTCCAATTATTTTGAGTTTCATATTATAGTGATCTAATTTCAATATTTCCTCAGCTATTCATTCCATTACTTTCATTTTGATTGAATAAGGAAAAGCAAACTAAAATTCAGAACAAAAATATAACTTACCTCATCATCTGTCATCTTTCTCCTATCTGAGAAACTTTCTTTCAAAAAAGATGACTTTCGCAGAGGAAATGGAGGCATCTTCTTATCAGACAAACTTTTGCCATCAGATGACATTATGTCATCATCCAGCCTATTACTCTTGTCAATGCTCAATTTTCTTTTCAATGGAAAAGGAGGGTCACCCTTTGACAACAGGAGACTCTCACAGGGCAACTCACACCTAAGTGAAGGAAGGGATTTGTCTAAAGAATCAACCTTAAATTTATTGTTTCTCTTTTTATCAAAGTAGTCATCATTTTGACTCTTACTTTTTTGATGGTTTGCAGGCAATTTCTTTGAGTGTTTTGAGTGTTGATAAGATTCTTCATTGTAAGGAAATAGCTCCAATTTGATGCCAGATGATTCAAGACTCTTAGAGAGTTTTTTGACAACTTTTTTTAGGAGTGATATTTGGTTGTTTACTTCATCTTGGAGAGTAGCATTCTCAACCAAAATTGGATCCTTGTGTCCATCCTTCACACGCTGTTTCTTGCGCATCAGTTCATTCTGCTGTTTGCAAAGCATGTTCAACTCATTTTGAAGAGTTTCCATTTTACTGATATGTTCCAATCGCACCTTCTTCATCTGCTCAATTTCCTGTACACTTAAAGAATCAGTGTCTTTAGAATCACTTGAGTTAGAATCAGATTTATCAGAATCAGCATCAGCAATACTTTTTAAATCTTGCGGTTTAAGAGACCATGACTGTTTTGAAGACTGACCCCTGCTTGGTGAATCAAATCTTGTTGGAGAGAAACTGTGTCTTTGCAAAGTAGGTGGAGAGCGATCATATTTTGGTGGTGTTTTTTCTCTATCTAACCAAGGAGGGGACCTTGACCTTTCTGACATTTTAGAATGATTGTGATGCAATGGGGACCTGTCTCGTTTCAATCGTTCCTTTCGAGAGCCTGGGGATCTGTCTTTACTTTTTCTAGAGTGAAGAGATTGTCTATGGTTCTTTCCTGGAGATAACGGTGACAAGTCTCTTCTTGTAGGAGGTGATTGACTCTTTCTAGGTGACCATTCCCGTTCAGGTGACCAGCTAGCAACTTTTGTCGAACCATGTCTCTTGAAAGAGTGAGGAGAGCGATCATCTCTTTGGGAAAAACCTGGTAAAGAGGCTGATGCAGTGGCACAAGGGACAGGGGGATCTGACTTTGGTACCAACAAAGAAGTGGCCGTTAGATTAGATGGGATAGTTGGTGACTGTGGAGATGTAGAGGCAAGAGAGTTAGCACTATCATAATAAAGATTTCGACTATAGAGACCATAATCAAACTGGGGTGGCTGTACATAAACATTTGGGGTCACAAACGGAGGTTGCTGCCTGGGAAGAAATGGAACACAGGGAGATATTCCTACACTAGGTGGAGGAATTTGGCCAAAACCTGCAGGTGTAACTGGTGGTGATTGAGGAGGTGGTGGCAATGGGGGCAACACATTTGGTGGTGGTCTGTTTGGAAACAGTGGTGGTGGTAGTGGAGGCAGAGTAGCAGAAAAGTTGTTGGATTGGGGTGGTACAGATGTATCAATATTTTGTACACCAGTAAGTAAATCTTTGCAAGGAAGAGATTTCTCGATAGTCAGAATCTGCATTTGGGTCTTTTCCATGAGACCTTTATCCATTTCTACAGACATGTTTGGTATTCCCTGCTGACTATACTGATTGTTTTTGCCAGTCTCGAGAAATTCTGACTTGCTGGACACCTGCTTGGCACGCTCCTCCATCCGTTTTGACATCTCAACATTGAAACCAATAGATTTTAAGATGTTCTTTATAGTGGGGTCTTGGGGCTGACTGGATTTATCAAGGATGATGGGATCCCTAACCTTTCTAGAAATGCTCTGCCAGAACCTCTTTTCTTGTTTTTGTTCATTGAGAATTTGATTTATTGTATCCCACATATTATGCTTTGAATGTGAATCTGGAATATTACTATCATTGTCAGATTCATCATGCAACTGAGACCTTGTAGATTTATATGAGCTACCAGAGTCTTTCCGAGATTTTCCCCGGAATTTGACTGGAGAGGTACTCTCATCACCATATAAGAATGTGTCTTCATCTTCCACTTCACTAAAGCTGATACCTTGTGAGATGAGAGGTGACATTGAAGATGCAGTTTTGTTTTTCACAATTGATTTCAATGGTCTTGTGGCTGATGAACTGCGGCTTTTATACTGGTCTGGGTTACTTTTATTATATGATGAGGGTGATGGGGATCTTCGGACAGATTTCCAAGGGGATCGCTCCTCACTTTCACGATCAAGTAAATGTTCTCTTTGCTCATAATCAGAGCAGGAAAATCTTTCTTTATGCCGACTACTCTTCGAGTGTCTCCTAAGCTTCTCTTTGGCTAATTTCTTCAGTTCCCTCTCCAAAGCAGGATCTTTAACTCTGTGTAACTTTTCAAGTAACTCTAAATCTTTTTTTCTGTTATCACTCCTCTGCTTTGAGGATTTATGCCGAGAAGCATTGAGATTTTCTCGAATAAACTCTTCTACCTGTGATTGGTAAGAACCAGAGCGTTTACTCTCATTTCCAGAATCATGATAAGAAGATCTGGAGGAACGTTCTTGAGACTTTGATCTTGATCGTTTGTAAGATGGTGAATTCTGGGATGATAAGCCTTTTGAGGAATTGAATGACCTATGATAGCTGCCATCATGATAGTGTTTGTTATTCCTGTTCATATGTAATGAATCCAAGTGATGCCCCTGCAAATACAAAAAGAAAAAAGAATTCTTGATTTCCAATTTCTGCTCCTTAATTTATTACTTTGGAGTATTGACAATATTGTTAGGCACTTAAATATACAAGAGTAGCAAAGGACAAGAGATTTAACCAAGATAGCAAGAATCAAACTAGAATGAATCTGAATAAATATTCATTATTCCATGCAGTTGCTATGCACATAATTTCCCTTTAAAGTCTTATTGCACACAGTCGGTTTTCTCTTATTTGTGAAAATTAGCCTTCAAAATAGATAAAGTTTATGTTTAAAATTATTTCTGAAGTGGCACTATAAGTATAAAAATATAAAAATCAGAGAGAACCCATATATATATTAGTAAAATCAGTAATAAAGTGGAAAAAACTTTAAATGATGTTTACATTAATCTAACTAGACATGCTCATAAAGGAAAGGAAACACTGAAATTTTAATTTTTTAAATTAAAACTGGGTGTAATCCTATTTTCAGATGGCTAGTATTAATTTTGAGCGATTTTCAAGATGAGAAGAGATTTCTCTAAAATTGGCAAATACAATTATTTTTGTTGGGAAAAGTAGCCAAAGTGATAAAAAGTGGAAAATACAGATTCAGAGTACAATGAGTGCAAAACTATTTTTGTCAGGTAAAGTAGCCGAGGTGATAAAAAGTGGAAAAAATTTTAAATTAAGATAATGTTTATATAATTTAACCAATTTTATCCAGTTTCTTTTTTGTTATGCTGTTATCACTTTTGTTACAAGGTATCCAACATCGTGATAATAGAAGATTTGCCAAGGTAAAACCTTGCAATTTACTGTTGATGAACTAAAGATTAAAGCACTATACATTTTTGTTTTATGGGATTATCAAACTGTAATTGTAATAGTAGATAAAATAGGAAGGAAAGTCAAAACATATCTGCATTCTTGTATATAAAGATGTCTTGGTAAAAACGACTTACATATATTTTGATTTACTTCGTTTGTCAGAATGGTCCACTCTTCTATTTTTAAATATTTAATGAGCCTTTTGTTTTTTGTTGAATTAGGGTATTGGATGTGCTTAAAAGCATTTTTAATGTATTTCTCCTCTTCATATAAATAGTGAGGACTGTTAAATAGAATCTAATGAATAATTGTTCTAGATTTTATTGTGGCCATGGTGAGAATAGAAATTTATGAGAGCATTTTTTGTTAGTTGATTTGCAATGTAAATTTTTAGAGCATTGTGAGTACAGTGTAACATGATATCTAGGAAAGGTAAAGTGTTATTTCTTATTCATAGATGAGTTCTATAATATGTTCAACTTTGTTTAGTTTATCTTCAAGGTCCGATAATGTAGATTTTCAGGAATATATTAATAGAACATCATCAATGTACTGATTGTTTAGAGAAAACACTCTGGAAAGGACTAAATTCAAGAACTTTTAAGAAAATACACCCACTGAAAATCTAAATTTTGAAACAATTTGCAGAATTTTTAAATTTTTAGAATAACTTTCTTCATTCAGTTTAGTACAAAAAAAGAATTGTTCATTTTTTTATCAGTTAAATTCATATTGCATTTTATTATATATAATCATTCATGCAGGAACATTATTTTTTCTATTTTTTATAGATCAAAAGTTGTAAGAAAAATGTTTTTGCTGTTGAATTGAAACTCATAGTTAAAAATAGGATATTCATTTATGTAAATTATAATAGTTATAAATAAGATATTGACTGATATCTTGTCTGAGGCACTTGTAGCATTACAAAACTTAATTATCTGCCCTTGACTTTGCAATAATTTGTGCATATCTCAAAGGGTAAGAAATTAGTTTCTCTGAATTGTTAAGAAAGTTGCTTACGGACAACATATGCTTTAATTTAGTATATATTAGGGCACCCATAACCCCACCAAGTTTCTTTTAAAAGAAGTTCAAGATACAAAATAATGAGATAATATTATCTATTTTAGTATTAATTACCCATATTTTAATTTGTATTTAAAGATGGCAAAAGAAGGCTTATTGCTCCACTGAGCTTTATAGTTAACACATAGCATGAAAATTTTAAGTAACAACTTAAAACAGGTGCAGTCATTTTCAGAATAATAAGTATGTTTTTTATAAATTATTAGTTAATAAGTAAAACTTTTTCCAACCTGAAAACAAATGAAAAGCACTAAAAATATCTTAATGTAAATATATCCTGATTTAAAATATGAAAATAAATTATTTTATGATATCAAGAGATATGGTTTTACTCCTTTTTTTTTTACATTAAGACAATTTTGTATTTAGTACATGAAATGTACTAAATACAAAATTAATAATAATTAATGAAAATGGTAAAAGAGGGTTTATCCCACTTGATTTCATAGTCAACACATTGCATGGCAATTTGGAGTATCTACTTAAAACAGGCATAGTATTTTTAAAAATATTAAGTATATTTTTTATACACGTTTTTTCCTTGGCTTTATTTCAAAATACAAAACGGTAGCAAATCAGCATGTATCTATTTATTTTTACAATCAAGTCATGTGATACATATAACTTCTTTGTCTTTTAATTAGTTGTTTATATAAAAAAGGTCTAATGTAGTGAAGGGAATTGTATAAATATATATGTTGTGTAATATATGTTTAAATTTATTTAATAATGCTGATATAATGTATGTGAATGTTTATTATTTTTTACATGCATAATAGTCAGAGTATGATATGCAAGTATTTGTTTATGGGGATTGACAATGTGTATTGGAAGCAAATACTAAATTTTCTATTTAAAATGCCATAGAAACAGAAAAACAACCTTGGCTCAAGATTCAAGAACAACTTGTCTAATCTTAATGAAATTTGGCACAGCGCTCAATAAGGGTTCAATGTATGCTCCTAAATTGGTTGGGATGTTAATTGTTAATGTTATGTGTCATTTAAGCTGTATCCTGGAAACACACACATAAATAGAAGATTACAGTTTTTAGAGATATTATGTGGTAACAATTTCTGTCTTTCCCACTGAAAAAAAAAGATCAAATGTATACAATACATATATGCACAAACATTAATCTTAAATACAGCGATGTTTATTTCATTATCTTGTCAGTGAGGATCTAAGACCTATCTACCTAGATAGATGCTTGTTGACTATAAATATGAACAATGCTTAACTTCAAACTATTTAAAAAAAAAAAAAAAACGATTTTTATATTAAATAACCCAGAAACGGTTGATATGTCAAATATTTACTACTTTTATTTGTTGACTGTTCTTACTTAAATACAATGCTAAAAAATGAACAAAATATAAATGATTATATTTACTCTTAATAGATTGGTATTAATTAAAATATTGAACTTAAAATCAATTTTATTTAAAAAAAAAAAGACTTAACTTTTCAAAAGCAAAAATCAAAACAAGACAAACAGAAATGTCATTTACTAATCTTCTTCATCAATCACAAGAATGTCACAAGTTTATGAAAATAGAAACATTAAACAAAATTTCGTTATAAGGAAGAATGTATGTAACAAACTTCATTCTTTTATTTAGCAGTCTTTTAATAAAATTAATTTGTATGATTTTCTTCAATTTTTATATATAATTTGTTGGTGACCTGCAATTTGGGGAATTAATGAGATAACACTTATATGTAACATTTGTGCAGTGTTAAACAAGAGTTTTGTGTAGATTCTTATTCAAAATTGTGAATAGTTAATTAAAGTTAATTTGCTTCATGCTAATATATCATGACAAAGCTGATTTTTAAAGTGTTTCTGATAGTCTTTCTATTAGGTGTGTACAAAAGTTTCGAGTACCCTTTTTTGAAAAGTAAACAATGAAAACTGTTTTTCTTCTTCCATTGGAAAATTTTGCACATAACTATGACTAGTTCACTTAAAAATAAGTAATAAGTAAAAAAAACATTATTCTTACAGTGAAGGAAAATTAAAAAATACAACTGTGATTCTGTAGAATCACTTCTACATGCATGTACTTATATACATATCGCCATGTATGCACGTACACACACATGCACATACATACTCTTACATTAGTACCGCACGTGAAACCTCTTTTTCCCCGCGCTTTATTCAGAAATATATAAGCTGATGTTCACACGTGCTTAGGCCAGTTGGATCCTGCTTTTCGGAGCTAACAGTCCGAATGCCGTTAGTTCCTTTCCAACTCACATACTGCGCTAATTGCGGTTAGTAATTAGTTGCACCAAGAATATATCTCTCTCTTAAGCATACTTCACTACATGTATTATTATATTCAACTACTAATGAGTACAAACATCATATTTCCTTTTTTCAGGAACTCTTCCAGTATGAACACTGATACATTTTTTTCAACATCCAAAAAAGAACTTTTTCCACTATATCTTGCATGCACAAATTAATCAATCCTGTAACTATGTTTAGTACATTGTTGTTATTCTTGTTACATTGTTCTCTGTAGTGGATTGGACAACCAGTCTACTTTATAATGGTGACTCCACTTTCAAATTACTTATAGGGGGTATCTTTTCTTATTTATTCTTTTCTAGTAGTAGTAGGATTCCGTTCTAGTGAAGGGTATTGGCCCTGTGAGAAGATAACCCACTATAATTCATAAAATTATTATAAATTCAAGAAAGGCAATTTTGTGTATAAAATAACATTTGTATGTACACATTTCAATTAATGTTTTTACAATTAAAATAATACTTGAATATAAGTCCAACAGAGGTTAAAGTGTTCATGGAAAATAATATAATGCTGAAAGAGATAAAAGGCTTAAGAATGTGGAAGCATCTTGTAGGTAAGGGGATGTTCATTTTGAAGTTACCGCTCTAAGGTCAGTAAGTACTTTGATGAATGTCTTTGAAGGAGTCAATAAGTACTTTGGAGACAGGGAGAAAGAAAGAGATCAGCATAGTAGCAGCTCGACTTAAGTCAAGGGGATATTAATTACACTCCTCTCTTGTTTTCCCGTCTGTTTAACGATGCTTTATCTCCGCTTTTTATATCTGCCTTTTGGATCAAACTGCTTGTTTTGGATTTTCATACCTGAATTTGATTCTGGGCTTCCCATTGGATGGTAAATAAAATTTGCGTAGACTCGCGAAATTAAAATTTGATATTTGGTTAATTTTTATTTTTCAACCGGAACATCTGCGCAAACTCGGATGCGCAACGACAAGTTTTGTTCATTCGCTTTCTAGTCGGCATAGAGCCAACATCCGGTCTTGCTTTTGCTCGGTCGGTATCACCACATACTAACATGACGTTCGAGCTACAAACAACAGATGGTAACACATTGTCCAGTCTACAACAATTCTCTCTTCTCCTACAAAATCTTTATTTTCAAATATATTTCATAATTTTTTCTATGGTTTTGAAAAGTTTTAAAAGTGACAGTTCATAAAACAAGAATCGATTTTATTGACTAAGTTCGAAGTTTAGAGATGAAATAAAAAAATTCAGTTTTCCACATGGAATGAATTAATTTTTTACAAATCAAATTTTTTTTTGTTTTTAATCATATCACCCTGAGCAAGGCGGTAACGCCACTGATGTGCAGGGGGCTACGTAAGAGTGAAAAGATTGGAAAAAAGAAAGCTGGAAACCACATCCTGAACAGGGAACAAGGGATGAGCCTCTACACCTGTACAATAGACATGGGTGGAGTGTGAACCGGGCGATAGTTTAGTCTATCTACTCCAATTGAGAAAAAAAAAATGAAAAAGAAAAAAGGAAAAGTGAAAAGATTGGAAAAGAGAAAGCCAGAAACGAAACCACATCCTGAACAGGGAACAAGGGATGAGCCTCTACACCTGTACAATAGACGTGGGTGGAGTGTGAACCGGGCGATAGTTTAGTCTATCTACTCCAATTGAGAAAAAAAAAAAAAAAATGAAAAAGAAAAAAGGAAAAGTGAAAAGATTGGAAAAGAGAAAGCCGGAAACCACATCCTGAACAGGGAACAAGGAATGAGCCTCTACACCTGTACAATAGACATGGGTGGAGTGTGAACCGGGCGATAGTTTAGTCTATCTACTCCAATTGAGAAAAAAAAAAAAAAAATGAAAAAGAAAAAAGGAAAAGTGAAAAGATTGGAAAAGAGAAAGCCGGAAACCACATCCTGAACAGGGAACAAGGGATGAGCCTCTACACCTGTACAATAGACGTGGGTGGAGTGTGAACCAGGCGATAGTTTAGTCTATCTACTCCAATTGAGAAAAAAAAAAAAAAAATGAAAAAGAAAAAAGGAAAAGTGAAAAGATTGGAAAAGAGAAAGCCGGAAACCACATCCTGAACAGGGAACAAGGGATGAGCCTCTACACCTGTACAATAGACGTGGGTGGAGGTGTGAACCGGGCGATAGTTTAGTCTATCTACTCCAATTGAGAAAAAAAAAAAAAAAATGAAAAAGAAAAAAGGAAAAGTGAAAAGATTGGAAAAGAGAAAGCCGGAAACCACATCCTGAACAGGGAACAAGGGATGAGCCTCTACACCTGTACAATAGACATGGGTGGAGTGTGAACCGGGCGATAGTTTAGTCTATCTACTCCAATTGAGAAAAAAAAAAAAAAATGAAAAAGAAAAAAGGAAAAGTGAAAAGATTGGAAAAGAGAAAGCCGGAAACCACATCCTGAACAGGGAACAAGGGATGAGCCTCTACACCTGTACAATAGACATGGGTGGAGTGTGAACCGGGCGATAGTTTAGTCTATCTACTCCAATTGAGAAAAAAAAAAATGAAAAAGAAAAAAGGAAAAGTGAAAAGATTGGAAAAGAGAAAGCCAGAAACGAAACCACATCCTGAACAGGGAACAAGGGATGAGCCTCACACCTGTACAATAGGACGTGGGTGGAGCAGAACCGGGCGATAGTTTAATTATCTACTCCTAATTGAGAAAAAAAAAAATGAAAAAGAAAAAAAGGAAAAGCAAAAAGATTGGAAAGAGTAGCCGGGAACCACATCCTGAACAGGGAACAAGGAATGAGCCTCCTACACCTGTACAATAGACATGGTGGAGGAACCGGGCGATAGTTTAGTCTATCTACTCCACCCGAGAAAAAAAAAAAAAATGAAAAAGAAAAAGGAAAAGTGAAAAGATTGGAAAAAGAGAAGCCGGAAACCACATCCTGAACAGGGAACAAGGATGAGCCTCACACCTGTACAATAGACGTGGGTGGAGGTGAACCAGGCGATAGCTGTCTATCTACTCCAATTGAGAAAAAAAAAAAAAATGAAAAAAAGAAAAAAGGAAAAGTGAAAAGATTGGAAAAGAGAAAGCTGAAAACCACATCCTGAACAGGGAACAAGGATGAGCCTCACACCTGTACAATAGACATGGTGGAGGAATCCGAAGGAGGTCATTCATCTACTCCAATTGAGAAAAAAAAAAAAAAAATGAAAAAGAAAAAGGAAAAGTGAAAAGATTGGAAAAGAGAAAGCTGAAAACCACATCCTGAACAGGGAACAAGGGATGAGCCTACACCTGCACAACAGAGACATGGGTGGAGAACCGGGTGATAGTTTTTATTCATTCACTCCAATTGAGAAAAAAAAAAAAAAAAAATGAAAAAGAAAAAGGAAAAGTGAAAAGATTGGAAAAGTAGAAAGCCGGAAACCACATCCTGAACAGGGGAAAGCACGTGTTTCTACACCTGCACAATAGACATGGGTGGAGTGTAAACCGAAGACAGTTTAGTCTATTCACTCCAATTGAGAAAAAAAAAAAAAAAATGAAAAGAAAAAGGAAAAGTGAAAAGATTGGAAAGAGAAAGCCGGAAACCACATCCTGAATAGGACAAGGAATGAGCCTCTACACCTGCACAATAGACATGGGTGGAGGTAGAACCGGGCGATAGTTTGTCTATCTACTCCAATTGAGAAAAAAAAAAAATGAAAAAGAAAAGGAAAAGTGAAAAGATTGGAAAAGAGAAAGCCGGAAACCACATCCTGAACAGGGAACAAGGGATGAGCCTCACACTCTGTACAATAGACATGGGTGGAGTGTGAACCGAAGACAGTTTAGTTCATCTACTCCAACTGAGAAAAAAAAAAAAAAAATGAAAAAGAAAAAAAGGAAAGTGAAAAGATTGGAAAAGAGAAAGTCGAAAACCACATCCTGAACAGGGGACAAGGAATGAGCCCTCATGCACTGGGTGGCACAGGGACATGGGTGGAGTGTGAAACTGGGCCATAGTTTAGTCTATTCACTCCAATTGAGAAAAAAAAAAAAAATGAAAAGAAAAAAAGGAAAAGTGAAAAGATTGGAAAAGAGAAAGTTGAAACCACATCCTGAACAGGGAACAAGGGATGAGCCCCTACACCTGTACAATAGACATGGGTGGAGTGTGAACCCAAGGATAGTTTAGTCTATCTACTCCAATTGAGAAAAAAAAAAATGAAAAGAAAAGTGAAAGTGAAAAGATTGGAAAAGAGAAAGCCGGAAACCACATCCTGAACAGGAACAAGGGATGAGCCCCACACCTGTACAATAGACATGGTGTGAGTGTGTGAAATCAAGGAGGTTTAGGTCTATCTACTCCAATTGGAGAAAAAAAAAAAAAAAAATGAAAAAAGAAAAAAGGGAAAAGTGAAAAGATTGGAAAAGAGAGCCGGAAACCACATCCTGAACAGGGAACAAGGGGATGAGCCTCACACCTGTACAATAGACATGGTGGAGGAAATCAAGGATAGTTTAGTCTATCTACTCCAATTGAGAAAACAAAAAAAAAAAAAATGAAAAAGAAAAAAGGAAAAGTGAAAAGATTGAAAAGAGAAAGCCGGAAACCACATCCTGAACAGGGACAAGGAATGAGCCCTGACACCGTACAATAGACATGGGTGGAGGTGAACCGGGCGATAGTTTAGTCTATCTACTCCAATTGAGAAAAAAAAAAAAATGAAAAAGAAAAAGGAAAAGTGAAAAGATTGGAAAAGAGAAAGCTGAAACCACATCCTGAACAGGGAACAAGGGATGAGCCACACCTGTACAATAGACATATGGGTGGAGTGTGAACCGGGCGATAGTTTAGTCTATCTACTCCAATTGAGAAAAAAAAAATGAAAAAGAAAAAAGGAAAAGTGAAAAGATTGGAAAAGAGAAAGCTGAAAACCACATCCTGAACAGGGAACAAGGATGAGCCTCTACACCTGTACAATAGACATGGGTGGAGTGTGAAATCAAGGAGAAGCTTAGTCTATCTACTCCAATTGAGAAAAAAAAAAAAAAAAATGAAAAGGAAAAGGAAAAGTGAAAAGATTGGAAAAGAGAAAGCCGGAAACCACATCCTGAACAGGGAACAAGGATGAACCTCACACCTGTACAATAGACATGGGTGAGGAATCATGAGCAGTTTAGTTCATCTACTCCAATTGAGAAAAAAAAAAAAAATGAAAAAGAAAAAGGAAAAGTGAAAAGATTGGAAAAGAGAAAGCCGGAAACCACATCCTGAAATAGGAACAAGGATGAGCCCCACACCTGTGTCATTGTATATGGGTGGAGTGTGAACCGGCGATAGTTTAGTCTATCTACTCCAATTGAGAAAAAAAGAAAAGAAAAAAGGAAAAGGAAAAGATTGGAAAAGAGAAAGCCGGAACCACATCCTGAACAGGAACAAGGGATGAGCCTCACACCTGTACAATAGACACAGTGGAGGAATCAAGGAGAAGCTTAGTTCATTCACTCCAATTGAGAAAAAAAAAAAAAAAATGAAAAGAAAAAAGGAAAAGTGAAAGATTGGAAAAGAGAAAGCCGGAAAACCACATCCTGAACAGGGGAACAAGGGATGAGCCTCTACACCTGTACACAGATATGGGTGGAGTGTGAACCGGCGTATAGTTTAGTTCATTCACTCCAATTGAGAAAAAAAAAAAAAAAAATGAAAAGAAAAAAGGAAAAGTGAAAAGATTGGAAAGAGAAAGCCGGAAACCACATCCTGAACAGGGAACAAGGGATGAGCCTCTCACACCTGTACAATAGACATGCTATGGAGTGTGAACCGGGCGTATAGTTTAGTCTATCTACTCCAATTGAGAAAAAAAAAAAAAATGAAAAGAAAAAAGGAAAAGTGAAAAGATTGGAAAAGAGAAAGCTGGAAACCACATCCTGAACAGGGAACAAGGGGATGAACCCTCATAATCTGCACAATAGACATGGGTGAGGTGAACCGGCGATAGTTTAGTCTATCTACTCCAATTGAGAAAAAAAAAAAAATGAAAAAGTAGTGAAAAGTGAAAAGATTGGAAAGTAAAAGCCGGAAACCACATCCTGAACAGGGAACAAGGGATGAGCCTCTACACCTGTACAATAGACATGGGTGGAGTGTGAACTGGCCAGATAGTTTAGTCTATCTACTCCAATTGAAAAATAGATAACTAAATAAAAAAATAATAATAAAAATAAAAGTAGGGGCGTTGAGTTAACTAAGTTTTAACTTAGTTAAAGTCCAGTAAAAAAAAAAATTTCTTTGAAAAAAAATACAAAAAAACGCAATCGTTCAAATAACTATAGAACTTTTAAAATTAGCCACAACAAAAAATTAAAATCAAATCAAATCAAAGCAAAATCATTACTTACTAGTAAAGTTGTTCCCAACCCCCCAAAAAACATGTGGATTAACAAAAACAAAAAACTGATGTGGGTAAAATTTGCAAGATATAATGACTGCTTGCTTTCAAGTCTACCACTCTTCTATGTTGTAGATGTCCACTCAAGTACACCTGTAACCTTTCAATACCCACAGAGACAACTTGTAGTTTATATAATAACTATGCTGAGCTGACCATAGTTACAGTTTCTGGGGGAAGAGAGAACAATCTGGCATGACTTGTAAATGAACAAAACCAATCTGCTCAAACTGTTACAATCAATGACTTTTGACCTCATCCAAAGTTTCTACCTAATTTTATTCACATGGCATGATTTTCAGGCATTTTCCAAAGATGCCACATGGTGGGATCTTTTCTCCAGGATAATATAAAGAAATCTCCCCCTTGAAAAATTAACCATGGTTAAAATGCTAACATTCTTACCACTTGAACATGAACTCATAGACATATTTATATAAGCATTATATCAGCTGAGATTCACCTCATATTTATTATTATTAAAATACTGATAAGGACTTGCTTTGGAGATGTTAGATTTTATTATGCAAACAAAGTGTAACATAAAATTTTATTTATAAATACATCCAAATGATACAAACCATACAAACACCCAACAAAAATGAACAAAATATTGTTTTTTTATTTTATACATAAATATGGGCTCCTTGACAATCTGTATTCTTCTTCAGTTTTTCATTTATTGACTTCATCTTTACTACTTGGGGTTTACAGTTAAATCATAATGAATTCTATCACTGAAGTTAAGCAGTGATTCTCATTCTATCACTGAAGTTAAGCAGTGTCAAGCCTGGTCAGTACTTAGATGAGGATCACTTGAGAACACAAAGTACTATAATTGACCTCCTATAACATGAAATGTTTTGGCTTAAAAAAAAAAAACAGAAAAAAAAACAGTTCTACTATTTTGACTAACATTATTTGCAGTTTTTATTGCTTCCCAAAGGTCATTTTAGTTTTGAATAATTTACATCTCTTGAAAGATTTATATTATATTAACATCTAAAGATAGAAGCCATTCCATGAATTTGGTGTCTGAAACTTTCAATTGGTAAAGTTAATGATAGCTTTACAAAATATTTAAGCTTATTATCTTGTATGAATATACACTTTAAAGATTCTTGGTTGTGATTGACTAATTTAATTAAGAATACCTCTAGCCCAGCAATTTAGTAATAAAAAAAATGATTTTCAAAATCAGTTTTCATATACTTTTTTGCCCAAATTACTTGTTTCTTGATGTTTACTTAAAGTTGGTAATGAAATTACTATCATGTCTTCAGCCAATGTCCTCTAGATCTTTTCTGTTTGCATTTGTAGCACCAGCTTCAAATATTTTCTTGCTGGTAAATTTTTTAATTTCTTGCTTATTACACTTGACTTAACTTTTATCAAGTCTCTTTTTGTACACTTCTTAAAATCATTTTCTTATTTCACCAAAATTTTCAATTTCTTTTTTGTTCTTTGATTTTTCATTTTCTTTTTAAATGTTTAATATTGTGTTCCAGTCATTCAACTTTTTCAAAGCCCATGGCACTCTCTATATATCTGAAAATTAACATATGTATGAGATATGCATATCTTGAAAATATTGGGCTAGGAAATAACATTGTTTTGATTTACTGTGACCAGGTTTCTTTCCATGAATACTTTTAATCCCGAGCTTTTCTATGTCTATGTTCTATAGACTTTTATGACTTGAAATATAATTTAATTGTTGAAAGTTAGGAAAGTTAAATAATGAAACAAAGATCTAAGGGAGACAACTGCTGCATTCAATGATTTTAAATCTTGTATCGTGTGCGTTCAAATGAAGTTTATTTTTTTGTAAAGAAACTCACTTCGATGAATCAAGTAATCACAAAGGAAAAAGGAAGAGTTTAAAAAATAATACGACCTATACACAGAAAAATCGATAACTAGATTGTAATTATTCAAATAATATTGTTTTTTTTATTACAGAATGTTTAAAATTTAAAGTTTTTATTTTAAAAAATAAAATACAAATTTTTTCAATGATGCGAATGAAACTGGGAAGATATTTCATTTTTGATATAAGATGTTTCATATTTTTACAACTTTTATTCGACAAGCGAGTACTGTACATCAGGATCCAAAATAACTCATAAATCGTTTTCATTGATTGTGAAATGTGAGCTTCCTTATTCTTATTAACCATTTTTAAACAAAAACTGTCTAACTGTAAAAAAAAAAAATGTAAAAAGGTAAAGTCTGGCAAAACAAAACATTTCTAAGTCCAGACATCGTAAAAGAAGATCAACACCCAAACGAATTATAAAGTGCAAAGTTGTACACTACACTGTATGTGTTGAATCCATAAATTTAAAGATTCATAGGTTCCGAAGTTAATCGTTTTTTTTAATTGTGACAAAAGCTTCAAGCGTCGTAAACAAATCACAAAAAAAGAACGTTTTTGTTGTCAAATTAAAATATAACTTTAACTAAGTTACTAATAACAAAATAAAAAAAATTGGAACACATTTTGGAATTTTTTTCATCTAATGTAGAAAATCTCAAAATAAATTTAAAAAGCTCATTCAAAAAATCAACTCACTCTTGCCTGCTTCTAGTCAGTACCTCACGAATACTTGGAAAATGGAACTGAATTAAAACAAGCAAAATGTTAGTAGAATCGAATAAAATAATCAACATTCAACAATGTTGGCATTTTTGGGGTAACAATGTGAGATTTAAACCTAACTACAATCTACAATTTTTTGTACCTAGAATTAAATAATTTACTTCTGGGTACAAGAAAATGTAGATTTAATTTAAATTGCACCACGTGAAGAAGATAGGAGGAAATTGAAAGATTGTTGTACCCTCCACCCCAATAAATGTGTATTGCCACACATGAAGAAAATTCACTTTAAGGTATTCCTTACCCTTTTTTAGCACATTAACACTTACAGTACAAACATAGTGGTTTTATGGTTGTAAAATGTAAAATAAATAAATTTCATATCAACGTTTGCCACTGAGAGAGAGACATTTTTTCAAACTTTAGTGTTTTTCTTCCTATTCCAGTTTAGTTTACTTTTAGTTTCTTGAATATAGTGTTACAACACAATAAAATTTTGTTCAGAAGATATTCTCCGAAATTCTAAGGCATATTTATGAATCCGAGATTAATTTCTGTGTGTACATCATTTTTACTTTTTTTTATCAATACCAACAAAAAGAAAGAACAATAACATCTTTTTTTATTTACTTAATCATTATCGTTTGTGGTTTGAAAAAACTAGCAAAAGTAAACAAAAACAAAACATAAAAAATATTAAACAAGAATTATAACTATTTACTTACATGCATTAATTTATCCACTGATTTCTGATGAAAATCCAATTTTGATAACACTGACCGATTGAAAACACAAGGTGACTGAGATCTTTTTGATTTGTTATTGTCACCAAAGTCCATATAATCCTGTTCATCTTCTCTATAAATTGATATGGCTCGGTTTTTCTTTTCATTATTTTCTGTTGCTGATGTTTTCCTAGAAGAAAAAAATGATCTTGGGCCCCAATTGTTACAGTCCGTGGAGGTGGAATTTGTTAACGCTGAAGAAGACTCATAGGAAGATGGTTCGCCTAGATGACGACCCTTTCCTGCAGATTTCGAAATCACGCCGTTTCGATACGACATAGCCCTCCAAAAACTTGCCCCCTATTCTTTTTAAATACTTACCTAAAATAATAAAGGTTTTGTGGCAATCGGTGTAGACATGGGTAGTGAGTTTAAGGTACAACAGAATAGGCTAGGCTTCGTATACAAAACATTTCTTCGTTCCATACAATAACTTATCAGCATACACACGACTGTCGTGATCTACGCAAGTTTTTTCGTTGCACGTATACAACCGCATACACAAAAGAATCTAAAAAGCGGACATATCGATACATACACATAACGTCTGAATAGAACAGTTTACGACTGTCGTAAAAGTTCCAGTTTTTTTTTTATTATTCGGAAAAGCATCTGTTACTTACATTTATATCACATTTATGTATTATTTTTAATTCAATTTAAATTAAAAATATCTAATAACAAATCTACGATCTTTCAGTTCATGATTTATGAAATTGATGTTAAAACGTTTTTACTCTAAAGTCTCAGTTAAACTATATTTCTCTTGGGAAAAAAAAGAATATTTATCCCCCGAAACAGACAGTTCATTTCATTCTTATTTTGAATTTGATTTTTATCCAGTTTGAATTAAGTAGTGACTTTTTTTAATTATTACTTTACAAAACTAAAATATTTTTCTGAATTTTTATTTCTAAACTGTATTTTAAAAATTATTTCATATTTGAATCAATAGCTTCAAAAAGACATTTTTAAAATTTTTGAAAAATGAATAAAACATGTCATATTATTCTAAAAAATTTGTTGTGAATTTGAATTACAACAAAAATGAAATAAGATTTATGTTAATATGTATTGGATTTTAATCATATTTTTTAAAATAACTGATGACTGTTGAAAATTGTATAAGACTACTAGAGAAATTTTATTATCTGTTTATTACTATTTAAAAAAAAACTTGAAAGTATAAAACTAAATAACTTTTACAATAAATATATATAAATATTTCTAAATATATATGTAAATAAAAATAAAAATATATAAACATGTAATGAAAAAAAACAGGCCTTGTTTCTTGTTTAGGAAGGGGTTCCCGGTTCATCTCTCTTTTTCAGTCTTGATGTCGGTTCGGCTGGATGCTCTTTGCAGTTGGTGAGTATGGTGGCAACGTCTCTTCATTCTGAGGGTACCGAGTTGGCAGTTTCCTGGTTGCTGCTTCCGACTGGTAGTTAGGAGCCCGAACTCTTGCGTAGGGTCTTGAGAGGCTGCTCTGATCAACAGTTGAATAATATCGGGGTTCCTGTAGTGCCATTTTGCGCATGGACAGGTGTCCCTGCATGAATTTCCGATGGGCAACCCCGAGGCCACATTATGCTGCAGGCGGCGCCATTCTCCATCCCTCACCTGCTGCAATTAGTGACCATCTGACCTTACTCTAGACCTCTCTCTATACACAACTAAACCACCATGAAATTAAACAAATGAAACAGCAAGACTAAACCAGCTAGTCATAAATCACCCAAACCTATCTGCGTTTCCTTCACAAACATACGAGGTATCTGCAGTAACTTTAATAGTGTAGAATCATTCCTCCTAACTAACTCACCCGATATCTTAGCTATATGTGAGACTAACCTTGACCCTTCTATCCCCTCCTCAGAGCTGTTTGTTCCTGGCTACCTTCCTCTCTTCAGGAAGGACTCCAATGTCCATATGCATGGGCTTGGTGTATATGTCAGCAAACAACTCCCTATAGCCAGGGTCACATCTCTTGAATCCCTGGATCATTCTTTCATGTGCTTCGGTCTCTCACTTCTAAGCTCGGTTAGCTATCTCTTCTTCCTCTACTGCTCCCCCTCCTCCTCTGACTGTTCGGTACTTGATAGCATCTCTATCAATATCGACAAGGCCATTTCTTCTCACCCATCTGCCCATATATTTGTGTTTGGTGATTTTAACGCCCACCACACCAAGTGGCTTGAAAGCTCTGTCACCGACCTTGCTGGGATCCGCACCATGTATTTTTCAATAACCCAAGCTCTAACGCAAGTGGTGGACTTCCCCATGTGTTTCTCTAATAACCCTAACAGAAGGGACTCCTTTCTCGACCTTTGCTTTACTTCCATTCCAGACTCCTGCGCTACCAGGCAGCTCTGCCCCCTCAGAAACTCTGACCACGCCGTAGTTTCCGTCAACATCTCAATCCGCTCTTACTCTATCCAAGAAAACCAGACCAGCAGAATATCATACTGCTACCAGAGAGCAGACTGGGACTCATTCCGAGACTTCCTCTGCGACGTCCCCTGGAACAATGTCTTCGATCTTCCTGTCAAAGACTGTGCGTCCGAGGTCTCCTCTTGGGTTAAGGCTGGCATCGATGCCTTTATCCCGGCCAGGAAATTCCAACTAAAATCAAATTTGTCCCCCTGGTTCTCACCCACTTGCTCGGCTGCCATTGCCCACCAGAACCATTTCTTCCGGCTCTATCGAAGCTGCTCGTCGAACCAAAACAGGCACCTTTTCACCTCAGCACGTAATAAGTGTAAAAAAGTACTGAACGAAGCTAAGAGGGCGTTTGCTACCAGAATGAGGCAATGCATAGCATCCTCTAAGTTCGGCTCCAAAGATTACTGGCGACTCTGCAAAAGCGTGCTCAACAAGAGCAAAACTTCAATACCCCCACTAATCAATGAATTTGAAGTTCTCACCTCCCCAGCCAACAAGGCTGAATGCTTTGCCCGTAGATTCTCCACCAATTCGACACTGGACTCGTTAGGAATACCTACACCCGACTTCCCACCAGAACTAAGGCTCAACTACATAACGTCCACATTACACCCTCGCTGGTCTCCAACTTGACCCACACAAAGCGAGTGGCGGGGACGGAATGCCAATCATAGTACTGAAGAAATGTGCCCCAGAACCTCTGCCTATCTGCTTCCTGTTTTCCTGCCTGTTGGAAGTCCTCCTGTGTAGTTCCTATATTTAAGAATTCTGGCGAACCCTCAGACCCCACCAATTACCGTCCTATTAGTCTCCTTTCGATCTTCGGCAAAGTTTTCGAAGCCATTATCAATGCCGAGGTGATTCAGCATCTCACGGCCCACAGGCTTCTCTCTGACAAACAGTACGGGTTTCGTTTCACCAGGTCTACTGCTGATATGCTAACAACCATTACCGAGTACATATACCAGGCTCTTGACAAGAATGGCGAAGCCTGAACTGTTGCTTTGGATATCTCCAAAGCGTTTGACAGGGTCTGGCACACTGATCTCTTATGCAAACTGCGGAGCTACGGTATAACTGGACATCTGTTTGACCTCATCCAGTCATTCCTCTCTAATCGCACATTGAAGGTAGTATTAAATGGGCATGCCTTCCAAAACTACCATACGAATGCGGGTGTCCCTCAAGGTTCTATCCTAGGTCCCACGCTCTTTCTGCTGTACATTAATGATCTCCCCGACGCCATTAGATCCCAAGTAGGCATGTACGCCGATGACACCACAATCTACTCTCGCTTCGATCAAAAACCCGGTGTGAGCAACAAAGTGAACCTCGCTGCCGAGCTTGAAAAGGACCTCCAATCCATAGTGGCCTGGGGTAGGAAATGGCTAGTAAATTTCAATGCTTCTAAAACGAAGCTGTTATCAACTAACCACCATAGACAATCGCATCTACCTCCCATTAGCATGGAACAGGCTTGCCTCCAAGTGAGTAAAACACTATGCCTCCTTGGCCTTACGCTTTCAGCGGACCTCAAATGGAATGATTATATTGAATCCATTGCCAAATCTGCTGCTATGAAAGTCGGCTCTCTGTGCAGGGCCCGGAAGTTTTTCCCGCCTGATTCTATCCTGCACATATTCATATCTACCATTCGCCCATGTATTGAATACTGCTGCCATATCTGGTTGGGTGCCCCTGCTACTCTCCTTGGGATTCTTGACAAAATACAAAGAAGAATCTGTAACATGCTTGATACTGACTTGGCAGACCGGCTGCAACCACTCTCTCACCGGTGTGATGTGGCTTCCCTGTGCCTCTTCTCCAAGTACTTTCATGGCTTCTGCTCCGATGAACTTAGATCACTGATGCTGCCTAAGCACGAATTTGCATGAGATACTAGATTAGCAACTAGGTCCCACCCTTTTACAGTTAAACAGATAAGATGTAACTGTAATTTCTACTCCAACAGCTTCTTTTCTCGCGCTTCCCGCCTGTGGAATTCCCTTACATAAGTCTGCTTTCCCGACACCTACAATCTCCAGGTGTTTAAATGTAGGGTCAATAGACACCTCCTATCACACTAACTTCCAATTATTCTGAGAACACTCTCATCTACCCAACCCTCATTTTCGGTATCCTTACCCACCTATCACCCACCCTCTGACATTTCCTATATTTAACCATCCTTCCTCCACTCTATGTAGCCCCCTGCGCAGTAGTGGCAGTGAAATGCCTTGCTCGGGGTGAAACGCTTATAAAAAAAAAAATAATATATCAAGCCCCAAAGGAAAAAATCAAGCATAAAGCCCACAAACATAAATACACACAAGAACACAAACACTCGACCATAACCTAAAAAAGAAACCTCAAGTGGTCAAATATTCCAACATGGTAAGAAAAAGTCTAGGCCAATGAAAAGAGTTCAATACAATAAAAAGATATCAACCTAAATGGCAAGATAAATGCAATTAAGCTGACACCCACTCATGTGTACATTAAAAAGCAATAAAAAGAAAACTAAATACCTGCACAATAAAAATAAAAATAAAACCAACCTATCTAAACATATCCAGTTACATCCATGTCAGTTGAAAGACAAATCCAACCAACTTCTGCTAAACTTGATTAAACTAAACCAACTTTAAACACCACAGAATCCCAATTGCAATATACTTGATAAAAATATGAGTGAAGAAAGAAAAATAGTGACAGTGAGAAGGAAGTTAAAGATGATTTAGAGTAGAAATCAAAAATGATACACTAGTTTAACAAGCCAAAGCTATAACTGCATCAGAAGGCAGAGGAAAACTTTCCAACCATAAAGTAATCTGTTTAGTACTTCTCATAAGTAGAGTAATTTAAAAGGTTAGATACAATTTTTTTTTATCCTTTCACCTCAAGTAAGGCAATAAATCAACTAAATTGCAAGTTAGTGTGATTAAAACAAAACTGAGAGAGTAAAATAAAAAAAACAGGATTCAAAGAGACAGAAGATGGTGACTGACATTGCATTTAAACTTTTGAAGATCATAGGTTTATAGGGGGTATCATATCTTATTTATTCTTTTTCTAGTTGTAGTAGGATTCTGGTGAAGGGTAATCACCGTGCAGTTTAACAGAATTTAGCCTAGTGGGAAGATAACCCACTATAATTCATAAAATGATTATAAAATCAAGAAAGGCAATTTGAGTATAAAATAACATTTATATATACACATTTCAATTAATGTTTTACAATTAAAGCAATACAAGTCCAACAGAGGTTAAATTGTTCATGATAAATAATGATGAGCTGAAAGAGATTAAAGGCTTAGGAGTGTGGAAGTGTCTTGAAGGTAATGGCATGTTCATTCTAAGGTCAGTAAGTACTTTTGAGGAATGTCTTTGAAGGGGTCAGTAAGTACTTATGAGACAAGGGAAGGAAAGAGGTCAGCATAGTAGCAGCTCTGGTCTCCTCTGGTCAGTCTAACATGCTTTATCTCCACTTTTTATATCTGCCTTTTGGATCAAACAGTTTGTTTTGGATTTTCATACTTGAATTTGATTCTGGGCTTCCCATTGGCTGGTAAATAAAATTCCCGTAGACTCGTAAAATGGAAATTTGATATTTGGTTAATTTTTATTTTTCAACAGGAACGTCTGCATGAATCCACCTGCGTGGAGGTGATTTTTATTCATTCGCTTTCTAGTCCGCATTGAGCCAACATCTGGTCTCGCTTTTGCTCAGTCGGTATCACCACATAGTCTTTTTCAAAATAATAAGCATATTTTTATTATACATACTTTATATAGTTTTCTATTATACATACATTTATTTTTAAAATACTTAATGGCAGCAAATCAACGTGTATCTATTTATTTACTATCAAGTCAAGTGACACTCATAGCCTATTTTTCTTTCTAGTTATTAGGTCAAGGGAGAAACTAATCAGCTAGTCCATCTCCAGTCTGTCTAACAATGCTTTGCCTCTGCTATTTATATCTGCCTTTTGGATCAAAACAGCTTGTTTTGGATTTTCAAACTTGAATTTGATTCTGGGCTTCCCAATTGCTGATAAATAAAATTCGCATAGGCTCGCGAAATGGAAATTTGATATTTGGTTAATTTTTATTTTTCAACCAGAACATCTGCGCAAATCCACCTGCGCGGTGGTGATTTTTATTCATTTGCTTTCTAGTCGGCATAGAGCCAACATCCGGTCTCGCTTTTGCTTAGTCGGTATCACCACAGGTTAAAGGAATGCAGGAAACTGGAAGAGAGTACCATACACGAGAAGTGCCAGAGAAGAAACTATGAGCATAGAACTAAAAATTTCAACTGTGAAATTATGAGACCTACTTGTGAATGTAGTACTGCACTTAAATTAGTGAAATTGAGATATTAAAAAGGAAATTTCAGCAGAAGAATCACCATGAAAATACTTATAGAAAAGATACAGGTAACTTTGTTGCAGAGATGAGAAAGTGACAAGCCAAAATGTCAGGTCAGGACTGATAATGTTGCAGATTTTTTTAAAATTTTGTCAATAATCTCTAGATTTATAACAGAAGCAGCAGAACAGATATATCAGCAATATTTGATGCGTTGATAAATGGTAGACTTATAAATATAGATTCTGGCAAGAAAAATTATCTAGCACAATATAGTGAACTGACATTCTTAGCAGCAGACCTAGCAATTGATTTGATATAATCTTTCTACTTCATGTCAGTGGAAACAGTAGTCCAAGAGAGCATAATGTGTTTGTCTCCTAGAGGTTAGCATTAGCCATGCTGATGGAAAGCAAAAAAGGTTCTTAGATGATTACAAGAGAGTTGTTCCATTTCATATGTTTTCAAATTAACAAACTATTTTTTGCCCTAGGTTGTATTAAAAAGATGATTGGGGCACTTCAAAACTGATTTCTATATCTAATGATAATATGGTAAAAACACAAGTAAAAACATTCAAAATGATGTACTCTCAGAGCTAAGCAGAAAAAGTTAGAAAATTCAAAGAATAATAAAGTCCGTGGTGATAATAGCCAATATTAGATATCTGCAAAATGAATTTTATGTGTATTAAGAACAGACAGATCGACATACAAGCTGGACAATCTACAAACTATTTAGTGTTTTATTGATTCAGATTCAAAGATCTGTCATTCTAATGATTACAAAACACCTGTTCTTCAGAGTAAACCAAACTGATAAAAATATTTGTGTTCATCATGTGAATGTAAAACTAATAAAATTTGGAAACTCAATGAATAAAAAAAACTGAAGCTGGATAATCAGATAGACGTAGAGTTCAATTTTTAGGACTCAAAGAAGAGATGATCAAACTTGGTGCAAGTATTAGCACATATGATCAAGGTCTTTTGCTATTCTGCACATAATTTTGAGAATGGTTAGGTAAATTTTGCTAATGAATCATTGGGGATTGGGACTAAAATGTTTGAAGACTGTCTTGTAGAAAATTGGAGAGGTAAATTTGACATAAGTTATGAAAGTTCATTTGCCTTTGTTTATATAATTCAGGAATATTGTAAAAAAGTACAATTTGCAATTGCCAATTCACAGTTGTCATTTCCCAGTACTATTCTATAAATGTAAATGATAACCTCTTATATTTTAACAACGATAAAATTTGATGTTCTTATAATAGCATGGAAGAACAAACAAAACCAACAGTACTACTAGTAAGGTGAAAAGAAATGAAGACAGGAATTCTAAACATAAATTTCTTTTGTATGGCTGATACAGAGGATGCAAACAGAAAGTCTTTATGTGGGCAAGGTGTGGCAATTTGGAGGAGGAAGAGTTTTTAGTAGATTGGATGGGTTGACTGTAGTCTCAGTGGTGATATCAATAGAAGCCTGGAATGGATTACTGAAGCCACAAATCTGATTCAGTCATTTATAAGCAGCTTTCTTAAAGCTCCCAAACTCATCTTTTTTAAATCTTTTTTTCTTTGGCAGCAATGTTTGTAACTGTTTACTGTTATGCTGTATTTCATAGTTTTATTTAGGGGATTTGTTTTGTGGGCCTTATATAATGGACATGAGTCAGACGCCCAGCCGACCACATGCCAGTGTGATCGAACACACAGTGGCCGGCACCGTGGCAATTGGGCAAATCCTTGTGTTTTTTTATTTTTGGTTTTGCTTTCATAGTATTCACATTCAGCTCACATGAAAAGTGAATCAGAAAGAGAACTAATTTGCAACAGAGTATGACATAGTCACTGTGGAAAGCCCAAATTTGAACATAATGGTTATCTTTACATTTTTGATGATTGTAATAAAACTGACCTGAACATAATATTTTGAATGTGTGAACAGTAGTGTAGTTGTAAAGAAAGAATCTATATAATTTGTAAGTTATCTATATGTTACATTGACTTTATAAAACACATCATACAGTAAGTATATAATTTAATATTATTGAATAATGATTTATTTTAACTGTATATTAAGTGCCAGAGTAGTAATATTACAGGGCTCCCATTAAAAAAATAGCAAATTTATTCTTAAAGAAATTACGCAAGCTTTAATTGGTCCATCTCAGTGGGCCTCTATAAGCCCATATCTGAATGTTATGAATTACTGTATCTGAAGTATAATCCTAAATCACTTGCAAAACCATTGTCATGACATAGTCAATATCGATTCTTTAAGTGGAACTTAACTGAAGGTTGGAATGAAATCCCTCTTGATATTATCCAAAAATCTACTGCCTCTTGGTTACCATGCTTACAACTTGTGTTGAATATTCAGGCAAACATTTAAAATATCTCTGATGATAGTTCAGTTTGTGCATGAATCATGAGAGGTAAATAAATTTCTTTCTCAATTTACCACATTTTTACTGGGCACTTTATACTAAAATTGCTCAGTAATCACAAATACTCAAGTTGCCTCTCAAAATAAAGCAAACACAATAGATACAATGATGTACACAAATACAAGCTTTGTTAATCTTCCAGTTAGGGTAGTCAAGGATGATCAATTGCATTTTTTTCCTTGTAAATCAAGAAATGACATCTTGTACACTAACATGAAAATCTAAAATCAAGAAAATGGTGAAATCAGTATTACCCGCAGAAATCATTTATTGAAGATTGTGTCATATCATATGGCAAAAATGACCTCAGGAATGATTTACATTGATGAAAACTTAATATTAAATATCCATTGCAAGGTAAATAATAAATGTCTGTTTGATACTGCAACAGTAATAATAACCATTAATGACATCTAACTACATACTGAAATGTCAGTTGTTCATGAAATGAGTAAGAGAGATAAGGTGACATTGTTGTGAATATATAATGAAGAACAATTGGTAGATGTGCAATGAAACATAGGTCATCAAGTACAACATTTTGAAAAGTACTCGAGAAAATGTGTCCATAAAAAAATTGTTGATAATTATTCATAATAAAAAGATGAAAAAGTGAAAGAAGAAAGTAGAGAGAGAAAACAAAAAAGAAATTTGAGTCAAATTGTTTTAGGGGCATGAATTCTTTCCTCCAGATCTTGCTACCTTAATAAAATTAATTTTTTTAAGCCTGGTATATCTTGTTTTAAAGTTTTTATCTCTCCTAAAATATATATATAAAGCAAATCTGAACTCAGAATAACAGTAAAAGTACTAAGCTTTATTCAACTAAAATAAAACTCAGCTACAAATGAAAAATAGAAAGGTGTTAGTTAAATAATGAGTTTGGCAGAATCTAATCTTATATAGCAAGTGCATAGAATGCTACTACATCCTTTGCTCTTAGGAAAATGCAGAATTACCATCCATAACAATTTGTTTTTTTTTTTTGTTTTTTTTTTTACATCTGTTCAGATCTCCTGAGAGAACTGTTAAACTTCAGTGACATCTTCATTAGGTGTTGTGCTCTCTTATGATATGAGGGACAACTGGGATACTCCTATCTGGTTCCGTCGTGGAAGACTGATTTTAACTTCGCTTCAAGGCAAGGAGCTAAATTATGAACAGATACAGTTGATTCTCTTCCATTTGAATACTTAATGATGGAATAAGTTGAATTACTATTTAGAAGTTTAACTTGGTCCACCTAATGGTCGGTTTTGTTATTTCTTACGAACTTTCTTAAAAATACAGGATTTGATAACATCAGCCAGGATGGGAGAGAATTACCATGTGATGAATGGTAGCAATGGAATCCCAATCATTGTCCTGCAAAAATGTTCCCTGAACTCTCCTCTGTTCTTGCCAAACTCTATAACTACTGCCTCTCTGCTTCTTGCTTTCCTGCCTGCTGGAAGTCCTCCTTTGTGGTTCCAATATATAAAAACACTGGTGAACCCTATGACCCCTCTAATTATCGCCCTATCAGCCTCCTACTGATTTTTGGCAAAGTATTCAAAGCCATCATCAACGATGCTGTGGTTCAACATCTCACAGTCCACAGACTCTTCTCTGACAAACAGTATGGTTTCTGCTTCACCAGGTTTACTGCTGATATACTCATGACCATCACACCAGGCTTTCAACAAGAATAGCAAAGCCTGAAATGTTGCCCTAGATATCTCAAAAGTGTTTGACAGAGTCTGGCATGTTGGCCTTCTGTGCAAGCTGCGAGGCTATGGTATAACTGGGCAATTGTTTGACCTTATCCAGTCATTCCTTTCAAATTGCACAATGAAGGTAGTATTGAACAGACGTGCCTCCTAATACTATCATACGAACGCGGGTGTCCCTCAAGGCTCTATTCTAGGTCCTATGTTTTTCCTTATCTACATTAACAATCTCCCAGATGTAATAAGATCCCAAGTAGGCATGTACGCTGACAACACTACGGTTTATTCTCGCATCGATCAAAAATCTGCCGAGGCTGACAAAGTAAATCTTGCTGCCGAGCTTGAAAAGGACCACCAATCTGTGGTGGACTGGGGTAAAAAATGGCTCATGAATTTTAATGCTTCCAAAATGAAGCTGCTATCTATTAACCATCACAGACAATCTCTCCTACCCCCATTAGCATGGATCAGGCTAGTCTTCCTGAAAGCAAAACACTGCACCTCCTTGGGTTAACTCTCACAACAGACCTCAAGTGGAATGGCTGTAGCTAAATCTGCTGCTAAGAAAGTAGTTCTCTGTGTAGAGCCAGGAAGTTTTTCCCATCTGAAGAAATCCTGCATGTATATAAATCTACCATCTGCCCGTGCATTGAATACTGCTGCCATATCCGGTCAGGTGCTCCTGCTATCCACCTAGAGGTCCTTGACAAAATCCAAGGGAGAATCTGTAATGTGATCGATCCTGATTTGGCAGCTCAGATACAGTCACTTTCTCACCAACACAATGTGGCTTCCCTGTGTCTCTTCTACAAATACTTTCACAGCTTTTACTCCAATGAACTTAGCTCACTGGTGCCCCCTATATATGAATTTACTCACCCCACAAGATTAGCAACTAGGTCCCACCCTTGTACTGTGAAACCAATAAAATATAAACACAAATTCTACTCCAGCTGCTTCTTTTCTTGCACTTCTTGCCTGTGGAATTCCCTTCCATTTTCTTGCTTTCCCAACAACTACAATCTCCAAGAATTTAAATGTAAAGTCAATAGTCATCTCCTATTTCACTTACCTACATCCTCTCTCTCATGCTCCTTTCTCTGTCCACTCCACTCCACTCTCATCAATATTCTCATCCTTCTCTTACCCACTTCCTGCCACACTCTATAACCTGTTATTCTTTCTCATAACTTTCCTTCTATGTAACCCCTCTGCAAAACAGTGGTAGTAAAATACCTTGCTTGATGTGATATGATTATAAAAAAAAAAGAACATTTGAATATTTTTCATTTGTAAACAAGTTATTATGCAACCTATGCTTTTGCCATGTGGTATCTTCAAGCAATTTGTTATAACTGATTTTTACCATTTTTTTAAGAACGCTCATCTAACGAGATTTTTTTTCAAATGCGTAATTTTCAAAATTAGAAGAAGTTATAACATTTTCATCCATGGTTTTATGACTCTAATAGGTATTTTATGGTATGGTTACACTTAGTCATAATTTCTGTTCTTTCATTCAGTAATTCATTTTTGTTTGGGAATAACATAATAGTTAACTTTTCTTCCAGGCACAGTCTATATATTTTGCCAACGTTGTAAGGCTTGGCTGTTTTCACTATACTACACGTTATGTCTGGGTCTTTTCCATATTTTAATTTCAATTTCCACATGTGGCTATGACTCTCATATAACAAATGGACTCATCCAGAAAGGTAGCAGGATATTCCACTATAACACCCCTCTTCCAGATAGTTTTTTTCCATTATGGAAAAAAATTCTCTTCAATGTTATTTCCGTTTAGGGTTAGGACTTAACCTTTGAAATAGTTTCCTTTCCCTAATACTCTTTCTTTTCACACCTTTCTGAATTGGTGCTTCATATGTATTTTGAGTAACTGGTACCAGTGGTGATGTGGAAACTGGCACCAGGGAAGTATCATAAAGTACCTCCATCGAAACTTCCTTGGTGTCTTTCACAATATCATTTGTGTACCTCAGTCACAATTGGTTTACATGCCTTTTGTACTTAAACCGAATGATTTTTACAATGTACATCACTCTACCAAGTTTCTTTACAATCATACCATCTTCCCAAAATGATTTTCCAGCTCTGTAGAACTTGAAAAATATTTTGTCTCCAGTCTGATAAGTTCTCACTTCAGTGTTTTTCACTTCAGAAGTTCTCTTTACATGACTGTGCAACAGCCTGTCATCCATGGATCTTATTCTTCTGGAAAACATTATTTCAGTAGGTGACAGTCCAAGATTTGCATTCAGATTAGGTGTAATTCTGTAGACAGCTAGAAACTTCTGTATAGCATCATCGTTTGTATCTATTCCTTGATTTTTCATAAGTGCCCTCTTAAAGGTATCCACGAATCTCTCTGCTTGCTCATTAGACCTTGGGTGATATATAGCAGTAGTTATATGAGTTATTGCCAAGGATGTACAGAAAATCTTGAATTCACATCCAGGGAACTGCATAATGTTATTGGTAACCAGAGTTTCTGAAACCCCAAATCTAGAAAATAGTTCATGCAGCACATTTATTATGGTAGCTGCTGTTGGATGCTTACATTTTACCACTTCAGGCCACTTTGAGAAGCTGTCCACAACTATGAGGTAGAATTGTCCATTAATAGGTCCTGCATAGTCGACATGTAGCCTTACCCATGACACCTCTTTTTTCGGCCACGATTGTATTTTAATAGCTAGTGCCTTTGCTGCCAGTTGACAATCCTTTACACTGCTTAACCATATGTTCAATATCTCTGTCCATATTTGGTCAGTATGTAAATCCGTGCATCAAGGATATAATTCTTGAAATACCTAAATGGCCTACATGAAAGAAGAAGAATTTTCTTTTGTAAAGTGTGAAGTATCATAACTCTGTCTCTATACAATAGAGACTCTATACAATATTTGTCTACACATTGAAAAATGGAAATATTTTTACTTCTCTTTTGTTATTACTGTTTTCCTATAACTGCTTCTATGTCTTGTTAATAAAAATATCTTTTTCAGCAGCCTTCCTTATGTCTTTCAGCATTATCTGTAACTCCCAAACTGTATTATTACACAATAACACTGAAATCTCATTATGCATATAAATCCATAACAAGTCATTGGAATTATAGCTAACCATCTGTTCATTTTGAATTCTGAACTAAGACTAATTTCACACATCCAAATTTTTCATGCCAAGGTTTTAGCATATAACATCTTACTTCCAAATATGGATTTCTATCCGCACTGGCAAATCAGGTCACTGACCTTGGTTTAATGATCATCCAGGTGTTATAAGCTACACAATCATGGACATTAAAATAAAACTGTTTTAACTTATTGGTGTGAATTTCCACACATTCTGAATGTACTGACTCTTTATTTAGAGCACTTCTAAAATCTGTGGTTTATTTTTAATAAAGTTCAGTGGGTGTTCGTAACAATATATATATATATATATATATATATATATATATATATATATATATATATGAGGTTAAATAAAAAATTATCGATGCTTCTTTTTTCAGAATTTTTCAGAATTTAGATTCATGCTATTTAATTTTTATATAATATCTATCAAATGAGGTAGCTTGAGAATGAAACCCAAGCATAAACATGATATCTCTTTACATTTCACAATGCTTATACATCTATCCTGACGGTAGTTTTATATAAATAACATATAACCTGAAAGTCATTTTATATAAAATTTAATAAATTTTGTGTACATACAGATACAAATAATACAATTAGTCATGTGGATTTTTAAGTGATGAAATTAAGATTTCATTTAAAAATAATGTTTTGTCTGTTCTGTACAAAAAATGATCACTACTTATAAAAATATATAAATGCAAGACTTTTAAACATTTTATATCTTTACTGGGCACAAAACACTTGTATCTCTATTTCTCTGTCTCTGTCTGTCTGTCTGTCTGTCTCGCTCTCTCTCTCTCTCTATATATATATATAGAGAGAGAGAGAGAGAGCTTGAGTAAGTTCTTGCTGTTTTTGAACAGATGCCGTTCCCAGAACTGCGTACATGTAGTTTCAGATGGAAACACATCTATAAGGAAGTACTATAAGCAAACTTGAAATTCAGTGTATGTCATTTCCCCAAAGTGTAAAGAATTTCCGCACATTCTGAGAATCAAGCATATCAGATTTTATGCCAAAAAAAGTGTATGTGCATGAAATTTTACTGCACTAATTTATTAAAAAAAATCTGCAGCTGAAGTACGCAGAATTCTTGCTGAGACTTATGGTGAGCATGGTCTGTTGGCAACAACATGCAGATATTAGTTTAGACACTTCAAAAATAATGATTTTGATACTGATGATATAGTATGCTCTGGTGTACCGACAAAGTTTGAAGACAAAGAATTGGATACTTTACTTCGTGAAGACTCATGTCATGCACATGCTGAATTTGCAGAATCATTAAAAATTTATCACACAAGTTTCAAAATGTTTGAAAGCATTAGGAATGATTCAAAAGCAATAACATTGGGTGCCATACAAGTTGATGCCAAGAGACATTGAACAGCATCTTGTCACATGTTAACAGCTGCTTCAACAGCAGAAAAGAAAAGGTTTTTTGCATGACCAGCAATGAAAAAGTGGATATACTATGATAACCCTAAGCATAGAAGATTGTGGGGTAAGCCTGGCCATGCATCAACATTGGTGGCAAAGCCAAATATCCCTGGTTCAAAGCTTTTACTCTGCATTTGGTTAGATCAGCTGCGTGTATTTTATTATGAGCTGCTTCAGCTGACTGAAACCATCACGGGAAATTGCTATTGACGACAATTGATGCATTTGAGCTGAGCATTGAAAAAAAAATGGCCGTTATACAAGCATAGACACGACAAAGGGATTTGCAACATGACAATGCTAGGCTATATGTTGCCAAGCCTACTTGGAAATGCTTAAATGGGAAGTCCTATCTGACCTGCTGTATTCACCAGACATTGCCCAGTTTGATTATCACTTGTTTAAATTGATAGCACATGGCTTAAGCAGAACTTTCATTTTTAGGAAGATGCCAAAAAATGGGTCAAATCGTGGTTAACCTCAAAAGATGTGTCATTTATTTGAAGTGGAATTCAAATGTTTCCAGAAAGATGGGAAAAAGTCATGGCTAGCAATGAACAATACTTTTAGTGACATGTTTCTTACTAAGTTTTGTAAATAAAATTTTACTTTTCATGAAAAATCAGCGAGAACTTATTCAAGGTCCTAATATATATATATATATATATATATATATATATGATTAAAATTTGAAATATTTATCAGGGAAGAGTGATCATAAAACATTTGTAGCTATAAACTGTGTAAACATGGGAGTCAATGCTATACATAATATATGAGTAAACAAATGAGGATATGAAAAATGTATTGTGAAATGTCTGTTTTGACATTTATTTACCAACTGTTATTCAGATATATATATATATTTTTATATCAGGTTCTTCATTACAACCTTAACAGAGATAAAGCATTTATAAAAAAAATAAAGCATAGAGAACTGTATAATTTTTTATTATGAATTACTTGAACTTGGACAAATGGTAAAGAACTACTTTGTTTGAAAGAAAAAACCTTTCCCCAGGCAAGAAGATCAGTCTGTATTTTGCTTCATGCCAATTCTCATGTTGTAAATGCAATTCATGAAACAATTTTGGAAATGAGATGTAAAGTTCTCTCACATGCAGCTTATTCTGCAGAATGGCAACATTCTCAGACTATCAATTGTCACACTCCATGCAACAATTTCAAAATATGAAAATTCATGATGATAGAATATATATTTTACCTGAAAGCTGGTATAAGATCATAGAAATCTTGAGAAAATATTTTGATATCTGAATAATGATGTGATAAATTTATGTGAATAAAAGATTTTGTCAAAAGGTGTTGAAAACTTTTGCATAAACCTCATATTTCATCACTGTGTTTTAGAAGTATAAAAAACTTAAACTTTATCAAATAGTAAAATTTATTTAATCTACAGAGATGGATTGTTCTCATTCTGCTGTCCAGTGTCCATATCTAGAGACATCACATCTTGTTCTCTTTGTAGCTTAGTAATTGCTAGCCCTGTTTCCATTGTCTGTGTTTGCCATATCCAGCCCTTGGGTTGAACTCACAATTAATATGCCACCAAATTTAAAGACCAGCTAATCTATTTTCCTGTAAAACAATCCTGAACCTAAAACTTAGAGTCTTAAGCCTAATTGCCTGTCTGCTGCTGCAGCTTCTGCTTTTACTGATGTTATATTTTATCTCCTTTGACCCTGTTTCTTTTTTCTTATTTCTGCTGAAGCCTTGGCTCTCTCAGTTGTCATTTCTCTTTCTTTTTTTTTTATATTAATGGCTTCTATACGATATTTATTTATATGCTATGCCTTCATTAATTTTTGGGGCAAGGGTTTCTTAACTGTGTATATTTTGCTGAGATAACTTTGCTCATGGTAACCATCATTCAGTTTCATCTAACAATGTTGCTTTCTTTGAAATATTTTTATAAGCTGTTTACTGTTTATATTTAATGCTTAATGATTCTAGGTGTACAGGTAAACCATTATATATTTTATATTACAATTAAATTTGGTTATAGAATTTTGTTGTTTGTGCAAAATAAATAAATAAATAAATAAATAAAATTAATGTGTCTGTGCCACCCCTGGATAGTGTGGTTGAGGATATTTGGTTTAGCACTCGCCTTATGAAGAGGATTTATTCATTGTTAATTGTGGTGTATGTGATGGAGTCGGTTAGGTTTAAAGGTTAGTGTTCGTTGCAAAATTCTTCCATTACAATAATTTTAAATTTTGATCACAAGAAATTAACACAACACAATCGGTTTAGAAAATAAGATGACAACAGGTTGAATATCAAATAACAAGAGAAAATTTATATATTAATAAATGACAAACAAATAAAAGTGTTGACTGGTTCATAATGATACAAACAGTGTAAGTTTGGTGAGATGGAAAATATTCATGAGGTTCTTTATGAAATAGTCAAGATTGAATAAAGTTCGTTGACAAAATTAATATTTGAAGAAAGTTCAAATACAAAATTCAATAAAGAGCCAACCAAAGTGCACATTAGGAAAGTTCGTAGCTTTGCACAAAGTTCGAATGCAAATAATATTTGAATTGAAATTACATACCTTGTCAGTCATTAGTGATGAAACAATAAATATCTTATTCTTAATCTTCTAAGAAATTATAAGAATATTCAGTATTCATTTTTTATGTCACAGAATGTGTATGAAAAAGGTCTGAACATTACTTTTCAACAGAGATATATTGTAATGTAGATATAGGTTTTGTGAATGTTGTTTGTAATTAATGGAACTAGAAATAGTTTGTTGAAAGTTTCTTTTGAACAAACGAAGAAAGTCTTTGACTGAAATAGAAAAGTGTGATCATGTGAATGAATGTAGAATTGTGGAGTGACCCTGGAATCCGTAGCACGTATATAGGAAAAATTGAGAAGAAAGTAAAGTGAGCGCGCAAAAAGAGGAGTGCAGCGGGTCCAAGTGTCTGAACTTGACCGACGTGGATTCGATTAACAAGTTGGGTGCACTGAAGAAAGGGTACAAAAGGGATGATTTTTTATTTTTGAAAGGTATATTAGTCAGTTAAGTAAGTGCCATATGTGAAACACGCTTGGGCAATCATGTTTCGAAAGAGACATGACTGACTGGGCAGAAGATTACCCCGCAGTAGGTTGCCATTGCTTTCTGTGGTAGACTGGTTGCCAGCCAAGGCTATAGAACCCAATCTGTCCTGTTATTTAACCCATAACTGAAAGGAAGAGTCAGATTAATACCTTTCTCAAGGGTATTTGCGCGCAAGTGAAGGCAATGAATTCAACTGGAATTTGAACTCGGCTCTCCGATTTCTCGTAACGAGCCGATAGCCACTGCACCACAAACCTTTCAAAAATAAAAAATCGGCTCAAACGGGCCTTTAGGATTTTGGGCACAAAACAGGGTTTGGACCAATGAGATTGCTTAGAACGCAATCTACAACTATGATTGGCTGGTGCATTGATATTGGATCGTTCCAATATGTTTTGACCAGCAACCAGGGGTGGATAGCTTATGCTATTCCTACAGTATTAAAATTACTATATGTGCATTGCTAGTGTACATACATTTTTGATTTAATCATTCTTATAGAATCAACATTTTAGTAGTTAAACCACTGAAATGAATTATTCAGTACTTAAAGATATTTAAATATGAAAGAATGAGTAAGGACTTTTGAAATAAATTTTGTATTTTTTTAGCTATATATACTTTTATTCCAAAGTAAAGTTTGTCACAGAATATTCATAGTGCACACACAGAAAAAAATAGAACCCAATATTAATTCTGAATATTATTTTAACCTAGTTAGTGTTGGGTAATTATATTTTAAAAGAGTATTTACATTTGAATTCTTGATTGTAACTGAATTAAAATCTTAAAGACATGACCTATTTTTGGTCGACATAGGTTCAAGTTTCCATAAGGTTTTGATTGGTTGGGATAAACAATAGACTTTTAAAAAATATAAGAGATGTTGATTTTTTATATCTTTGTAATAATTTTTTCTCTTAATTTTAAAGCCTTGTCTCTGCCTTGTTTGTCTTTTGCATATTTCCGTTTTCAGTTTGTCATTGACATTGTTTTAGCAGGCTAAAAATAATTGTTCTTGTTAGTGTTAATATATTAAGTTTTAGAACATTTTCTTTCTATAAATCTTTCTTTTTTTGCTGTTTTCGTTTTAATTTTTTTTTTTTACCTTTTTTTATATATTTATTAGAGATTACTCTGGTGGTAGTGCTGTTATCTCAAAACAATTTAAGAACCAAACAATAAAAGTTATTACAAGAAATACATAATCTGAATAAAATTAACAAAAAAAAATAGTTTGATATATTGCTGAGATATTATCATGAATAAACTAAAGTAATGAAGAAAAAAGGATTATATGAACAAAATGAATTTAACTTCTTATATAATTTTTTTCTACTTTATTCTTTCCTGAATATCACAAGTTAACTCATTTATAAAATACATTTTTATTTTGTGCTGAACTAAAAATATCTGTGCATTGCCTTTTTATGCAAGAATGCCACAATCCTGGACTCCTTATGCAACATTTTCAGATTAATGGTAACAACTACAGGTTAAGGAAGCAAAACTTGTGGTAACATTTAAACTAAAATTTCCTACCATGATATTTAGAACAATAATTAGATTGATTAGATATTAATAAAAGAAAGAACAGTTGTGAAATGATAATTAGACTAACCAGTAAAAATAATTGAAATTAAGAAAGAGATTCAGTCAGGATTGAACACTGGTCATTGTCATTCCTAGGCCAGCCTAATCATCAATTGTTATCTTTTGCTAGTTGCATTTTGATATAATCACATTATTGTTTATTTTCTAACTTTGATATGTTGATGCAATGCTTGTTTATTTCATTGTTTCTGACAACCAAAATATATTTCTCATTGGCTTACTAAAATATAATTAATTTCTCAATTCAAAATTATAACTGAAAATAATTTAATGTAAATTATATTTGCTTCTGACCAAATAATTTAATTAAATTATATTCTATTATTTATATTTTGTGACCTTGAAAACTAGTGTTGTTTTCACAATACACTGTCTATTTTTGTTTTTGTATTCTGTGGTGATACTGAGCAAAAGCGATGGACCGGATGTTTGCTCTATAATGACCAGAAAGCAAATGACCAAAAGTAGTCTGTGTGCAGGTGGATCCGTGCAGTTGTTCCGGGTGAAAAATAAAAATTAATCAAATATTAAATTTCCATTTCGCGAGCCTACGCAAATTTTAATTATCAGCCAATGGGAAGCCCAGAATCAAATACAAGTGTGAAATCCCAAACGAGCTGCTGTGATCCAAAAAGAAGATATAAAAAGTGGATACAGACAGACCCCAGCGAGCAGACCTCGAGGAGAAGAGTGTAATCAATATCCCCTTGACTTAAGTCAAGTGGCTGCTACGGTTGCCTCTTTCCTTCTCCCCTGTCTCAAAACTACTTACTGACCTAAGGAGCGACTACATCAAAGACATTCCTCATTTAAATGCTCCCCACATTCCTAAGCCTTAAATCTCTTTCAGCATTTTATTTGCCATGAACATTTTAACCTCCGTTGGACCTATATTCAAGTATTTCTTTAATTGTAAAAACATTAATTGATATGTGTATATATAAAAATGTTATTTTCTACTCAAATTGCCTTTTCTTGATTTGATAATCATTTTATGACTATCTATAACAAAGCCAAATTTTGTTAACCTGCAACAATATACAACTACCCTTCTCTAGAATGGACTCCCACTACTAACAGAAAAAGAATAGATAAGCAACCCACTATAATTTCATTTTGACTGAACTCATTGCATGTTCTTTTTCATCTTTGACAGGAATAAATTATTTTCAAGTTCAATTATGCTCAGTTGGTCTCTAGAATATATAACAACTACACCTCCCAGAAATGAAGTTTTATGCTCTTCATTGATCTGTAACTTCTTCAAACTATACTATGATCTCTCTCTCTCTCTCTCTCTCTCTCTCTCTCTCTCTCTCTCTCTCTCTCTCTTTATTGGGGATCTAAGTCTAGACTGATCTTCATTCTAATCTTCCAACTTCATGTCAGATTTGTTCAAAATATCCTTCATTGCTTTCTCCATCAGAAACACTCACGCTTTCCTCCCTTTCAGAGTCTTATTCATCTTCCATCTATACTTCTTTGTCATCAGTTCAAGGTCTTTTTGATCAGAATGCACCAATAAATTTTGTCAACTTGATGCTATTATAGCCATTTTATGTCACTTTTGTGCAATAAAGTTAGCTTTTTAAGGGCTTGATTTATTGAATAGGACATTGTTATAGGTGATCTAATTTGTCTTCCCATCAATGCAGAAGTACTTTGTATTCTACCAGCATGTGTAACAGTTCTATAACTCAGTAATAGTCATGGTAGGCAACTATCTCTAGTGTCTCTGGATGGGGAAAATGCTTTCAACCCCATTTTTACCATTTGTACCATTCTTTCTGTTTTTGTTTTTTTATAAAGGAAGCATTCAGTTTATTTTAACCATGAACAAAAACTTCTGGAAAATATTACTCATAATATTTGTTTTATCATGACTGTCTTCCTATACTGAACTTTAACCACTCCAGGCTATCCAGAGAATTAGTTGATCAAAATAGTTCTACACCATTAATATGTCCATGATCCATATGAACACAGGCCAATGGTTCCTTTACATGGCCAGTAGTCATGAATGTCTCTTGGTTTGGTGAAAGTTTTTTTATTTTCCTACATTTTGGACATTTTTGTATGTACTTTTCTACATCACATGAATACCCAGGCTACCAAACTTTCAATTTTAATCAGTTTTGTATTGCTGTTATTCCACAATAAACATCATGTACACTTTTTATTACAACTTTTCTTAATCTCTGCAAGGTCATTAAAATATTTCCATTGCATATAAAACCCTTCTCTATAGTTGTGCCTTATCTCTTTATAGAGTCACTCTGCCCTAGAACAATCACTCTCTTTGTTTCTTTTTATTCTACATGCAATCTTGCTTAATACCAGAGCCTGTAAGATTTAAAATGCAAGACAATCTAAGGGTAATAAATCTGTTTCAACTCAGTGCAATATTTTATCTGCTGAATGGTCTGATCTTTTTGATGATTCATCGTTTAACTGAATTAAAATTGTTTAATTTTTAATAGAGCATCTTCATTTTTCTTTCACATATCCGATGTTCAAGTCAAAGGCCATGAATCTTATGGCTCACCTTAAAAGATATACCATTTGGTAATTCCTTCCTGGGGTTAATGATAATAAAGTTTATGGCTAGATTTAAGCAGAAACTTCTTGCTTAATAAAAATTAGCAAACTCTGTTTGTACTCTATACAATAGCTAATTTTCATAATATTTGAACAATTAGCCCTGGCTGATATTAACCTTTTAGAAAGGTACTTCAGAGAATAACCTTCTTGAGATAAAATCGCTGATACAGCACACTCACTTGTGTCCGTAATTAAAGTCGCTTCCCTTTTAGGGTAAAAATTCTTTACAATGGATATTTCTTTCTTTAAATGTTCAAATACTGCATTCTGTCAGTGAGGTTCATTTAAATTTGTTGTTGATTTTTTATAACTCTGCATATTCATTATATTTTGGCAAATCTTTGCTATAAAAATTGGCTGACCCTAAAAAAAGATTCCAATTCTTTTTTATTTCTAGCTTTAGATTTCACTGCTATTTTCTTTATCAAATTTGTGTTTGGTGAAATTCTATCTTTGGAAATCAAGCATCTCAACATATATTTATCTTGGTTTATGATCATTCTAGCATTTTTTAATTTGTTTAAAACATAATACTTTTCTTTTTTTTAGCTCTTCTCTACTGGTAGCACTAATACATATATCGACTTGATAGAAGACCATATTCTTAATATCACTAGTTAGTAAATTTTCAATGGCGCTTTGAAAGGTAGCACTTGCTGTTTTTATACCATGAATCTTATGCTTCCATCTGAGTAAGCCTTTTGGAGAGTTAATCATAGTGACCTCTTTGAACTATTCATCAATTAGTATCCAAGTCAGTTGAGGCACATTGAATTAAATGACACTTGGATGTTTAATATGAAAACCTGAATGACTGAATTTCCTACAGGCTCCATATGGTTATAACAATAAAAACAATATTTCCTGATTCCTATATGAAACAAAAATGAAATATTGGGTGTAATAAACTGATCTAGTAAGGATTAATAAAAAGAAAGAAAAGTAGTGTGTGTGTGTGTGTGTGTGTGTGTGTGTGAGAGAGAGAGAGAGAGAGAGAGGGAGAGAGAGAGAGAGAAGAGATAAGAAAACATAAATAAGTTTTGAAAGATCAAAAAAAGTCATCATGAAGCATACTTCTTAGAATAACTTTTATTTTTTATCAGATCATTATAAAAGTTTGTACCCCATTTTTATTGTTAATATAAAATGACCACAACTTGACACTAGTGTTTGTCTTGGTGCTGATTTCTGGTGAGTTCTAGATTGAAACTTTGCGTTGTTCAATTGCTAGCCAAAATTTATTGAATGTTGAATTCCTTAAAGCTGGAGGATGAACTTTCACTATATAATGCTCTATAAAAAAATTTAAAAAAAACATTCAAAAGGTTTTGGACAGTCAAAAAGTGGTTAGTCAGATTTTTTCAGAAGGATTTTAGCCTAAATGATCAATCAACCACACTCTGGGTGATCTTCTGATGTCGATGAAAATGCTCTGATTATCATTGTGGCAAATAAAATAGATATTTCAATGGAAGAAATTGCTTATAGTTTGAAAATCAATATCTCAATGGCTATTTGAAGAGATTTGGGTTCAAGAAAAATGTCTGATTAGCAAATTGAAAAGGTGTCTTTTTCCACCATGACAACATGGGACCACACACTGCAAAAGAGATCTTGTAGAAGCTTACAGAGTTGAAATTGGAAACCCTCCAGCACTCACAATATTCTCCTTTTCATTAATTCTGGTCTCTACAGAACAATTTAAGCAACAAAAAATTGACACTGTACTTTACAATTTGTCATAATCAAAAATTGACACTGTACTTTACAATTTTTCATAATCTTCTTTCAACAAAAAGTTTTTTGTAGAATAATGGGAAACAGTTGTTAAAAACAACGGAGGCTATTTAATTGATTAATAAATGCATTTTGTGAGTATGTAAAATTTTGTTTTTCATTCTCTAATCAGACACAAACTTTTCTAATTTTTGTTAGAGTCCATTGAAATTAGATTTCTTTTTCATTGACTATACATGTTAGCCAAATTTGAATACTAAGAAAGCAAAATAAAAAAAAGTTGTACTATTTGTAGTGGATATATAAAAAAATTCTGTGCATGTTCTAAAATATAATTTATAATATATATATATATATATATATATATATATATATATTATGATGTTAAAGACAAAATTTTTTCTATTATAATTGGCATAATGTTGCAACCAGTTTTACAGCATTATGGTTCATTCAGTCTTAAAGATTCCTTTTCCTTTGCTCAATTTATTCAGAATTGTGATGCCACTGATGGATTATGTGTTCTTTTGACATATGCAGCCTATTCACATGTTTTCCTTTGTTGGAGACTATCGTTTTTTATAGTGATTTGCTATATCATAGTCATTTGACTCTCCAGAGAATACCCAAAGATATTTTCCTTGAACTTATGAAATTTGCCACCATGTCTGTCAATTTTAGTTTTGACAATATCATGTATTGTCAGATTGATGGTGTCACAATGGGTTCCCCTTTAGGTCCTATTTTGGTGAATATATTTGTGGGTTTCAATAAGGAGAGACTACTGTTAAGTTCTTCCAGGCCCACGGTCTACTTCTCTTATGTTGATGACACTTATGTATTTTCAACAATGAATCGGAGGTTGACTAATTCTTCTCCCTACTCAACAGTGTTCATCCTGCCCTGAAATTTACAGTAGATAAGGAGGTCAATTGTTTTTTGCCCTTCTTAGATGTTCTGGTTCATAGAACACCTTTCTCTTTTATTACTTTTGTGTATAGGAAGTCTGCTTTTACAGGTCTCTATACCTGATGGGATTTTTTTTGTTCTAAATGACAAAAGATTAATTTGATTAAGACCTTGACCCACAGGGTGTTAATGATCTGTATAGATAACACCATAAAATGAAATTAGTTGTATAACTAGTATATTTGTGAGCAATGGTTAGCCGTTGGACATTTTTCATTCAGTTATTTGATGGAAGATGGCTGAATTTAATAAAATTAAACCAGTAACAGTGGAAAAATATCCAGTCTCTCTTTGAATACCATGGTTGGGTAGTGTTAATGATACTTTAGCCAAGCATATTTCATTAAGTTCAAGTGAGTGTTATTATGCGGCTAATGTACATATTTTGTTTAAAACTAAACCTATCCCTCTATCTATGTGTAAAGACATTCTACACCCACCACCACATTAACCCTGTTGTTTATTATTTCAAATGTAGTTGCAGAGTTGACTACATAGGTAGAACAACACAACATTTAGATGTTAGGATTAAACATGTGCTTGCTAAAATACTCAACAAGAATTTTTCATCTGGTGATACCATTCGAAACACATACAGGTCATCTATAGTGGATCATCTGATAAATAATCCGACTTGTGCTGTGGATTTTAGTGCAAATTGGTTCTCTGTTTTGGCCAGATCACACTCATTGTTCCATCTGAGGGTGTTGGAGATGCTGTTTATCAGATTCAGGCAGCCCTCACTTTGTAAACAAAAAGAGTGTTTGCTTGGGCTTGCTCTGCTGGGTCTCTAGCATCTTTAGATGTAATAACTTTTATCAAATATCTAAAAAAAATATTTTTCTCCCCCTTCCGTTCATTCATTTCACCCATAACAGATATTCTTTTCTCATAATTTTTTCCCTATTAACAGTTCTGAAGAGTGGGGACAAAACCGATTGACTGGTGTTTTTATTTTAAAATTTGATATGGCCAATTATAATAAATTTTTTTTGTTTTTAACACCATAAAATTTTGTACCATTAAAAAAATATATATATATATATATATATATATGGGATTGTAAAAAATCCATAAACCTAGTTTTCCTCTTTGGCCTATCCTAGCCTAAATACCTACACCTGTATACCAACTATTAAAAAACTTCAACCAAATAATTTCTCCATACACACCCAATAAATACAGCATTGAATCAATCAATGACTTCTTCCATATCCTTAAAGTAACAAATCTTATCAATGATACTGTGGCTTTCCACCTCCTCCAAACATCCAACCAGCTATCTTCTGAAAACTACTCATTACCTGTACCATGAAAACTCCATTTTATAATCATAATGGCAACACATATTGGTGTTAGCATGGGAAACACTTTAGAAAACAAAGTGTTTAAAACTACCCACAAACCAGAAATCTACACAAGGTACATCAATGACATTTTCATTTTGATAAAAAGTAAAAATGAAATTACAAACCTAAAATCAATTTCTGAAAAAACTAAAAGCTAAAATTTGCATAAGAAAATCCCATTCCTGAATGTCGAGATAGAACTACAATCTAATGTATTTACCACTTACTCATATGAAAAATCCACCAATATGAACTCTTGTTTTCTAAACTACAATAACCAATGCCTGGAGAGATATAAAATAGCAGCGATAAACTTCTTAAATAGAGCCCACCAAAATTCCTCTTCTCAAAGAATATTTCTAAGCAAATTGAAATATAAAACAAACACTAGTCAACAATAATTTTCCCAACTACATCCTTGACAGACAAATAAAATTATTATTATATAAAATACCAGTAATAAAAATATAACACAACAAAACATTAACATATTTTATTGTTACTAGATGCACTATAATTATAAGCAGGCTGAATTTGGCCCGTCCCAAACCCTGCTGTGGGCCAATGCACACATATAAAACCATAAATTAAAGCAGACAGATATATCAAATTGTAAACAGGCGAAAAAGCCAAATCCTACTACCACACACACTTATATAAACCATAAACACACACAAACATGAACTAACCCACTTACAGGTACACACACACACACACATACTCACTACAATTAACAGCAACAGTAGCAGCGAAAGAGGACCATTCGTTTAAAGACATGGTCCACCAGCAGACAGACATGAAATCAAGCTCTCCTATCATTCTGAAGATGAGATTCTGATCTCAAAATATTAATGAATAATACATAGGTAATCCCCAACACATTCTTTAACTTCCTTTATTATACTAAATGCATCGTGATAGCCTTCAAATACCTGCCCATACACCATATATATATTATCTTAGTCTCAGGCTACTTATCTGAAAGCTCTGGTGTGTACATCATGTGATCATGACTCAGTGAAACATTTTGTTGTTATATATCAAGAACATTTGTCCAAGACCATTAATTCCATGAGTTCTCTCAGAAATAGTAAATGGCTACTACTGATGGCAAAACATATTTCCAACTTTCTCATGATAACATAATGACCAACCTCTATATAATAAAAGAAAATTCATAATTCGAACCTGAAAAGCCCTAAAACAAAAACAAGGCACATAACAACAGTGACTTACACAGTGGTATATAAAATCAGCAGTCTAAGGATAAATTCTTCAGTAGCTGGCCCAACATGGGTAAAAGAGGTTTGAGAATTTGATGCTGTCCCAATGACCTGGCTGATGCTGATGCCAGACCCTCACATCTGGCCTGACAGTGGCTTGAGTTCCTGTCTGACACCTCTGACCACTACCACTGGTACCACATTGCCTGATGCCTCTGATCACTACTACTGCTACTGCAACTGTCCTTTTAAGGTCAAAACAACTGTTCTTTTCAGGACAACAGACAAGTCATGTCTCACTCTACTATGACAGCTTTTTTCAGGACAAGAATGTCTATTTTACCACAATATGCATCAGCTCAATGCGGTAACCCAGCAACTTCCATTGCAGAGCCCAGTTCAAACTGGTACCATCAGCGTAATGACTTCCAACCTAGTAAGCAGTCCAGTTTAACCCAGCAGTGACCTCCAACATAGAAGCCCTACTTTGACTCCAGACTGATAAACTCCCAGCTGCTAACATGGTCTACATATCTGTCATTGGATTGAACTGTACTTTGACAGCACAGTCCATGCCAGCAACTGTGGCAACACCCAATAAACTAATCCTGTTCGTCTGGTGCAGTGATGATGAGCAACTCAGACTTCATTTCCTGACCTATGAACTGCTAAATGCGTGCACTGATGATTCGAGTCTGTAAGCAGTGGACAACTAAACTAATAATAATAATAAACACTATAATAATATAAAATAACAGTGAAAAAAATAGATAATATTAGGGATAATAGGGAGAAAATATAGATAATAATAGGGGATAATAGGGAGAAAACATAATTAAATTAATAATGAAATAAAATAGAATATAGTTCATGTAGAGAAAACAGCATTATAATGTTAAGAATATAAGGAACTATCTTTAAATTATTTAATAGTATCTATTGGTATTTTGGATTTGTGAAAGAATGCAGAAGTAATGTAATGTTTTAATTGTGTGTTTATAGTTGGTAGTAATGCTATTAAAGTGTTTTCATAGTACTTCCTCCTTAAAAGGTTATGTTCTTTTTTATTAAACTAGCATTTGAGAAATTAAAATTGTGTCCTATGTTATTTTGATGTAATACAAGAGAGTTGGAATATATGTTCAAACGTAGGTCTCTTTTATGTTCATAGATCCGCACTTTTAGATTTTGTGGTATTTCCTTTATATATACATTATTGCACTGCAGACACAGTATTTTGTAAAACCTAGCATTTAAATTGGTTTTTAGTGTTTTTTAATCTGACAATATCGCCAATAGTCTTGGAGGTGGTGGTAATGGTTCTAGTGTTTGGGATAGCTAATTTATTTGAGAATTCATACGAAAAGGTGTTGGATGGTAGTGTTTTAAAATTTGTGTGACTTTTGGAGGGTATTTGTTTTTTTGGTTTTATGGATTTTAGAAGCATGTTTTTGGCAGTGAGGATGAAATGGTGTTGGTAGTAAAGAAGTTTTAATGTTTGTCCAATATATCTCTCTTCTTCAGATAAATAATTTGGGCTGTTTGTGGTGTAGTGGATATCGGCTCGGAACGACAAATCGGGGAGCCGAGTTTGAATTCCAGTTGAATTCCTTGCATTCATTTACACACAGATACCCTTGGGAAAGGTATTAATCCATTTCTTCCATCCATTTATGGGTTAAACAAGAAGACAAATTGGGATTTTTAGCCTTGGCTGGCAACCAGTCTACCGTAGAAAGCAATGGCAAACTACTGCGGGATAATCTTCTGCCCAGTCAGTCATGTATGGCACTTAACTGACTGTTAAGGCTCTAAGGTAAAAATCTATAATTAAACAAGATTTAATTCTTTGGTTGTGGTGGGAATAGAAATTAATAAAGTTGTGTTCATTTGTAAGTTTAATATAAACCTTACATTTTAATTTATCATTATTATGCATTATTAAGATAACAAGGAATGGTAAAGAATTGTTAGTTTCAAGTTCATATTTGAATTCAATGGTAGGTTATTAAGTTTAGTTACTAAGTCTAATAGATTGGTATGATGGGGGTAAAATTATAGGACATCATCTATATATCTAGTACATACAATGTTATGGAAAATCTTCAGGATTTTCAGTAACATTATTGTTTACATTTGTTGACATTACGATCCATTTCAGAGCAGAGATGGTTATTTATAAAAAAAATGGAAATCGTGTTATATAAGGCTTGATTTGACTTTGATTAGACTGTGGAATCATTTGTGGTCAAGCAGTCTAAGATGCACCAGATCAACTGGTGGCTTCCCATATGTTGATAGGGGTCGCAGTTTGAATCCTGCTGAGTTACACATATTTTTCATAACAAAACTTTTTGTAAATAATAAGGCTGGTAGAAATAGATATATAAGTATAATGTTTGATTAAAAACAGAATATCTACTCAAACATGATTATCAATTAAATATAATGTTCAAACAAATAAAATAAATATGTCACTTGTTAAAACCATTTCATCAATCTTTGAGATTTTCCGTAACATTGTATGTTGACATTACGATACATTTCAGAGCAGTGATGGTTATTTATGTAAAATCGAAAATTGTATTATATAAGGCTTAATTTGACTTCAATTAGACTGTGGAATCATTCATGGTTAAGCAGTCTAAGATGCATCAGATCAATTGGTGGCTTCCAAAATTACTATATAAACATTATACTTATATATCTATTTCTACCAGCCTTATTATTTACAAAAAGTTTTGTTATGAAAAATATGTGTAACTCAGCAGGATTCAAACTGCGACCCCTATCAACATATGGGAAGCCACCAGTTGATCTGGTGCATCTTAGACTGCTTGACCACAAATGATTCCACAGTCTAATCAAAGTCAAATCAAGCCTTATATAACACGATTTCCATTTTTTTATAAATAACCATCTCTGCTCTGAAATGGATCGTAATGTCAACAAATGTAAACAATAATGTTACTGAAAATCCTGAAGATTTTCCATAACATTGTATGTACTAGATATATAGATGATGTCCTATAATTTTACCCCCATCATACCAATCTATTAGACTTAGTAACTAAACTTAATAACCTACCATTGAATTCAAATATGAACTTGAAACTAACAATTCTTTACCATTCCTTGTTATCTTTAAATTCAGACATAGCATGTTACATTGCATTTGAATACATGGTTTTGTTGTCATTTCGCACTATCGGTGTGATGTCATAGAACCACATTGCAAATTTGAGAACTGCGTTTGTTATTTTTGGTAACTATTGCCATTGCCTAGCAGAGTTTTATGTCAACACAAAATAAAATCGTCAGTGATGGTGGATGTTATTGTATTACCATCTAAATAACCTCTCTGAAGATGGCTCATGTGAGCCAAAAGCTTAGAAGCAAATTAATAAAAAATTATCCAAATGTTGGAGAATTTTTGTCTTTATTTTCAACTGAAATTAAAGCCAAAATACGACGTTTAGAACGGCTCATGATTAAACATAATAGATATTCATTGTTTCTTATATTTAACAGTATATGTTTAGAATATAAATATATATACATATATATATATATATATATATATATATATATATATATATATATATATATATATATATGTTAAAGGATATTCAGATCATCCAATTACCAAAATTTGATCAAATTATTAATCCTGACTCACACTATAAAGCTCTAAAATATTAATTTCATTTACGTTAAGGATTTCAATAATACAATAACCTCATGGCCATACATTCAAAGATGTAAACTAAGCAAACTTTGTTTTTTTAGGTCATGCAAACTTTTTTGAAAGATACATTTTGATAAGTCAACTCTTTATTTAGAGAAGGAATATTTAGAGGAACTTCTTATTTGTTTAATGAACATGTATAAATCTAGTAACTTGATACATGACTAAAAGTTATAAAGATAGTAATTGCTAAATTAAAATTGTGGTAGTCCTTTAATTATTCTTATATTTTATGGTTTTAAAATAAATAAAAATACTTATCTAACAATGAAAATATCCTGCTATAGAAGTTATCTTTCTATTTTAATACTGAATCTTTATAAAAAGATAAGTAGACATTTATTGCATCAAATTAATAGTAGTGGTAGTAATAATATTAATATGCTAGTCCTATTAGCCTTTATTATGAAAGCCCCATAACTGTTTTGTACTTACTCTTTGTTCAATGACTTGCTAGATAATGCAAAATTATCTAATTTACCTCCAGTGTCAGTTCATACAGAATAAAGTTCATTAATATGGCAAATGGTCAAGAGAATTTTATTACTTTTTCTCTTAATTTCATTTTTTATTGAGATTATTACCTGATCATTTCCACATTGAAAACAGAAACAGACCAATGTGTCATGTTTGTTAAAGGAGAGAGAATCAATATTATTAGAATGTAGTAGGTATTGTAGATCTATTGAATATATAAATAAGAGGATGTAGGAAATTTCCCAACTGTGTGTGCATGTGCTCGGCAGTGAGAGTAGAATGAAAAAACCCAAGGCTCAAAATAACTGTTTAATAGCTTTTATTTGTGGTTAAAAAGAGAGCACAAAATAGTGGCATTTTGTAGGAAAAAGAGTTGGGTTTCCCTTGAGTGGATGTTTTGTAGAAAGAGATTTCACTGCTTATTCCTATTGGAGGAATGAGAAATTGGAGTGCAAAACTGTTAGGATTGTTACGTGTTTTCTACAACAAAGGTTGTGTGTAGTTTTTCCTTTGGGTAGGTCTCTTGAAGGGAGATTTCTCCACCTTTAGGAATGAGACCTCTGAAGTCAAGCTCTTAGGAGAGGCCATGTGTCTTCTGCAGCAAGAGTTAAGAGTAGCTCTTCAAGCTGGGCCTTAAAGGCTGAAAAGTAGAAAAGAGGAGCTGACCTTGGAGTAGAGGCCACAGAAAGGGAAAGTGGAAAAGAGAGCTGGCCTTAGAGGTAGAGGCCTGTTGAAAGAGAAAAGTGGAAAAGAGATCAAATAGGGCTTGGTCAGAGTTTTTATGATTTCTGTTGCACATGCTGATTATTTTCAGTACTGCTATTGCTGAATTGAGCAAAGTAAGAAAGCCTTCACTTAACATAATAGCCAACAAGTAAGATAGTTATTATAAGGAATTTAAATAAATTTTAAGTGATACATTTCTAACTTATGTTAAGAAAGTAATTGCATTAGGTAATTTATGAATTTTATTAAATGTATAAAATGATATAATAAGATGATATTATAGTGGGTATCTTATCTATTCTTTTTCTAGTTGTAGTGGGAAGTCCATTCTAGTGAAGGGTAATTGTATACTGTTGCAGGTTAACGGAATTTGGCCTTGTGGTAAATAGCCCACTATAAGTCATAAAATGATTATAAAATCAAGAAAGGCAATTTGAGTAGAAAAATACCATTTTTATATATACACATATCAATTAATGTTTTTACAATTAAAGTAATAACATGATTATAAGTCCAATGTAGGTTAAAATGTTCATGGCAAATAATAAGCTGAAAGAGATTTAAGGCTTAGGAATGTTGTTCATTTTGGTAATAGAAGACTGACAAGGAGAATTCAATACTTAAAATCATGTGGAGGCATCTTGTATGTAAGGAATGTCTTTGATGTATTCACTCCTTAGGTCAGTAAGTACTTTTGAAACAGGGAAGAAAGTGAGGAGAGGTGAAAGGAGGTGAACATAGTAGCCGCTTGACTTGGTCAAGGGAGGTACTAATCCCACTCATCTGTCCGTCGGTCTGTCTCCTTCGGTCTGTCTCCTTCGGTCTGTCTACTGGGTGCTTTCTGTCTCGCTTTTTATATCTGCTTTTTGGATCAAAAGCAGCTTGTTTGGGATTTCACACTTGAATTTGATTCTGGGCTTCCCATTGGCTGATAAATAAAATTTGTGTAGGCTCGCGAAATGGAAATTTAATATTTGATTAATTTTTATTTTTCAACTGGAACATTGGTGTGGACACAGATGCGCACCGACGAGTTTTGGTCATTTGCTTTCTGGTTGTTAAAGTGCAAACATCCGGTCCATCACTTTTGTTCCATATCACCACAATATAACTAGCATTAGATGAGATTAAAATTATTCAGGATCTTGGCAAACTGCATATAACCAAAAGTTTGAAATAACTTTCATATTTGTTTCAATGTAAGCAGAGAAGCATAAATATCCCTTAATTTGAATATGGCTAAAAACTTGATGGCTAACTATACAGATTCAGCTGATGGCAGACTATGAATAATTGTTTATAAAGTCATTATGGAGTTAGGTTTATATATTGTTGTAAAATATGGCAAAGTGTGTTCACTTTAGGGGAAACATCTAACTAAATGCTCTACAAAGAACTATGTGGAAACAAGCAGAGAAGGGAACGAGATGGGAGGAAACAAAAACACCACAGTCTCAGAAATGCAAGCACAGCATAACTTTTTTGACAGGAGTCAGTTGACAGAAACCTGGATCTAGACAAGTTGCATAGAGGCCCATATCTAAACATGCCAAACAGTTCCACTGCTAAAGGAGAAAACTTGGATGTAACTGGTGTTGACAGACATGTCTGCATGTAATGTGGGGCCTCTTTTGCATCAGTACTAACACACATTTGCCATATATACTTTTACTGTATTGAACATATCAAGTCTGTGACATTTTTTAGTCATATATATGTGAGTTCCTGTTTTAGATCATATTTATCACAAAGGGAAATACTGATATTAGTGGGATATCAGCATTAAGAATTTATTAAATTAATATCAATAAATTAATTAATATAAAGAATCAATCTTTGATTTTTGTTGAGAATCATGTTAAGTTCCTACCTCATGAATTTTGTTAAAGTCATTAATTCAGTGATAATATTATACATTGTGATGTATGAAATTGAAATTATGTTTTGATTGTCACATGATAGGAAGTAAACAAGGTATGTGATAGCTTCTGCTATGGAATGACTGTTATGATTATATCATAATTTCAATAAAAACAAAGATCATGCAATTCATGAACAAGAGGATTGATAACTTAGAAATCAAGAATAAGATTCATTGAACCAGATTTAAATCTTTGGTTGAGGTGAGAATAGAAATTAATAAGGTTGTTTTTGTTGGTAGATTATGATAAACCATAAATTCTAATTTATCATTATTATGCATTATTAAGATATCAAAGAAAGGTAAAGAATTGTTAGTTTCAAGTTCATATGGTAGGTTCTACCTTATTGAATTTAGTTACTAAATTTAATAGGTTGGTATCATGGGGATAAAATAAGAGGATGAAATAAACATTTTAAAAAACTTTGTCATTTAAAAACCATCAAGAAAGATGTGATGAAATGCAATGGCTTCAAATTAAAAAAAAAGTTAAACAAATCTAACTGAATTCTCTATTCTCTTTAACATAACTAACTACAAAAACTGGCAACTAATGTAGATATAACAATATATATATATATATCTAAATGTTACACAGTAAAAGCTTAAAATCAGATGTCTGTTGATAGTATTTTAGTGTGTTGGCTACTTCTATAATTAATGTGTAAGGTTTCTTAAGATAATATTTTACAATACATGTAATAATGGTAGTGAAAAGATACATGCACAAAAAAGAGACTAATTGATTTGCAATGCAAAATAACATTTATGAAACAAAACAACAAAAGGAAAGTGTAAGAATTTCTTTTCCTAAGTAAACTGCATACACAACAAAAATTGTTAATGAATGTATTTAAGTGTGACTTGCGTGAGTAGGTGTGTTTTTGTGTGAAGCACCCACAGCCCTTTTGCTTCAGTTTTAAAAGTTAATGACACACTTCAAAAGGAGGAAAGCAGGAAAAGAGAGTTATTTAAGGGTTCATGTTGTTTTTATACTCCTCAGAGCTGCTGCTGATTCTATGCTTATTAAGGCACGACATCATATTGCAAACATCTACTTAATCTTCTTTTTAATTCTTTTCTTTTTAGTAAATTAAAATAGCCAAATTGTGACTTTGTTCTATTCATCTAACAAATGATCCAATATAGTGTGAAGTGCTGATTCAGAACTTCACTTTTATATCTTCCAAATGATGTATACCCAAAAGATCCAAAAGTGATATGAATAAAGATCCTGAATGGTCACCATTCTATATGAATCATATTGAATAGTCTTCACTAGTAGTTAAAAAAAGAAAGTAAAAATTTAACTATGTACCTTTTCTTATCTGAATGCTATCATTAATGGCATCATTCTGTGATTTTCTTTCCATTTTTCAATTCTCCAAATTGCAATGTATTTGGTTAAATCTCTGGGTTGGTTTCCGACTTTAATATTTTGGGATATTTTACTGTTTTTTTACTTTTTGCGATAGTTTATCAAATGCTGCCACTCATTATCAGTTCAGACCATCCACCTGAATGTATAGAAAAAAAAAATGAGTCACACTTTGGTGTACATAAATTAATTTGTGTTCCAGAATATACATAAACATGCATCATTTTAATCATCTTAGCATAAACCTTAAAGGAAATAAGAAAAGAATTATACTGCTTAACTCTTGTCTGAAATAATTGAGATACAACAAAAATATAGAAAAATTTAAAAAAGTTTGATGATGCTGTTATCACTAAAAGTTTATTTTCATCTATTTCGTCAATGAGAACATTGTAAAAGATTGAATTGACTTTGCTTTTCTTAAATAATTTATTTATTTAATACTTGGAGTAAATTTGCAAAAAAAAGAAGGATAAAGAGTTGCTACCTTCCATTCTATTTAGACATTAAGTCACTTGTATTTTTTTTAATTTTTACTTTGTCTTTCTTTCTCTTCTAAACATTTATTTTGTTGAAGTACTCTATTTTTATTCAATAGAATAAGTTTATAAAAGGTTTAAACCACCAAGTTTTCCACTCAAAATTGTTCCAATAGTTCCAAATAGCTTAGTGTATTAAATGTTGGTCTGTGAATTTGGTGATATAATAATTGTGATTTCAATCCCTTGGCCTGAGAGTGTGTACTTATAAATGAGCAGTAAGTACTTAGACAAAATGCCTCTAGACATGGGCAGTGGAATGAAAGTAATCTACTTTCATAGATTAAATGTTATAATAGCGACAGCAAAGATGCATGTAAATAATGTAAATTAATGATGTTTCATCATACCTTTAAAATACTTTGTAAATCAGTATATGTTAATAAAATTAATCAGTATATTTAAAGGAAAAAATAACAGGGCTAAACGTCAGCATGTTCTTGTAAAAATGCGCAGAAGACAAGTAAAAGTATCTTACCAGTGTTTAAAAGTTCTCATAAAACAACTAATACACACCAAATATGAGTAGCAGACCAATACAGTGATCTCATTGAAATTAGTACTGGATTACTAATTGAACCAGGTTACTGATTGCTTGATTGATGATAGTCAACTTGCAGTTGGTACTTTTAATTTTTTAAAGTAGTATACTTTTGTCGTATCCTGTTGGCACTCCTACATTTTTTTGAAAACAACCAGAAGAAAAAACTTAAACAGTGATCATTATAAAACTGATCCAGGATATAAAAAAGCCTCAAAGCATTAAAAAAAAATAGCATTCCCCAGCCCAGATGACAAGGATAAAAGTGTGGTATCTGGCCCAGCAGCTGACAGCCAGCCCGCACTCCAGCCATCCATTATTATCTGCAGCTCACCATCAGCTGACACTTCTGCCAATCTCCAGCAGGCCTCCAGCACCAACCATCCTCACCAGGAGCAATGATATGCAATAAACTGTCCTTTTCAGGACAATGCTTTTCAACAACTACAAAATTGTCTATTTCAGGACAACACTTTACTTCTCATCCACTACATGACCATACAGAGATATTCGTTACCTAGTGCACTGTAACCTTATTTTTGTTGATAATATTTTCTTTAGCAAAAATAAACTTGGCTATATATTTTTTCTACTTAACTTTTCATTTTGTTTGTTGCTGTCTTCCATCATTCAATATATGTTTAGGGGCCAATATACTACCCACAACACCTTCTTGGATTTAGTAAGAACATACTATTTTGATTATGTGGTCAAGGAAACTTACTTCTTTCAGTGAGATTTGGCATTATTTTTTTTTACTGAAGAGCATGACAAAACTTTTAGCAGCTTTTGTGAATTTAGTTAAATTTTCATGTTCACCATGGGTGAGTTCACAAATTATGCTTTATTCTAATTGTTATTAGAAATAACACTCAACTATAAGTTAAATAGCAGGGTAGCCTGAGCTCTCGAGATTTAGGTGAAAGCCAGTCTAGGAGAAGGCCTACTGTAAATTAAAACCATAGAGAAGGAAAGTGTTCTACAATCTTTTCAAAGAACTTGTAATTGGTTCTGAAAAAGATATAATATATAAACAAAAATAAAAGGACTTCAAATTAAAATAAGACATTTGTGCTTTCCTTTAAAACTCTTATTTCTTTCTTTTTCTCTAAACTTCTCTTTATATTCCTTTCTTTCAACTAACAAGAAAGCAGCCCTCAAATAAAAATAGGAAGAAGAAGAAAAGACTGAACCCAGCCAAAAATGCTGCTTGTTTGCAGGAGCTGAGCTTACTAATTTGTGACTGCAAACTAACAAAAATCAGGGAGGCTCCATGCATAACTTCTGTTATAAAAAGAAAGGAATTTTGGAAAATAAAATAATTTTGGCCAATCAAAAAAAAAAATTAACACAAAAAGACTTTTGATGTTAGCCATTCAGTCCAGAATCTTGGAGCCTGGTCTAAAGGATATAAGCCCATACCACTAAGCTAGAAGAATGAAGACGATAGGAGAGTATAGAAAAAGATGTTACTGCAAAGAAACTAGCCATGTGTGATATGTGAAGTAGTTAAGAAGTCATTTGCTGCCCTTCTGAGAGCCAAGAAAAACACCTTATTTCTAATATTACTACTATCACTAGCATGGTGTGATTTCAAAACTACCACTGCCAAAATGAAACAAACTTTTCCCCAGACTGCTACCAATATCCGCCTTATAAACAAACATTTTGTTGTACCAAATAGCAAAAGGGCTCAATCTAAAACAAATAAATAAAAATATATTATTTATTTTATACTTTTGAGTTAGTTTGTTTTATGTCATATGTTTCTGATAAACATCACTTAGAATATCTACAACAACATTACCATAAATTCATGGCAATTCACAGATAATAAAGAAACAGAATATGTGGAGAGCCATGATTGCCTTCATCCTGAAGGTAGATAGCATTTAAAAAACAAAATCAGAAATAAATTTATCAACGACTTTCTGAAAAATATTAATTTACTAGTCTACTGAAACAGAAGCTACACTCTGATCCTATGAAAATGGATTTGAATGCCATTAAATAATATTCAGAATAGTAACTGGTATGTAGCTATATGCATTACACAAATCTATTATATAGAAAATAGTATTCTAAGCAACTTTTTGAAGTCAGAGGATAAACATCCTATTGCATACCTCATAATAATTTTTGGAATATATTATTATTGACCTAGGTTCCCAAAGTAGGGGGCACACCTCACATGAGGGAAATTTTATTTTTAAAGGGTCAATTCAAGAATGAGTTATTAACAGTGAATTTTTTCTAGTCTGTGTCAGTATGAGTGGGTGCAAGTTAATACATACGAGGCATATACATTATGTATACATATAAATAATTGTGTGCATGTGCATGTGTAATTATGTACGTACTGTATATATATACAAACTTATCACTATACTTGTTTTGAAAAACCCTCCATGTAGATACATGGAAGGAAAAAATGGTTGTAAAAAAAGAAAGAGCTAAGTACATGAACATCAGCCAAAGAGATTTGAACTGAGCCAGCACATAGCCCCCCCCCCCAAACAAACCTGAGACAAGTAACCAATAACAAAAAAGTGCTCAATACTTAAGTAGAGCAGAATAAGTAAATTAAAACTAGTGAACCAACAAACCTACCAAGGTTTCACCTAAACAGATCTTCAGGGAATGTTGGCTGAAGAGGATAATAACGACGACAAGATAAAGGGAACTCAATAACCCACATGACGAAAAAAAGGAAGACACCAAACACAAATAAGGGGGAACTTTCATTAAGAAACATATATATAAACATTAAAATAAAAAAAATAAAAAAATAAAATAAAATACAATAAAATAAAAAATAAAATAAAATAAAAAACACCAACATAGCAAAGATGGAAGCCTAGACCTACTAATGACAACTAAAGAAAATAAGGGAAAAGACAAACCTAGTAAATATATCTAATTCAGAAGCCAAGACTTCCTATGTCTATACTTATTAAGTATTTCTGTTTTAGAATTCAATAAATTGCTAGTGGGTTCAAATGATGGCAAGTTTTTCCTCCTCATATAACCTGCAAAAATTCTGGCCAGCTTTGAACTTAGTACATCTTTTTAATATTTTCCATTTTAAAATGGGGGTCTATGTTCAGTTCTTGTTTAATTGACCACACATAAGTAGAAAGAGTTGTGCTGTGTTTATATTTTTCATTGTTAAAACTACTAGTATCTTTTTTTGAAACTGTCTTGAGTAGCACCTAAGTATGTTTTGGGTTCCTGATCTTCTATGCTTTTATAAACTTTAGCTCAGTAAATGACACAATCTTGTTGGCATTTACCCTGTAGCGGACAGTTCTTAATTCTACAATTACAGCTAGTCATGCCTACATTAGTTTTATCCGTAACCTTAGTCTTATTCAATCCACTGATAATTTTCCAATATTTGGCATACAACAATAACTGAGTTTTACATTATTTTTATTGAATATTTTGTATAGCTTATTTTCCTTACCAAAATTTTGCTTTAAACTAAAAAATATTTTACCAATTTTAGTTTTAACAGCTAAATTAAATGGTGGATTAAATCAAAGGATGTTCCTACTTCTGTTTTTATGATTGCCTCTTTTAATACCGGCATATACCAAACTATCTGTATATATACTTTTAAGTAGTGCATCCTGATATAATTTTTCATGATTATCAAAGATAACTTGACTGGAAAAATTGTTGGACAATCTATAGGAAATACTTTTAGTAATACCCCGCATGATGTGGGTGAGGTGGTTGGATTTAGTATTTACGTATAGTAGGTTTTGGTTGGATTTACTATTTATGTATAGTAGGTTTAGGTGAAACATTGGTAGGTTTGTTGGCTCATTAGGTTTAATTTACTATATATATATATATATATATATATATAGCAAGAAAGTGAAAGAACACGTAGATTAAAACCTACTGTTCAAGCATTTACTTTTAGAAAGAGTGCTGTATTAATACAATACTATATATATATATGTGTGTGTGTGTGTGTGTGTGTGTGTGTGTGTGTATATATATATATATATATATATATATATATATTATAATCGTGTCACCCCCAAGCAAGGCATTTTACTGCCACTGTTGTGCAGGGGGTTACATCGGAGAAAAGTTATGAGAAAAAGTAACGGTTTCAGGGGGTGTCAGAAAGAGGGTAAGAGAAGAATGAGAATACTGATGAGAGTGAATTTGATGGAGAAAGGAGCATGAGCATGAGAGAGAGGATGCAAGTTAGTGGGATAGGCGATGACTGTTGACTTTACATTTGAATTCTTGAAAATTGTAGCTGTCGGGAAAGCAAGTAAACGGAAGGGAATTCCACAGGCAATAAGTGTGAGAAAAGAAGCTGCTGGAGTAGAATTTGTGTTTACATTTTATTGGTTTCACAGTAAAAGAGTTGCTAATCTTGTGGCTCAAGTAAATTCATATATAGTGGGTACCAGTGAGCTAAGTTCATCAGAGCAGAAGCCGTGAAAGTATTTGTAGAAGAGACACAGGGAAGCCACATTGTGCCAGTGAGAAAGTGACTGTATCTGAGCTGCCAAGTCAGGATTGATTACAATACAGATTCTCCATTGGATTTTGTCAAGGACCTCAAAGTGAATAGCAGGAGCACCCAACCAGATATGGCAGCAGTATTCAATGCACAGGTGGATGCTAGATTTGTATATATACAGGATTGTTTCAGACAGGAAAAACTTCCTGATCCTGCAAAGAGAACCAACCTTCTTAGCAACAGATTTAGCTATGGATTCTATATAGTCATTCCACTTGAGGTTTGTTGTGAGAGTTAACCCGAGAAGGCCCAGTGTTTTACTTTCCGGGAGACTCGTCTGATCCATGTCAATGGGGGGGTGGGGGTAAGAGCAAGTGTTTGTGATGGTTAATAGATAGCAGCTTTGTTTTGGAAGCATTAAAATTCACAAGCCATTTATTAACCCAGTTGATCACGGATTGGAGGTCCTTTTCAAGCTTGGCAGTGAGGTTTGCTTTGTCAGCCTCGGCAGATTTTTGATCGCGGCAAGGGTAAACCGTAGTGTCGTCAGTGTATATGCCTACTTGGGATCTTATTACATCAGGGAGATCGTTAATGTAGATAAGGAAAAAGTGTGGGACCTAGAATAGAGCCTTGAGGGACACCTGCGTTTGTGTGATAGTATTTGGAGGCATGTCTGTTCAATACTACCTTCGTTGTGCAATTTGAAAGGAATGACTAGATAAGGTCAAACAATTGTCCAATTATTGAGGGCTTGCTGCTGTTCAGCACACTTTTACAGAGCCACCAGTAGTCTTTGGAGCCAAACTTATGGGATGCTATACACTGCTTCATTCTTGATGCAAATAGCAGTTTAACACCTTTAAGTATCTTCTTGCACTCATCGCGAGCCGAGGCAAAAAGGCACCTGTTATGGTCCGACACGTGACTCCAGTAAAGCCGGAAGAAGTGATTTCGGTTGGTGATGGCAGCCAAGCAGGCATGGGAGAACCAGGGGGTGAGAAGGATTTAAGTCTCAACTTCCTAGCAGGAATGATAGCATTGATGCCCACCTTAACCCAAGAGGAGACCTCAGCCGCACAGTCTTCGACAGGAAGGCTAAATACTTTGAAGGCTAAATACTTTGTTCCAAGGGACGTCACACAGGAAATCGCGGAATGAGTTCCAATCAGCTCTTTTGTAGCTGTAAGATATTCTGCTGGTCTGAGGTTCCTGGGTGAAGTGGGAGTGGAAGGAGATGCTAACAGAAACTACCACATGGTCAGAGTTTCCGAGAGGGCAGAGTTGCTTGACATTGCAAGAGTCAGGTCTGGAAGTAAAGCAGAGATCTAGTAGTGAGTCATGTCCATATATATTATAAGGAAGTGAAAGAACAGATAAATTAAAACCCACTGTTCATGCATTTACTTTTATAAAGAGTGCTCAATACAAAGCATAGCTTAATATTGATATAATTTGATATAACGCTCTTATAAACCATTATAATAACAAAATTACAATATATATATATATATATATATATATATATATATTAGTAACACTATTTTTATAAATGTTGTAAAATTCTAAAATTAAATGATAATACTATTGTATATATGCATTATTTACATTGTTCAGACTGTTGTTTTCATTTTTATTGTTATATTCCCAACATTTTGGTTGTTGTACATTCCAGTCACTGGGATATATTGTTCTCATTCTATGAGCCATGCCACTTCCGAATGTCTTAGTTATCTTTCTTTCTAACTCAACTAAGTTATTTGTTCACCACTGCTGTAGCAAGGTATAGAACTCACAACTCTTTGGGTCAAGTCACTGGATCTAACCAATGCTTTTATCCACTGAGCCATGTGTCCTACATATATGCAGTCTCAGTTTACATTTTAATAATAGGAATTATATAAAATTATATATGGGGAGAGGGCATCAGGATTTCACAGATGCTTAGGTGAGGCTTGACCCTAAAAGGTTGGGAACCATTGGTTTAGATCCAGTGTTAGTGAAGAAACAGTGATCCCACCATAAATTTTGATATATCTGAATAATATTCTCTTTCAGTAATTGTTTTTAATGAAATATGTGTGCCTCAGTGAAACATATAACTTCATTGTTGTTTACAATTTTAATGATATCTTCTTGAAATAGATGAAAAGGCTCTACCTTCATAATAGTCAGTGTGAGGCATAAAAACAATAACAATAATGGTGGAAGATTTCAAATTAACTTCATTATATAGTTATGCCTTTTCCAATAATGAAAAGAACAAAATGATGCTTAGCAACTAATATTCTAATTTTGATGAGTACTGTTTAGCAAGCACTAAACACACACACAGCTTTGCAAGTGATATAATCATAATTTTATTAGTGAGCATTATTAGCATTTTGTATTTGTTATCTACACTTATTTATTAATGGAACTTTGTCTCTGTGTGTGTGTGTGTGTGTGTGTGTGTGTGTGTGTGTGTGTGTGTGTCCGTTACCTATAGACTCCAAAACGGCTGAACTTTTCTGCAAGTGTTCTTAGCTAGGTTTTGTGTCGAGGTACCCCAGATAAATATCAAAAATTGATAATTGAAAAAATCGGGTTATAGAAGGAGTGGTCCTATTTTAATCAAATTTGATACACTCATAGACAATGATATAAGAAATGATATTCAGAAGTTTCAAGGTTGCAGTTCTTACAATAGTGCAGAAAATCGATAATATATATATATATATATATATATATATATATATATATATGCCTTTGCCCTGACGAGCCGTTGTGCGAAACCGCGGTCGGTCTTGGCGATCTTGCTATTTTGTTAGTGTGTTTGCTCTGCGTTACTGCCTTCTAGTTAAATACTTTTCGGTTGTGTGTATTGAGCACTTTTCTTTTCTGGTTGTTTGTTCCGTTGAGGGTTTTTTTTCTTTTTACTGGGAGGAACCGTATGTATTGTCGGTCCCAAGCAGTTTTCTTTTTTTTCCCCCTCTTTGCCCAAAGCTTTATAGCCGAGGGCAATAACGGATTTAGATTCTGCTGGTCATTCATAGTCTTAGAAAGTCCCTTCTATAAGATTTTGAGATTAGAATACACGCAGAGTCGGTTTAATAATTATTGTTATTATTGTTATTATTGTTATTATTATATATATATATATATATATATATATATATAAAAGGCAAGATGTTTGTGTGTGTTTCTGCTTATCTGCCTATATGTCTGTATTTTTTTCAGCCCTTTTATTTTACTTTTTGCTTCAGGTTTGGCTCTAAGTAGGTATAATTGTAGTTCTTAGTCTCAGCCATGATACCATTTACTCAGAGGACTTATTTAGCCTTCAAAATTCAGTTTACGATGAAAAAAACTTATTTGATATTGATACCAGTGAAATCAAAATTTGACTTATATCCATTCATTTTTCTTTCAGTCTACGGTTTCGCTTTAACTGGAATCAACTATTGCTTTTTAGTCTTTCATGCCAACATCCAAAGAGTCTGAGCTCCAGGACCATGGATTAGTTTTAAAGCTTTCATTACACCCAATCAATACTATACTGCTAGTTGTATATGAAGTTGTTAATATAACAAAAGAATTCTTTTATGTGTTGTCTGATCTAGTGTCTATGAAACACTTCTTTATGAAAGTACTAGCATAATATCTGATTATCTATTGATCAGAATATCTGTGTTCAACAATATCTGTATATTAAACCTAAGATCAAAGGATCAGAGTATAACTTCAGTGCACTCTGTAAAAAGTATTATTTGTAATATATATGGAGAAGCTATTATTATACAAAATAAACAGCCCTCTTTAAATAACATATCATTCACCACAGGAAAAGGTATCCTAAAGCACATATCATATAATCAATGTGCACACATATTTTATTATAATAATAAAATTAAATTAAAAATTTAAACTAAATTAATAAATAAATGAACAAACCACAGTCTTTTTGTGCAACCTTGTTCCTAATAGTTGTTACACATGGCACCATGTTAGACCATTTAAAACCTCCAACTTTCCAAAGAAAACCAGAGTTTATGACAGTTTATCTACAATTTTCAGTTCAATCAATACCTGAAGTGAAAGTTAGAAAAATACTATAAAAATTTAAGCAGACAAACCTTGTTGGTTCTTTTAACCAAACTTGTCTGGATGAATACTTGCTGTCTAAATGTATATATATATATATATATATATATATATATGAGATAACAATATATAAATTTTTATATATCAAGAATAATATTGAGGAAAAATGTATGACAGTGAAAAAGTATTTGTGTGATGCATTTAATCTTTTAGGGCTTCGTTGGACTAAATTTGTTATGTTGGTGCAACTACACATCTGCATGAACGACGGATGCTGTGAATGTATTGTCCTATCAAATAACTTTATCTCAACTACAATTAAAAAGAACTTATTTAAAATCATCATAAAATTTGACATAGTTAATACTCAACAAAACAACTAACTAAAATTTGAAGGAGGAATTTACTCTATTGCCTGCAATAATTGTCACCAAAAATATATAGTAGAAACTTCAAGGAATCTAAATAAAAGATTATATGAACACAAAAGAGACATTTTACAAAACAAAGCATCAAATGAGTTCATTACCCATTGTAACGAGACTGAATTTTGACATAAAAATGCTCCTCTGATCAAAGGATAAAACAGTTTACTATAACATAAATGTCTAGAGAGTGTCTTGATTGTAAGGTCATCTACAATAAATCTGTGCCCTGGCTCTTACAGCATTTCACCATTCCTGACAGATCTTCTATTATCACATTGTGGGATACCTACTAACAAAAGTGATGGAAAGAAGAAAAAGACTCTTAATGAATTCTGCTAGATATAAAAAAAATTCTAAAACTCTTAGCACTTTTCTGTTGTGTGCCTATATAGTCATACAAAAATTGCAAATTTAGCCTGATGAAGTCCTGAATAACAAAATGCATCACAAGTAAACTCTTTCCACTTTTTCATACATTTTCCCCAATATTATTCTTGATAGATAAAAGTATATATATCGGCTGTCTAACCATACTGATGAGCTGTGATACAGCAAAACAGATCTGTTTGTGGATGACTATATATATATATATATATATATATATATATATATATATAGATTACAAGATTATCTTATTTTACTTATTATATATCCTATCATATATTTCTTTATTTTAGTTTATGTATTTTATTTTACTTATATATTATAGGATACAAATTATATATTATAATTATAATACTTATATATTATAGGATATATATTATAATTATAATACTTATATATTATAATTATAATACTTATATATTATAGGATACAAATTCTATAATTATAATACTATAATTATAATTCTATTATATAATTCTATTATATAATTCTATTATATAATTCTATAATTATAATACTTATATATTATAGGATATATATTATAATTATAATACTTATATATTATAATTATAATACTTATATATTATAGGATACAAATTCTATATCATCCAACAGTCAACTAAAACACACAAATTAAAATTGCACACCTGCAAAAGTGGTTCAAAACAACAAAAACATTTTGGAAAAACTCAGATCAAGTCAAATTTTACAAGTCAGTGTGAAAAGCAAAATTCTGGATCCTAAATGGATAGGAAACTGGAAATTGGTATATGCCGTTAGTCAAATGTTTTTTTTCACATCTAAAAAAGAAAATGCCATTTGGATCCAGTCACATGACAAGGTTCACTACTTAAGGACATTCCGTGACCAGTCAAAAGGAGTCCAGCACAGGAGCAGTTAGCTGACAGACCTTGTGGCAATGTAACAAAAGAAATTTCAAGAACCTGGATGTAAAGGCGCATCACAGATTCATTCGACCTTTTCTTCCAATTTTCCTTTTCTTCATTTTTACTCCATGCTGCCAAAGAAAACAGCAACAACAACAACAACAACAAGACACTCTAAGTACAATTTCTTTATTTGTTTTACATTCTTTCTCACCATGTCACCAACCTACCAAAAAAGGGAAAGAAACATAGGACTTTACATTCTGCTACTATACAACCATGAACTCTAAACTTCTGTGGGACATTTTAAATACTTACATTTCTCATTAAACAATTTTAAACACAAAACTACATGCACTTTCTCTATGAACATTTTTCTTCTCACAAATATGTTATAGTATTCAGTTAACAAATTTTCACTTATATTTTTCTTCTTACACTTTTGTCATTCTGTTAATAAATCTTTACTTTAATGTACACACGAAATATTTTATCCTTTCACATTTCAACGTCCAACCTTCAACCTTCTGATATATAAATTGTGGGGACTTCAGACGTGTTTGGCATAAAGCTAATTTACCAAGTATCACTGAGTCCCCTACATATATAATCATATGATTAAATGTGTTTATTAATTAAAAATACATTGCAACAAAGAAATTTCTATGTTTTGAGATTTCTACCTTGTCATCAGGCAATATTAGATCATAGATGTGAAAATAATTTTCATTTAAATATAAGAAACGATACATTTGTTATTTATACATATGGGAAGACATAAAAATTTCTCTGTGTGTTCAATTTCCATATTGAAATATTATTGGTATCTAAAGGAAACAGATAAAACACCCACATTAAAATGGAAAATTTTAAAAGCTAGAATATGTAAGTCTTTAAACGACCCATGCCCTTTGTGTATATACAAAAAATTATATATTTTTAAATTTCTTAAAAATAAAAATATATTAAATAAATGTAATGAAATAAATGTTATGTGTAAACATTGCAAAATGTTCACCTTAGAATATGGTTAAAAAAAACTTTATGTTTATTAACTTGCATATATCCAATAATTTGTTTAAGAAAAATAATAATTAAATAGATATTAAAATAATTAAATTGATATTTAAATTTTTTTGTAATAATTAAATAGATATTTAAAATATTGTATTATGATATTAAGAATTGTATTAGAATATAATAATAATAAAATAGATTTTATACAAAGAGAATAAAATGAATTTAAAAAATTTTTTTAATAAATAAATGGATATTAAAAAGTAAAAAGTTACTTATAAATTAAAAGTGTTAAAAAATTAGAATAAAATGCATTCTGAATCAAAATACAAAATAGCATATTTACTAAAAAGTCCTTTTAAGTTAGATAAAAAATATAAAATGTTTTCTTTCTTTCTTTCTTCATCTCTTTTCTTTGTTGTTTTTTGTTTTAGAAAATGTTGGGATATGGAGAAAGCTGAAAGAAAAATTTTGTAACTATAATGGATACATCAACGGAAATAGGGTCTATACAGGGGTGTTAAAAATTAGGTTGACACTTTGGCCACTAAGATTGAAAGAAGAAATTATGTATTCCCCCAAAAATATAAACTTTTGCAAATTTTAAGTGAATCTTTATTCTAATTAGTTAAATTGAACACACATAAATTTTTATGTCTTCCCATATGTATAAATAACAAATGTATTGTTTCTTATATTTAAATGAAAATCATTTTCACAACTATAATCTAACATTACCTGATGACGAGGTAAAAATCTCAAAACATAGGAATTTCTGTGTCACAATGTATTTTTAATTAAAAAGCAAGTTTAATTATATGATTACATTATGCTCTATGATATTTACTGTATTGAGCACTTTTTTTTAAAATAATTAAATACCAGAGAACTCGGAGTTGTAAAACTGTTGGTTCTCTTTACCTGGATTTATATATATATCAATTTTATTTGTGAACAAGTTATTATGCAACCCAAGTTTCTACCTTCTTGGTGTCTTCAGGCGATTTATAATAACTGCTTTTACCATTTTTCGAAAACACTCATGTAGCCGGGATTTATGAACATGGAGTTTTCAAAATTAGGAGAAGTTAGAACATTTTTATCCATGATTGTATGATCCCAATGGGTATTTGTTGGTATGGTTACACTTGGTCACAATTTCTGTTCTTTCATTGAGTAATTCATTTTTATTTGGGAATAACATAATAGTCAATTTTTCTTCTTGGCATAATCTACATATTTTACCACCATTGTAAGGCTTGGTTGTTTTTATTATACTCCACATTGTGTCTATCTCTTTTCCATATTTTAATTTCAATTTCCATACGCAGCTAGCTAATTCTGCAAAATTTTTTAAATTTTCTAGTATAAATATAGACCTATGATTATTTGATCTAGTCAGAAAAGTGTCTTTGGTTGATCCCAAATATGTTTTGTTTTGACTATTTAAGTCATGTACTTTTGTTTTATAGATAACTTCTTTTGTATTACAAAGTCCTTGAAGTGGGAATTTATTTTTGTCTCTAGAGTTACATTCTCTATTAATGATTTTGTTTTGTACATTGCTATTTAGGTTTCTGGCATTTTGTTTCTTAATGTAATTTTGTAAATTACTAGTACAGCTATAACTCAGTTTGATTGTATTCCTATTGAAAATTTTGTTTAATTCTGAGCTTTTTGGAAAGTGTTTATTGATCAGTTTAAAAAATATTTGTCCTATTTTGATTTTTACTTCTAAGTTAAATGGTAGATTGAACTATATATATATATATATATATATATATATATAGATATAGATATAGTTGTCAGTTTGTAAACAGTGAGGATAATCTAACAAGATTTCATTAATAGAAATTATTAATAGGGACATCCATACAGAGAGTTCGATGGGTATTAACCAGAGCGATATGAAGTGTATAAAGGAAAACTCAACACGTCATATTAGTTATAAACTATATATATATATATATATATATATATATATTTTTTTTTTTTTTTTAAACATATATTATTAAATATAACAGACAATGAATATCTATTATATCTATTATGAAAACAGTCACCAAATAGCAGATGCAGGTTGTAAATTTGTAATGCAGTTCTATGACATCACACCGCATGAGAGACCAAAATGTTAGCAGAACCATATGTCTAAATGCAATGTAATGTGTTGTGACCAGATTGAAATGTGATTTTATTAAGTGTAGGTTACTTTGATTTAATGTAGATGGCTTGCAATATTTTTACTGTGTGTATATGTGAGTACTATTGTGTTATCGACTAAAATCTGTCTAATATTACCTACATGGCTATGTTTTCTAAGAAATGTCATTTAATGGAACTACGATTAGAAAGGTGGCAGGTAAGTCAATGGGAGAGCGTGGCTGTAGGAAAACTAATATATGTAGTGGGTTTATTATTAGTACCAGAGATACAATCTCTGAACATGTATGTAAATTGATATACTACATTGATTTTCTGTAGAGAATTTAGTTGTATGGTTGTAGGGTTATTAGAGACTATGAGGTCAATTGGTTTAAATCTTTTATAATATGATGAGCCTAATGTGATTATTATTGTTTATTTATTTAACATTTCTACATGTTATGTTTTTGAGTGTTGTTTCATCATATTTGTAATTATTATGCATTTGGTTGCAATAGTATAAGATAATAGTGTTATGCTTATTTTGATGTACACTATTATTATTAATATTATCAATATTGTTAGAGGTAATATTAAGTTTATTGAGACACATTTAATTTGTTGCAAATATATGTAAAATAATATGGTCAGGATGCTGACGGTAACACTAATCAGCAAAGTGACAAACTTTAAATTTGTATTAATTCTCTCTATATCTATCTATCTATCTATCTATCTATCTATCTATATTCACCTTAAAAATTTTGCTTACATATTGACCTAGTCAATATATAAGCAAAATTTAGTCATGTTTATATACATATATATATATATAAATATAATATACATACAGTGAAGTGAAACAAGTATTTGAATAGTAAAAAAATGGGTTTAGAATCATATATTAAAAGAAAAGCATTGTCTAAAGCTCACAATATATTCATAAAACAATTATAAATGCAAATAAAAAGCAAAAGTAAATTATTTGACATGTATATATATTTTATATACAAATTATTAAAACAGGTAGTGAAAAAAGTATTTGGACAGTTCCAAAATTATGTTTAAAATGAATGTTTTGAGTACACTTGATGCTCGAATTTGTTAGAATTTTATAGAATAGTCTAAAACGTACATTACTTAAAGGTGTTAGCTATCTTGATGGTTAGTTCATCCCAAGATGTTGTACTAACAGTTCTACAGGATGTCAAATCAAAGAGAGCTGTCGAAAAATCTTAAAGATCGAATTATTTCTGCACATAAAGAAAAAAAAGCTATTGAAAGATTTCTAAAGACCCATGTATACCTGTGAGCACTGTTGGGTACATAATTAAGAAATGGAAAGATTTTGGTACTCATGAAAATATGCCAAGAACAGGAGTTCACAAAAAATAGTATGGCGAGTAAAAAATAACCCTTTTGTGACTCGGAGAGAACTTCAAAAAGATCTCAGCAATGCAGAAACTCACGTATGCAAGAGGACCATAAGTTCTGAACTTCACCAACAACAATTCAAATCATGCTCTCTTTGCAAAACCCCATTGCTAAAAAAATGTCATTTAAAATCCAGATTTGAATTTGCCAGAACTAATTTACAAAAGCATAATGACTATGATATGCAAATTTTATGGTCTGATTAAAGCAAGATTGGCCACAACGATGCTACCCATGTTTGGAGAAAGGATGGAACAGCCTTCAATCAAAAGAACACCATTCCCATTGTGAAATGAGGAGGTGGTAGCATTATGGTTTGGGGATGCTTTGGTACGGGACAACTGAAAATTATTGAGGGCACAATGAATGCAGCCAAATATATTCAGATTTTAGAAGATTGCTTGCAGTCATCAGTTGAGAAATTAGAACTTGAACCAAATTGGGATTTTTAACAGGACAATGATGAGAGCTACAGGAACAGACTGAGAGTTGTGGTTGCAAATTAAGGCAGACCAACTAAATATTAAACACATTTAAAGCATAATTTATATTCTGTCCAATTACTTTTTTCACTACCTATTTTGATAATTTGTATATAAAATATATATATGTGTCAAATAATTTATTTTTTCTGTTTATTTGTATTTATAATTGTTTTATGAATATATTGTGAGATTTAGATAATGCTTTTCTTTCAATATATGATTCTATCTAATCTAAATCCATTTTTTACTGTTCAAACAAATACTTGTTTCACCTCACTACACATGCATATATATATATATATATATATATATATATATATATATATATATATATATATAATAACCACCTAATGAGTGCATAATGCTCGAAACTGTACTGTATGTCACTTTAAGTATTAAAAACGTTGGATTAAAAATAAATCCATTAATTCCTTACAAATATTTGCAGTGTGTGTGTGTGTGTGTGTGTGTGTGTGTGTGTGTGTGTAAAGAAAAATTAATCTGATTATGCCTATGTACCCCTGTATGAACAATGTGTGTGTTAACCAGTGTACAAAAAAAGTACAATATTTTTTATTTAAGGAAACCGGAAAAAAAAATAGGTTTTGAACTAATAAGAATAATATACGAATAAAATTAATTACATAATTTAAAAAGTCCTTTTTAAACTGGAGTAAAATAAACGGAAAAAAAATTTACACAGTTAAAAATTATATTCATTAGTTTTTGTGTCAGTTTAATATCAACTTTTTAGTTTTTCTTTGATAAGGAAAAAAAAAAAACAGAAAGCTATCTCTCGCAGACAAAAGTCTTTACAGAGTTAACGGCCTTGGTGAGTCATCGCTTGGCATTGTGGGACCCGGTTGGTGCCAGGGGTGTGTTCTTCCGGTTGGCGTTTTTCTTAGCTAAAGTGGATGGTAATTCGATGGTTTTAAATCACTAAATCATCTGCAATGGACAATCAAGGTCGTAAAGTGGTAGTGTGCGATAATGGGACCGGGGTAAGTAAATGAAGATATTTATCTCTTCATTTTTCCTCTCTGATTGTCTCTACAGTGGTGGTGCCGACACCGAAAAACCCCGGAAGAAAGCGACGGTGGTTTGGGAGATGTCATTTGGTTTTTGCAGTACAGTCAGTCAGGGTGTTGGCTAATTCTTTTTCTATGAAATAAAGATTCATTTATTATCGCTTACTTAGGCAAAGTTCTTGAGAGTATTCATCATGGGACTTTCTGCTTCTTCTTAGTCTTAGATTTCATTTTGCCTTTTAATTTTTTTTTTTTTTTAACTTAAGTCGAAGAATTCATCCGGCTCAAGGTCTAATGAATGTTTATTTTCTACCAAACCAACATAACTCATTACCTTATCTCATATCGCTTTTTGAACTTATTTTATGAAATATTAGACAGCATACCAGTGCTCTTTTTTACGAGGCATTTAAACATTTCACATCTGTACGCAAAGCCACACACCCACAAAACAGGAATTTTCATGAAAAATGAACAAGAACACATTTTTATTTATATTGCAACCACTTCATAGGGAAATTCAAAATTAGAGAGTAGCCTTGGAGATGCTTGATCATGTGCTTATCGTGTGGAAAAATTACTTAATAAAAAAAATAAAAACACCATACCATATATGATCGATTTTCAAATATGTTTTGTTTTTTTGTGTGTATAATCGACTAGTTTAATTTAAACTTCTTAGAAATTGTCTCTTTGACAATACTAATATTGAATAAGAAGACTCATTTGAAACTCCCGTTTCTGTTTTGTTTTCTCAAGTTAAAAAAAAAAAGGGGCAAAAGAAAAATACATGTCTAATTGAACTGTGGGACGTTACTTAGGTGTGAGTAAACGATTATGTTGAACAGAGATTCAGTCACTTTCTATTTATATTATTATTTAGCATTGATGTGATTGTGATCTTTTACGATATTTCGTATTGTAAATCAGTTTTGACAGTTTAAAAAAAGGCCATTTATAAAAATACCTAATAAATTCACAAATGAGTTTTAAGAGCAGAAACCAACTCCTACAAAGACTCAGTCTCTCGCTTGAATACAGTCTGTTTTACGATAAGATCACGTGATTACGCACCCTCTTACGACGTGGATTGCTGAAGTGAAAAGTTTTTTTTAATTCATAGATGTTAGTTATAAGTTCTTTTTTTCTGCGTAACTATTATTATTTTTTATCTCGGAAAAATTTGAACACGCACATACTCAACAAAAAAAAAATGTTAATTTAGACAAAAAAAACTCAAAAGATTGCAAACACTTAGCTACCAAAATTTCCCATGCATATTTTTTCATAATGTAGCAGATTTTGTCAATAAAAAATAGTAAGAGACACCTCCTATAACTTTTTCGACTTTTTCCTTTAATTTTCAATTCATTAATTAAAATAAAAAATCTCATTGCCTAGTGAAAACATCGTGCTGTTACTGTGACACTAAGTGTTACTGTTGTTGTTAATAACTTGTCATTTACAGTTTTTTTTGTTACATAATGCATATTTTATTTTACTTGAAAGAAATTAATTGCATGATCATGTGTAAAAGCTATATTTCCACGTTTCTAACTTTTTACTTGTAGAAAAAAAAAGTAATAAATGTATTGGCAATCGCAGCTTTATTTTTCTGCGAATGGCTAAAAAATGCGATCATTAAATTAACAGTAACACAGTCAAACTAAGGTTACACTGTTTTACTAGCTAGTTTATCCGAACTTTTTATCCTAGTCAGTAAATCTTTCTTAATTTTTTTTTATCTTGAGAATAACTTATTTTCGAATTTCATATCCATTTCTATTTTTATTCATTTATTTATTGTTTTCATCATTTTTCTTAAAAAACAAAGCATTTTTTGCTTCGAAACCTTTCTTCAGCAGTTTTATTGTGTAAAAAATAAAGCAAGTTTTACTTTGTAATTTTTTTTATTTATTTATCCCACGACCCACACGTATTATTCTTAAATTTATCTATATATTATTCGCTATTTATTGTTTTTAATTTTTAATCTATTGAAAATTTTAAATGAAAATCTTTATTTGAAATCTACATACTTTTTTTTTTTTTTGAAAATGGAAATGTAAAAAACCTACAATTTCAATTTTCAAAAAATATAATCCGTAAGAAATCCACTTTTGTTAAATTTTTAATTAAGAAGTGTATATATTTTCTTTCCCTTCTAAAATCATTTACATCTCTTAAGAAGAGTAAGACTAAGTAGATCGATACATTTTTGATTTTAATTTTTTATCCATTATTTTTTTAACGAAAAACAAAAATCTGCAATAGTTTCTCTCTCTCTACTTATCAGCTAGAGATGTTTGTAAATAACAATACAATAACATTAGCTAACGTTTCAATAGTTATCCGCCTTGACTAACAATGTAACAATAGTTTTTAAAATTTAAATTTTTAAAAATAAACTATATTCAAAACAAAAATGTTTTTTTAAGAACAATCTCTTGTTTCAAAATGATTTTCGTCCTTGTTTCTTCAAATAAATTTACTCCTTAGCGCCAATGACTGTTTTAATTAGTTACCTAACTTTGTTTTTTTGTTTTTTGGCAAAAAAGAAAACAACGCATTCAAACTGGAATGCGTGTAGCTTTTTACTGCAGTGTACGTTGTCACTAATAATTTGAAAATATAACTAAAATTTTTTAAATCCTTTTTTTTCTTTTAAACAACTTATTTCAAAATATATTCTCTTTAGAATTCAATTTTTATTTTTTAACTGGAAGTGGGTGTGTCTCAGCTCAGCCCTATATATTTTTTTTAATTTTATGAAGCAAAAGCTGCAAAAAGTTATACACCTCTTTAAGTTTTTTACCCGATGTTTAATGTTGAAATGAAAATTCATCGTTTTAAAACAATATTTTGTACTAGTGTGATTTTATAGAAATAAACTTTAAACAACAAAAAAAAAAAAAAAATGGGATTCCGGCAAGTTGCTTAAAAAGTGAAAATAGCTTCAACAAAAAAAAAAACTAAATCGGTCTTTTTAACAAAAAAGTTTACGATTCCTTTCTCCAAACAATTGATATGGCTTGAATAGTGTTTGTAAAAATAAAAATACTTATTCGATAATGAATATTGTTTAGTTTATTTTGTTCCCTTCGTACTGATTTGTTCCGACAGAGAGAGAAAAAAAAATATCTTGCTTGAGCTACAAACAAGTATCAAAACTTTTCTTCTTTTTTTTTATATCAGTTTTTTAGTCGTTCGTATCTCATGGTCTTTAAATTTTTAAGTGGAGTTAACCAGTTGTAAACGTTAACATGGAAACATTAAAATTTACATTTCATTACAATTTTTTTACACATTTTCAAATCAACTTTGCTCTGTCTGTCTGTATTCTTATCAGAATTAATTTTTTTGAGCATATGAGTCATTTTTTTACCCGGACATATTTTTCGTTTTCGGATTTTTATTTATCATTTGTATTTCTATAAAATTAATTTTTTTTTTTGGCGGGGGGGATTGTGATAGATTTCTTTTTCTAAAGCCGTGGACCAACATTTAAGCTTACTTTAATTTTTATGAACTTTCTGTAATGAATGATTTTTTTTTTTGCCACAAGCAAACTAGTTTTTTTTGTTTTGTTTTTTTTATCTGAATTCACATTCTTAAACAGTTCAAACACTAAAAAACAAGATAATTGTTGTTTTCATGAAGTAGTAGTACAGTAAGTACTACGTAGAAATTCTTTTAAGTGTTACTAAGCAATGAATCATTAGTAGCGTTCAAAAATTGAAATGGATTTTTAATTCCTTTTTCTAGTTGGCATTTAAAACAAAAACAATTAGAATGACTTTTTTCATTTTTCACGTGTTGCAGAGGTGTTTTTTTTTTTTTCTTAAAAATAGAGTTGTAATTTGTCTCCACCACTATTTTAATGTTAAAAAGTGGAAATGGATTGACAACTTGTGGCGTTGGTAATTTTTTTTAGTCATAGTCACAACTCACAACTAAATAAACTTCCAACAATTTTAAAATTTTATAACATGCGCATATCTATATTTGGATTGGATATTTACCAAAAAGAAAAGTTTGTAAGTTGTATTTTGTGGGTTTTTTTACCCCCCCCTAAATAAAATAAAAATAAAACTAGCATGTTTTATAAACAGTCACAAAAAAAGTTCATCATAAAATATTAAATTTATAAAAGCAAAGAAACTTGGCATTTATTTTAGGTTGTTGGTAAGTCTTTTAAGTTTTGATCTCTATCTGATGAGCTTATCTTTCTTTACCTCCATAGAAACGTGATGCATAAAAAGTTTAAAACCGAATTTTGAAAAATCTGTAAACTTTTAAGCTAAATTAATATTTCCAGTAAACTTTGTTGTATTTCAAAACTAATTTAAATTGACTGGAAGAAGTTTTTGCTTTGAAATCGCGAAACATCGCTGCTACCCTTTTGGTTGTCCGTCAGCACAACGTAATTCTTTATAAAAAAAAAAAAACTTCAAAAATAAAGTTTATTTTCTGAAACTTCATTTAAAGGATATTAGCTGATTTAATAAAGTTTCTGATTTAAAACGAATATTACTTTTATTTTAAAATATCGCAAAAATGCATTTTTTTTTTTAACAAGGTAGAACCATCAGTTTAATGAGCCATATAACAAAACGGATCATCCGAATCCTGATGAATAGAGTGAAAAGCAGAATCAAGCCAGAGATAGGACAAGAACAGTGTGGTTTCGTTAAAGACACGGGAATAAGGAATGCCATATTTATGATTTGGATGCTCTCCAAAAGGGCAATACAAATGAAGGACTTGTACCTGTGCTTCATTGATTATGCGAAGGTGTTTGACAAAATACGCCACAAAGAACTGATGGAGGAAATGCTCGGCAGCCTGGACATATTTGGGAAAGACTTGAGAGTAATAAGTAATCTTTACTGGCATCAAATCGCTTTCATACGGACAAGTAATGAATAGAGTAGATATACAAAGATAGAAAGGGGCGTAAGACAGGGATGTGTCTTTTCACTGGATCTGTTCAACTTGTACAGCAAGAATATTTTGAGGACCCTAGAAGTTATGCCTGGATTCGTAATCGGAGGCCACAATTTAAACAACCTAAGGTACACAGATGATACAGTGCTGAAAGGAAACTACAAGACCTCCTTCAGAAGGTAGCAGAAGAAAGTAACAAGAAAGGACTCGAAATAAACTGAACAAAAACTGAATGCATAGTCATCAGTAAAAAGGGCAGCCCAAAATGCCAAATACAGGTCGGGGATACCAGAATTAAGCAGGTACAAAAATTTAAATACCTGGGAAGCGTTATAACAGAAGACGGAAAGTGCGACACAGAGATCCGAAGGCGAATTGGAATAGCAAAGGAAGCATTTCAGAAGTTGAGTAAGGTATTAAGAAACAGGACAATTTCGCTAGAAACAAAGAGGAGAGTACTGGATGTCTACGTGCTGTCCGTCCTTCAATATGGCAGTGAATACTGGACAATGCCATCAAAGATGAAGGAAAAACTTGAAGCAACTGAAATGTGGTTCTACAGAAGGATGCTGCGAATATCATATATCAAGCATGTGAGCAATGATGAGGTCTTGGAAATGATGGAAACAAAAAGGAAATTAATACTGAGCATCAGGAAGAGACAGCTGAAGTTCCTGGGACATGCAATGAGGAAGGAGGGCTTTGAGAATCTGATACTAACAGGCCAGATAGAGGGAAAAAGAGACGGAGGAAAGCAATGGATAACATATTTGAAGGACCTAATCAGGTGGATGACGGAATGAGGATTGCATGGTGTAACAGGAGAAGGCGTGCTCAGAGCCACCAGGGATAGGGAAACGTGGAAGGCCATAATCGCCTACATTCTGAAGGGACAAGGCACATAGAAGAAGTAGAGATGTTTATTTGTTGATAGCTTGACTGACAGACGGAAATTTTTTTTTCTATGGTTTTTATATATATATATATCTGTACGTGACTACCTTCTTTATACAATTTTTAACTACCCAATAATCTTTAAAAAATATTTTCTGTAGTAATTTAATGTTTTAAATTTTTAGCAAGAAGAAACATTTCTAAAATAATGTAATTCATTTGTGAATAAGTTCTGTAAGTTTTATTAAAATTTGACAATTTTCATTTTTTTGCAAGAATTTTCAACTATATCTTTTTTTTTTTTTCAATCTTAAAAAGAGGTTAAAATTTTTCTATAATATACTTTGGCTTCCTTCTGCTGACACAAGAAAAACAAGATTTTTTTTTAACTTAAATTTCAAACCCAATCAAAATATAGAAAAGTATAACTGGTTAAACTCAAAAGTTAAAAGACTAAAAGAATCACATAATAGAGCATGCAGAATAATTAAAGATTCCAAATCCTCATGGAAGAACTTTGTAACCAATCTTAATTCTAACACCAAAACCAAACTTGTATGGAATATGATTCATAAAAGCACTCCATTGAGACATGTTAAAGCAACTAACAGACAGTATTGCAAATTTATTAGCACAAAACTTCTCTCAAAACTCTTCCTCAAATAATACTAATAAACTATTTCAGAATATCAAAATAAATGAAAAGAAGAAAAAATTTTAATCTAACAAAGAAAATTACAACCAGGCTCTTACTTTACCAGAATTATTAGGTTCTCAAAACAAAAAAAACAACTCAGCAGTTGGCCCAGATGAAATTCACTATGAATCTTTAAAACGCTTACCAAATATTTCCTTGAATTACTTAAAATTTTCAACAATATATAGGCCAGTGGTAATATTCCCAGTTTCTGAAAACAAGCTACTGTAATTCCAGTACCAAAACCTGGAAAGGACTTAGAAAATTCCCTCAGACTATCATCCAATTGCATTTACAAGTTGCGTATGCAAAATATTTGAAAGAATTGTTCATAGGCTTTCTTGGTTTCTTGAAGTTAATAATAAAACTACAAATTTTTAATCTGGTTTCAAAAAGAAAAAAGTACAATCGATTACCTGGTTCAACTGGGGTCTTTTATCAGAAAATCTTTTATTAAAAATGAACTTTTAATGACAGTTTTCTTTTGACTTAGAAAAAACTTATGATACATGGAGATTCTTATTAACTTCCTGACAGAACAAACCTTTAATATTTGTGTTGGTACCACACTCTCAGACCTATATAAGAAAAAAAAATGATTGTCACTCAAGTAAGTTGTAACATTCTTCAACATAAAAATAAATGGCATTATTAAATGCTTGAACCCTGGAGTTGACTGTTCATTGTATGTAGATGACTTTCTTTCTGTTAGAGATCGAAAAATATCCATACAATTGAATGACAACTCTAATTGTGTCTCAATAAAGTAAATTCAGATTCTCCAGACAAAGAAAACTCAATGTATATGCTTTTAACTTTGAAAGCTACACCATAATCCTGACAGGCTTGATGGTACAGAAGTGCTTGTAGCAGATCAATACAAATACCTAGGAATAATATTTAACAAAAAAACTATCCTTCACACCACATATAAAAGATCTTCATAAAAAAAATGCAATAAAGCAATACAACTACTTGGTCATCTTTCACAAACACTGGGGAAATGACACAGATGCTACTGAAACCCCATCAGGCATTGGATAGAGCCAAATTGAATTATGGATGCTTTATCTATAGTGTGACAGAAAAATCATATGTGAAAGAATGTAATACCATCCATCATCAGGGTCTGCAACTCATTCTAGGAGGCAACAGTACATCCCCAATTTAAAGCTTATATGCTGAAGCACACAAACCACCTTTGGCATTATGACAACATAAGTTAGCATTGCAATATTACATCAAACTTTGTTCATGCCCAAGTAATTCAGCATACTACTGTGTTCTTCAACCTCAATATGAAGAATTATATAATTTAAAGGAAAATGAATTTAAACCCTTTGATATCTGCATAGAAAACAATTTCAACAAACACTTCTCTAATAGACAAATCTATTCTCTCAAAAACTTCTCCCTGATCAATAAAATTGCCAATGGTGATATTGAGTCAGGCAAAACACCCTCAAAGCTGACACATCTGTATTCATGAAGAAATTCATAATATCTTACAAAAATATTGATAGTTGAATGTTCAGTTATACTGAATGAAACCATACTTCAAAAGAGCCTACCTGACAAATCCTTATTTAGTGCAGATGCTATGGCAATAGACCTTGGATTTTATCACAGATGGTGAATTGGACAGATCCATTATATTCTTAGACTCCTTATTTGTTCTTACATCATTGAAGTATAAAAATCTGACCAATCCTCTAATAATCAAACTTTTAAACAACATCAATATATTTTGTAATCAAAATCACATTTTGCTGGTTCCCTAACCATATGGGCATCCAGAGAAATCAAAAGGCAGATAAGGCAGCTAAAAATTCACTAAAAATGAATAAATCAAAAACAGAAGTCCCTCATACAGATTTTAAAACAGTAATTAATACATATCTTAAATAAATGGCAAGAGTTATGGAATATTCACCCAAATAATTTTTTTCAAAATCAAACCTACACTTGGCGTTATGGTGTCTTAACCCAAGCTTTCCCAGAGAAAGGTAGTAGTTTTAGCAAGAACCAGAATTGGTCATACCAATATCACACATACATTTCTTCTAAAAAATGTGGATCCTTCTAAATGCATAGTATGCCAGGAGACTTATGCAGTAAAACATTTTATGGTTTTCTGTGCTTAATTTGCTTCTATCTGTAAACACCTTTATAAGGTGAATAGCCTTAAAGAACATTTAAAAAACATTAACAAAAAAAAACATTTTGACCTACTTGAGGAATAGTAAATTACATGCCAAAATTTAATCCAGACAATTTTAACTACAGATTAACTATACAACCAATCCAATTATATTTCACAAGTTTTAAAACTTAAGATATTATTGAATAAAAATCCAATTTTCAGCATTAAATATCCCAAGAGGGTCGATACAAACCAACCAATCAAACAAAAACTTTATTTTATTAAGTTTGGGGCCTTTTTTCATCATGCTATGCTGTCTTTTCAGCAATAAAATGGAGATACCTATATCAGACCAGTCCTGAAAATGTAGAATAAATGTAAATTTGTCAAAAATAATAGATGGGTACAATTGAAAGCTTGTCAGCTGCTGGTTATTATTTAAGATATTTAGATATAGTTGCTTTATTCACTTTTCAATACTTTGTTTGCTGAAATTACTTTTTTAAAATGATATATATATATAATGTCACAATAGTAGTTTCTAATTGCCAACTATGATTTGAACGTTTCTTACCATATGGTAGTGCTAAAATCTCATCTGTCCAAATTTGGATGCTATAGATTTTTTTATTGAATTTATGATTTAAAAAAAATAATTTTCTACTTTTGATTTTCACATCAAGTCTTTATCTCTAAAATTTAAAATTTCAATTTGTTATTTATTTTTTTAACTATTTTTTATCATTTTTACTCTTTAAATAAAATAATAGTCCTTTTATGTACATATAGTCATGTTTTTTATTGAGGATTTAATTATTGACTTCACTCTATTATGGCTGTTAATCACTAGTGGTATTCATTGGAAGTCTCAGAAGATATTAATATAGGATGCTATATGTGTTCTCTGTTCCTCTCCTTTTTGTGCTGAATTTCACGCCCACACTCACTCAAATGGTACTCTGTTGATTCTCTAATGTTTTTTCCTGTTTTATGCTTGAGATCTTTCACAGAGGATCGGTTTTGACCTTCTGGTGTGTTAAGCAGAGTACTCCTCTGTCTCCTCTTCCTCCCACGTTCTCGCAGGTCTGCTGCATATGAGACTAGACAAAACGAGATGAGGTGATAATTTCCTTTCCACTTTTCTCTTTACTTTCAATTATCTACTTTACCTACATAACTATAATACCAAACTATTCATATCACATCCTTGGCCTGATTATTAAACTTTTTCTTCTAAATCTATGGTGTTCTCTTGTAAAGAGTTTCATTGTTATATTGTGTATTGTTTTATTCATATTAGATGCAATTCTGGTGCAGCCATTTTGGTATAGGATTTAGTTTCAGCATGATTTACAAAGAGCATTTCAGTTTTACAAAATGAACTGTTTTAAGGTAATTTGTGGTTAATGCCATTTCCTGATGCTATTGGCTGAAAATAGAAGAGATAATCTGCAATAGGGTGAAGTAAGCTGTTGTGATGTCTGACAAAATATAAACATCAACTGCTTATTTTGATAACAAACCTTAACTATAAAACTTTCAGAATGTGTTCAGTGATTCTCATTAGAATGTAGAAATGTAGAGTTCAATTTCAAAAAGTTTGATTTTTTTTTTTTTTTTTTTTTTTTTTTACTCTTCCATAGTGAAATATTGCATATTTTGTGTGTGTTTATGTACAGAAACAAAATGTATAAATTTTAAAATATAAACAAAAAAAACTTTACTACATTATACTGGTGTGATAACTTTTTGTAAAAATGTATAGGTTTGTATTAATCCCTTGATTAATAAACAAAACTAGTGTACAAGAGTTATCAGTTATTTTTGTTCTTAATACCTAAGGGTTAATAACTCATGAAAAACTATTTATGAAAAGCCATTATCTCTTATTGACTTGTATTCATGTCAAATATACATGCAGTTGGACTAACAGATATTGCTCTCTAGATTTCACTCTAGTAACAATTTCACATCCTGCTGATGTTGAAACAAAAACAAATTTTAACTGCCCTAATTTTATGTTTAGGTGTTCTAAAATCTTATTCTGATTTTTAAAATACAAATTGATTCCCATTTGAATTATATGTAAATAGGGATCAAATAACTAACAGGCCAAAATTAGAATTGACACAAAATAACTTTGAAGATCCTTTTCTACATGAGTTAATGACTTAAAATCCTCAAGAAGCATTGCAAGTATTCAAAATTCTTAGTATCCTGTTAAATTTATTCTCAATGTGAATTTTTTTACAGCATTAGATTTTAAAATGTTAATATTTGTAGTTTTTTTTTTCTTTTTTTCCAAAGTTTATAGAAATTTATTTACTATTTTTACATTTTTTTTTATGCATAGAAAATACTCAGGATGCAAAAATATTCAAATTTTCTATAGTGGAAAGAAAACAATTCAAGTAAACTTTTCAGTTATAAGTTACATAACATTTTTATTTTATTTAATAATTATAAAATTAAGGATACATGTAATTTGAAAACAATATTCAGATAATATCTGACTTGCAAAGAACTGTGCTTTCTGTTAATCTCTTTACTTTAATCATTTAAAAAAAAAATTGAATCTCTGTCAGTCTACAGTTTATAAGCATTTATCTACTTAAACCATTAAAATTTTTATAAGATTTTTCATTTTGCTCCTTTTACAACTTAATTGTTATGTGTTTGACTCTCTCTGCTTCTAATTTTGTGTTAATTACTGCATGAATATAGTGGGGTTTTAAAAAAATTACACACTTTAGTAGCCTATGAAAAATTCAGAGAAACTATAATAGGTTCACTCGTTTTAGAATGAGTGACAATCGAGTATTGTATAGACAAAGCAATAGTTAATGCTTTCTAATGGGATATGAACAAGATTGTATGCACATTTGAAATTTTATCTTTTTAATTTCATGCCATCTACCCTTTATACTGTAAATTAAATATCACTTTATTACAGTGTGAATATATTCAAGAATTCCGTTATAGACTTTGTGCTGTAATAGATAAAAATAGCTACAAGTATAAACAAATATAAAAAATTTGGTTTTTAAATGATTTATTAACAACTTGTAAAATATTATTTAACTTCACATGAATAGGTTAGTAATTAAGTATATATCAGATAATCAATGTTTGATAAACAACCAAGAAATGTGATTGATATTTTTTTATTCAATCATCAGAAAATGTTTGGAAGATTGTGTAACTAAACATTGAAATATTCATATTGATTACCTAGAAACCTTATTCTCTAACTTTCTAGTTATCTTCATAATTGAATAGCATTGCAAGGAAAGTTTATTTTTCTGTTGCTACTGCTATTTGCATTATAATGTTATTTAATTATGTTCAATAAAAACAAAAAAAGTTAGAAGAATGTACTTTATCAGAAAGAGATAGAACTATTGATTTGATTAATGTAAAGATAATTAGGATGGAAATGCATTAAATATATCTTAAAAATGGATAGATAATCTGTCACTGGACTGTTAGTCTCTTGCTTCTCTGCTATTTACATTCTTTTATCATTTTATGTAATCTTGTGCTTTATTCTCACAAATGTCTCTTGCATCTGTAAAACCTATCCTTTGAGAACTAAATAAACAAAAGTATACTGTACAAGAGTTATCATTACTATTTTATTTTGTAAGGCCATCTTTTATGTTTCTTTAAAACTAGTACTATTTGATGTTTTGATTAAATGTCAGGATATCCGAGATATGGTATAAGGATAATGCTAAATTTTCAATTTAATTAAAAAAAAATTTAAAAAGTATTAAATATCTTTTTAATACTACCAAAACATTTAATCAGTTTGATATTCTGTTACAACCTATTTGGATTTTCTATTCAGAAAAAGAAAATTCTATTTTTGCTCACTGGTCTCCTTATCCTTTCATTTTTTAAGAGATCTCAAAAAATGAAAGAATAAGACCAGTAAGAATCTTTTTGAAATTTTATTTTTTATAAACAAGTGCAAACATAGATAAAGTTAGAAGATTGTAAACAAATTTGTTTTCACATTCACCAGTCAAAAATGGGTAAGAGTAATTGGCTTTAATTTTTAATGTAAAGACTGTTCAGATACTTGAAAGTTAGATGCTGGATCTCCACACTAAATTGATATTTGTCTGGTAAACCCAGCAAGATGATAGATTTTAGGTGTCTGAATTTGTGTAAACATTGGTACCATGGAAGATATTCGGATGAGAATTTAAACTTTGTTTTGAAGGGAATGTGACATTTATTAGAAGATTGAAGTGGATCTTTGATTTACTCACAAGGAAGTCACAACAGATGTTGCAGAATCACTAGCAACAAGAGAAAACTTGGCTAAAATGTCAATAGTAAGAAATTAAGAATAGGTAAAGGAATGTTTCAGGTTGCTCAGATCAGTTTGGTAACATAGAATTTTTCCATGTGTAGTTTTCATTCTTAACACAATATTCAGTTAAGGTTAATATCTCTGTACATTAAAGAGAAAATTCTCTTAAGTATGATTTGTAAGTACTGGTCTTATCTATTTTAAGCACGAAGTAGCTAATATTACTGGTGAACCAGGATACCTTGAACATGCTAATATCATATGAGACATAATTATTGCATGCAAGACGGAGAAATGATAGTAATTTGCATGTAGTTCCTTATACCTAGCATAAAAAATAAATTCTTGATTTTTGGGAAGTTCTCGCTGAAGTGACTGGCTCACTTTGAGTGTAGTTCACTTCTGAAGTGTTTATAAGATAGTTGTATCCCCTTGAAGTCCATATTATAGTGTTGTGCTTTTGTGCTAAGGATGAAATTGATCTCCCAGTACATGTCAGGAATAACCATTGCTATCACTAGTAATAATAGCTTTCTCTTAACATTCCAATTGTTACTGATGATACTTGATAACTGGTGTATTCTCCTCTATTTAGAAAACTCAGCATGTTAAATATAACTAAAATTAAAGACAACTGAAAGTAAAAGTTTGTGATGTGTGATATAAAGTGAAGATTATTTGTAAAAAAAATTGGTAAATTGTGTTAGTGGTATTTATCATTAATTTTATTAGTAAATCGATTTAAAGAAAATAGATAAATAACTGATTTTTACAGGACAAGATGTAGATGCATCAGTTTTGTAGTATAGAGGATGTTGGAATTTTCATTTAGAATGTTTTGGAGGTCCAATGAATGAGTTTGTGGGGCTGCATGCTGCTAAAATTGTATTATCAATTAATCCATTAGTATCAATTGTGTGTGTACACACATACACACACACTTTTGAAAACTTAACAATTTTGTGAAAGTTTTTCAGAATTTAAAATATAATTTTTATTTTTATTTTTTTAATAATTTCTTTTTTTCTATAAATATATAGAACATATTTTAACGATATTTCTATTTGTATTGTTGTAATAGCAGCTCTGTGATCTGAGACCTACTAAACTCTTTCAGATTGTCAATAGGTTTTGGGTCTGCTTCAATTTTAGAGATTTTACCTTAATTTTCGTGTTCTATGATTTTCATTGTATTTTAGAAAATGCCTTTTTAATAGTTTTATTCTGTGCCTCATTAAGTTATCTGTTACTGCATTTTCTCACCAGTATTTTGTTTCTATTAGTGACAGTAGCTCTCCTTCATACTATTTAGTTGTTTTTAGTAATTTTGTTGTTTTAGTAATAGTTTCAATTCTTTCAGGCAAAGTTAAAATATTTATTTTGCTTTTCATTCTTTTACATATTTTTTATGATGAGATTTAGTTTCCTGGCTTGCACTGAGTAATCCATTTTAATTGCTTGCACAATTACAAGTGGCTTGCTACTACTACTTAGTTGTTTAATTTTATATCTCTTCTTAGCTAATTTGCTCTATTCATTTATATGATCGATAATTTAATCTTCATTTCTGCACACTGGCTATTTTTTCTCATGTTTGATGTTTATTTTAATATTTGTTCAGATGACTGTCATTCTCAAAGTAGTTATTTATATTCAACTTTGTCTGAAGAATCAACAAATAAATGCAACACTTATTTACTGCTCTTTTCATCTATTCAGTTATAACTGATATGGTCACTCACTAGTTTCATGATTTATATTTTGCACATATGTAGACTTTAAAATAAACACTGGGTGCTGCCAAGTGTATTCACTTTAGGTAGGGTACTCCAAACCAGTCTATTGAGAAATTCTTATATAGACAGCATCATATATCACAGTAGAGTATACTGGTGAAGAGGGTTCATAAGGTTAATACAAATTCATGGCAATACATAAATTGTATAGGAAAGCAGAAATTGAAATTTATATGCTTCTATCCAACTTGATTGCATTGACTGACTGCATTGAGTTGAATGTAATCTTTGGAGCTGAACATGTTTTTGTAGAGGAATCAATCCACTTCAGATACCAAAACACTTAACAGGTATTTAATAGAGATAAGGCAAATAGAATAAAAGTTAAGATTGATTTCTAGAGAATTAGTTAAATCTTGTCTGAATTTCTGAAATGAGGTGTTATGAATATTTACATTATTTATATTTAGACTAATGTCATCATCTTTATCGCAATTTTTCAGCTGTTGTGCCTTCCAGTTTTCTCCAGATAACATTCAGAGAATTTTAAACTGAACCTCTTTATTTAATCTATATAGATATTCTCATTCCACTGTCCATGTCTAGGAATATTTTGTCTTGGTTTTATTCACAGAAAAGTACATGACCAAGAGCTCTGTATTCCATTCCTTGCTTTTGTGGTAAAGGTGAAACCAATTGCACCCTAAAAGATGAGAGGAACATTGAACAGTAATAATTAGTGTAACATTGAAATCAAACATGGGTGATCATGTATTGAGAGAAAAGAGTGATCACTAACCAGAAGAAATACTGGACAGAACACTAGAGAATTACATATGCGAAAGAACCAGCACATATGTTAGGTTATAAGGGCCTCCTCAGTAGGCCTAGCATGGAAATAAATACCGTATGGGAGTCATTAATAAAGAGAAATGGCAGCAAGGCTTAGCATCAGCAAGAATATATCAACAGTGGTGAATGTGGTCAAGCATATCAGTAGCAGACAAAGAGCAACACTGTTTTCCTCAGCTGTCAACCTACAATTGTTAAAGGCTATGAGTTTTAATTCATATCCTGTTTAAATCAAGAACAAAATTACTTTAAAAATATTTTAAACACATCATTAATTTTTTTTCTTTGTATCACCTAAAAAGCTAGTATTGAAAATTTCTTATTTTAATCTTTTTGTGATTCAGCTTCCATTCTAAAATGTTATAGGGATTAAAATCTGATTTTATTATTAAATTTTTTTAATTGGAAGAAGATTTTGTTTGTCACTTATATGATTATCATATAAGAATCCATAAACCATGAGATTTGAATTTTTGATAAATATATATATATATATATATAGATATATATACACACACACACACACACTGTAAATAATGTTCTTTATAATTGGCTACTGATGTTGCTTATTATATACTCATCTATCCACCAAGTGCACACTTTTAGAATATGTGATGTGAAAAACAAATTTCAATTGGTGCTTGCTTTGCTAATTTACATGGTTTATTTTTTTTTCTTAAAGAAGTCCAATGCAATGGAACATTTAGTTAAAAAATAATACATTGCCTCCTGAATTTTATGTAGCCTAGATTGAAGTGACCTTGCAAAACTAAAGTACTTTATACTATTCACTACAAGCAAAATAAAAGAAAAAATTAAAAACTTGTGTGTTTTTCCAAGAACTTTTGAAAACTGTTTTCTTTTAAAAGAATTTTAGTGTGGGTTGTTTTAGAAACAATTGCAATTGTTGACTTTTTGTTCAAGTGCTAATAAAAGTTAACGTATCAGCAAAAATGTAAAACTTTCTGGTTTCTGATATCTCTGAATGTATAAAGTTCAGAAAAACCCTTCATCAATAATAATTATATTATGATTAATATAATCATGTTTATCTAAATATCTGAGTGTTTTAAAAGACTATTGCTATTGATGATTTTTATGTTTGTTTTTTTTCTTTTTTTTAATGACTAAGCTGTTGAAAGGAAATCTTTTGCTTTGAGATATGACACATTACTGTTCAGTGTTAGCATAGAAATAATATTTTCAGTGCAAAGAAATTTCAATAGTTAGAATTTCCAAAAGTAAATTTAAAATACATTTTTTAAGTAAACAGCATTTTCTTAAATCTGAACAGTTTTGTTCAGAACAAACCTTACTTTATTTTTGTTTTCCAGTCAGTAATTGTTGCTTGGTTATGACCAAAATATTTTAACAATTTCTATGTTTATCCTACTGTGGTAAGTAGGAGGAATTTGTTGATAAGTAAAGTGATTACATACACTTAGTGCATTCTTGCCTTGTCTCTGTATATAGATGACAGCAATTAGCTGTGAAAAAGATGGATGGTAATGGAGAAGGGATGAAAAAAAACTACTTCATATCTCTCACCATTTGAGTGAACTGATTTTTATTCTTTATTCTTCTCTATGCCTGCTAATTTGAGTTATACAAGTTTAAACTTTCATGAAGTAAAAATGCAATATTTTCAGTATTTCTTAAATATGCTTTTCTAATGAGATTCAGCAAGTTGGTATTCCTTTAAATGCTATTTGACTCAAAGAAGTGGATGCTGAAATGAGAAAGCATTCTAAATTCATATTCTAGTATTTTATAAAATGTGTTCTGAATATACTTTGAAATCATTTATATAAGATATCAGAAAATGTCTTAAATTGAAAGTAAATTTGAAGCATGAGCGTCTTCACAATGTTATATCAAACAATTGCTCTTTAAGCATAATATTTTTGTTGTTCAATATTTTCATATTGAAATTCAGTGGCATATGTGATACATGCTTAGGTTATAGAAGTTATCCCGGAGTAGGTTGCCATTACTTTCTGCGGTAGACTGGTTGCCAGCCAAGACTATAGAATCCAATCTGTCCTGTTATTTAACTCATAACTGGAGGGAAGAGATGGATTAATACCTTTCCCAAAGGTATTTGCGCGTAAGTGAATGCAGAGAATTCAACTGGAATTTGAACTCGGCTCTCTGATTTCTCATTCCGAGCCAATATCCACTGCACCACAATGCACTGAAATTGAAATTAGTGTAGGAAAAAAAAAAGCATTAAAATATTAGTGATGCAAAAGTTTTCAGTGTCATTTCACAATAATGGGGGTAATCTTAGTCTTTTAAGTTTGCTCAGCTTTTTAATGATTGTGCAATCAGTCAACTGAAGCATATCACTTAAGTCTTGGGGAAAATTCAGAGATTAGGAAGTGAGTGCCATATGAATTTATGAAAACAAATGTCAGTCAGTATTTAAACATTTGTCTTTCTCTTTTTGTTTGACATAGAAAAGGTCATTTTCTTGGATATGGTAGTCACTTGTTGATGAAAAGTTGATTTATTAAGAGAATCCCAAATTAAAATTGTTTAATTCATGACAAATATCAACATCTCAATCTAAACAGAATCTGCTGGGGCAGAAAAAGTTTTCTCTGTATTCAGTGGGTTGTAAAGAGAAATTTTTAGTATTATTTACGTAACCTCATCAAACTTTTACAATGTAACACAGCTGTGACTTTTGAATAGTTTACTGAAAAATATTTTATCTTTCTTTGGGTAAAGAAAGTAATTGGTGATTTTGCTATGCTCATTCTGTTGTTGCAAATGTAATGCAGAAAATAATCATGAATTTGGGTTGAGACATTCTCTCACATGCAGCATCTTCTCTTGACTGGCTAATTTTAGATAATCACTTGTATCATTTGATACAATACTTGTCTGGTCAACACTTCCAACAAGTTGAGAATTTCAAATTCCTTGTGAATGAAAGATGGAGGAATGATTTCCCTTTGCCTTCTCTACAGTTTTGAATTCATAGTTGTCCTAGACTGGATACTCAACTCTAAAGTGTTCAGGTTACTCTGCTATTTAATCCATAACTGGATAGAGATCAGATGGATTCAAGTATATCTCAAGCATGTTAGTGCAAAAGTGAATGCAACAGGCTAGAATTTGAATAGTCAATTCCACTTTTCATGCCAATAATGACATGAGCTACCCATCCAGAATACTTATCACAATCAGTATACAGGGTGTGATGGGTAACTTAACACCATTTTATATTTTTAATTTTGTGCATGCCAGTTGTTTTTGTCAACTGCACAATATAGTACGGTCAGTTGGATACTGTCTGTGGAAAAAAAAAAGTACCATGACACAATTCACTCTGCCAGAAAATTGGAAACAGCATGCTGTACTGCTTGGCATTCATGCTGGAAGCTCGACTATGAAAATTTCAGTGTTTTGGTGTTAGTTTGAGGATAGTACAGAGGAATTGACAAGAGTTGGATTAGTCTAATGATGATTACAAAGATGTTTGGAGCCATAACTAGTGATGGCTACATTATGCCTTCATTCATCTTCCCACAGGGCCTCAGACTCAACATGAAGGCCTACATCAAGTGGCTTGAGGATGTAGTGCTGTCCTGGTTCAAGAGAGTGGCTACTGGAAGATATGTCTGGCAACAGGACTCTGCACCATGCTACACAAGAAGGATTACCCAATCATGGCTGTCAGACAATTTCTGCTACCACACCACACTTACATCTGGCCAGCTAACTCTTCAGATCGCATGTCCTTTTGATTGTGTTTATGGGGGGGGGGCACGTTTGAGTCAAAGACCAATAAAACTCCTTGTAATACCAGAGATGAACTGAAGGCAAAGATTATGGCAGTATTCGCCAACTTAAACAAGGAGACCATTCAGAAGAAATGTAGGAGATTCCAAAGCCTGTGGTTGAAGCCAATGTCAATTTTTTTATTTTTTTTATTTTATTATTATTATTAAATGAATTTACTCTTTAGTATTTGAAGATAGTTTTGCTTAATTTTGGTAAATATATCTTTTAAAATGAGATGCCAGTGATATTTTAATTTTTTTTTTTTTATAATTTATATGACAATATATCCATTGCACCCTTTATAGTTCATTATGAATTGTTCTCACAACTATAATAATAGTATTTTCTCTCACAATATAAATAATAGTTCAACAAAAAAGAATATTTTGTAAATTGTGAAGTCTAATATTACAGATATTTTCTTTTATCATATTAAAATTAATTTTTTATATTAAAGTAGTTCAAAATTCATAATCTGTTCACTTTTGCATAGGTCTAATTGGGCCTCTGGCCCAAAACTAAAGGAACCTCTAGTCTAGCTTATACAACAGTAATGATAATTTTGAAATAACTTTTTATTCCTCAATTCACTCCATGGAACTTCAAAACCTCACTTTAACTCTGATTTGGGCTATAAGTCTAATCTTTGCCAAAAGTCTATTTTGGGCTAAAATTCCAATTCCAGCTGGAAATTGAGATCTTCAAATCCCAAACTCTGCAGAACTTCAAAATGCCACATCATGAAACCTCTCACATTAACTCTTGATTCCTTGGTGTTTTGAAGAAATAAAATTGATTTCTTCAATTCACAAAGTTTTGGAGATATTTTAAACTGAATTTTAAATAAAAAACATTTTAAATTCACAAAGTTTTTGTGTTATTTTAATTAAAATCACTATATATATATATATATATATATATATATATATATATATATATATTGTCATCCGCAGACAGATCTGTTTCGCCGTATCACAGCTCATCAGTACGGTTAGACTCCGATTGCTTTTTTTACCCAGGATTGAAACCCGACCGAAATGGCATCAGTCGGCGACTCTACCCCTGGGCTATGGGCGTTCGGTGGAAGTAGGCAGACATTTTAGCGCATATCATTATACGTGCCCAATAGCTAGAGTGCTCTAATTCATTTCACTTAATGAATGATGCATATATATATATATATATTTTTTTTTTTTCTTTTCTTTTTTTTTTTCTTTTCAGTTATTTTAAAATTTGAATTTTTAACTGTCTATATTTCTGAGATGAGGTAGTATTTATAGTATTGTCCTCATCTTTGTTGCCATTTGTATGACATTTCGGCCATTGTATGCTTCGACTTTCTTCAGGTGCTAGGAATTTCAAACCAAAACCTTTATTACAATCACTAGGGTATATCATTCTCATCCCTTGCATAGTAGTACCTCTTTTGGAATTCATGAGTTATCTCCCTCTAGCCCTGTAGCCTGGTATTGAACTTGAACTCTTTGAGTCAAGTCACATGAACTAACCAACATATATATCTACTGGGCCTTAAAAACAACTGATTTTTCTTCTTTTTTTTTACCAGAGTTCATATTGCAATTTTTTTATGTTAATGCTAAAAAATAACTCATAAAATTTAGAAAATATTTCTATTTCAAATCATCTTTTGTATAAACTGACACTCCACCTTACTACTATGCTTTTCTAAAAATGAATTTTGAAACAATTGAGCCATTTCTAGAATGGTTCTCATTTGGAGTTAACGAGTCACACCATTCACTCTCTATAGGACCTATTGTTCGTTTATCCTTATTTTCTTTTTTCCTTGTCTTCACTCTTAAACATCTCAAAATTTTAATTTGTTTACCTAATTTTTTTTTTACTCGAGAAAAAAAACATTGATTATTAGACAATCATGAAAAGAGCTTATATTATATACACACTAAATTCAGCACAAAAGTGATTGTAATGACTCCTCTTTCTAGTGGGAAAAGTTTGTGTTTTGTTCAGAGCTTATTCTTTTTCTTTGTATGTTATTTTTGAAGTGACCACTACAATTCTAACTTTAGGATAGAATGGATATATATTTTTGATACTGAATTGAAGTATAATATAAAACACAGTGGAATTTTATATAATTTATTGGTCACTATGTGATCTTCTCTTAATGAGGCATTACATAGTTATGGTAACAGGAGGTATTATTAAATACAAAAAATGAGTTTCACTAGTAAATAGAGAAATCAAATTGTTAATATTCTTTAATTTCACATTAGCTTTCTTTTGAAATTTTTAATCTTAGGAAATTTAAGAAAAAAAAACCCTGAAATCTTACTTTGATTGTTAAATTATTCATGCAGAAAATATAAACAATGCAATTGCAAAATTACTTAAATATTTCTCTCTTTTTTTTTATTAATGGCATACTAAGTTTCTTTAAAACTTTAAATGTTTTGATAGAAGATGATTGAATTTTTTATGTGTTTAATACATTTTAAGTAGCAGCATCTGCAGCTACTAATGTACTATTGTTTGTGTTTATATATACAGAAGCTCTGTATATATAATTCCGATATACAGAATTGATACATTTCTCAAACATTAAGGTTTATTTTATTTTACATTGAAAAGGTTAATTTAGTGGGTATGGAATTTTATTAGTAGTGATTTGTTTGGCCTCTGGATTGGATGCAATGGTGGTTGTAAATGAAAATAACATTGAATATTGATTCTTCTCAATCTAATAAATTTTGCAATGTTTGAAATGATTCCTTAAGATGAAAAAATTACTCATCTCAAGTTGTGTGTATCTAATAAAGTTTTCTTTTTGTTATTAAAATGTATTTTATAATAGAAAATCTTGTTTACATAGTTTTTGGCTTTCATTGAAGTGTTCTATTTCAGCTATCATTGACACGTGCAACAATTTTACTGTAGATTTTTATAAATGCTTAATTATGAAAGTTAATCTTTCTTAATCTGTTACCTGGTATAGAAGCCATGTTCAAATGACCTTGATGTTAGATCACATTTTTATCTGCTTCATTCTAAAAAGTAAAACTATCATTCATTTGCAGTTTTCTGCTTATAGAATTATGAAGTAAACATTAAAATGTTTATATTAGTGGTCTGATCAATATCCTTGATGAGGACGAAGCAAATTCCTCTGCATCTGGTAAGTTTCAAACCAGCAGCTTTATTATGTTTAACACACAATACATAAATACAACAATAGTATATTTATTGGTAGCTGCTGCTACTTAAAATGTATACAAGTGCTGTCAGTCAAGATTCCCAATTGTACTAACATCTCAAAGTTCCTTCTGTCTTTTCACCGATTCTTGCTTCCGCCCACATAATATTTTACTTTTTACTTTACCATTTTCCCAACCATTACAGGGTGATTCTCCATTTTTAAGCTCCAATTTTGCCAGATTGTCTTGTACTAATAAAATATACTCTTTCTTTAAAGTAGTTTTTGATTCTTTCTATATCCAATCCAAGTTTTCTGCATTAACTGTTTTAGACAACAGCCAAATTAATTTTTTTTCTCCAGCCTAATGCTAGGAGATATTTCCACTTTCTGAGAACTCTGCTCAGTCTTTTTATTTAAGAAATAGTATTTGTAGATCAATATGTGGTATTGAGCCCTGCTTGCTTTAGATTTTCATAAGTTAACATCTTCTGGTTAGCATTGTTAAAATGGAATAATGGTTGAGAAATTTGAGATGCCATTTTGAGTGCTTTGTTTGTAATCTTTAATAAACTCTCAGGAAAATGCTTATTTGAAACTAAAGCATTTCATAAAGCTTTTTTTTTTTCCTTTGCTTATCTTATGTATTTTTCCAACATTTGGATCAAAGCTGGTATAAGTTCACATTCCACTGCTTAGCATTAGCTTTCAGTAGTCCCAAGAAAAAGTTATTTATTATCCTAATTTCGATCCCAATATATATTTTTATTTGTGCTTCAACAGTAATACTAGTTTTCTTTTAAAACTGCAATATAAAAGCAATTGATCATGTTGTCTGGTGTTGTGATATTAACCCAACCTCTTCCCATGTTTGTACAAGTGCATAGAGAAGGAAGTGTTGAAATGACTAACTTTAATTTTGGATGGGGAGTTTCCTCCATCTGAAGACCAGCTGATAATCAAATTCTAGCTGGCCATCCTGAGAGCAAGATCTTACTCCTTGACCTAACAGTTATTTTGAATTAAATTTAAACAATCCACTTTATCAAATTCACTCCATAAATTCTACTTTACTGTTAAAATGAAAAAAAATATCAAATATTTGATTTAAAATATTACATTTATAAAAATTTGTATATTATAAAACTATTTTCATCAAAGCTGTAGCTTTAGAAAAAGTGAGTAATAACTTTTCTATTATGTACTATTTGACCAAATTGATATTTAGCTCTTAGATTGATCATTTTAAGTTAGTAACATTCATAATCCTGTTTACATCATAGCAGTTTAAACCTTTTAATTTTTAAATTTCTTTACCTGTCATATTTCACTAAAATTACAACTCTTCAGTATATCTCTCTCTCTCTCTCTCTCAGCTTTTCTTCACAAGCAAAGATTTAGGAGGGTTTTGTTTTTTTTTTATATGTGTTGCAATAATCCTCAGGTCTGTGCTAATGATGATTTAATGTGAAGAGTGGTATGCAACACCACTCTGTAAACTCTGGTGTTTATGTGACTTTTTTTCATATTTTTTTTTTTTTTTTTTTTTTTTTTTTTTTTAAATCGTGTCACCCCAAGCAAGGCATTCCACTGCTACTATAGCACAGGGGGTTACATAGAGTGATTGAGTATAGGAAATCTCAGAAGGAGGGTGATAGACGACTTAGGATGTACATTTGGAGAGAGTGGGTTTGAGTTAGTGTGTTAGGTGTCTATTGACCCTACATTTAAACTCCTGTCGGGGAAGCAAGCATGTGGTAGGGAATTCCACAGGCGGGAAGTGTGAGGAAAGAAGCTGTTGGAGTAGAAATTGCGGTTACATTTCATTGGTTTCACTATAAAAGGGTGGGACCTAGTTGCCAATCTAGTATCTTGTGCAAATTCACATCTAGGGGACACCAGTGAATTAAGTTCGTCAGAGCAGAAGCCATGAAAGTATTTATAGAAGAGGCACAGGGAAGCCACGTCATGCCAGTGAGAGAGTGACTGCAGCCAGTCAGCCAAGTCGGAATCAATCACATTACAGATTCTTCGCTGTATTTTGTCAAGAACCCCGAGGAGGATAGCAGGGACATCCGACCAGATGTGGCAGCAGTACTCAATACACGGGTGGATGGTAGATTTATATAAGTGCAGGATAGATTCAGACGAAAAGAATTTCCGGGCCCTGCACAAAGAGCCGACTTTCATAGCAGTGGATTTAGCAATGGATTCGACATAGTCATTCCACTTGAAGTCCGCTGAGAGTGTCAGGCCAAGCAGGCGTAGAGTTTTACTCTCTGGGAGGCAAGCCAGTTCCATACTAATGGGAGGGAGGTGCGGTTGTCTGTGGTGGTTAATTGACAGCATCTTCGTTTTGGAAGAATTGAATTTTACAGAGTTTAAAAAATGGAAGTAAGGTCCTGAGGTTGTAAATTTTTTGTTGGTGCTTCATTATTGTAGGCATATGAACAAGTTGATCATGAAGGTCTGCTGCTCTTTTGAAAGAGTGTTCTGTACTTGAGCAGATGGAAGCTGAAGTTATGGCTTCTGGGCTCTTCATAGAAGATTTTTTTTCTTCTCTCCAGCATTACTATTATCATTTCCATTATTATTGCTATTATTATTTGGATAAAAGTGAAGGTCTTTTCTGATCCACTCTCTTAGGCATTTAGATGATAAAAATATAACAAATGATGATAGTAATAACTAATGTGTAACTACAGTGTTATTGCATGGACTAGAACAATATAGCACAGCCTTATAACAAACAATTCAAGATTCTCAAAATAAAAACTTTATGTCTATTGCTTTGTAATACAGAAAATATTTTTCACTATCAATGTGCTCTAAAAATATATTAATATAAAATGGTGTAATTTATATGCTACTCATCTCAGGTATAATAAAAAAAAACTTGCAAATTGTGATCACGAACTTTTAATTTTAAAACTTTGAAATAATTCAGTTATTTTTGAAGTTTTAATTTTAAAAAAATCACTAAAAAATGTAAAAATATTACTTACTTTTTCACTATAAATATAATGAAAAATACATAGGTTATCTGTTACCTGTCAACTCACTTCAAAGGTCAAAAGAGCATTTATCCTTCTCTAGTAATGCCAATTGAAATTTACAGCTGTAAAAAAAGCAATGAAGCTCTTCTGGCCTTCACTGTATCTGTAGAATAGGGTCATTCATTTTTGTTGAATTTCATAATTTTTTACAGCTCTGACTTGGTACCATAAGATTTTTGGATGTTCCCAAGATAGTGAGGCATTGAGAGGTGAACATTTTGCATCCAACATGAAAAGTTACTGTGTGCAATTAGATCAAAACCTGGAACTTTATGAACAGAATGAAAAAGTGGATAGAACACTTGGGAAATGTGTAACACTAAATGGTGACTGAAAAATCTAATTTTGAAGAGAAATAAATTCTAAAACTTTTACAAGATTGTTGATCTTATGAATCAACTCTCTCTCTCTCTCTCTCTCTATATATATATATATATATATATACACACACACACACACACACACATACATATATACACACACTGATATTTGGTAAAATTAGATTGGGTAGATAACTTTTCAGCATTTCATTGCAATATATCATTTATCTCTCAATGAAAGCTTAGTGATTATATTACTGGATTCTAACTTTTCTATGTGTTTCCTCTTCAATATGCAATTAAACTCCAAAATAATCCCAATAACCCAACTCAAAAAAAAATATTTAATCAAAATTTTCACTTTTATACAAGTAAACCATCTACAATTTCAATCTTTTGGTCTTTGTAATAAAGAAGTCATAGCACAAATAAATCAAAACTCTGATAATATAGCAAGTATTCAAATACTTAAATATACCAACCTGGATGATCATTCAACCTGAAATAGATCTCACATTGAGAGAATTTAAAAACAATCAACACCTGAAAGTGGATACCAAAATAAATTTGAAGTATTAAGAGACAAATACTATTGCAATGGAGAAGTTTATACAGATGGATCCAAAGTTTAAAATAAAATGGAAATTTTTGCCACATATGGTTGTAACAAAAAGCATGATACTTACAATTTTACAGTGGAACTGAAATTCCTGAGAATGGTCTTTTGATCTTATAAAGGAGCTCAATAGAGCAACAGTTTGTGATATTTATTGACTCCTTAACCTCTCTAGTAGCTCCCTCCCCAAAGAATAAACAATTAACCACTCTTACATTGCAGCCATCCTGGAGACTTATACAAATGAGTGAAATTACAAAAATCCATTGTTTTAGCATGGATACCAGATCATATCGGCATGAAGGGTAATGAGAAAGTAGATAAACTATTAAAAAAAATAATGTAACATGGAAATAAATATTAAAAAAATACAGATTTTATAAAGAAAAATGTATAAAAAGTGAATGGCAAGAGATATAAAGCACATTCCCACAAAACAAATTTTACAAACACTAACCAAAAACACAAAACTGCTAAAAGGTTGAAGAAAGGACACTGTGCTAACTAGAGTTCATATTGGACATACAAGACTAACTCATGTACACTTGCTAAAAGCTGAAGAAGTATCTTCATACACCCATTGCAATTGTAAATTGATGGTTAAGTATGTTCTGATGTCACAAATATAAAAACATTGTTTAAATATAAAAGAAATAGGATTTTTCAATACCTTTAAAAGTTGTTTATGTATGGTATATAAGATGGACTGGTTTAAATGGTTCAAATTGACAGATAAGGCAATCTATTTAAAATGAATTGTAGCTACCAAACTGAGTCCCACCAACTATTAGGGGGGGTATGTATATGTATTCACTTGTATTCGCTATTAAACTAAACCAACCAACATAAGCCTAAAAAGGGAGGCAATGAAGAAAATTTTTAAATGATTTGCATATGGCTTGTTTGCTTGCTAAAGTAATTAAAACTGATTGCTGGGTTATTTTGATTGTTAACCTAATTTGTGTATATGTGAGATCAGTTTTACCAATCTGAAAATTTTGTTACATTTGCTTTTATAAAATGATCCTAAAATATTTTAATTCGATTTGGAAAAAAGCAGGCTAAAACTCTTTGTTCCGTGGCCTCCTCATTAAGTTTTCAGCTGGTGGTTATTTTATGCTTGTCCACCTCAATGGAATGCAGACAAGAATATATCCTATTAAGTCTTAAACATTATAAAATATTTATGAAAAGCACTGTTATTTTATTATGGAATCCTCATTAACTTAAAATATGCAATATCTATGTCAGCCTAAATAAAAATCTTAAAAATTCTATATTTATGCAATTATTTATTTATATATTTATTTATTTTTTTCCAGTTTGTTAAGTGTGGCTATGCTGGTTCTAACTTTCCTTCCCATATTTTCCCATCACTGGTTGGCCGTCCTATCATTAGGGCAACTACTAAAGTGGGAAACATTGAAGTCAAAGTAAGTGTTTTTTTGTTTTTGTTATCTTCCCTCACTAAGAATGTTAGATTGAGAATAGTTCCACTTATCCCTGTAATAAAAATGTCTTCTTTTTTTTTTTTTTTTTTTTTTAAGACTCTTTTTACATTTGTTATGCAGGATAATGAGATGCATATAATACACTGACTGAAATGTCATGAAAAAATATTTTTAGTATTACTTTCTCTTTTATTATAATAGTTGCAATAAATTATTTTTCTGTATGTTTTGAAAAAAGAATATTTTTACCTCCAACATTTTTAAGTTTAAAGATTTCAAAGTCTGTTAAAATATTTCAGATTCTATTTAATGATATTGTTTTGTGCATGTTGCATAATGAATAAAATTTTATTATGTAGAGAGACAAATCAAATGTATAAAAACTTAATTTGTATTTAGTCTTAAATCTATCAGAATTTTAAGATCCTTGATGCAAATTTCAACAGAATCAAGTTACATTTTTTTCTCATACAAAAACTCTTCCATATTTTAATGCTAAAACTTTCTTTGCCATAACGATGATATAGGGCTTAAGATTTAATCATTTTTACACTTTTTCAAAGTGGATTTCAATAAAATTCGAAATTTTGAATACAAGCCAAAACTTTCTACAGATTTAAGAAGGCATGTCATACAGTGTATATTTCCTGTATTTGATAGATTGAACTGTGAATTGAGTCATTTAGTAAATTATTTTTAAATAACAATCAATCCCAATAAGAGGGTGTAAAACTATTAATAATGATAAACATGGAATAATTTTGAATATTTAACACAAATTTTTTTTCTTTCTTCTTTTACTATGCAACTTTTATATATATATATATATATATATATATATTTTTTTTTTCCTTACATCAGTCCAATATATCTATTCTTTCTGCATACTTAAAGGGGGCACATTCTCAAATTAACCTTTTTTAGCTGCCATTATGCTATATCCATGGCTTCAGCAGTAACTGGTGTTTAAATAAATCAATATATGTATACTCTTATATAAATATTATCCAGTAGTAACTAATTTGTTGCTAGTTTAATAAGCAAAATTGTTAATGATTACACCTCTTCTACCCCCCACTTTTTTATTATTATTATGACTGCTTTTTTTCAGATAGAATTATTTTTGAGATGGCATAAAAGTGGCACTGTTTTAAATTCAGTACTTATTCTGAAACAGTACAATTAGGTTTCATTGTGTAAAATAGATTTTAATTGATCACATAAAAATGTAGATGTGAGTTTTTGTTTATCTTCAAAAATGTTTTTTCTCTTTTTTATACAGTTAATGCTAAAAAGGATGTGCGTTGTGGTGCAGTGGATATCGACTCGGAACGAGAAATCGGGAAGCCGAGTTCGAATTGCACTTATGCACAAATACCCTTGGGAAAGTTATTAATCAGTCTCTTCCCTCCAGTTACAGGTTAAATTGGGTTCTATAGCCTTGGTCGGCAACTAGTCTACAGCAGAAAGCAATGGCAACCTACTGCGGGATAATCTGCCCTGTCAGTCATGTCTCTTTTGAGACATGATCACCCAAAGCATGTATCATGTATGGCATTTAACTGACTGATTGCTAAAAAACAAACATTTGTCCCTCTTTTATGCAAAATAAGATTTTAAAACATCTTTCTTCAGAAATAGAGAATGACTTTTTATGAACTTAATATTCAATCAGTTTACATTGCAAATGACTGGCATGAGGGCTGATCATTTTCAATCTGCTTTGACTCAAAGCACATAAAAATGGTCATAACAATAATTTCCCTGTTTTGTTGGTATTCTGTTTTGTACTTTCCAACAGCTCTGTCATTTTAAGTCAATGCAAAGCCAAACATTTGAAATATTTCTTTTATTTTTCTATTTTTATAGGACTTGATGGTAGGAGAAGAAGCCAGTGCTCTTCGCTCGATGTTGGAGGTAAAATATCCAATGGAGAATGGTATTGTACGTAATTGGGAAGACATGCTACATGTGTATGATTATACATTTGGCCGTAACAAAATGAACATAGACCCCCACAACAGCAAAATTTTGCTTACAGAACCACCCATGAATCCAATGAAAAATAGGGAGAAGATGGTAGAAGTGAGTTGAGCATTTTTTTTTCTTTTTTTGCATTCATTTTTCTTAATTTTAAAAATAAACAAAAGCTTTATTTAAAATTAAAAAAAATTTTTTTAGTGTTGTTCTGAGCATTTTAAAATGACTGAGCCAATCTTGATAAAAGCTATTTTAGAAGATGATTTTAAATAAGTTTAAATAGAGCTATCCTAAATTCATTTTGTATATTAGATTGTTCTTGAATCATTTATAAATACCTGTTAGGTATTTATAAATGATTATCAATATTCACAAAAAACAAACAAATTTCTTACTTTTCTATACATGAATATCTACAAATATATTTAGGGATTATGATTTTAGTAAAATCAATTTCTAATGATATATTTGAAAATATTTATTCAGTTAAGTTGTAAATAATATTTCAATTATCCTTCTGATTGTCTATTGCTATTATGATTTCATCTATGAAATACCAATAGAACAAATTGACCAGTTGATCTAATGCACCATAACTTGTTCCTCTATCAATGCATCTGTTTTAATTTGCCGTTATTAATATTTTTCAGCTTACCATTCAAAAGTAAATAGTTGTACTATTGTGTGTAGCATTTACTAACTTGTAAATGTTATGATTTTCAACATGTTAGTCAAAATCTTGTTTTCTTTGTAATGCTTGGTAGAACTTGTGAGAAATTGGATGAAAATTGTCCTTTTTTTTTCTTTACTTTTTTTTCTTTAAACAAAAGTATGATCCAATCGGGCTCAATTGCATATAGATATTATTTATTTAATGTTTCTTCTTTTTCAGGTGATGTTTGAAAAATACCAATTCCACGGTGTATACATTGCTATTCAAGCTGTTTTAACGTTATATGCACAAGGTATATAAATTAGTCATTGGATACTATTTTGTTCATTTTTAATATACTATTGAGTGACATGCTTACTTAATGTTACCATAAGCTCTGGTTAAAAACTGTTGTGATACTGTTTTGTCTGATATCCATTTAACAGCATTAAGTTGTAATGATGAAATGCAAACATTTGACATTCATTTTTTGTGAGCTAGAAATTCCCAATATTCAAGATGTGTAAAATACTGTAGTGAAAGCTAGTCATTAAGTGCAGTCTTTTAAGACTTTATTAACTATGAATTATCTATAAACAGATTACAGGCATTTAAAAAAACAACAAAAAAACCCTTCTTTTTATTAGTAATGTATGCTAAATCTTGATTTATATTTGATGAAAATGTTTAACATGTTTTGGCCATCTGAAAGCTTTCTATTTAAGTAAAAATTCAATAGACCACTATTTTGTGAGAAGAAATTGTATTTATGTTAAATAATGTAATTTCAAAATGATTTCTCTAGCTTATCCCAAACCAAGATTTTATTTTTAATATATCTCCAAACTAATTTAGACATAGAGGTCTTGATAAAAAAAAAAAAGAAAATGGTGCAAAATTTATCTTGGTAGCTCAATTAGCAACAAAGTTATGGCTATTCAAAGTTTGTCAGTTTTCTGTCTTGTTATATTGGGCCAGAACCCAATTTCAATGGTGTATAAATAAAAGATGCCAGGTTCAGATTAAAAATCATAAATGTAATGTCATATAGTTAGAGTTAAAGTAAAGAAATATTGGGGAAAAATGACATTCCCAAAGATGAAATAGTTCAGATATGACACAGAAGAGTACTTTTGACTATTCATGTCTCATTTCAACAGTTAATACTAGGTTCTCCCACTAAGTCGCTGAAAAAAAAAAAAACAGCATCGTATTAATAAAAAAGGTCCCAAACTTAATAAAAATGAACTTTTTCATCAAAATATTTATTATTTAGAGGCAAGATCAAAGTATTTTTCAATCACTTCTAAAACGTTTGGAATTTTGGTAAAAAGTCTTGTTTTGACTTTAGTTAGCTGGTAACCAAATTGTTACGAGAGTTTACAATGGAAAATGTAATATTACACAACCCGTTTTTTTTCTAGTAATAAACACATTAATTTAGAAATTCTTGCAAAAATCAAATAATTCTAGTTTTAATGAAACTTCCAGGACTTGTTTGAAAATGAATTAAACTATTTTTGAAATTATTACTTTTAAAAAATATTGCCCCCCCCCCCCCCCCAAAAAAAAACAACTTGCTAAATTTAATTTGATAAACTTTTAATTATTTTAGTAAATAATATAAACTAAGGGCATTATCAAGAAAACAAAAATAAATTTTCGATTTAATAATATTTTAAAAAAATTTTATTTATTTTTTTTTTAATTGTGACAATTTAAAAAGTTTCACAAATATTTTAAAAATACATCAGATTTGTTGGGGTTAGTTTATAAACTTAAGTTAAGATTACATTTACTAATTGAAAATTAATAAGTTTAGTACAAATTGTCGCACCTTTGTATTTAAAAAAATTTTTTTTTTTGTATGGTAATTTCTATGTGTACATTAAAAGGTAATGTGTTTCAGTGTTTCTTCACCTTGCTGGGGGGGAAAATTTGTACCATTATGTATCTTGTGATTACCATACACTTATCTTACATCTGTAAGCTGTCAACACATTTTAAATATAGTGAACAGGTCAAAAAGTTTAACTCTGTGATTAAGAAATAGTTTTATTCTAAATTTCATGCTATAAATTAGTAATACTTGGGTAAATCAGATAAATTTAACATTAAATTTTCTAAAAATAATGTCACAGATGTACATTTTATTTTTACAAGATTTTTAAAACCAAGAATTAACTTTTGTTTACAAATGTGTCAATTGTTCAAAAATAGCTCAAAATTAAGTTTTAAAAAAATTGAAAAATTTTAGATTCCACTCAATATAATTTTTCTGTCTGGAATACACAAGAGTATTTAGCTTTCAATTAAAACAAAAATAAAAGTTTCAAGAAAACTTATTTTTAAAATTCAAACAAATCATTTAATATTTAAAAATTTTTTTAATATTAATTATGCTGAATAGCTTTCTTCAAAGTTAAGCTATCTTATGTTCTTATTTATTTATTACCAGATTACATAGTAAAATTTTAATATGTACATAATGGTGAGTGGTATATACGTTCCGGGTGCAGATTGGTAATGGACCTTTAGTGAGCGACCACCTGACGTATGCAACCAGTTTTTGATGGCAGTAGGGATGGTGGCATGTGACAGGTTCCACTGTAATTTAAAAAAAAAAAAAGTACCTAATTACATTTCAAATTTTTAGTAATCCCCATGTATCAAATTTAAGCTAAAATGTATGTCCAGTTTATTGATATTTTTTATAAAATGTAACCAATTTCAATTTTTTTTTAAGAAAATATAACTAAATTTTTAATTTAATCCCAAGAATTAGAGAAAATATTACCAGCACTAATGCAAATGAAATGAATGACCACTAAAAGGAAAACTGGATACTTTAAGAATTTTATTTTAATTTTTTTCAGACAAAAATGTGTGCAAGATTCAAAGAGCTAAGAATATATCCAGTTTGAATGTTTTTTTTTTTCATAATATGAATTCTGTTTAAATTTCTTTAAGAAAATGCATCATTATAGAAAATGATTTAAACTATAATATTCATCACCTAGCGATGTTCATTCACTCAGCAATACAAATTTTGATGCATTGAACCTAATGGTTTTGCTTGAAATGAGTGCAGTATGCTCTCTAAGAAGGGGCAATTTTTTTTTTGTTTAAGTGTCGAATTTTTATAATATTTTATTTACTAAAGTTTACAACTTAGAAATTTTTGTGACAAACAACTTCAAGCCCACCAAATTAACAAGCATCATTTTTTTTTTTTCCTTCTCTTTTCTTTTTGTTAAAATGTGACTATTTTATGTGTAGGGAGGCACAAATCTAATCACAAGTTTTAAAAATACCACTACTGTCAGTTTTTAAAATGCCAAAAAATAAGTAGTTAAAAAGTTATGGTTTAAAGAGACGGGATAAAAAAAAGTTAATCACTACATCTTTATAAAGAGAAAAGATTAAATTTTTTATAATCTCTAATTTTATAAAAAAATATCCTTGAGAATAAATGAGATATCAGCATCAGCAGTTGATATTGTAGAAAATTTCACTCTTTTGATTCATTTCTGCATTGTAAACCAGGGCAGTTTTAGATATCTATTACAAGACAACAAATTATTTATGATGGTCTGATTAGTGGAATCTCAAGTGACCTATATTTGACTCTCCTCATTATAATAGTCATCATATCAATTATTATTATTAACGCTAACAATAAGGGGTGCCGGATTCTTGTTTTTAACACTTCAAAGCCTTAATTATACATTTACTTTAACAAGATTATCTTTTTTTTTTTTAATGAATGTCTGTATTCAGAAATGAACTTCTCAAATAACTGTTTATTGGTTAAATTCATTGTAGCTCATCTAGATTCATTTCAAAATTACAAAAATAGAAAAAAAAGTTATATTGTAATATTTTGTTTTATTATTTTTGCTTAACTTATATGGCCAAGCTTAACACCTTTACATTTTGGAAAATATGAAATTTTTGGAATAGGGATCATGAGGAAAATTTTAAATTTTGATAGATTTTCTAAATGTATAAACCGAAAATTTTGAAAAAATTATAACTCATCATTATAAAATATCCTTTGATCACACTTTCAAAGGAAAAATAAAAATACTTACATTTTTTTAATAAAATAATAATATTTCTACATGAATTAGAAGTGAATCAATTTATAAAGATACATAACCAATTGTAAACTATCCACATTACATTTTCCTAGTCTCTTTCTTTATTCCACCTTTAGGAAATTCTAATGCATTATAGCTGTATTGTACTTAATTACTATGTTATATAACTAAGACTTCAAATTAATCTATTAATATATATTGAGCTGGCTTAATAGTTTGCCCAGTTTTTGACATTAAATTCTTTTTTTCATGAATACAAAAATGGAGCTATAGGAAAGGTACTTTGAATTATCAACTGTTAAAAGTGGCTTGTGTAGGAAACTTCTCGCTGAACAGTGCTTAAGTCACATAGACCAGTTGATATTGCTTGGATAATTAACATAACACTAGAGATAGGCAATATGTCAAATATCCGTATCAAGCATGGAAAGTAATTTGCATCAGTTTGATTGTGTTTATCACTCATGATTTAAATGCAGATGATAGTAATTACTGGACTGTATTAGTGTTCAATTTGCCACTTAATCATAATGCAAATATTTCTTTATATATACACCAAAATTATAAAAAGCTATGAAAAAATGCCAGAGATTATTATTAAAAAAACAAACAAAACAAAAACAAATAATGAACTACTCCTAACTGTACCAGTTTTCATAAATGATTTGGAGCAATACTTGTTCAAATCAATTAGAATATTTGAAAACAGCAATCGACAAAAAGTGTGTCAAAATTATTTAAGAAAAAGGCATAATATTCTATCAGAACCATGCAAGATTGTATTTTTCTTTTGTAACAAGACATAGCTTGGCTGGGAAATCTTTTTTTTTTTTTTTTTGTTTTCTGTTTATCAGATATTGCATCTTTAGATTACCATTTATTCTGGTCTATAGAAAATTCTCTTAAAATATTTTAATATCTTAGAAGACTGCTAAAGTGACCTAGGGAAGTTTTTTTGTCTTAGAACAATAACAATTTGTAAGAGGATAAAATTATGAAGAGAAGTTGCTTGAATAATGGCAGAAGACAAAAAACATTAAATAATGTAAAAAAAAAAAATACAAAACAAAAAATAAAATAAAATCAAAGTTATAAGTGTCATCCTTGAATTGTTGGATTATCAGGCCAGGTGTTCAATCTTTGTCTTACGTAGTTTGTGGTACCAGGGCTGTGGAGTCGGAACACAAAACCTCTGACTTCTTTATTTTTCGCACTTTTGACTTGGACTCCTGTAAATAAGTGATTATATCATACCTATTCATTCTTTAATATTTTCTAACAATTAAGTCCAAAATCTTTGAAAGGATATAGAAGAAATAAAAATGCTAAGATATATATAGCCTCCTTCTACCGAGCGCCCATAGCTCAGAGGTAGAATCGCAGACTGACGCCAATTTGGTCGGGTTTCAATCCTGGGTAAAAGCAATTGGATGTCTAACCATACTGATGAGCCTACAATAATCAATCCAAAAACTGTAAACTCTTTCTGGAGGAAAAAGTAGGTATAATTACCTTACCAGACCAAAATAAATTATTAAATAATCATAACTCCTCAAATGTACACATGTAAAGAAAGTTTTATTATGCCATTAAAACTTCAAAAACTGTAAACAAGCAAAAATAAACAAAACAAGCAAAATAATCTAAACAAATAAACTAAGTTTTGTTGTGGTGCAATGGATATCACCTCGAAATGAAAAATCAGAAAACTGAGTTTGAATTCTAATAAATTCGTTGCATTCACTTATACCCAAATACCCTTGGGAAAAGTATTAATTTGTTGCTTCTCCCTCCAGTCATGGGTTAAATAGGACAGGTTGGGTTTTGTAGCCTTGCTTGGCAACCAGTCTACTGCAGAAAGTAGGAAAATCTGCCCAGTCATGTCTCTTTCAAGACATGATCATCCAATAATGAATCACATATGGTACTTGACTGACTGAAATAACAAATTAACAAACCACATATTCACAGATAAGCACAAGAAAATGTAATAACAACCTACAATAAATTAATAATAAATAAATAAATTTAACTGCCAACACTAAATAGCCAAAAAACTGCATTTGGATTCACAGTTATTCTTAATCAATGGCTCCTAGAGTAATTATAAATACCAACCAAAACAATCATTAGAATAATACAATAGACTACCCACAATGCATCACTGACCTGTATATATGAATAATCTAGCAAAAAAACAATACATATGGCCTGACAGTTATGTTTAGCATGAAACACTGTCACCTCTGGGTGTTGACAATGTGTTTTTGACTATTGACTGACATTAAAACAAATATTTAACTAGATTGAAAAAAAGTGTACAGCAATTCATTTAAGTTAGACCCTTGTCTGAAAATTTTTTACTAGCTGCTTTACAATTAGACCTTCACATTATCTATTAGATAATGTGAAGGAGGGATGACTGAAATATAGGGTTATTCTCAAATTTTTTCTAAAAATAATAAGATTTATATATATATATATATATATATATATATATATCCCATTTATTTGAATTATATAATCTTAAATCATCAGATATGATTTTGTAAGATCATTAATGCAGGTATGAATTTGAAATTCAACTTCAAGTGACAAATGTTTATTAATGTATGCTTCTATCATTTCAAAAGATTGCATTTCTCTTAAAAACAAAATAGACATTTTTTTTCTTCTTTCAAGTCTCTGTTTTATTTGTACAGGTTTGCAAACTGGTGTTGTTGTTGATTCCGGTGATGGTGTCACTCACATCTGTCCTGTGTTTGAAGGGTTCTCACTTCCTCATCTCACACGACGTTTGGACATTGCTGGCAGAGATATCACTAAATATCTCATCAAAGTAAGACTTATCAATTGACCATTGCGTTAGTTATTTTGGTTATTGCAGCGTAATTGAAAGAGGAAAGTAATATGTAGAAAACAATTATAAATCTTTTGTGTTTTCTGAGCAAAGCCTACAGCATGACACATAACTTTGTTAAAATTCATGTCACTTCCAAACATTGAGTCTGCAACCAGAATTTAAATTCTAATCACACAACTGATAAGCACAAATCCAAGTCTCCCAAATTTCTTATTTGTAGTGCTAATTATGTTTTTAGAATGTAATCATTACCATTTAGAGAAACAGGTATAAAATTCTTAATTCATAATGAATTTAATTTTTTATTTTTTTACCCTTTGTTTCAGAATATTTTGATCAATAGTATCCAATTTTCTGATGCCATACAACTATGTATAAATTCATACATTGAGCTTCAACATTTATTCTAAATAATTGGATTCTCTGATGATATATTCTTTCAACATTCTAGTTCAAGCTCTACCAATGGTACAAAGCTCAAGAACATCATACTCTTATGAGTGAAACTTTCCAAATATATAGGAACAGTGACTTAATGTTGACCAAAGAACTAGCATAACAGCTCCTAAATTGAGTAGCTTTGATTTCAATGTGAAATTGACAGTGTTTTTCACTTATATTAAAGAAGCATTTCTCTACCTTTTCACCCTTGTGTAATCCTTAAAATACATGTCTCAAGGAACTCTTGTGCAAAAACAAAATTATGCATCATATTTTTCTCATTTTATTTCCCTTGTAGTTCACAAAGTACATATTTTTGAATAACTGGTTCATTAATGCTACATAAAGTTCATACTGTTCATTTATAATATTTAATCAGTTTTCATTCACAAAAAAAAATTCTAAACTCAAACGTAAAAAATAAACGTAAGAAATCAATATCATATACCTATAATATAAAGGTAAACATAATGAAAACAGATAAAGATAATTGCGGCATCAGTTTATTATTTATTCTTTACTTGCAAGTTTTATCCTTTACTCACTGACAAAAAAAATCAAGATTTTTAATAAATTTTGAACATGTTAGAAAGCATTGAAAATTTTTAAAAAATAATTTTAAAAATGCTTTGATCTTTCCTCTTAATAATAACATACATTTTGACAAAAATTTGTTTTTTAGTTTGGGACCTTTTTACATTATGTTATGCTGTTTTTTGTTTTTGCTTTTTTTCTTTAGCGAATGAGTAGAGATACCTAAGTGACAGTGGCGCCATACATACATTAAATATATTCCTAAAGATTATATTTTTTAATAACATAAGTTAAATGGGATAATGTATATATTACAATAACGAAAAATATATTGTGCATGTTTAGTAATGTATATGAAATTAAATAAAAAGTAAAAAATGCATTAGCTTATCTCATGTTCTCGTGGAGCTCTTACAGATCTTTTGAGAAATGCTGCATTAAAGGAAAGGTAATTTGCAAAAATGTTTAAGCTAAAAGAAAAAAAAAGCTTACATAAGAGACAGTCATGATACTGTGTAAATAGAGCCAGCTAGTAACAGAAATACATGCTCTCATTTTTTCTTGGGCTGATAGTGAATAGCAGGCAGAGCAATCAACTTCTTGAGCTACTCACTTTCATAGACAACTAATTTCTTTATTTTATTTTTCTTTCAATCATTTGATGTCTCACAATTAGTAAGGTGAATATAAAAATTATTTTTATCTTAAGCCTAGTCATGTTCCAAGCATCAACCCTTTAATTTCATATGCACTACAAAAAACATAGTATTTGTCTATATTTCCGAGATAGTATTTACACTATTTACATTATTCATACTATTGTCTTCATCTTTGTTGCCATTTTCACAATGTTTTGGCCATTGTATGCTCCTGCCTTCTTCAGGTGTCCTCAAGGACATCTGACCAAGTTGATATAGGCATTGGGTAGTTCCAGTGACTTGACCCAAGGTGTTGTGAGTTCAATGCCAGGCTACAGCAGTAGTAAACAAATAACTTAGAACGTCAGGTTAAAGGGAGATAACTCATGACTAACAGAAGTAGTTTTGCACAAGGAATGAGAATGATATATCCCAGTGATTGTAATAAAGGGTTTAGTTAGAAATTTCTAGCACCTGAAGAAGGCCAGAGCATACAGCAGCTGATACGTCGTGAAAAATGGCAGTGAAGATGAGGACAATAGTCGGAATAATGTAAATAGTGTAAAAAATATAGTGCAGAGAAAAAAGATACAAATGTAAATCTGAAGAGTGTTTAAAATGTTAGGCATCAATTTTCTTTCTTTTTTTTTTTTTTTTTTTTTTTCAATTTCTTTAGATCAAAACATTAGAGACCCTCTTTAATTATTTTTGATCAGTGTGCCACAAATTAGTCATCTACACATTTCATCATATTTTGAAAGTCAACCTTAAGAAATATTTTTAGCCCTGTGAAGCAACCCATACACTAATCAGGTGTGTAAGTGCTTTTAGTTTTGTTTTTTTTTTTTTGCTGACGTGCATGTATTTTTCTATCAGAAAATAAAATTATTCTGAGTTTCCAGTCTCTAGTTTTAACAAAGTTTTCTTGAAACTTTTGCACATAATAAATAAAATTATTTTTTTCCAGCTTTTACTATTGAGAGGATATGCCTTTAATCATTCAGCTGACTTTGAAACTGTACGTATTATGAAAGAGAAACTGTGTTATGTGGCCTATGATGTAGAGCAGGAACAAAGGTTGGCCCTTGAGACAACTGTACTTGTGGAGTCATACACAGTAAGTGGAAAAACCTACTTCTTTACTTGGGGAAATGATGGTAGAATAATTTCTTTTATGTGAAATAATCTGCAACCAATTGTTTATATTTACTGCAAAGTAAATTCATAAATTATATGTATATTGGTCAAGATTCACATTATTTTGTCTTTATCCTGCAATACCACTAAATGGTGAGAAAACACAGTAACCAATATTTGATTAACAAGAAAATATAGGTCATTTTGTTTGCATTGCAATATCTATCTGCATCATCCTTTGAACAAAATGTTCTAAGTATGATGAGTATCATGAACTCAATTTCAATAGTTAAGCTTCTTATTAAGAAATATATTTTTATGTGAATGGTAATAAAATTAATGTGCATTGAACAAATTTTTCAAACCAACTATTGAAATAGGACATGTAAGAATGAATCAGCATGTAGCACATGTTAGTACAGGGTGCAGCAGAAGTACCTCTCACATAATAGTAAAACAGAAGTTTGTCTTCATCTAACTAATGTTTTATGTGGGAGATATTTCTGCCACACTCTGTATTATTTTATTTTATTTTCATGAAATTTTCACTGTTCAATGTTTGAACTATTCACCACTGCATTAACAAAAAATTGTTGAAAAATATTTGTTTGCTGGATTTTAAAATATTAATTTTTTTTTCTTATTTTTGATATACCAAATTAGGAAAAGACACATGATCTTTTATCCTAAATATTGTTAGAAATTCTATGAGATTTTGAGTTGTTTGGACTAATATTTTTGTTAATGTTAATTTTCAATTCTTTAGCTCTTGACAGGTGTATTCACTTGTTGGGAGGGTATTATAGATAGTTCATAAATCTTGGTATTGGATTCTTGCATGCAGTGTTGATTTAAAAGTTAATATAAACATCCAAATTTTGTCAGTCTTAGATTTATCCGTGTAGAAAATAGCAGTTAAGTGAGACTTTTTTTTTTTCTTTTTAAATTTTTTTTGCAAAATGAGTAATTAAAGACCCAAGTAGAGCTATTTTCATGACACTACCTAAGAAGCCAGGTACAAATGGCATCAGACAATCTTGACCTTATGAATTTAAACATGGCACTGGATTGGTGGCAAGATCTCATTTGAAATTGCTAGAGGTAACCAAAGTTCCATTCTAAAGGTTTTTTTTTGCTTGTGGAAAATACTTCTGGCTTCTTACTTCCAAGTCAACTCTCCTTAATAGTAGATACCTCCAATGGAGTCCAGTCATTTTTCTATACCTAAATTTAAATTGAAATTTTAAAAATAGGTTATCTTCAAGCTTTAAAATTAGCTTTAATTGAAAGCCAAGAGATTAAATTTAATAATTCTAGTAAGCAAAACATACTGGTGTATTTTTAACCAAAATTATATTGGAATCTAAAATTTTGAAATTTTACTAATTTTTTAAAAATATTTTTGATTGACACATTACGTAAACAGTAGCCAAATTTCTGTTTTTAAAAATCTTGCAAAAATAAATTATACCTTGCTGACACGTTATTTAAGTCAAATTTTAAGAGTAAAACTTACCTTTATCTGTTTTTAATTAATAATTGCTTACTGCCAAAAATTTACATTAAAAAAATAAAAAAATTTACGGTAGCCCTGTTTTTATGTCAGTCATGGAGGTGATGACAGATGACTAATACCAGATGTTGACAAGAAAGCAATGTATGGCGTCCAATCGTGCTAAAATTTCCTTTTTTTTTTCTTTTTTTTCTTTTTTTCTTAACTAAATAGTTTAATTTAACATAATAGTTTAATTTAACATAATTTCAGCACTTATATAAATTTTTTTCACATTTTCTTGTGCTGTACATTACATATATTTTTTTTAATTATGAATTAATGCACCTACAGTCACAATTAATTAAAAAATTGAGGAATTGAAAAAAAAATTACTTTAAATGTCAGAGGAATTACTTGCAAAACAGGCTGTTAAATTTTAGAAACGTAGAGAATAAAATATCGTAAGAATGAAATTGCGTTCTTCTATGTTTTGTTATGTAAGCGGGAATAACCCAGAACGCTTGTTAACTTATAAAATCAATTTGACCCATATGGAACACCGTAATTTATAAATTTGAACATATTTGCACAAATAAATTTTTTTTTTTTTGATAGGCAGTATAATCATCAATTCTTAACGAATAAAAAAAAAAAATCATATAGTTTTTAAAAGATTTTTAAAATATTTAAAAAACTTTATGAATTATTATAATGAAAACAATTCTTTTAAAATTTTATTAGTAATCGAAAAATGTTTTTTCTTCAGACTATAATGTCCTTAACTTTTATTTATTCCAGTAATTTATAGCTTATTAAATTATATCAAAGTTCTATTGAATTTTTTATGTTTCTCTTCGGAGCAGATTTTCGTATAGTGAATGATAATTTTAAATAAAAAAAATAGATGATTTATATTTTCCGATGAGTTCTGCGTTTAACAAATAAAAAAAGTAAATTGCAGAAAATTAAAATTTATTAAAAGTTCATGAATTTATGTGAAGGTTGGGTAACAATTAAAAAATTTTTTCATCAATATTTTAAAAAAATAATAATTTCAAAAATAATTTTATTCATTTGTGAATGAGTACTGAAAGTTTGATTAAAATCTGACAATTATTTGATTTTTGCAAGAATTTCCAAATTAATGTGTTTGACACCGAAAAAGTGAGTTACATAAAAAAATTATGTAATCGATCGTAAAACAGTTGTAACATTTTCTACCACGCTAACTCAAATCAAAACAAAATTTTCTGCCAAAATTTCGAACATGTTAAAAGGGATTAAAAATTTTATAAAATAAATAAAAATTACTTTGATCTTTCCTTTTAATAATATTATAAACATTTCGATAGAAAAAGTTTGTTTTAAGTTTTGAACCTTTTTAAATCATACTATGCTGGATTTTTGTGATGAAATGGAGGTAACTACTTAATAGTATTTGTTTTTTTTTTCCCTTTGGCGGGAAGGGTTTCTCATATTTTCTCACACTCAGTAACTCCTTCTGTTATAGTAGATTTATTGCCTTACTTGGGAGAAAAATATTAAATTAATTTATAAAAGTGTTTGGATTATAGAATAAGAAAATTTAGATAGTTTTGTAGATGAAGTTTAACAAATTTATCTGAACTACCAAGTTGGCTTAAAATACCAAGTAAGAATTGAACTCACTACACCAGCAGTTGGGCTACAAGATGAACTTGCTAATCATTAAGCTAAATGAGCATTCAGCTTTGTTTGTTTGAATTGTTTTATTTACAAAACTATGCAAATAGTTTTAACCTGCTTAAAAAATATCCAATATTAAGGAGTCTTACTAAAGTAGGTTATCTCTAGTCATTTATATGTAGATAATAATAATAATAATATATATATATATATATATATATATATATATATATATACACACATACTCAATTTCCAGAAAATAACTTATTTTACTTTTGTCTAGCTTCCTGACGGCCGGATTATAAAAGTTGGTGGTGAAAGATTTGAAGCGCCTGAAGCATTGTTCCAACCACATCTCATCAATATTGAGGGTGTTGGAGTGGCAGAGCTTTTATTCAATACAATTCAGGCAGCCGATATTGATACTCGATCAGAATTCTACAAACACATTGTCTTGTCCGGAGGTTCTACGATGTATCCAGGCCTTCCTAGTCGCTTGGAAAGGGAACTAAAACAGCTCTATCTGGAGAGAGTACTGAAGGGAGATACATCGAAACTTTCGGTGAGTTTAACTTAAATCTTGATATCTTTAAATTTATTATTCTCTGCAGTTACATGATGGTGTTCTAGTTTTCATGTTAACATTCAGCAAAAGACAGTCATGTTTGTTTTATATGCTGTGGCAAAATGACCCCTAGAGACTTGAATGAAAATTTAGCACAATAACCCTTTCTGACCAAAAAATGGGAGTCAAAGAGTGAAAGGAAACAAATAACAATATAATTTATGTGAAATGCTTGGCTATTGATTTAGGATTTTTTTTTTCTTTTACAAATTAAATAAGAAATAGAAATGAAACAAAATAAGCTAATCAAAATGTACCACTTCAAAACTTAGCAATTTATAATACAACATATGATTGGTGACTAAACTGCCACTTCTTGCAAGAGGTGGGTTGTTAGCAACTCTGTAGGATCAAAAATAAGACCTATTAAAGAGTGAAAAAAGTTAATAATGTCTGCTTGAACCTATAGGTCTCGAATTATTAAATAAACAAACAAGAAGTTTTTTAAATTGTACATTTTTATTTTTTATTGACTAACAAAAATTCAACTAAAAATATATTCTCCAATTTATTATAAACAATAAAGTACTTTATACAAATTTTAAATAAACAAAGTATAAAAAGAATTTAAACTCACCTAAGAACTGCAATATACCCATAGTGAAACAAGTGGTTTGTTGAAGTTTCTGTTCACTTGTTGTGTTGAGCTTGATGTATATTTACTTTGTCACTGTGCCTCGGGTTGTAAATATGGTGTATGCCCACTTTTATCTGTAGGGCTCTTTGAGTTATGAGTAATAATGGCACCAACAGACTAACCTGTACTGGGAGCAAACTGCCTGCATACAAATGGAAAATGAGCAATAAATATATAGAAATAAGAAAAGGGTGTAAGACAAGGATGTTGTCTTCTCACTGAACTTCTTCAACCTATACAGTAATTAAGTGATTTTGAAAGAATTAGTCCTGCCAGGATTTATTATTGCTGGTCACAATCTTAACAGCATAAGATATGAAAAATGACACAGTGTTGACAGGAGACACAGAAAGGGAACTACAAGAACTCCTACAGAAGGTAGTGAAGGAAAGTAAGAAGAAAGGATTAAACATCAATTGTAAAACAATGTGTGTTTGTCAGTAAAAGATACAGCTCAATCCAGACTGAAAATTACAAATTGGTGATACCAAAATCCAGTAAGTACAACTATTTAAATATCTGGGTAGAGGATAGAAAGTGCAACACCAAAATCAGAAGGCACATTAGGATAGTGAAAGTTCCTTCCAAAAGTTTAGCAAAGCATGAAGAAACAAAAAAATTTCATTAGAAACAAAGAAAAAGTGCTTAACTGTTATGTAATATCAGTACTTCTATATGGCAGTGAATGCTGGACAGTCTCATCACAGATGAAGAAAAGACTTGAAGCATTAAAAATGTGGTTCTGCAGAAAGATGTTGAGAATAACATGAATTGAATATGTGAGCAATGATAGAATTTTAAAGGAAATAAAAACAAAAAGGATACTTATATTAAGAGACAGCTGAAATTTCTACAGTGCCACAATGAAGAAAAAGGGATTTGAAAATTTGGTACTCACAGGACATATTGAAGGCAAAGAGGGACAGGAAATCAGTGCTAACCTTCCTAATGAGCTTGTGTAAATGGATGACATAGCAAGGTTTAGAAAAGATAGCAAAAAGACAATTTACTGAGTGCTATGAAGGATGGGAGATTGTGGAAAGCCATGATCAACTTCCTAAAGAGACACAGCATAGATTATTGTGAAATTGTCTTAGTGTATTCAGATGATAAAAACTTGATAAGTGTGATCAGGTAAGAAAGAGGAAAAATATTTGGTCTTTGGTAAAAAAAAAAAAAAAAATTTTTTTTAAATGCTTATCCCAAAATGAAGGAAGGTGTTTGTACTAGTTAGTCTTCAAAAAGTTTAAACAAATTTTTTTTTTTTAACTAGTTTAGCATAAATTAATAATACTGTTTAGTTTAAAAATGTTTCCTCCTGATATATTAAAGATTAAATGTCAGAAATACAATTGAATCTAAACTAAAATTTTGAACATGAAAAATTTGACATTCAATGTTTATACTGTATAAAGTGAAAATAGTTTCTTTTGTCTATCACTGTAAGTAAATTATAAGATTTTTGTCATCACAAACCTTTCATTTTAAACACTTTAATTGATTTTCTTTCATGGCACATTACTTCTATAAGGAATGATACTGAGCACTCTTCCCTAAATATAGCAAATTTAATATATATATATATATAAATTAGAGAAAATTTTCAAAATTCAAAGGTGTCGGATGTACATTTCGACATGAGATCTCTAACAGATTCCACACCACTTCAGCGACATTGTTCTGTTCTAAATGGAGAAAGCCCTGGGGCAAAGTTAACAACGGTCAAGAATTGAGTTCCCTTAAGGTCAGGGAAGTGGGATTTTTTTAAGTTGGGGATTAGGTTAAACAAAAAACAGAACAGGACAGAACTGGGAGGGGTGGAGATTAGAGGGTGTATAGAGACGAGAGAAAGACTGGGTACGTGAATGTTTACAAGGGTTTGAAACGGTATATTTAAGAGGGGAAGGAATAGATTTAAATGTACGATCTTAAAAATTTTTAATTAAGTTTATTCATTACTGGAAGTCATAAATTTAAAATTATTAAAGAAATATATATATATATATATATATATATATATATATATATATATGTGTGTGTGTGTTAACAAAGGAAAAAAGGGGGTTTAGTAAAGGAATCCATATTCTATAAAGATAGACAACTAAAGGAGTTAAAATACTTTTTTAAGGTTAACATTAAAATAAAATTAAGATTAAAATTTAAATTGAATCCATTTAATTTATATTTATATTCTAACATCTAGAAAACAGGGATTTAAATTCTAAATTTAAGTATTCAAAAAATTTGCCTTGTGGAGGCACTTACTGATAAATTCTCTTCTAAGATTCAGTAGTCCGTGTTGGTGGGGGTATTTTAATATTGAAATTTTTTCCAGTAAAGCACCTATCACGAAAATTCCTCGGAATACAGGCTGAACCTACTAGTTTCCAGCTAATTTCAGGATCCAGCCCTTCCTCTTTCATTTTCTAGAATGCTTGTGAAAGGGCTGTCTGGTACCTCTGACCGGGGTTCAAAAGAGTATCTGTGGTTATACAGTCTTTGTTTGAAAGGACTGGCAGATATACCAATATATGTCCGGAAGTCATTTTTATTGTCTGATGGAGAAATGCGGGCTTCATAAATCACCTGGGTGGATTTGCATTTTCTCTTGACTGGGCAGGCGTCCAGAGTTACAGCTGCATTCGTTTAGAATTCCGGACCTAGATTCAGCATTGTGCAAGTTCACCAGAATACTCCTATCATGGGAACCAATAAGGCTGTCCATATTTGGGGTGCAAGAATAACTGATTTTAAGGGTGTACCTATTAAAAATCTTCTATAGAGAGTTACTGCTATTAAAATTTTTGTCTATTAACTTGAGAAAATATTTACCAATATTGATGTTAGTTAGTTTACAATAAGGGGGGTTAAACCAAATTATCTTTCTTTTTCTACAGTTTCCTTTATTTTTATTTTTGGATGATTCGGCGTCTATTGTAGGTTTATTATATATTAACTTGTTTTTATATCCGCTTTTACATAAATTGAATAATTTGTCATCTTTCTGAATGACTGTTAAACTCCATTAGCAATATTAAATGTAATATCCAATAAACTTGCTGCTTTCAAGTTTTTCAGTTTAGATGTTAAAGTATAACTCTTTGGAAAATGTTATAACATTTTCACTGATATAAACTGTCTCTAATTACCCTTACTGTGGACAATGAATCTATTATTCACTTGACTTTGAGAGAAAAGGAATGCCAATTAACTGACAAACTTCAGCACAACCATGGTGAAATCAAACCAGCCTAATTTAACACCCTTTTTACACACACATACACCCACCCCATCACTTAATTACTATCTGCTTGTTTCATAAGTTGCTGACTGTTTTTTGTCAAATTAATAGCTCTATCAAGAATCTTTCCCTGGGATAGGTTTTTTTATTTATTTTTTTATAAATCTTTAATGTCAAATTGCTAAATATGCATTTAAAGTTATCTGTTATCACAGAACCAGTCATTCCCAGCTTTCCTACTGACTGACATGTAAAATATTCATGTCTTTTTCAAGTATCATTTTATTGATCTTCCCTAATTGACTCTTTGTAAGGTTTAACAGACTCCAAGCTAGTTTCCTCAAGAAATTATCCTTATCATTTCTTAACAGGATCAATCTATATGATTTAGCTGGGTAATTTTCATGATTGTTAACTTTTAACTAGAAAAAAATTTTCTTTGTTACTCTATTAATCAAATTTCATTTTGCTAGGCTCCAATCTATAAAATGTCATTACTTCCTATATTTTGTGTGTCTGTAAGCATAAATGTTGACTATTATTTTTTATTGATTGATGATTGCTGTTATCAGCTTGTAGTTGCAATTCTAAAGACATTTTTGTGTTTATTGATTTTTTATATAGTTATTGCCTTGTCTTAAACTTGCCAGTATTAAGCAAGCTTTTAATATGAAAACTGCAAATCAACAAGTGTTGTTGACTGTATTAGTTATTTAGTGGGTGGGTGGAGGGAGTGCTACAAGTATCAAACCTTACATGTGCATCTTTATAGAAATTTTATAGTTGTATGTAAAATTTCAGAGGAATATATTAAAAAAACAAAAAAACTTGTTCTTATTGGCATGACTTGTGACTAAAGTTGATACAAAAGTCTATTTAGTAGCATAAAAATAATTTTAAAGAACAAAGTTAAAGAAATAGTTGTATATAAAATTTAAATGAATATCAATTTTTCTTAAGCCTCACTTAATAAAATATTTTAATTTCAGTATAAAGTTATTCAACATAAAATTACTAATTTCTTTTAAACTTCAATCATATCATTTAAATTTTTTTTTCCTAAATTTTTCAATCTTTGTTGATATTAAAATTTTTCATTCCATTTCCTTAATTATTAAATTTTGAATAATTAAAAGTTAAAATGTTAAAAAAAAATAAAATAAAAACATGACTTTTGCATGTTTTACTTGTGCAATTCAAGTTGGGTTAGTTGTAAGGAAAATAAGTTTGATATTTTGAGACAATACTGTTTGAGACAAAACAGTAAGATTTTAGTTTTAAGAATTTACAAGTGAAGATTCCTGTTTTAGAAAACTTAAGGGAATTTGTAACAAATTTCAAAGTATCAAATGAAGTTATTGGCAAAATAAAGTACTTAAGACTACTTTAGAGACAAGAATTTTTGCAGTTGGGATTAAATTAAAGAAGCCTTCATTGAGTTTATATTTCGAAGAATTCTTTTGGAAGCAAATTGATTATTTGTTACCCAGGTGATATGAATATATAGAGGTTGAAGGAAATATTTTTTTTTTTTTTGTAATTGTTAATTTGTCAAATAATTTTATAGAATATACCATGTCCATCTAAATATCTGTAGCAGGTTAATGAATAAAATTATGAGTACTTATCTAATATTGCAGCTGTAAAATTCAAACCCACTTTTTTTTTCTCTTTCAGAAATTCAAGATTCGCATAGAAGACCCCCCTCGTAGGAAGCATATGGTCTTTTTAGGTGGTGCTGTCTTAGCAGATATCATGAAAAATAAAGACTCGTTTTGGATGACAAGAGAAGAATATTCAGAAAAGGGAATAAGGGTTTTGGAAAAACTTGGTGTGGGTCCAAAGTAGATTTTCAAGTAAACACATTTGCGCACACACACACACACACACACACACACACACGTAATTATATATATATATATATATATATATATATATATATATATATATATATATATATATATGCTCACACATACACTTTGCATGCTTTAATATTTTTGTTAATGTATGTATGCATTTATAACACTATGGATTTATAAAACACTTATATTAGGTATCCCAAACTAAAATTTTATTTTCCATATATCTAAAAACCTTTAATACAAAGAGAGCTTTATAAAACATAGTGAATGGTACAGAATTTATCCTGGTAGATCAATTAGCAACAAAGTTATGACCATTCAGAGTTCTTCAGTTTTCAGTCTTGGGTACTATTAGGTTAGAAGCCAATTTCAACAGTGTATGATCAAAGATGTCAGTTTCAGACTAGATAAAGATCATTATAAATGTAATGTCATATAGTAGTCCCGAAGTAAAAGAGATATATTGATTCTTAGATCAGACCAGTCTAAACTTTGGGAAAAATTACATTCTCAAAAACTAAGTAGTTAAGAGATAACACAGAAAGGCACTTTTGACTATTCATAAGTTTCATTTGCAACTTGCTATGATTCATAGCATAACAGAGTACTACTCAAATAATAATAAAAAAATGTCATGTAAAAACAGTGCAATTTGGCAGTAGGTCAAAAACAGGTCAAATGTATACCATTCTGAACTTGCCATAAAAAAATGTATCTATTGGTGGTACATGCCTGAAACTTGGGGATAAGGAATTTGACAAAACAGTTCTGTTCTCTGTAATAGAAATACCTTTTGTCATGCATCTAATTTTGGAAAATTTTGTTAAATTATGCAATTTTTAAATTGTCAAAAAGGGACTAATGACTAAAGTTTAGAAATTTTTTATGAAATGGATCATTGGTTAGTTCTTTAAACAAACACTTATTGTAAAGTTTTAAGCTCAGTTGTCTTCAAACTAAAAAAATTGCAAATTAATAAAAAAAAAAAAAATACATTTATTGGAACTGATGAAAAAAAAAACTCTGTTAAAATGGTCTTCTGCATTTCCTCTCAAATGGTGATTTGCAATCTAAATTAGTTTCTAAGCCTCTACTATATCCAATATTCCTGGAACACTTCATATGCTATAATTTCTTGAAAGTGGTATATCAAAGTCACCTCTAAAGACAAATATTAATGCCACTTGTACAATATCATCTGACAAAGTCCATTAGAGATAATTATTTCAATCTTTCTAAAATTTCCATTACAGCAATGCATGGAGATGTAATGACTTTGTCAATGTGAAAAGTTGCAGTACAAGTCTACTGCAACCCATTGACTGTGGTGCTTGTAAATGAAGGTCATTTGAAATGGTTCTTCACAACTGACTACTGAGATTCTCTAAGTGGCTTTTTTCCTTTAGAGGTGGAGATAAAATTCCATTAAAAGTTATCACTGTAATGTTTATTCTCTTTATCACACAATTTTATCAACATACATTGAAAGGAAACTTGGTCAGTTTCTCATACTTAGAAAATTACTTTTTAGGGTATGGAGGTCATCATGCATTGAACAGAAAATTAAATGTACATTTTATTAATCACCTGGTTAGGGTTCTCTGTGTGGAAAGCACTAATACATTTTAAAAAAAAACAAAAAAGCTATCTATTTAAAAAAAAAAAAATGTTATGCTTATTATGTTCCATAATGCTGATATGATAACAGGCCAAGATTAAAAAAAAAAAATACCAAAAAGACAAAACATGTTTGAAAAAAGTTGATGAACTATAAAATTTAAATGAAAATTTCATTTTAACCTCCAAACAAGATCTAATCTCTAGAATTAGTAAACAAATAATCATTTAAAAAAAAAATGAAACTTATGTTTTGAAAATTATGCTTCAATTTTTTTTATGGAGTCATGTGGCCAAAATTAGCCTTATCTAGCTCATTCTTTATTTTATTTTAAAATTTATCTTTTTTTTTTTTTTAATAGACAAACCTGAGTGAAATTTAAAGAACTAAGAATATATGCAGTTTATATATTTACTTTTCTATTTTACAATATGAATTCTCTTTAATGTTCTTAAGAAAATGCATCAAAATAACACCCGAGGTAAAAGCGATCCGATCGTAATAGGTTGCATAAATAATTTATGCAGTTTTAAAACATGTTAAAGAAAATAAATTTAAGTTGTAATATCTATGAAACAAGTTTGATTTAAAGTAGGGTCCATTCACTTAGCAATACAAATTTCAATGCATGCAACCCAATGAACAGTGTATGCTCTTCTCAATTTGAGTTGTATGGACACAGACATATGAAACTAACTTATTAAAGACAACACATGGCATTACATGGAGCTGTAATTTATTTATTTATTAAGATGAATTTCTGGTATTTCATCCACTAAAGATTTTAACTGAGAAATTTTTTGTTTAAGTTGACTGCTTTATTTAAGATGGAATTATTTTCATGCATGTAGGAAAACAACTCTGAGCACATGTTTGAAAAAATGCCACTATAAAATTGTCAACTTTGAAAATGCAGAAAAGCTGCCCATCATACAAATAGTGACATAATTTAAAGAGACAAATAAAACTAATCATCACACAAGAAAGAAATATATCTTTAGAAAGAGAGAAGATTCATTTTTTTTTTTGTTATACTTTGTCAAAAACCCCTTCGAAAATATCAGCTGTTGAAATGGAAAGAAATGTTACTATTTTGACACGTTTTCAGTGTAAACTAGGGTAGTTTGGGATACCTACTTATATACACACACATGCTTGTGTGTGTATGTGTGTGTTAGTGAAAATCATACATACACACACACACACACATATATGAAACCACAAAAAATTGCTTATTAACAAAATTTTTCAAAAGGGAACTAAAATTTTCCCTGTAGCAGAAATGCTTTCCATTTTCATATTTTTTTATATAAAATAAATTTAAAAGGAGCAATTTAAACAATTATTTGATTTATACAAAACATGAAATTTTATAAGAAAAAAAATTAAAATTTAAAAAAAAAATTTTCGTTAAAATTTCTAATTCTCATTAACTTGAAGGTGTATGTATCTTTGATTGTTGGAAAAAATGATGCAATATTAAATTTCCTATTCTTACCGCTGCTACCACCACCAATAACAACTGATGGATTTTTATCAGTTTTCTATTAAGCAAAACAAGATTATCAATTGATAATCTGAAGTTGTTTTGCTGTGTATGTATTTATCAATTTTTTATTTTCTCTCTGTCTATACCAGCCTATAGGTATTGTGTCCAAATACATGGAAAGCAAAAACTGATATCAGCTTCCTTACAATGGCAAGGACTGTCAAACACTTGGTTAGTAATAAGAGAAAGCAAATTATGACTAAATTTTTGTCAACTAAATCTTTCTAATTACCCAACAATCATAGAACAAAAAGTGAACAAATTTAAAATAAAATAAAATCTTCCTGACAAATTTTTCTTCTTTCAATTTTAGTGGGAAAATCTGAAAAGTCTTTTTTTTTTTTTTTTATCCATAAAATTAAATTTTGAGAAATTGATTGCTAACCGGAATTGTTTCAAGTTGAAAATTCTTAAAGAACATTTAAAATATATCAATATTTTTAATCAGATGTTTTTTTATAATTCTTTATTTTAATTAAAATGCTATTACATTTTTTTAATTGCTTGTGATTGCTTTCTTTTATGTTCAAATGGCTAAACATCCAAGCAATTGGCTTATTCATTTGGTTATTAATTGCTAATTTATGCTCTTAATTTCCAATTTTCAAAGGAATAATCTACTCATCCCCACTTTACTGAAAAAGGATTGTGTTTCTATTTCTTACCCTATTCAAATTTTACTCGTTCTTTTTTATCTTTAATTTGTAAAATTAAAGAAAAAAAAGAATCAGTTATTTTCAGTTTTATCTCTTCTCTGATGTATTACATAATTCAAATATAGACTTAGATTTGTATTTGAAACATTATCATTTCAAGACTTTCTCTTCCCTGCTTTGGAACTACTTCCACTAATCTTACTTGTGTAAAAATCAGGGAAGAAGAAAGTAAAAAAAAAAAAAAAAGAAATGGAATATAAGTTTTCCAACTCCAAAATTATTCAGGTTAATTTTTGAATCTATTTTTTTTTTTTTTTTTTTTACAACTTCAGAATCTTGATTGTTTGGAGTTAATGTATTAAGCAGAGAGTATAAAGTTTTAATTGTTAGACTTTGTTGCTGAGTAGGTGAAGTTTATTACTTTAATTCACCAAAGAATGAAAAACTTTCAATTACAAAAAGGGGTAATAATAAAATTAGTGAAACCTATAATTTTTTAATGAAGAAATTGCTGTCGATAAGCTGTTTATTTTGAGTTTTTCTAAACTGAAAATATTACTAACCAGTTAAACCTGAGTTTCAAACAGAACCTAAAGAACTATTATCTAAATTTAACCCAAACCTAAAAACTTCCATATCTGCTTGCAGATAATTTTTGTAAATAACCTACTCAAGTTGAGAGAAACTGACATTAAGTAGTGGAATTGGTGGTAGCTGAGAAAATTGATTTGTGAAATTGAATTTTGATTATATTTACTGATATGATTATTGTATGAATCCAACTTTCTCTACACCTTATGCCATTACTAATCATTTTGATAATTTTTGTTACTGGCATGTGAGATAAAAGTGAGGGTGATGATGCACGGATCTCCTTTATAATAATGGTGATGCTGTGCAGACATCCTTTACAGTCCAATACATTTGCAAGTTGTCTTTAAATCGGGATTGATTTCATACTTGGAAATAATTCCTTAGAATTTGATAGGTGCTTTAGATTATAAAGAAAAACATTTTTATCTCCCTTTGATCTCAACTAAAAACTTTTTTATAGTGTCTAAGGGTCATAACTCTTTCCCACTTTCTTAATTGCGATTATTCAGTATAAATCGGTTAATATATTTGTATTGTGTATGTGAAACTATAAGTAGGCTGACTTTTGTTCATATGGTCAAGTTCAGTCTTCCAATTACAAAAATCACATTCCCAATATTTGTACTATAGATATTTCACTTAGTAAGTAACAGTCATCGTTTATTTAAAGTTTCTTTTACTAATGACTGGCTTTCATAAATGGCACATCAACATCAGAATAAATTGTCCACTTTCACTAACATTAATCTTTTTTTTTATTACTTTTTGGGTGTTATTTAAGAATCCAAGTGATATCAAGTCTATATAAGTATGATAGACAAAATCTTTAATGTGTGTATGTGTACATTGATAGCAAAAGTTGGGATCAGTTATCTATAATGCCATAGATAAGTGACTCAAAGAGGTAATAATTATTTTCTATTATTAACAACCTTTTTTTTTTTTTTTTTTTTTAAACTAGCATTTGTTTTCATCTTGCGTCTTTACTCAGGCTGTTATTCTGCCATTGTGAGTAGGCAGCATAGATTGGAAATAAAAAATAGTACCTTGGTGTGGATGTGTGATGTGCAGTGGATATTGGCTTGAAATGAGAAATTGGAGAGCTGAATTCGATTTCCAGTTGAATTCATTGCATTCACTTATGCACAAATACCCTTGGTTAAAGGTATTAATCTCTTCCCTCCAGCTATGGGTTAAATAGCAGGACAGATTGGGTTCTATAGCCTTGGTTGGCAACCAGTCTACCTCAGAAAGTAATGGCAACCTACTGCAGGAAAAATCTTTTACCTAGCCAGTCATGTCTTTTTTTCAAGACATGATTGCCCAGGCGTGTATCATGTATGGCACTTGACTGACCCTGGGGAGATTCAAATTTTTTTTTTTTTCTTAAGGAAACCTGGTATATGCTCAGTGGCATTACTGCTATGCTATTAGAACCCAACATCTTTGTAGAATAAAACTCAATGTTTTAAACTCCTAACTTCATTCCTCAATTTTTCATAGTGCCATTTGATTACCATATCTTATTAGTAACAGCAGCAGTATTTTTATTTTATCATTAGATGAAGCAAAAATGGTAAGGGTAAGACAGACGGCATCATTGAAGATCACAGAATAAAATTTGATTAGTTTAAAAGATTAGGTTTATTCTGCAAAACCGTCAGTTTCTTAGTGGTAATGCAGCTGAGTTTTTATCAGGTTTCATTGAGGTAAAATGGACGGAGTTCAAATCTCCCTGAGATCTTGTATTTTATTTCTGATATTAATAATAATGGTTGATGATACTTCATCTTATGGGGGGGGGGGTGATTTGAGACAAGCTGTTTTACATATTGTATTGCTTTGTTCAAACAAGTTCATCTTTTATTGCCTTTTTGTGACAATGTTTCAACCACTGTAAGTAAAGATAGTCTTCTGGTGTCTGTTTTTAATCTTGTTCTGTAACAATGACTTTACATGTTTTCTGAACCTCAAATTTAGCATTTCTTTTCTGATCAGTAACTCCTATATACTATTGATCTCTGCTTGTCCTAGATTGTATGATTTGAGTATATTATGTGCTGATACCTTTTAAGTTTTCTTTTCCTCCAGTGCTGCCTGCTACTTTTTAATTATGTTAGATTTGAGATTCCCAAAACATGATGTGATGTGTCATATTTTGGAAGGAATGCATATATTCCACCACAAGATTTAAGTTAAAAAAAAAAGAAGTAAAACTGGCATCTGAGGAAGGCTGAAGTGTACAAAGGGTGAAACATCATCACAAGAAAGCAATGAAAGGCATGAGGTTTAGTCTAAATAAACCAGTACAATGAAAGATTATTAGAAATAATTTGACTTTTTGGCATATTATCCATATATATATATATATATATATATATATATAGTCATCCACAGACAAATCTGTTTCGCTGTATCAGTTCATCAGTATGGTAAGACATCCGATTGCTTTTTACCCAGGATTGAAACCTGACTGAATTGGTGTCAGTTGGTGATTCTAACCTCTGAGCTATGGGTGCTCAGTAGAAGGAGGCAGGCTTTTAGCGTGTGATATACCATGTATTATTTATTCAGAAATTGTAACATGAATATGTTATAATATCACTACAAAAGTAGCTATTTTGTTTCAACACTTTTTGTGTCTTATCAAGTGATGAAGTTTATTTCAAGTTGAAGGGTTTTAAAAGGTTAAAAGTAAGCAAAGCCCCTTTAATCAGGGAGGCATTGTTGTATAAACAGTGTTAACCAATCAGAATTAAGCAATTTCTAATTTGGAGAATATGTAGCAGACTCAAAAATAATTTTGGGGGGCATTAGTACTAATATTTGATTAAATTGAGATCAGCATTATTAACTGACTATTAGATTCCCTTTATTATTGCAAAGTTTAAAAAATACCCCCAAAATTATTTTTGAGTCTGCTCACATATTCTCCAAATTAGAAGTTACTTTATTCTGATTAGTCTATACAACAATGCCTCCCTGATTAAAGGGGCTTTGCTTGTTTTTAACCTTTTAAAACCCTTCAACTTGAAATAAACCTCATCACTTGATAAGACACAAAAAGTGTTGAAACAAAATAGCTACTTTTGTAGTGATATAACATATTCATGTTATAATTTCTGAATAAATATTATTTGCTCTACTTTGTCTTGAGCACTTTTTTTAAGAATAGTGTTTCTTTGGATACGGAATATTATTCCATCCATACATACATACCCTATACTTATATATATATATATATATATATATATATATATATATATATAATATCTGAGAAAAAAATAAAGATTTCTGTCTGTTACATAATATAAAGTTAAAGGAAAAATAAAACCTGTAAAAATGTTTAATTCTTGTTACCAATTAAATATGGTGTGCTGTCAATGAATAAATTATGAATGCATCAAGTATTTTTTTTTTTTTTTCCTTTTTTATATGGGCAGCCGAAAGAGAGTACATGATGTCTCTTAATGTAAAATAAATGGTGGGAGTGGGGGGGTGAGCGCCAGATCTTTGTCACCAGGGTTTCATATCAACTTCATGCTTATAAATGAAAAAAAAAAATGACATGATCTGCATTAAACATTTAAAAAAAAAATCTTTTCTGAAAATATTTTTATTCTTTGTTTATGAAAGCTAAGGATTAGAATTGGTAAAAAACAAAAAAAACCCAGCAATTTTAAAAAAAATTTTTAATGTGTATTTGTTATTTCTGAAGGCTAATTTACTTAGTAAAAACTGTTGGTTATTAAGTGAAATGTCTGTAATTATGAAACCACACTAAGTATCATGGGATGATTGTTTTGAAATAACTTTTTTTTTTATTTCTCTAATTTCTCAATCATTTTCTATAAAATATTCCCAGTATTTAATAGCTATTAACGTGAAATATTAATGATATCCATGAAAGCTAATCCCAGAGACTTTTGTTTATATACTCTGCTTGGTGTTGGTATATATGAACTTTTCATAAATGTGTAATGTTGAAATAAGGTTTTATTTTACAAAATTATTTGTAGAAATAGCATTTGGCTATAACTAAACATTCAAATTTCTAAATACACAAGACTTAAGGAAACCTCAATTGTCAGCCATTTGCCTCTCATCAGTATTTTATTAGTGGCAAATTAAAACACCAATAAATATTTGTATTCCATCAACTCTGTTTCTATCTACAGAAATATTTTGATAATTTTTGGTTCTGTCAAAGCATTTTTCTATTTAAATTTAAAATAGAATCTGTAAATTTGTAAATACAAATAGTAAAATGTATTTTTACTATGAACATTGTAAAAAAAAAAAATTCTTCAAGTATCATTAAAACAAAAGGAAAACCTGTGAATGAGAATGCAAATTTTCAACTTGCACTTCATTTGCGGTTGGTATGAGAACTGTTCCAGTGTGGACACTGGTAGTGTTGGTTTTAATAATAGTAATTATAGCAGCAGCATTGAACCTAAGCAAGAATTGACTTTGACTTGATTGGGTCTGTTAGGTTTATGATTCAAATTAAACATGTTTTCATCTAGATGTGAATTTCATGCTTCCTAATAGAATTGAACTGAATCTTTCTTATACTATATTCTTTGTTATTTATTCATGTAAATAGAATCCTCCAAGACATTTATAACTACCACTGTTATATCAATTTTTTGTTTTCAGATTACATTTTGCTATTGATGAATCATATTTACATAACATTCTTTTGTATTAATTATCATTTGTGTATTGTAAATTCTGCTCATTTTAAACTTTACTGGTATCAACATGTTCAGTAGCAAAAGATAACTTTTTTTTCTTTTGTTACTTGTTAAATGCTTAAAAATGTTAGCATAGGTGTTAATACATTCAAATCAGATATTTGACATCTTTGCTTCTCTTTTTATTGATTTGCAGAAATTATTCTTTAATCTTAGTTTTATATTAGGATACCTTTAATGATTATAGTTTTAGTTATTAATCATAAATTATTTTTAAGTAGTGTTTTATGATATTGCTTCTTTCCATGTCAAGGCTAACTTACTGAAGGTTTACCATTTTCTGTGAGTACTTTTCAGATCTATTTGGAAAGCTTTCCTGATGGGATTAAAGAGGAATGAATTGGATAGGTGTCTGCTTTAAATTACTTTAGAGTAGTGTTCTGAAATAGAAACTGAATAATTTAATTTCAAATTATTGAGCTTATTTGAGAAATCGGAATTAAATCCAATTTTCTTCGATTTAATTGATGATCATGAAATAATTTAGGGTAGGAGGGGTGTTATCTCCCTGCCCTGAATTATATCACTTAAAACACCAGGTTCTTTGATTACCTATTGTGCTTTTCTGTTTTTCTTTGGTAAGTTCAATGAGTAGATCACTTTACAATATTCTTTTTTCTTTTTTTTTTTTTTTTCTTAGTACTCACTCGGTAAAAAGCTTATGGTCACATTATTTTTAACATATTCTTTCAAGAACAAATACCTCTAGCATCCTTGAATACTGTTCACATACTCTAGATAATCTAGATCAGTGTTTTTCAAACTTTTTTTTTTTTTACTGCAACCCATAGCAAGAACCACCTTTTTGCATTGTGACACATTATACCTACATGTAATAAATCAGACAAACTCTGTTCACCAGGTTCATTTATTCAGCATCAGCAAATAAATATTATATATATATATATATATATATATATATATATATATATATATTGTATTTCTTATGATTCACACATATTGGAATTGTATGTATCTATTTGTATAAATACAAAATTATTCTAGAAAAAAAGTTGTCATGAAGTCTCTTTATGAGAGTGAACTGCTGTCACTCAATCTGCAATATTGATGAACAATATATGTAAACTCAATGAAGATATAGATATATATATATATAAACTATTTAAACAAACAAAAAAAAAGAATATGAACTTAGAACTTACCTCAGTGAAAAACTATTGATGAATTATGAGTGCTGTGCATTTTAAGTTGTTTATATTCTACTTTTGTTTTCACTTGCATTTTTTTTTTTTTTTTTTTTTTTTTTTTTTTTTTTTTTTTTTTTTTTTTTGTGCGTGATCTATTTTATTAATTTTGGGACTCATGGTTTGAAAACCCTGCTCTAGATCTATCTGTAGATGTACTAATTTGTTTCTCTTTAGTAATATGGTGGCCTCTCTTATATTGTCAACACCTATATCAGAAGACAATTCGAATTGTCACTCTTTGAAATTATATTGTAAAGCATAATTTTTGTAACTAGGGTATACTTATTACTTATAATAATTCACTCCTTTATTTGCTTGTGTGGGTTGTTCCGAACGGTTTAAGTAGCTTCTCTTGAATCCTTCAGTTTCTCATAAATGAACAAATGTTGGATCGACACGATACCAAAAGCATTGATAATTCAAGAAAAATCTTCCAAATGTTTAGAAGAATTACTTAAAAACTGGCATGCACGCATGTATTTATACAAAAATGACATCAGGAACATTTGCATAAAACTTAAAATCTGTTGATTCTTGAACAATATTTATGCTCTTTTTGTTTGTACTTTCAATTTCCTGGTTAAAATTAAATTGTTCAGATTTGGTAAAATTGCATTCAATAATTCTTGGTGTGGATTCTGGGACATTGAAATAGTTAAATAATATTTGTCCAACAATAATACTTTACCAGGTGCTATAAATAACAATATACATGTATTTGTTTTGAAATTAAGCTTGCTTTTAAAAAATGTTCAATTAACAAAGAGAATCTAGTTTTAATCCCAATTACTTGTTTTTGTAAAACTAGTTACTACAACCCAACAACACATGTATGATGCAAACAAGGTATTAATATAAATTTTATTTCTAATTGAGTTTATACACTGCAACCTGTGTCCAATTGGGTTTAATGTTGTGTGTGTGTGTATATATATATATATATATAAAGCTACAAGGTTAAACCTTAAAGCTTTCATTTCTTTTGTCCCTCTCTCCTCAACTATCAAAATAGGATTAAATTCAAGTGAAAATTTTGTTATACACTCAATTATTGACCTCTCTAGTTATAAATTGAGAAGAGTGGGATGTTAAGTATTTACATTCATTTTAATGTAAAAATACTCATTCTTTTTGGTTGATAGTATAATATTCTCTAGTAACAGCATGTCAAAAATTTAGATTTTAACTTTTCATGCTCAGTATTTCATGCAAGCCCATAAGTTTTTTTTTTCTTTTTTTCTTTTTTTTTTAAATGACCCCTATTACTGCCTTTTAAAATAATTGAACTAAAAATAACACCCAAAATAATTTTCATAGTAACTTGGAGCTTTTCAATATTAGTGAATATACTTATATTTTTATTTACTTAATACGTGGAGTTGTAAATAAAAATATGTGCGCTGTGGTCTACTCGGAACGACAAATCGGGGAGCCGGGTTCAAATTCCAGTTGAATTCCTTGCATTCACTTATGCACAAATACCCTTGGTAAAGGTATTACTCCGTCTCTTCCCTCCAGTTATGGATTAAATAGGACAGATTGGGTTCTATAGCCTTGGATGGCAGCCAGTCTACCGCAGAAAGCAATGGCAACCTACTGTGGGATAGTCAGTCATGTCTCTTTCAAGACATGTTCGCCAAAGCGTATATCACGTACTGACTGATGTGGAGTAGAGGCTTCATTTTAGTTATTATGGCCATATCATTTAGGATATTGTATATTCCTGCTGCCTCTGTTAGATGTCTTGTTATATATGGTAACCATAGAACTCCAAACCACATTCTTTATTCAATTCTCTTTGAGTCCAGTACAGCAAATGTTGATTGGAAAAAGTGGCATCACATGAACAAATTACCCAATACAAGTTAGCCTTACAGAATGAGCAGCAAAATGCAAAATCTACCTCCATGGAATTGGGTACATAGATATTTGGGTCAAAATCCATGCAATGTTGCCAAAATTTGCCAGTCACCTTAAATGAATTTAAAAAAAAGTGCTTAAACAATAAAATGAGGATGCAAATCCAAATAGATAATGCTTAAAGTTTCTCATCCCGGAAATTACCCACACAGACTTAATTTTTTTTTATTTGCTAACTTTTGGATTGGGAAGTAAAAATTGAGCCCTCTCAAAAGCTTACAGAAATCCTCTTCTTATAAGTCTTAAGTTACACATTTAAATAAATTACTTTAATGTTATTTTATCTGATAAGTATATTACTAAAATTTATTTTAATTGTTGCAATTCAGTTTTTTTTTTTTTTTTTTTCCTTATCAGATCTTTGCTATGAAAAATTAAAATAAGCAAGCATTATTTAGGGACATTGCAGTAGTGTTCAGAAACTTTAAAATAATTGCTATTTACTGACTTAGGAATTATTATATAACTATATATTCATAAGCATCATTTTTTCTATTGTCCATTTTGTTTTCTTTTTCTGTCACTTGGGCAGATGTTTTAAAGGTAGTTTCTCTCCAAGGTTTCAAGATTTAAAAATAACATTGACTAGTTCATAAGACTTATTTGAAATTGTTTGTCTAGTGTATATGCATACTTTTTTTCTAAAATAAAGAATCGATTTTTATCTATAATTATATATATTTTTATGTGCATATATGAAAGGGCGATAAAATCTTCAGTCAGATAAAGTGAATTGGACTGAAAATTTTTCAGCACTTCCTTAAGTATGTTTGTATAAACATGCATATTTGTTTCCATTCTTTAAAATGTATTAATGCAGTGCTAAAAAATGTACTGATCTTTCTGTTTTTATAAAAGACTAAAATTTAAAATAACGTTTTTTGTTCTTAAAAACTAGATGCTGACTGTATTTCATGGCATATATAACCCTCACTCACTTTCTTTGATAAAAGAAAAAAATATAACCTGGGGTTATACTAATATTTACCTGGTACTTGTATCTAACTCTAACTCCATAATTTTGTAGTAATGTGAATTGTTAGGAAGTGGTCTTATGTTGTCAAATATGTTATTTAATTCAATTTACAGATCAAAGGTCGGTGCTTTTTCTAAGATCTGGTATTTGGGAGTTACTGCAGTTTACTCTGTTCATTAATTTTCCGGTTTTTTTTATCTTTTTGTACAAAGTGAGTCTCAGATAGGCACCTCCTCCACCATTGTCTTTAAGGAAATAGTGAGGATAAGTTATGTCCTCAATTCCAAATTCTTATTTTTATGCTCACATAAATAATAATAATAATAAAAAAACTCTTGTTATATAATTTGTGAAGAGATGTGTGTGCTTGCATACAAGTTTGAAAACCAACGAAAATTCTTCAAAGATTTTTTTCCCCTTATATTTCAGGCCATCGTCTTGGTTTCCCATAAAAAATTAGATATAAATTGTTCAATATCTGAATACTTTCAATTTTTATAAGCCATAATCAAAGAGTTCACAAAAACAAATCTTTCAACAGCTTACTTTAATCTTTCTTTAACTGAAGTTATAAATTAAATATATAATCCATTACTGCATACTTATAAATATTTAAATACTGTGTGTAATAAGTGTCCAGATGACATGAGGGAGGGCTCAAGGCTCAACTGGTGAAATTGTTGCCACTGTAATTTTGTTTGAACAAATCTTTTCTCTGTCATGCCCCTTATGATCTGTTTTTATTTTTATACATTTTTTTTTTTAATCTGATTATTTCTTTAACTACAATGTTGTGGCTCATGTGACTTAAAGATTTTGTACTTCTAAAATTGGCAATAATTAACATTTAAAGTGACTGGTATGATTCATTTGGTTAAACACGTTACTTCTTTAACTTGCCACATTGTCAATTCGGGCTCAGTCAAATTGTCATTTGAGCAAGTCCTTCTCATGTTATTTGAGGTCAGTCTATTCATCTACTGGTAAGATCTTGTTCTAAATCTGAATTATTAAAATTTTGTTTGATGCGTACATGTGTTTATTTTCTGGGCGTTTAACAGATTTTAATAACATTCAAGTTTCCTTATTTGAAAGTTATTGTAATAGTAAAGTTATGGGTTTTGAATTTGCGTTTAAATATTTGACACATAAAACAAGTTTACTGGTAATTGTAGTCATAGCTGATGGATACTAAACTATTTTAATCGAAATGTGCTCTCATTAATATTGGATGTTGACTGATAAGAAGGAATGGTAAAATGAACTAGTTATTTTTCTTTTAGTGCTGAATACCACTCGAAATTCGAGAAAACTGGGGCATGCAAGTCAAATTTAATAGTCGAATTACCAGTTTTGCATTTATGGTTTGTGAAATCGACTTTAAGAATAGGTATATAAAGAGCTACTTTTCAAACTATTAATTTATGTATAACTCCGTAATCTAATCTTTAATTGTCTATATAGACATAATTGCAGATTAACTTAGGTTATTATTAGTTAATTTAATAACAGGTGGGGAAGAAGTGCAGTATTACAATCGGTATCGGCCCCTTCCTATGAAATAGAGGAATTTTAAGTATTTGTTGTAAATAATTTTCTTACACTTTTGAGAAAAGTAAGAATCAAGAAACGATTCTTACGTTTAACTTCTTTCTAATTAACAATGCATTAAGAAACGAATGGTGAGGTTGCTATGAAAATCTGAATAAAATACGGCCAGTTATCGATTCTCTAATTGACCTTATTCTCGAAAATCGAATAAACATTTTGAAATTTCAGTTGTCTTAACTTAAACTTTGAATAATGGCTTTAAGCTATCTCACTACATAAGAATGCCCTTTAAAGAGTATACCCACACAATGTTACGCATGCAAACCATTGTTCATGAGTTTATTCTTTGTATGTGTCTGTGAATCTGTTGTAGTAAATTATTTTTGTATAACTACCATCTATAAAAGGTAAGTTTATAGCGGGTATCTCTTCTCTTATTTCATTTGTAGTGAGGGGTAGTAGGATTCCGTAGCATGTTAACGGAATTTGGCCTTGTGGGAAGATAGCCCACTATAATTCATAAATGATTATAAATTCAAGAAAGACCATTTTGAGTGTAAAATAACATTTATACATATAAACATTTCAATTAATGTTTTACAATTAAAACAATACTTGGAATAAAGGTCCAACGAAGTTAGAAAGAGTTCATGGCGGATAATAATGAGCTGAAGGAGATAAAAGAATGTTCAAGGAAGATACAACGCTGAAAAGTAAAAAGCTTGGTAGTATGATTAATGTTCATTATCAAGTTGCCGTTTCTAAGGTCAGTAGGTCAGCAAGTTGGTTTGTGGAATGTCTTAGAAAAGGTCAGTTAGTACTTTGAGAACGGGAGGAAGAAGGAGACGAACATTGTAGCCGCTCGACATATATCAAGGAAGAAACTAATTACACTCTTCTCTGTCTGTGCCTGTCTGACGAAGCGTCTATATCTTCGCTTTTTATATCGGCATTTTGGATCAAAACAGCTAGTTTCGAATTTCATCCTTGTATTTGGTTTCGGGCTTCTCATTGGCTGGTAAATAAAAATGGTAATTTGATATTTGATTAATTTTTATTTTTCAACCGGAACACTGCGCGGAGCCGGATGCGCACGACGACTTTTTATTCATTAGCTTTCTGGTCGGCATAGAGCCAACATCCGGTTTGCTCGCTTTTGCTCGGTTGATGGTATCACCACAAGTTTACAGTTCACGATGACATCTTTACGCTTCTCGAACAATTGATTAAAGAAGCTCAGTAAAATTTGGACAATGCAATTGTTACCGCATTATATCCGCGTGATTTTCACACTAATATTTAAAGAATGACTAATTCACCTTTTATAATATTGGACCATCCAACCAAAAAGTGGATATTTGACACTTCTTGGGGTCAATTTTTGGAGGAGGAATATTGATAAATTTTGAGCTGATGTAGGCCTTAAAGTCATATTTTCTTACAAGCTTTATTTCCTTTGCTTCACAGGAAGGCCATTTACTATGAAATATGTTTCATAAAAGATTGCCTGGCTACTTGAAAGCACTCGATTATTCATAGATACCGTCATTAATCTGATTTTATTGCGGTTCTGTTGAAGATGTTTGTGTGTACTGTGTATGTTTTTTTTTTAAACTGAACTGTTATTCCTTTTTTCTTTTTCTTTTTTTTAGTTACAACCCCTCACTCTTTTACAATCGTTTTCAACTGAGGTTGAATTAAAATATAAGACAGTGAAGATTATGCGGGGCTTTAGAAAGATTTTTCTTGTTACTCAATCAATACCTTGGTTAACCCTCTAGGGCCATTCGTATCATATTTGATACAGTATTTCCCTATAAGGAAACATTTGGTATTCATTGACTGAGCAGTCAGTACTGCTTTCATTTGAAATTTATAAAATATTTCTCTTAAAAAATTTTTCAGGAAAATATTTCTTTCAAGGCTTGTTTTCATACTGTATCAAATATGATACGAATGGCCCTAGAGGGTTAACGTAAATTTGACGCGTATAAAACTGACTTCGTGTTGCCAGACATAGTATGATATTTACATATCATTCTGTTGCCCAGATATACATTTTACGTAATTTTGGAAAATATGCAAACAGTATTGATATAGCATACTTTACAATAGGTACCTCGCTAAAAAATCGCTAAAAAAAAAAACAGCATAATATGAAGAAAAAAGGCTCCAAACTTAACAAAAACGAACTTTTTCCATCAAAATGGAAATTAAATTTTGTTAGGAAATTGTTTTTTTTAGCTAAATGCAGGACTCATTGGGGAATGTAAATCTTTGCCTTTATTTCCGAAAATCTGCTCTCAATAGTAAAATAAAAAATGCAATGAAACTATGACATTATTTAAATTGATAAGCTTTCAATTGCTTTAATAAATATATATTAAGGGCATTATAGTCTGAAGAAAAAAATTCGATTAATAATGAAATTTTAAAGAATTGTTTTCATTTTTTTTTTAATTACAATAATTTCTAAAGTTTCAAAAATATTTTGAAATATTTAAAAGATTTGTTGTCGCTAGTTGATTAACTTATTAAGTGAAGATTATATATTGAAAAATCGAATACAAATCGTCATGCCTTAGTATTAAAATATATTATATATATATATATATATATATATATATATATATATATATATAATTTTTTTTTTTTTTTTTTTTTTTTGCTGGTAATTTCTACGTTTGCATTAAAAGATCATGTGTTTCTCGGTTTCTTCCCTTTACAGGAAAAAGAAAAACAATTTATAATGATGTCACTTGTGATCGCTATACACTTATTTCTGTCAAGTTCTCATCACATTTTAAATATGGGGGAAGGTTAGAAAGTTCAACTTTGTGTTTAAGAAATAGTTTTATAAGTAATACTTATGTAAATCAGATTAATTTAACATTTTTGGAAAATTAGCAAATATAATGAGTCACATGGATATTTTATTTTTGCAAGATTTTTAAAACCGAGAATTAACTTTTGTTTACAGATCGCTCAACAATGTCCAAAAATTTTTAAATGAAAAATTTTAGTTTTTATTCAATATAATTTCTGTTTGAAACACACTAGAGTGTTTTGCTTACTGAAAATAGTAAATTTAATCATTTAGATTTCAATTAAAACTAAAATAAGTTTCAAGAAAATGTTTTACTTTGTAAAATTCAATTTAAAAGTTACTTTTCGAAAATGAGTGTAAGTACCTACATTATAAGAAACGAATGTATAGACTACAAGAGAAGTATTGACTTTCTTTGGAAAGGTGGAAAACTGATTTTAAAAATTAGCTTTTGAAATATACATCTTCACCTTGAAGGATTAACAAATGGCGCTGTTGACAATTGTGCTAGCATCATACATTTTAAAGCCTGTCTGAGAAATAATTTCGGGGTATGAATAAATCTTAGCAATGCTTCCAAGTGAGTTAGACTCATG